>CAMITZ010000148.1:0-600000 GCA_946251845.1 Andrena fulva | reverse complement strand
CCACCATCATGTCAGACGACTATAGGGTCGGCCCCACGACCCCGGGACTAGGATGGCCGGCCGCCGACTTGTCCGACGACTATAGGGTCGTCCCCACGACCCCGGGACTAGGTTGGCCAACCGCCGACATGTCCGACGACTATAGGGTCGTCCCCACGACCCCGGGCCAAAGCTGGCCAGCCGCCGACATGTCCGACGACTATAGGGTCGTCCCCACGACCCCGGGACTAGGTTGGCCCGCCACCATCATGTCCGACGACTATAGGGTCGTCCCAACGACCCCGGGACTAGATTGGCCCGCCGCCGACTTGTCCGAAGACTATAGGGTCGTCCCCACGACCACGGGCCAAAGTTGCCCAGCCGCCGACATGTCCGACGACTATAGGGTCGTCCCCACGACCACGGGCCAAAGTTGCCCAACCGCCGACATGTCCGACGACTATAGGGTCGTCCCCACGACCCCGGGAATAGGTTGGCCCGCCGCCGACTTGTCCGACGACTATAGGGTCGTCCCCACGACCACGGGCCAAAGTTGCCCAGCCGCCGACATGTCCGACGACTATAGGGTCGTCCCCACGACCCCGGGGCTAGATTGGTCCGCCACCGTCATGTCCGCCGACTATAGGGTCGTCCCCACGACCACGGGCCAAAGTTGGTCAGCCGCCGAGACTTCCGACAACTATAGGGTCGTCCCCACGACCCCGGGACTAGATTGGCCCGCCACCGTCATGTCCGACGACTATAGGGTCGTCCCCACGACCCCGGGACTAGGTTGGCCCGCCGCCGACTTGTCCGACGACTATAGGGTCGTCCCCACGACCCCGGGACTAGATTGGCCCTCCACCGTCATGTCCGAGGACTTTAGGGTCGTCCGCACGACCCCGGGACTAGGTTGGCCCGCCGCCGACTTGTCCGACGACTATAGGGTCGTCCCCACGACCCCGGGACTAGGTTGGCCCGCGGCCGAGTGGTCTGACGACTATAGGTTCGTCCGCACGACCCCAGGAGTAGATTGGCCCGCCACCATCATGTCAGACGACTATAGGGTCGGCCCCACGACCCCGGGACTAGGATGGCCGGCCGCCGACTTGTCCGACGACTATAGGGTCGGCCCCACGACCCCGGGACTAGGATGGCCGGCCGCCGACTTGTCCGACGACTATAGGGTCGTCCCCACGACCCCGGGACTAGGTTGGCCCGCCACCATCATGTCCGACGACTATAGGGTCGTCCCCACGACCCCGGGACTAGGTTGGCCCGCGGCCGACTTGTTCGACGTCTATAGGGTCGTCCCCACGACCACGGGCCAAAGTTGCCCAGCCGCCGAAATGTCCGACGACTATAGGGTCGTCCCAACGACCCCAGGACTAGATTGGCCCGTCACCGTCATGTCCGACGACTATAGGGTCGTCCCCACGACCCCGGGCCAAAGCGGGCCAGCCGCCGACATGTCCGACGACTATAGGGTCGTCCCCACGACCCCGGGACTAGGTTGGCCCGCCACCATCATGTCCGACGACTATAGGGTCGTCCCCACGACCCCGGGACTAGGTTGGCCCGCGGCCGACTTGTCCGACGACAATAGGGTCGTCCGCACGACCCCAGGAGTAGATTGCCCCGCCACCTTCATGTGCGACGACTATAGGGTCGTCTCCACGACCCCGGGACTAGGTTGGCCCGCCGCCGACTTGTTCGGCGACAATAGGGTCGTCCCCACGACCCCGGGACTAGGTTGGCCAACCGCCGACATGTCCGACGACTATAGGGTCGTCCCCACGACCCCGGGACCAGGTTGGCCAGACGCCGACATGTCCGACGACTATACGGTCGGCCCCACGACCCCGGGACTAGGATGGCCGGCCGCCGACTTGTCGGACGACTATAGGGTCGTCCCCACGACCCCGGGACTAGGTTGGCCAACCGCCGACATGTCCGACGACTATAGGGTCGTCCCCACGACCCCGGGCCAAAGCTGGCCAGCCGCCGACATGTCCGACGACTATAGGGTCGTCCCCACGACCCCGGGACTAGGTTGGCCCGCCACCATCATGTCCGGCGACTATAGGGTCGTCCCCACGACCCCGGGACTAGGTTGGCCCGCGGCCGACTTGTTCGACGACAATAGGGTCGTCCGCACGACCCCAGGAGTAGATTGCCCCGCCACCGTCATGTCCGACGACTATAGGGTCGTCTCCACGACCCCGGGACTAGGTTGGCCCGCCGCCGACTTGTCCGACGACTATAGGGTCGCCACCACGACCACGGGCCAAAGGTGCCCAGCCGCCGTCATGTCCGATGACTATAGTGTCGTCCCCACGACCCCGGGAATAGATTGGCCCGCCACCATCATGTCTGACGACTATAGGGTCGTCCCCACGACCCCGGGACTAGATTGGCCCGCCACCGTCATGTCCGAGGACTTTAGGGTCGTCCGCACGACCCCGGGACTAGGTTGGCCCGCCGCCGACTTGTCCGACGACTATAGGGTCGTCCCCACGACCCCGGGACTAGGTTGGCCCGCGGCCGAGTGGTCTGACGACTATAGGTTCGTCCGCACGACCCCAGGAGTAGATTGGCCCGCCACCATCACGTCAGACGACTATAGGGTCGGCCCCACGACCCCGGGACTAGGTTGTCCCGCGGCCGACTTGTTCGACGACAATAGGGTCGTCCGCACGACCCCAGGAGTAGATTGCCCCGCCACCGTCATGTCCGACGACTATAGGGTCGTCTCCACGACCCCGGGGCTAGATTGGCCCGCCACCGTCATGTCCGAGGACTATAGGGTCGTCGCCACGACCCCGGGACTAGGTTGGCCCGCCACCGACTTGTCCGACGACTATAGGGTCGTCCCCACGACCACGGGCCAAAGTTGCCCAGCCGCCGACATGTCCGACGACTATAGGGTCGTCCCCACGACCCCGGGACTAGATTGGCCCGCCACCGTCATGTCCGACGACAATAGGGTCGTCCCCACGACCCCGGGACTAGGTTGGCCCGCCGCCGACTTGTCCGACGACTATAGGGTCGTCCCCACGACCCCGGGACTAGATTGGCCCGCCACCGTCATGTCCGAGGACTTTAGGGTCGTCCGCACGACCCCGGGACTAGGTTGGCCCGCCGCCGACTTGTCCGACGACTATAGGGTCGTCCCCACGACCCCGGGACTAGGTTGGCCCGCGGCCGAGTGGTCTGACGACTATAGGTTCGTCCGCACGACCCCAGGAGTAGATTGGCCCGCCACCATCACGTCAGACGACTATAGGGTCGGCCCCACGACCCCGGGACTAGGTTGGCCAACCGCCGACATGACCGACGACTATAGGGTCGTCCCCACGACCCCGGGCCAAAGCTGGCCAGCCGCCAACATGTCCGACGACTATAGGGTCGTCCCCACGACCCCGGGGCTAGACTGGCCCGCCACCGTCATGTCCGCGGACTATAGGGTCGTCCCCACGACCACGGGCCAAAGTTGGCCTGCCGCCGACATGTCCGACGACTATAGCGTCGTCCCCACGACCCCGGGGCTAGATTGGCCCGCCACCGTCATGTCCGCCGACTATAGGGTCGTCCCCACGACCACGGGCCAAAGTTGGTCAGCCGCCGACATGTCCGACGACTATAGGGTCGTCCCCACGACCCGGGGACCAGGTTGGCCAGCCGCCGTCATGTCCGACGGCTATACGGTCGTCCCAACGACCCCGGGACTAGATTGGCCCGCCACCGTCATGTCCGACGACTCTAGGGTCGTCCCCACGACCCCGGAAATAGGTTGGCCCACCGCCGACTTGTCCGACGACTATAGGGTCGTCCCTCCCACCCCGGAACTAGGTTGGCCAGCCGCCGACATGTCCGACGACCATAGGGTCCTCCCCACGACACCGGGACTAGGTTGGCCCGCCGCCGACTTGTCCGACGACTATAGGGTCGTCCCCACGACCACGGGCCAAAGTTGGTCAGCCGCCGACATGTCCGACGACTATAGGGTCGTCCCCACGACTCCGGGGCTAGGTTGGCCCGCCGCCGACTTGTCCGACGACTATAGGGTCGTCCCCACGACCCCAGGGGTAGATTGCCCCGCCACCGTCATGTCCTTCGACTATAGGGTCGTCCCCACGACCCCGGGACTAGGTTCGCCAGCCGCCGACATGTCCGACGACTATAGGGTCGTCCCCACGACCCCGGGCCAAAGCTAGCCAGCCGCCGACATGTCCGACGACTATAGGGTCGTCCCCACGACCCCGGGACTAGGTTGGCCCGCCACCATCATGTCCGACGACTATAGGGTCGTCCCCACGACCCCGGGACTAGGTTGGCCCGCGGCCGAGTGGTCTGACGACTATAGGTTCGTCCGCACGACCCCAGGAGTAGATTGGCCCGCCACCATCATGTCAGACGACTATAGGGTCGGCCCCACGACCCCGGGACTAGGATGGCCGGCCGCCGACTTGTCCGACGACTATAGGGTCGGCCCCACGACCCCGGGACTAGGATGGCCGGCCGCCGACTTGTCCGACGACTATAGGGTCGTCCCCACGACCCCGGGACTAGGTTGGCCCGCCACCATCATGTCCGACGACTATAGGGTCGTCCCCACGACCCCGGGACTAGGTTGGCCCGCGGCCGACTTGTTCGACGTCTATAGGGTCGTCCCCACGACCACGGGCCAAAGTTGCCCAGCCGCCGAAATGTCCGACGACTATAGGGTCGTCCCAACGACCCCAGGACTAGATTGGCCCGTCACCGTCATGTCCGACGACTATAGGGTCGTCCCCACGACCCCGGGCCAAAGCGGGCCAGCCGCCGACATGTCCGAGGACTATAGGGTCGTCCCCACGACCCCGGGACTAGGTTGGCCCGCCACCATCATGTCCGACGACTATAGGGTCGTCCCCACGACCCCGGGACTAGGTTGGCCCGCGGCCGACTTGTCCGACGACAATAGGGTCGTCCGCACGACCCCAGGAGTAGATTGCCCCGCCACCTTCATGTGCGACGACTATAGGGTCGTCTCCACGACCCCGGGACTAGGTTGGCCCGCCGCCGACTTGTCCGACGACTATAGGGTCGTCCCCACGACCACGGGACTAGGTTGGCCAACCGCCGACATGTCCGACGACTATAGGGTCGTCCCCACGACCCCGGGACTAGGTTGGCCCGCCGCCGACTAGTCCGACGACTATAGGGTCGTCCCAACGACCCCGGGACTAGATTGGCCCGCCACCGTCATGTCCGACGACTATAGGGTCGTCCCCACGACCCCGGGACTAGGTTGGCCCGCCGCCGACTTGTCCGACGACTATAGGGTCGTCCCCACGACCCCGGGACTAGGTTGGCCCGCCGCCGACATGTCCGACGACTATAGGGTCGTCCCCACGACCACGGGACTAGGTTGGCCAACCGCCGACATGTCCGACGACTATAGGGTCGTCCCCACGACCCCGGGACTAGGTTGGCCCGCCGCCGACTAGTCCGACGACTATAGGGTCGTCCCAACGACCCCGGGACTAGATTGGCCCGCCACCGTCATGTCCGACGACTATAGGGTCGTCCCCACGACCCCGGGACTAGGTTGGCCCGCCGCCGACTTGTCCGACGACTATAGGGTCGTCCCCACGACCCCGGGACTAGATTGGCCCACCACCGTCATGTCCGACGACAACAGGATTGTCCCCACGACCCTCGGACTAGATTGGCCCACCACCGTCATGTCCGACGACTACAGGGTCGTCCCCACGGCCCCGGGAATAGATTGGCCCGCCACCGTCATGTCCGACGACTATTGGGTCGTCCCCACGACCCCGGGACTAGGTTGGCCCGCCGCCGACATGTCCGACGACTATAGGGTCGACCCCACGATCCCGGGACTAGGTTGGCCAGCCGCCGACATGTCCGACGACAATAGGGCCGTCCCCACGACCCCGGGACTAGATTGGCCCACCACCGTCATGTCCGACGACTACAGGGTCGTCCCCACGGCCCCGGGAATAGATTGGCCCGCCGCCGACTTGTCCGACGACTATAGGGTCGTCCCCACGACCCAGGGACTAGGATGACCCGCCGCCGACTTGTCCGACGACTATAGAGTCGTCCCCACGACCCCGGGACTAGGTTGGCCAGCCGCCGACATGTCCGACGACTATAGGGTCGTCCCCACGACCCCGGGACTAGATTGGCCCGCCACCGTCATGTCCGAGGACTATAGGGCCGTCTCCACGACCCCGGGACTAGGTTGTCCCGCCGCCGACTTGTCCGACGACTATAGGGTCGTCCCCACGACCACTGGCCAAAGTTGCCCAGCCGCCGACATGTCCGACGACTATAGGGTCGCCCCCACGACCCCGGGACTAGTTTGGCCCGCCGCCGACATGTCCGACGTCTATAGGGTCGTCCCCACGACCCCGGGGCTAGATTGGCCCGCCACCGTCACGTCCGACGACTATAGGGTCGTCTCCACGACCTCTGGACTAGGTTGGCCCGCCGCCGACTTGTCCGACGACTATAGGGTCGTCCCCACGACCCCGGGACTAGGTTGGCCCGCCGCCGACTTGTCCGACGACTATAGGGTCGTCCCCAGGACCCCGGGACTAGATTGGCCAGCCGCCGACATGTTCGACGACTATGGGGTCGTCCCCACAACCCCGGGACTAGAGTGGCCCGCCACCGTCATGTCCGACGAGTATAGGGACGTACCCACGACCCCGGGACTATGTTGGGCCGCCGCCGACTTGTCCGACGACTATAGGGTCGTCCCCACGACCCCGGGACTATGTTGGCCCGCCACCGACATGTCCGACGACTATAGGGTCGTCTCCACGACCCCGGGACTAGGTTGGCCCGCCGCCGACTTGTCCGGCGACTATAGGGACGTCCCCACGACCACGGGCCAATGTTGCCCAGCCGCCGACATGTCCGACGACTATAGGGTCGCCCCACGACCCCGGGACTAGGTTGGCCCGCCGCCGACTTGTCCGACGACTATAGGGTCGTCCCCACGACCGCGGGACTATGTTGGCCCGCCGCCGACTTGTCCGACGACTATAGGGTCGTCCCCACGACCCCGGGACTAGGTTGGCCCGTCGCCGACTTGTCGGACGACTATAGGGTCGTCCCCAGGACCCCGGGACTAGATTGGCCAGCCGCCGACATGTTCGACGACTATGGGTTCGTCCCCACAACCCCGGGACTAGAGTGGCCCGCCACCGTCATGTCCGACGAGTATAGGGTCGTACCCACGACCCCGGGACTTGATTGGCCCGCCACCGTCATGTCCGACGACTATAGGGTCGTCCCCACGACCCCAGGTCTGGGTTGGCCCGCCGCCGACTTGTCCGACGACTATAGGGTCGTCTCCACGACCCCGGGCCAAAGTTGGTCAGCCGCCGACATATCCGACGACTATAGGCTCGTCCCCACGACCCCGGGGCTAGATTGGCCCGCCACCGTCATGTCCGACGACTATAGGGTCGCCCCACGACCCCGGGACTAGGTTGGCCCGCCGCCGACTTGTCCGACGACTATAGGGTCGTCCCCACGACCCCGGGACTATGTTGGCCCGCCGCCGACTTGTTCGACGACTATAGGGTCGTGCCCACGACCCCGGGACTAGGTTGGCCCGCCGCCGACTTGTCCGACGACTATAGGGTCGTCCCTCCCACCCCGGAACTAGGTTGGCCAGCCGCCGACATGTCCGACGATTATAGGGTCGTCCCCACGACCCCGGGGCTACATTGGCCCGCCACCGTCATGTCCGACGAGTATAGGGTCGTACCCACGACCCCGGGACTATGTTGGCCCGCCGCCGACTTGTCCGACGACTATAGGGTCGTCCCCACGACCCCGGGACTATGTTGGCCCGCCGCCGACTTGTCCGACGACTATAGGGTCGTGCCCACGACCCCGGGACTAGGTTGGCCCGCCGCCGACTTGTCCGACGACTATAGGGTCGTCCCTCCCACCCCGGAACTAGGTTGGCCAGCCGCCGACATGTCCGACGACTATAGGGTCGTCCCCACGACCCCGGGGCTACATTGGCCCGCCACCGTCATGTCCGACGACTATAGGGTCGTCCCCACGACCACGGGCCAAAGTTGGTCAGCCGCCGACATGTCCGACGACTATATGGTCGTCTCCACGACCCCGGGACTAGGTTGGCCCGCCGCCGACTTGTCCGACGACTATAGGGACGTCCCCACGACCACGGGCCAATGTTGCCCAGCCGCCGACATGTCCGACGACTATAGGGTCGTCCCCACGACCCCGGGACTAGGGTGGCCCGCCGCCGACTTGTCCGACGACTATAGGGACGTCCTCACGACCACGGGCCAAAGTTGCCCAGCCGCCGACATGTCCGACGACTATAGGGTCGTCCCCACGACCCCGGGACTAGATTGGCCCGCCACCGTCATGTCCGACGACTATACGGTCGTCCCCACGACACCGGGACTAGGTTAGCTCGCCGCCGACTTGTCCGACGACTATAGGGTCGTCCCTACCACCCCGAGACTAGGCTGGCAAGCCGCCGACATGTCCGACGACTATAGGGTCGTCTCCACGACCCCGGGACTAGGTTGGCCCGCCGCCGACTTGTCCGACGACTATAGGGTCGTCCCCACGACCCCGGACTATGTTGGCCCGCCGCCGACTTGTCCGACGACTATAGGGTCGTCCCCACGACCCCGGGACTAGGTTGGCCCGCCGCCGACTTGTCCGACGACTATAGGGTCGTCCCCACGACCCCGGGACTAGGTTGGCCCGCCACCGACTTGTCCGACGACTATAGGGTCGTCCCTACCACCCCGGGACTAGGTTGGCAAGCCGCCGACATGTCCGTCGACTATAGGGTCGTCTCCACGACCCCGGGACTAGGTTGGCCCGCCGCCGACTTGTCCGGCGACTATAGGGACGTCCCCACGTCCACGGGCCAATGTTGCCCAGCCGCCGACATGTCCGACGACTATAGGGTCGCCCCACAACCCCGGGACTAGGTTGGCTCGCCGCCGACTTGCCCGACGACTATAGGGTCGTCCCCACGACCCCGGGACTATGTTGGCCCGCCGCCGACTTGTCCGATGACTATAGGGTCGTCCCCACGACCCCGGGACTAGGTTGGCCCGCCGCCGACTTGTCCGGCGATTATAGGGACGTCCCCACGACCACGGGCCAATGTTGCCCAGCCGCCGACATGTCCGACGACTATAGGGCCGTCCCCACGACCCCGGGACTAGATTGGCCCCCCACCATCATGTCCGACGGCTATAGGGTCGTCCCCACGGCCCCGGGACTTGGGTGGCCCGCCGCCGACATGTCCGACGACTATAGGGTCGTCCCCACGACCCCGGGACTATGTTGGCCCGCCGCCGACTTGTCCGACGACTATAGGGTCGTCCCCACGACTCCGGGACTAGGTTGACCCGCCGCCGACTTTGCCGACGACTATAGGGTCGTCCCTCCCACCCCGGAACTAGGTTGGCCAGCCGCCGACATGTCCGACGACTATAGGGTCGTACCCACGACCCCGGGAATAGATTGGCCCGCCACCATCATGTCCGACGACTATAGGGTCGTCCCCACGACCCCGGGACTAGGTTGGCCCGCCGCCGACTTGTCCGACGACTATAGGGTCGTCCCTACAACCCCGGGACTAGGCTGGCAAGCCGCCGACATGTCCGACGACTATAGGGTCGTCTCCACGACCCCGGGACTAGGTTGGCCCGCCGCCGACTTGTCCGGCGACTATAGGGACGTCCCCACGACCACGGGCCAATGTTGCCCAGCCGCCGACATGTCCGACGACTATAGGGTCGTCCCCACGACCCCGCGACTAGATTGGCCCGCCACCGACATGTCCGACGACTATAGGGTCGCCCCACGACCCCGGGACTAGGTTGGCCCGCCACCATCATGTCCGACGACTATAGGGTCGTCCCCACGACCCCGGGACTAGGTTGGCCCGCCGCCGACTTGTCCGACGACTATAGGGTCGTCCCTACCACCCCGGGACTAGGTTGGCAAGCCGCCGACATGTCCGACGACTACAGGGTCGTCTCCACGACCCCGGGACTAGGTTGGCCCGCCGCCGACTTGTCCGGCGACTATAGGGACGTCCCCACGACCACCGGCCAATGTTGCCCAGCCGCCGACATGTCCGACGCCTATAGGGTCGTCCCCACGACCCCGGGACTAGATTGGCCCGCCACCATCATGTCCGACGACTATAGGGTCGTCCCCACGACCTAGGGACTAGGTTGGCCCGCCGCCGACTTGTCCGACGACTATAGGGTCGTCCCCACGACCCAGGGCCAATGATGCCCAGCCGCCGACATGTCCGACGACTATAGGGTCGTCCCCACGACCCCGGGACTAGATTGGCCCGCCACCGACATGTCCGACGACTATAGGGTCGCCCCACGACCCCGGGACTAGGTTGGCCCGCCGCCGACTTGTCCGACGACTATAGGGTCGTCCCCACGACCCCGGGACTATGTTGGCCCGCCGCCGACTTGTCCGACGACTATAGGGACGTCCCCACGACCACGGGCCAATGTTGCCCAGCCGCCGACATGTCCGACGACTATAGGGTCGTCCCCACGACCCCGGGACTAGGGTGGCCCGCCGCCGACTTGTCCGACGACTATAGGGACGTCCTCACGACCACGGGCCAAAGTTGCCCAGCCGCCGACATGTCCGACGACTATAGGGTCGTCCCCACGACCCCGGGACTAGATTGGCCCGCCACCGTCATGTCCGACGACTATAGGGTCGTCCCCACGACACCGGGACTAGGTTAGCTCGCCGCCGACTTGTCCGACGACTATAGGGTCGTCCCTACCACCCCGAGACTAGGCTGGCAAGCCGCCGACATGTCCGACGACTATAGGGTCGTCTCCACGACCCCGGGACTAGGTTGGCCCGCCGCCGACTTGTCCGACGACTATAGGGTCGTCCCCACGACCCCGGACTATGTTGGCCCGCCGCCGACTTGTCCGACGACTATAGGGTCGTCCCCACGACCCCGGGACTAGGTTGGCCCGCCGCCGACTTGTCCGACGACTATAGGGTCGTCCCCACGACCCCGGGACTAGGTTGGCCCGCCACCGACTTGTCCGACGACTATAGGGTCGTCCCTACCACCCCGGGACTAGGTTGGCAAGCCGCCGACATGTCCGTCGACTATAGGGTCGTCTCCACGACCCCGGGACTAGGTTGGCCCGCCGCCGACTTGTCCGGCGACTATAGGGACGTCCCCACGTCCACGGGCCAATGTTGCCCAGCCGCCGACATGTCCGACGACTATAGGGTCGCCCCACAACCCCGGGACTAGGTTGGCTCGCCGCCGACTTGCCCGACGACTATAGGGTCGTCCCCACGACCCCGGGACTATGTTGGCCCGCCGCCGACTTGTCCGATGACTATAGGGTCGTCCCCACGACCCCGGGACTAGGTTGGCCCGCCGCCGACTTGTCCGGCGATTATAGGGACGTCCCCACGACCACGGGCCAATGTTGCCCAGCCGCCGACATGTCCGACGACTATAGGGCCGTCCCCACGACCCCGGGACTAGATTGGCCCCCCACCATCATGTCCGACGGCTATAGGGTCGTCCCCACGGCCCCGGGACTTGGGTGGCCCGCCGCCGACATGTCCGACGACTATAGGGTCGTCCCCACGACCCCGGGACTATGTTGGCCCGCCGCCGACTTGTCCGACGACTATAGGGTCGTCCCCACGACTCCGGGACTAGGTTGACCCGCCGCCGACTTTGCCGACGACTATAGGGTCGTCCCTCCCACCCCGGAACTAGGTTGGCCAGCCGCCGACATGTCCGACGACTATAGGGTCGTACCCACGACCCCGGGAATAGATTGGCCCGCCACCATCATGTCCGACGACTATAGGGTCGTCCCCACGACCCCGGGACTAGGTTGGCCCGCCGCCGACTTGTCCGACGACTATAGGGTCGTCCCTACCACCCCGGGACTAGGCTGGCAAGCCGCCGACATGTCCGACGACTATAGGGTCGTCTCCACGACCCCGGGACTAGGTTGGCCCGCCGCCGACTTGTCCGGCGACTATAGGGACGTCCCCACGACCACGGGCCAATGTTGCCCAGCCGCCGACATGTCCGACGACTATAGGGTCGTCCCCACGACCCCGCGACTAGATTGGCCCGCCACCGACATGTCCGACGACTATAGGGTCGCCCCACGACCCCGGGACTAGGTTGGCCCGCCACCATCATGTCCGACGACTATAGGGTCGTCCCCACGACCCCGGGACTAGGTTGGCCCGCCGCCGACTTGTCCGACGACTATAGGGTCGTCCCTACCACCCCGGGACTAGGTTGGCAAGCCGCCGACATGTCCGACGACTACAGGGTCGTCTCCACGACCCCGGGACTAGGTTGGCCCGCCGCCGACTTGTCCGGCGACTATAGGGACGTCCCCACGACCACCGGCCAATGTTGCCCAGCCGCCGACATGTCCGACGCCTATAGGGTCGTCCCCACGACCCCGGGACTAGATTGGCCCGCCACCATCATGTCCGACGACTATAGGGTCGTCCCCACGACCTAGGGACTAGGTTGGCCCGCCGCCGACTTGTCCGACGACTATAGGGTCGTCCCCACGACCCAGGGCCAATGATGCCCAGCCGCCGACATGTCCGACGACTATAGGGTCGTCCCCACGACCCCGGGACTAGATTGGCCCGCCACCGACATGTCCGACGACTATAGGGTCGCCCCACGACCCCGGGACTAGGTTGGCCCGCCGCCGACTTGTCCGACGACTATAGGGTCGTCCCCACGACCCCGGGACTATGTTGGCCCGCCGCCGACTTGTCCGACGACTATAGGGTCGTCCCCACGACCCCGGGACTAGGTTGGCCCGCCGCCGACTTGTCCGACGACTATAGGGTCGTCCCCAGGACCCCGGGACTAGATTTGCCAGCCGCCGACATGTTGGACGACTTTGGGTCGTCCCCACAACCCCGGGACTAGAGTGGTCCGCCACCGTCATGTCCGACGAGTATAGGGTCGTACCCACGACCCCGGGACTAGATTGGCCCGCCACCATCATGTCCGACGACTATAGGGTCGTCCCCACGACCTAGGGTCTAGGTTGGCCCGCCGCCGACTTGTCCGACGACTATAGGGTCATCCCCACGACCCAGGGCCAATGATGCCCAGCCGCCGACATGTCCGACGACTATAGGGTCGTCCCCACGACCCCGGGACTAGATTGGCCCGCCACCGTCATGTCCGACGACTATAGGGTCGTCCCCACGACCCCGGGACTAGATTGTCCCGCCACCGACATGTCCGACGACTATAGGGCCGCCCCACGATCCCGGGACTAGGTTGGCCCGCCGCCGACTTGTCCGACGACTATAGGGTCGTCCCCACGACCCCGGGACTATGTTGGCCCGCCGCCGACGTGTCCGACGACTATAGGGTCGTCCCCACGACCCAGGGCCAATGATGCCCAGCCGCCGACATGTCCGACGACTATAGGGTCGTCCCCACGACCCCGGGACTAGGTTGGCCCGCCGCTGACTTGTCCGACGACTATAGGGTCGTCCCCACGACCCCGGGACTAGATTGGCCCGCCACCATCATGTCCGACGACTATAGGGTCGTCCCCACGACCCCGGGACTAGGTTGGCCCACCACCGTCATGTCCGACGACTACAGGGTCGTCCCCACGACCCCGGGACTAGGGTGGCCCGCCCCCCCCCTTGTCCGACGACTATAGGGTCGTCCCTACCACCCCGGGACTAGGTTGGCCAGCCGCCGACATGTTCGACGACTACAGGATCGTCCCCACGATCCCCGGACTAGATTGCCCCGCCACCGTCATGTCCGACGACTATAGGGACGTCCCCACGACCCCGGGACTATGTTGGCCCGCCGCCGACTTGTCCGACGACTATAGGGTTGTCCCCACGACCCCGGGACTAGATTGGCCCGCCACCGACATGTCCGACGACTATAGGTTCGCCCCACGACCCCGGGACTAGGTTGGCCCGCCGCCGACTTGTCCGACGACTATAGGGACGTCCTCACGACCACGGGCCAAAGTTGCCCAGCCGCCGACATGTCCGACGACTATAGGGTCGTCCCCACGACCCCGGGACTAGATTGGCCCGCCACCATCATGTCCGACGACTATAGGGTCGTCCCCACGACCTAGGGACTAGGTTGGCCCGCCGCCGACTTGTCCGACGACTATAGGGTCGTCCCCACGACCCAGGGCCAATGATGCCCAGCCGCCGACATGTCCGACGACTATAGGGTCGCCCCACGACCCCGGGACTAGGTTGGCCCGCCGCCGACTTGTCCGACGACTATAGGGACGTCCTCACGACCACGGGCCAAAGTTGCCCAGCCGCCGACATGTCCGACGACTATAGGGTCGTCCCCACGACCCCGGGACTAGATTGGCCCGCCACCGTCATGTCCGACGACTATAGGGTCGTCCCCACGACACCGGGACTAGGTTAGCTCGCCGCCGACTTGTCCGACGACTATAGGGTCGTCCCTACCACCCCGAGACTAGGCTGGCAAGCCGCCGACATGTCCGACGACTATAGGGTCGTCTCCACGACCCCGGGACTAGGTTGGCCCGCCGCCGACTTGTCCGACGACTATAGGGTCGTCCCCACGACCCCGGACTATGTTGGCCCGCCGCCGACTTGTCCGACGACTATAGGGTCGTCCCCACGACCCCGGGACTAGGTTGGCCCGCCGCCGACTTGTCCGACGACTATAGGGTCGTCCCCACGACCCCGGGACTAGGTTGGCCCGCCACCGACTTGTCCGACGACTATAGGGTCGTCCCTACCACCCCGGGACTAGGTTGGCAAGCCGCCGACATGTCCGTCGACTATAGGGTCGTCTCCACGACCCCGGGACTAGGTTGGCCCGCCGCCGACTTGTCCGGCGACTATAGGGACGTCCCCACGTCCACGGGCCAATGTTGCCCAGCCGCCGACATGTCCGACGACTATAGGGTCGCCCCACAACCCCGGGACTAGGTTGGCTCGCCGCCGACTTGCCCGACGACTATAGGGTCGTCCCCACGACCCCGGGACTATGTTGGCCCGCCGCCGACTTGTCCGATGACTATAGGGTCGTCCCCACGACCCCGGGACTAGGTTGGCCCGCCGCCGACTTGTCCGGCGATTATAGGGACGTCCCCACGACCACGGGCCAATGTTGCCCAGCCGCCGACATGTCCGACGACTATAGGGCCGTCCCCACGACCCCGGGACTAGATTGGCCCCCCACCATCATGTCCGACGGCTATAGGGTCGTCCCCACGGCCCCGGGACTTGGGTGGCCCGCCGCCGACATGTCCGACGACTATAGGGTCGTCCCCACGACCCCGGGACTATGTTGGCCCGCCGCCGACTTGTCCGACGACTATAGGGTCGTCCCCACGACCCCGGGACTAGGTTGACCCGCCGCCGACTTTGCCGACGACTATAGGGTCGTCCCTCCCACCCCGGAACTAGGTTGGCCAGCCGCCGACATGTCCGACGACTATAGGGTCGTACCCACGACCCCGGGAATAGATTGGCCCGCCACCATCATGTCCGACGACTATAGGGTCGTCCCCACGACCCCGGGACTAGGTTGGCCCGCCGCCGACTTGTCCGACGACTATAGGGTCGTCCCTACCACCCCGGGACTAGGCTGGCAAGCCGCCGACATGTCCGACGACTATAGGGTCGTCTCCACGACCCCGGGACTAGGTTGGCCCGCCGCCGACTTGTCCGGCGACTATAGGGACGTCCCCACGACCACGGGCCAATGTTGCCCAGCCGCCGACATGTCCGACGACTATAGGGTCGTCCCCACGACCCCGCGACTAGATTGGCCCGCCACCGACATGTCCGACGACTATAGGGTCGCCCCACGACCCCGGGACTAGGTTGGCCCGCCACCATCATGTCCGACGACTATAGGGTCGTCCCCACGACCCCGGGACTAGGTTGGCCCGCCGCCGACTTGTCCGACGACTATAGGGTCGTCCCTACCACCCCGGGACTAGGTTGGCAAGCCGCCGACATGTTGGACGACTTTGGGTCGTCCCCACAACCCCGGGACTAGAGTGGTCCGCCACCGTCATGTCCGACGAGTATAGGGTCGTACCCACGACCCCGGGACTAGATTGGCCCGCCACCATCATGTCCGACGACTATAGGGTCGTCCCCACGACCTAGGGTCTAGGTTGGCCCTCCGCCGACTTGTCCGACGACTATAGGGTCGTCCCCACGACCCAGGGCCAATGATGCCCAGCCGCCGACATGTCCGACGACTATAGGGTCGTCCCCACGACCCCGGGACTAGGTTGGCCCGCCGCCGACTTGTCCGGCGATTATAGGGACGTCCCCACGACCACGGGCCAATGTTGCCCAGCCGCCGACATGTCCGACGACTATAGGGCCGTCCCCACGACCCCGGGACTAGATTGGCCCCCCACCATCATGTCCGACGGCTATAGGGTCGTCCCCACGGCCCCGGGACTTGGGTGGCCCGCCGCCGACATGTCCGACGACTATAGGGTCGTCCCCACGACCCCGGGACTATGTTGGCCCGCCGCCGACTTGTCCGACGACTATAGGGTCGTCCCCACGACCCCGGGACTAGGTTGACCCGCCGCCGACTTTGCCGACGACTATAGGGTCGTCCCTCCCACCCCGGAACTAGGTTGGCCAGCCGCCGACATGTCCGACGACTATAGGGTCGTACCCACGACCCCGGGAATAGATTGGCCCGCCACCATCATGTCCGACGACTATAGGGTCGTCCCCACGACCCCGGGACTAGGTTGGCCCGCCGCCGACTTGTCCGACGACTATAGGGTCGTCCCTACCACCCCGGGACTAGGCTGGCAAGCCGCCGACATGTCCGACGACTATAGGGTCGTCTCCACGACCCCGGGACTAGGTTGGCCCGCCGCCGACTTGTCCGGCGACTATAGGGACGTCCCCACGACC
Organism: Andrena fulva; assembly: GCA_946251845.1. Taxonomy (NCBI): domain Eukaryota; kingdom Metazoa; phylum Arthropoda; class Insecta; order Hymenoptera; family Andrenidae; genus Andrena; species Andrena fulva. Next base: position 582,996 of record CAMITZ010000148.1, on the reverse strand, counting down.
ACGGGCCAATGTTGCCCAGCCGCCGACATGTCCGACGACTATAGGGTCGTCCCCACGACCCCGCGACTAGATTGGCCCGCCACCGACATGTCCGACGACTATAGGGTCGCCCCACGACCCCGGGACTAGGTTGGCCCGCCACCATCATGTCCGACGACTATAGGGTCGTCCCCACGACCCCGGGACTAGGTTGGCCCGCCGCCGACATGTCCGACGACTATAGGGTCGTCCCCACGACCCCGGGACTAGATTGGCCCGCCACCGTCATGTCCGACGACTATAGGGTCGTCCCCACGACCCCGGGACTAGATTGTCCCGCCACCGACATGTCCGACGACTATAGGGCCGCCCCACGATCCCGGGACTAGGTTGGCCCGCCGCCGACTTGTCCGACGACTATAGGGTCGTCCCCACGACCCCGGGACTATGTTGGCCCGCCGCCGACGTGTCCGACGACTATAGGGTCGTCCCCACGACCCAGGGCCAATGATGCCCAGCCGCCGACATGTCCGACGACTATAGGGTCGTCCCCACGACCCCGGGACTAGGTTGGCCCGCCGCTGACTTGTCCGACGACTATAGGGCCGTCCCCACGACCCCGGGACTGGGTTGGCCCGCCGCAGACTTGTCCGACGACTATAGGGTCGTCCCCACGACCCAGGGACTAGGATGACCCGCCGCCGACTTGCCCGACGACTATAGGGTCGTCCCCACGACCCCGGGACTATGTTGGCCCGCCGCCGACTTGTCCGATGACTATAGGGACGTCCCCACGACCCCGGGACTAGGTTGGCCCGCCGCCGACATGTCCGACGACTATAGGGCCGTCCCCACGACCCCGGGACTAGATTGGCCCCCCACCATCATGTCCGACGGCTATAGGGTCGTCCCCACGGCCCCGGGACTTGGGTGGCCCGCCGCCGACATGTCCGACGACTATAGGGTCGTCCCCACGACCCCGGGACTATGTTGGCCCGCCGCCGACTTGTCCGACGACTATAGGGTCGTCCCCACGACCCCGGGACTAGCTTGACCTGCCGCCGACTTGGCCGACGACTATAGGGTCGTCCCTCCCACCCCGGAACTAGGTTGGCCAGCCGCCGACATGTCCGACGACTATAGGGTCGTCGCCACGACCCCGGGAATAGATTGGCCCGCCACCGTCATGTCCGACGACTATAGGGTCGTCCCCACGACACCAGGATTAGGTTGGCCCGCCGCCGATTTGTCCGACGACTATTGGGTCGTCCCCACGACCCCGGGACTAGGTTGGCCCGCCACCGACTTGTCCGACGACTATAGGGTCGTCCCTACCACCCCGGGACTAGGTTGGCAAGCCGCCGACTTGTCCGACGACTATAGGGTCGTCCCTAACACCCCGGGACTAGGTTGGCAAGCCGCCGACATGTCCGACGACTATAGGGTCGTCTCCACGACCCCGGGACTAGGTTGGCCCGCCGCCGACTTGTCCGGCGACTATAGGGACGTCCCCACGACCACGGGCCAATGTTGCCCAGCCGCCGACATTTCCGACGACTATAGGGTCGTCTCCACGACCCCGGGACTAGGTTGGCCAGTCACCGACATGTCCGACGACTATAGGGTCGTCCCCACGACCACGGGCCAAAGTTGCCCAGCCGCCGACATGTCCGACGACTATAGGGTCGTCCCCACGACCCCGGGACTAGATTGGCCCGCCACCGTCATGTCCGACGACTATACGGTCGTCCCCACGACCCCGGGAATAGGTTGGCCCGCCGCCGACTTGTCCGACGACTATAGGGTCGTCCCCACGACCACGGGCCAAAGTTGCCCAGCCGCCGACATGTCCGACGACTATAGGGTCGTCCCCACGACCCCGGGACTAGGTTGGCCCGCCGCCGACGTGTCCTACGACTATGGGGTCGTCCCCACGACCACGGGTCTTGGTTGGCCAGCCGCCGACATGTCCGACGACTATAGGGTCGTCCCCACGAACCCGGGACTACGTTGGCCAGTCACCGACATGTCCGACGACAATAGGGTCGTCCCCACGACCACGGGCCAAAGTTGCCCTGCCGCCGACATGTCCGACGACTATAGGGTCGTCCCCACGACCCCGGGACTAGGTTGGCCCGCCGCCGACATGTCCGACGACTATAGGGTCGTCCCCACGCCCCGGTCCAAAGTTGGCCAGCCGCCGACATGTCCGACGACTATAGGGTCGTCCCCACGACCCCGGGACTAGATTGGCCCGCCGCCGTCATGTCCGACGACTATACGGTCGTCCCCAAGGCCCAGGGACTAGGTTGGCCCGCCGCCGACATGTCCGACGACTATACGGTCGTCCCCACGACCCCGGGACTAGGTTGGCCCGCCGCCGACGTGTCCTACGACTATGGTGTCGTCCCCACGACCACGGGTCTTGGTTGGCCAGCCGCAGACATGTCCGACGACTATAGGGTCGTCCCCACGACCCCGGGACTAGATTGGCCCGCCACCGTGATGTCCGACGACTATAGGGTCGTCTCCACGACCCCGGGACTAGGTTTGCCAGTCACCGACATGTCCGACGACTATAGGGTCGTCCCCACGACCACGGGCCAAAGTTGCCCAGCCGCCGACATGTCCGACGACTATAGGGTCGTCCCCACGACCCCGGGACTAGATTGGCCCGCCACCGTCATGTCCGACGACTATAGGGTCGTCCCCACGACCACAGGCCAAAGTTGCCCAGCCGCCGACATGTCCGACGACTATAGGGTCGTCCCCACGCCCCGGTCCAAAGTTGGCCAGCCGCCGACATGTCCGACGACTATAGGGTCGTCCCCACGACCCCGGGACTAGATTGGCCCGCCACCGTCATGTCCGACGACTATACGGTCGTCCCCACGACCCCGGGACTAGGTTGGCCCGCCGCCGACGTGTCCTACGACTATGGGGTCGTCCCCACGACCACGGGTCTTGGTTGGCCAGCAGCCGACATGTCCGACGACTATAGGGTCGTCCCCACGACCCCGGGACTAGGTTGGCCCGCCGCCGACATGTCCTACGACTATAGGGTCGTCCCCACGACCCCGGGACTAGGTTGGCCCGCCGCCGACTTGTCCGACGACTATAGGGTCGTCCCCACGACCACAGGCCAAAGTTGCCCAGCCGCCGACATGTCCGACGACTATAGGGTCGTCCCCACGACCCCGGGGCTAGATTGCCCCGGCACCGTCATGTCCGACGACTATAGGGTCGTCCCCACGACCCCGGGACTAGATTGGCCCGCCACCGTGATGTCCGACGACTATAGGGTCGTCTCCACGACCCCGGGACTAGGTTTGCCAGTCACCGACATGTCCGACGACTATAGGGTCGTCCCCACGACCACGGGTCAAAGTTGCCCAGCCGCCGACATGTCCGACGACTATAGGGTCGTCCCCACGACCCCGGGACTAGATTGGCCCGCCACCGTCATGTCCGACGACTATAGGGTCGTCCCCACGACCACAGGCCAAAGTTGCCCAGCCGCCGACATGTCCGACGACTATAGGGTCGTCCCCACGCCCCGGTCCAAAGTTGGCCAGCCGCCGACATGTCCGACGACTATAGGGTCGTCCCCACGACCCCGGGACTAGATTGGCCCGCCACCGTCATGTCCGACGACTATACGGTCGTCCCCACGACCCCGGGACTAGGTTGGCCCGCCGCCGACGTGTCCTACGACTATGGGGTCGTCCCCACGACCACGGGTCTTGGTTGGCCAGCAGCCGACATGTCCGACGACTATAGGGTCGTCCCCACGACCCCGGGACTAGGTTGGCCCGCCGCCGACATGTCCTACGACTATAGGGTCGTCCCCACGACCCCGGGACTAGGTTGGCCCGCCGCCGACTTGTCCGACGACTATAGGGTCGTCCCCACGACCACAGGCCAAAGTTGCCCAGCCGCCGACATGTCCGACGACTATAGGGTCGTCCCCACGACCCCGGGGCTAGATTGCCCCGGCACCGTCATGTCCGACGACTATAGGGTCGTCCCCACGACCCGGGCCAAAGTTGCCCTGCCGCCGACATGTCCGACGACTATAGGGTCGTCCCCACGACCTCGGGACTAGGTTGGCCGCCGCCGACATGTCCGACGACTATTGGGTCGTCCCCACGCCCCGGGCCAAAGTTGGCCAGCCGCCGACATGTCCGACGACTATAGGGTCGTCCCCACGACCACAGGCCAAAGTTGCCCAGCCGCCGACATGTCCGACGACTATAGTGTCGTCCCCACGACCCCGGGGCTAGATTGCCCCGGCACCGTCATGTCCGACGACTATAGGGTCGTCCCCACGACCCGGGCCAAAGTTGCCCAGCCGCCGACATGTCCGACGACTATGGGGTCGTCCCCATGACCCCAGGACTAGGTTGGCCCGCCGCCGACATGTCCGACGACTATACGGTCGTCCTCACGACCACGGGACTAGGTTGGCCCGCCGCCGACTTGTCCGATGACTATACGGTCGTCCCCACGACCACGGGACTAGGTTGGCCCGCCGCCGACTTGTCCGAGGACTATAGGGTCGTCCCCAGGACCCCGGGACTAGGTCGGCCCGCCGCCGACTTGTCCGACGACTATAGGGTCGTCCCCACGACCCGGGCCAAAGTTGGACAGCCGCCGACTTGTCCGACGATTATAGGGTCGTCCCTACCACCCCGGGACTAGGTTGGCCAGCCGCCGACATGTCCGACGTCTATAAGGTCGTCCCCTCGACCCCGGGGCTAGATTGCCCCGGCACCGCCATGTCCAACGACTATAGGGTCGTCCCCACGACCCCGGGAGTAGGTTGGCCTGCCGCCGACTTGTCCGACGACTATAGGGTCGTCCCCAAGCCCCAGGGACTAGGTTGGCCCGCCGCCGACATGTCCTACGACTATAGGGTCGTCCCCACGACCCCGGGACTAGGTTGGCCCGCCGCCGACTTGTCCGACGACTATAGGGTCGTCCCCACGACCCCGGGACTAGGTTGGCCAGTCACCGACATGTCCGACGACTATAGGGTCGTCCCCACGACCACAGGCCAAAGTTGCCCAGCCGCCGTCATGTCCGACGACTATAGGGTCGTCCCCACCACCCCGGGTCTAGGTTGGCCAGCCGCCGACATGTCCGACGACTATAGGGTCGTCCCCACGACCATGGGCCAAAGTTGCCCTGCCGCCGACATGTCCGACGACTATAGGGTCGTCCCCACGACCACTGGCCAAAGTTGCCCAGCCGCCGACATGTCCGACGACTATAGGGTCGTCCCCACGACCACTGGCCAAAGTTGCCCAGCCGCCGACATGTCCGACGACTATAGGGTCGTCCCCACTACCCCGGGCCAAAGCTGGCCTGCCGCCGACTTGTCCGACGACTATAGGGTCGTCCCCAAGGCCCAGGGACTAGGTTGGCCCGCCGCCGACATGTCCTACGACTATAGGGTCGTCCCCACGACCCCGGGACTAGGTTGGCCCGCCGCCGACTTGTCCGACGATTATAGGGTCGTCCCCACGACCCCGGGACTAGGTTGGCCCGCCGCCGACATGTCCGTAGACTGTACGGTCGTCCCCACGACCCCGGAACTAGGTTGGCCCGCTGTCGACTTTTCCGACGACTATAGGGTCGTCCCCACGACCCCGGGACTAGGTTGGCCCGCCGCCGACGTATCCTACGACTATGGGGTCGTCCCCACGAACCCGGGACTACGTTGGCCAGTCACCGACATGTCCGACGACTATAGGGTCGTTCCCACGACCACTGGCCAAAGTTGCCCAGCCGCAGACATGTCCGACGACTATAGGGTCGTCCCCACGACCCCGGGACTAGATTGGCCCGCCACCGTGATGTCCGACGACTATAGGGTCGTCTCCACGACCCCGGGACTAGGTTTGCCAGTCACCGACATGTCCGACGACTATAGGGTCGTCCCCACGACCCCGGGACTAGATTGGCCCGCCACCGTCATGTCCGACGACTATACGGTCGTCCCCACGACCCCGGGACTAGGTTGGCCCGCCGCCGACGTGTCCTACGACTATGGGGTCGTCCCCACGACCACGGGTCTTGGTTGGCCAGCCGCCGACATGTCCGACGACTATAGGGTCGTCCCCACGAACCCGGGACTACGTTGGCCAGTCACCGACATGTCCGACGACTATAGGGTCGTCCCCACGACCACGGGCCAAAGTTGCCCTGCCGCCGACATGTCCGACGACTATAGGGTCGTCCCCACGACCCCGGGTCTAGGTTGGCCCGCCGTCGACTTTTCCGACGACTATAGGGTCGTCCCCACGACCCCGGTACTAGGTTGGCCCGCCGCCGACATGTCCGACGTCTATAGGGTCGTCCCCACGACCCCAGGACTAGGTTGGCCAGCCGCCGACATGTCCGACGACTATACGGTCGTCCTCACGACCCCGGGACTAGGTTGGCCCGCCGCCGACTTGTCCGATGACTATAGGGTCGTCCCCAGGACCCCGGGACTAGGTCGGCCCGCCCCCGACTTGTCCGACGACTATAGGGTCGTCCCCACGACCCGGGCCAAAGTTGGACAGCCGCCGACATGTCCGACGACTATAGGGTCGTCCCCACGACCACTGGCCAAAGTTGCCCAGCCGCCGACATGTCCGACGACTATAGGGTCGTCCCCACTACCCCGGGCCAAAGCTGGCCAGCCGCCGACTTGTCCGACGATTATAGGGTCGTCCCTACCACCCCGGGACTAGGTTGGCTAGCCGCCGACATGTCCGCGTCTATAAGGTCGTCCCCTCGACCCCGGGGCTAGATTGCCCCGGCACCGCCATGTCCGACGACTATAGGGTCGTCCCCACGACCCCGGGAGTAGGTTGGCCTGCCGCCGACTTGTCCGACGACTATAGGGTCGTCCCCAAGACCCAGGGACTAGGTTGGCCCGCCGCCGACATGTCCTACGACTATAGGGTCGTCCCCACGACCCCGGGACTAGGTTGGCCCGCCGCCGACTTGTCCGACGACTATACGGTCGTCCCCTCGACCACGGGACTAGGTTGGCCCGCCGCCGACTTGTCCGACGACTATAGGGTCGTCCTCAGGACCCCGGGGCTAGATTGGCCGGCCACCGTCATGTCCGACGACTATAGGTTCGTCCCTACGACCCTGGGCATACGTTGGCCTGCCGCCGACTTGTCCGACGACTATGGGGTCGTCCCCACGACCCCGGGAGTAGGTTGGCCTGCCGCCGACTTGTCCGACGACTATAGGGTCGTCCCCAAGGCCCAGGGACTAGGTTGGCCCGCCGCCGACATGTCCTACGACTATAGGGTCGTCCCCACGACCCCGGGACTAGGTTGGCCCGCCGCCGACTTGTCCGACGACTATGGGGTCGTCCCCATGACCCCGGGACTAGGTTGGCCCGCCGCCGACTTGTCCGACGACTATAGGGTCGTCCCCAAGACCCCGGGACTAGGTTGGCCCGCCGCCGACATGCCCGACGATTATAGGGTCGTCCCCACGACCCCGGGACTAGGTTGGCCCGCCGCCGACATGTCCGACGACTATACGGTCGTCCTCACGACCACGGGACTAGGTTGGCCCGCCGCCGACTTGTCCGATGACTATACGGTCGTCCCCACGACCACGGGACTAGGTTGGCCCGCCGCCGACTTGTCCGAGGACTATAGGGTCGTCCCCAGGACCCCGGGACTAGGTCGGCCCGCCGCCGACTTGTCCGACGACTATAGGGTCGTCCCCACGACCCGGGCCAAAGTTGGACAGCCGCCGACATGTCCGACGACTATAGGGTCGTCCCCACGACCCGGGCCAAAGTTGGACAGCCGCCGACATGTCCGACGACTATAGGGTCGTCCCCGCGAACCCGGGACTACGTTGGCCAGTCACCGACATGTCCGACGACTATAGGGTCGTCCCCACGACCACGGGCCATAGTTGGCCCGCCGCCGACATGTCCGTAGACTATGGGGTCGTCCCCACGCCCCGGGCCAAAGTTGGCCAGCCGCCGACATGTCCGACAACTATAGGGTCGTCCCTACCACCCCGGGACTAGGTTGGCCAGCCGCCGACATGTCCGACGTCTATAGGGTCGTCCCCTCGACCCCGGGGCTAGATTGCCCCGGCACCGCCATGTCCGACGACTATAGGGTCGTCCCCACGACCCCGGGAGTAGGTTGGCCTGCCGCCGACTCGTCCGTCGACTATAGGGTCGTCCCCAAGGCCCAGGGACTAGGTTGGCCCGCCGCCGACATGTCCTACGACTATAGGGTCGTCCCCACGACCCCGGGACTAGGTTGGCCCGCCGCCGACATGTCCTACGACTATAGGGTCGTCCCCACAACCCCGGGACTAGGTTGGCCCGCCGCCGACTTGTCCGACGACTATAGGGTCGTCCCCACGACCCCGGGACTAGGTTGGCCAGTCACCGACATGTCCGACGACTATAGGGTCGTCCCCACGACCACAGGCCAAAGTTGGCCAGCCGCCGACATGTCCGACGACTATAGGCTCGTCCCCACGACCCCGGGACTAGATTGGCCCGCCACCGTCATGTCCGACGACTATACGGTCGTCCCCACGACCCCGGGACTAGGTTGGCCCGCCGCCGACTTGTCCGACGACTATAGGGTCGTCCCCACGACCCCGGGCCAAAGCTGGCCAGCCGCCGACTTGTCCGACGATTATAGGGTCGTCCCTACCACCCCGGGACTAGGTTGGCCAGCCGCCGACATGTCCGACGTCTATAAGGTCGTCCCCTCGACCCCGGGGCTAGATTGCCCCGGCACAGCCATGTCCGACGACTATAGGGTCGTCCCCACGACCCCAGGACTAGGTTGGCCCGCCGCCGACTTGTCCGACGACTATAGGGTCGTCCCCAAGACCCCGGGACTAGGTTGGCCCGCCGCCGACTTGTCCGACGACTATAGGGTCGTCCCCACGACCCCGGGACTAGATTGCCCCGCCACCGTCATGTCCGACGACTATAGGGTCGTCCCCACGACCCCGGTACTAGGTTGGCCCGCCGCCGACATGTCCGACGTCTATAGGGTCGTCCCCACGACCCCAGGACTAGGTTGGCCAGCCGCCGACATGTCCGACGACTATACGGTCGTCCTCACGACCCCGGGACTAGGTTGGCCCGCCGCCGACTTGTCCGATGACTATAGGGTCGTCCCCAGGACCCCGGGACTAGGTCGGCCCGCCGCCGACTTGTCCGACGACTATAGGGTCGTCCCCACGACCCGGGCCAAAGTTGGACAGCCGCCGACATGTCCGACGACTATAGGGTCGTCCCCACGACCCGGGCCAAAGTTGGACAGCCGCCGACATGTCCGACGACTATAGGGTCGTCCCCACGCCCCGGGCCAAAGTTGGCCAGCCGCCGACATGTCCGACGACTATAGGGTCGTCCCCACGACCCCGGGCCAAAGCTGGCCAGCCGCCGACTTGTCCGACGATTATAGGGTCGTCCCTACCACCCCGAGACTAGGTTGGCCAGCCGCCGACATGTCCGACGTCTATAAGGTCGTCCCCTCGACCCCGGGGCTAGATTGCCCCGGCACAGCCATGTCCGACGACTATAGGGTCGTCCCCACGACCCCAGGACTAGGTTGGCCCGCCGCCGACTTGTCCGACGACTATAGGGTCGTCCCCAAGACCCCGGGACTAGGTTGGCCCGCCGCCGACTTGTCCGACGACTATAGGGTCGTCCCCACGACCCCGGGACTAGATTGCCCCGCCACCGTCATGTCCGACGACTATAGGGTCGTCCCCACGACCACTGGCCAAAGTTGCCCAGCCGCCGACATGTCCGACGACTATAGGGTCGTCCCCACTACCCCGGGCCAAAGCTGGCCAGCCGCCGACTTGTCCGACGATTATAGGGTCGTCCCTACCACCCCGGGACTAGGTTGGCCAGCCGCCGACATGTCCGACGTCTATAAGGTCGTCCCCTCGACCCCGGGGCTAGATTGCCCCGGCACCGCCATGTCCGACGACTATAGGGTCGTCCCCACGACCCCAGGACTAGGTTGGCCCGCCGCCGACTTGTCCGACGACTATAGGGTCGTCCCCACGACCCCAGGACTAGGTTGGCCAGCCGCCGACATGTCCGACGACTATAGGGTCGTCCCCACGACCACTGGCCAAAGTTGCCCAGCCGCCGACATGTCCGACGACTATAGGGTCGTCCCCACTACCCCGGGCCAAAGCTGGCCAGCCGCCGACTTGTCCGACGATTATAGGGTCGTCCCTACCACCCCGGGACTAGGTTGGCTAGCCGCCGACATGTCCGCGTCTATAAGGTCGTCCCCTCGACCCCGGGGCTAGATTGCCCCGGCACCGCCATGTCCGACGACTATAGGGTCGTCCCCACGACCCCGGGAGTAGGTTGGCCTGCCGCCGACTTGTCCGACGACTATAGGGTCGTCCCCAAGACCCAGGGACTAGGTTGGCCCGCCGCCGACATGTCCTACGACTATAGGGTCGTCCCCACGACCCCGGGACTAGGTTGGCCCGCCGCCGACTTGTCCGACGACTATACGGTCGTCCCCTCGACCACGGGACTAGGTTGGCCCGCCGCCGACTTGTCCGACGACTATAGGGTCGTCCTCAGGACCCCGGGGCTAGATTGGCCGGCCACCGTCATGTCCGACGACTATAGGTTCGTCCCTACGACCCTGGGCATACGTTGGCCTGCCGCCGACTTGTCCGACGACTATGGGGTCGTCCCCACGACCCCGGGAGTAGGTTGGCCTGCCGCCGACTTGTCCGACGACTATAGGGTCGTCCCCAAGGCCCAGGGACTAGGTTGGCCCGCCGCCGACATGTCCTACGACTATAGGGTCGTCCCCACGACCCCGGGACTAGGTTGGCCCGCCGCCGACTTGTCCGACGACTATGGGGTCGTCCCCATGACCCCGGGACTAGGTTGGCCCGCCGCCGACTTGTCCGACGACTATAGGGTCGTCCCCAAGACCCCGGGACTAGGTTGGCCCGCCGCCGACATGCCCGACGATTATAGGGTCGTCCCCACGACCCCGGGACTAGGTTGGCCCGCCGCCGACATGTCCGACGACTATACGGTCGTCCTCACGACCACGGGACTAGGTTGGCCCGCCGCCGACTTGTCCGATGACTATACGGTCGTCCCCACGACCACGGGACTAGGTTGGCCCGCCGCCGACTTGTCCGAGGACTATAGGGTCGTCCCCAGGACCCCGGGACTAGGTCGGCCCGCCGCCGACTTGTCCGACGACTATAGGGTCGTCCCCACGACCCGGGCCAAAGTTGGACAACCGCCGACATGTCCGACGACTATAGGGTCGTCCCCACGACCCGGGCCAAAGTTGGACAGCCGCCGACATGTCCGACGACTATAGGGTCGTCCCCACGACCACGGGCCATAGTTGGCCCGCCGCCGACATGTCCGTAGACTATGGGGTCGTCCCCACGCCCCGGGCCAAAGTTGGCCAGCCGCCGACATGTCCGACGACTATAGGGTCGTCCCCGCGAACCCGGGACTACGTTGGCCAGTCACCGACATGTCCGACGACTATAGGGTCGTCCCCACGACCACGGGCCATAGTTGGCCCGCCGCCGACATGTCCGTAGACTATGGGGTCGTCCCAACGCCCCGGGCCAAAGTTGGCCAGCCGCCGACATGTCCGACAACTATAGGGTCGTCCCTACCACCCCGGGACTAGGTTGGCCAGCCGCCGACATGTCCGACGTCTATAGGGTCGTCCCCTCGACCCCGGGGCTAGATTGCCCCGGCACCGCCATGTCCGACGACTATAGGGTCGTCCCCACGACCCCGGGAGTAGGTTGGCCTGCCGCCGACTCGTCCGTCGACTATAGGGTCGTCCCCACGACCCCGGGACTAGGTTGGCCCGCCGCCGACTTGTCCGACGACTATAGGGTCGTCCCCACGACCCCGGGCCAAAGCTGGCCAGCCGCCGACTTGTCCGACGATTATAGGGTCGTCCCTACCACCCCGGGACTAGGTTGGCCAGCCGCCGACATGTCCGACGTCTATAAGGTCGTCCCCTCGACCCCGGGGCTAGATTGCCCCGGCACAGCCATGTCCGACGACTATAGGGTCGTCCCCACGACCCCAGGACTAGGTTGGCCCGCCGCCGACTTGTCCGACGACTATAGGGTCGTCCCCAAGACCCCGGGACTAGGTTGGCCCGCCGCCGACTTGTCCGACGACTATAGGGTCGTCCCCACGACCCCGGCACTAGATTGCCCCGCCACCGTCATGTCCGACGACTATAGGGTCGTCCCCACGACCCCGGTACTAGGTTGGCCCGCCGCCGACATGTCCGACGTCTATAGGGTCGTCCCCACGACCCCAGGACTAGGTTGGCCAGCCGCCGACATGTCCGACGACTATACGGTCGTCCTCACGACCCCGGGACTAGGTTGGCCCGCCGCCGACTTGTCCGATGACTATAGGGTCGTCCCCAGGACCCCGGGACTAGGTCGGCCCGCCGCCGACTTGTCCGACGACTATAGGGTCGTCCCCACGACCCGGGCCAAAGTTGGACAGCCGCCGACATGTCCGACGACTATAGGGTCGTCCCCACGACCCGGGCCAAAGTTGGACAGCCGCCGACATGTCCGACGACTATAGGGTCGTCCCCACGCCCCGGGCCAAAGTTGGCCAGCCGCCGACATGTCCGACGACTATAGGGTCGTCCCCACGACCCCGGGCCAAAGCTGGCCAGCCGCCGACTTGTCCGACGATTATAGGGTCGTCCCTACCACCCCGGGACTAGGTTGGCCAGCCGCCGACATGTCCGACGTCTATAAGGTCGTCCCCTCGACCCCGGGGCTAGATTGCCCCGGCACAGCCATGTCCGACGACTATAGGGTCGTCCCCACGACCCCAGGACTAGGTTGGCCCGCCGCCGACTTGTCCGACGACTATAGGGTCGTCCCCAAGACCCCGGGACTAGGTTGGCCCGCCGCCGACTTGTCCGACGACTATAGGGTCGTCCCCACGACCCCGGGACTAGATTGCCCCGCCACCGTCATGTCCGACGACTATAGGGTCGTCCCCACGACCACTGGCCAAAGTTGCCCAGCCGCCGACATGTCCGACGACTATAGGGTCGTCCCCACTACCCCGGGCCAAAGCTGGCCAGCCGCCGACTTGTCCGACGATTATAGGGTCGTCCCTACCACCCCGGGACTAGGTTGGCCAGCCGCCGACATGTCCGACGTCTATAAGGTCGTCCCCTCGACCCCGGGGCTAGATTGCCCCGGCACCGCCATGTCCGACGACTATAGGGTCGTCCCCACGACCCCAGGACTAGGTTGGCCCGCCGCCGACTTGTCCGACGACTATAGGGTCGTCCCCACGACCCCAGGACTAGGTTGGCCAGCCGCCGACATGTCCGACGACTATAGGGTCGTCCCCACGACCACTGGCCAAAGTTGCCCAGCCGCCGACATGTCCGACGACTATAGGGTCGTCCCCACGACCCCGGGACTAGATTGTCCCGCCACCGTGATGCCCGACGACTATAGGGTCGTCTCCACGACCCCGGGACTAGGTTGGCCAGTCACCGACATGTCCGACGACTATAGGGTCGTCCCCACGACCACGGGCCAAAGTTGCCCAGCCGCCGACATGTCCGACGACTATAGGGTCGTCCCCACGACCCCGGGACTAGATTGGCCCGCCACCGTCATGTCCAACGACTATACGGTCGTCCCCACGACCCCGGGAATAGGTTGGCCCGCCGCCGACTTGTCCGACGACTATAGGGTCGTTCCCACGACCACTGGCCAAAGTTGCCCAGCCGCAGACATGTCCGACGACTATAGGGTCGTCCCCACGACCCCGTGACTAGATTGGCCCGCCACCGTGATGTCCGACGACTATAGGGTCGTCTCCACGACCCCGGGACTAGATTTGCCAGTCACCGACATGTCCGACGACTATAGGGTCGTCCCCACGACCACGGGCCAAAGTTGCCCAGCCGCCGACATGTCCGACGACTATAGGGTCGTCCCCACGACCCCGGGACTAGATTGGCCCGCCACCGTCATGTCCGACGACTATACGGTCGTCCCCACGACCCCGGGACTAGGTTGGCCCGCCGCCGACGTGTCCTACGACTATGGGGTCGTCCCCACGACCACGGGTCTTGGTTGGCCAGCCGCCGACATGTCCGACGACTACAGGGTCGTCCCCACGAACCCGGGACTACGTTGGCCAGTCACCGACATGTCCGACGACTATAGGGTCGTCCCCACGACCACGGGCCAAAGTTGCCCTGCCGCCGACATGTCCGACGACTATAGGGTCGTCCCCACGACCACAGGCCAAAGTTGCCCAGCCGCCGACATGTCCGACGACTATAGGGTCGTCCCCTCGACCCCGGGGCTAGATTGCCCCGGCACCGTCATGTCCGACGACTATAGGGTCGTCCCCACGACCCCGGGAGTAGGTTGGCCTGCCGCCGACTTGTCCGACGACTATAGGGTCGTCCCCACGACCACGGGCCAAAGTTGCCCAGCCGCCGACATGTCCGACGACTATAGGGTCGTCCCCACGACCCCGGGACTAGATTGGCCCGCCACCGTCATGTCCGACGACTATAGGTTCGTCCCTACGATCCTGGGCATACGTTGGCCTGCCGCCGACTTGTCCGACGACTATAGGGTCGTCCCCAAGGCCCAGGGACTAGGTTGGCCCGCCGCCGACATGTCCTACGACTATAGGGTCGTCCCCACGACCCCGGGACTAGGTTGGCCCGCCGCCGACTTGTCCGACGACTATAGGGTCGTCCCCACGACCCCGGGACTAGGTTGGCCAGTCACCGACATGTCCGACGACTATAGGGTCGTCCCCACGACCACAGGCCAAAGTTGCCCAGCCGCCGACATGTCCGACGACTATAGGGTCGTCCCCTCGACCCCGGGGCTAGATTGCCCCGGCACCGTCATGTCCGACGACTATAGGGTCGTCCCCACGACCCCGGGAGTAGGTTGGCCTGCCGCCGACTTGTCCGACGACTATACGGTCGTCCTCACGACCACGGGACTAGGTTGGCCCGCCGCCGACTTGTCCGACGACTATACGGTCGTCCCCACGACCACGGGACTAGGTTGGCCCGCCGCCGACTTGTCCGACGACTATAGGGTCGTCCCCAGGACCCCGGGGCTAGATTGGCCCGCCACCGTCATGTCCGACGACTATAGGTTCGTCCCTACGATCCTGGGCATACGTTGGCCTGCCGCCGACTTGTCCGACGACTATAGGGTCGTCCCCAAGGCCCAGGGACTAGGTTGGCCAGCCGCCGACATGTCCGACGACTATGGGGTCGTCCCCATGACCCCGGGACTAGGTTGGCCCGCCGCCGACATGTCCGACGACTATACGGTCGTCCTCACGACCACGGGACTAGGTTGGCCCGCCGCCGACTTGTCCGACGACTATACGGTCGTCCCCACGACCACGGGACTAGGTTGGCCCGCCGCCGACTTGTCCGACGACTATAGGGTCGTCCCCAGGACCCCGGGGCTAGATTGGCCCGCCACCGTCATGTCCGACGACTATAGGTTCGTCCCTACGACCATGGGACTAGGTTGGCCCGCCGCCGACATGTCCGTAGACTATAGGGTCGTCCCCACGCCCCGGGCCAAAGTTGGCCTGCCGCCGACGTGCCCTACGACTATGGGGTCGTCCCCACGACCACGGGACTAGGTTGGCCAGCCGCCGACATGTCCGACGACTATAGGGTCGTCCCCACCACCCCGGGTCTAGGTTGGCCAGCCGCCGACATGTCCGACGATTATAGGGTCGTCCCCACGACCCCGGGACTAGGTTGGCCCGCCGCCGACATGTCCGTAGACTATAGGGTCGTCCCCACGCCCCGGGCCAAAGTTGGCCTGCCGCCGACGTGTCCTACGACTATGGGGTCGTCCCCACGACCACGGGACTAGGTTGGCCAGCCGCCGACATGTCCGACGACTATCGGGTCGTCCCCACCACCCCGGGTCTAGGTTGGCCAGCCGCCGACATGTCCGACGACTATAGGGTCGTCCCCACGACCATGGGCCAAAGTTGCCCTGCCGCCGACATGTCCGACGACTATAGGGTCGACCCCACGACCACTGGCCAAAGTTGCCCAGCCGCCGACATGTCCGACGACTATAGGGTCGTCCCCACGACCCCGGGACTAGGTTGGCCCGCCGCCGACATGTCCGACGATTATAGGGTCGTCCCCACTACCCCGGGCCAAAGCTGGCCTGCCGCCGACTTGTCCGACGATTATAGGGTCGTCCCTACCACCCCGGGACTAGGTTGGCCAGCCGCCGACATGTCCGACGTCTATAAGGTCGTCCCCTCGACCCCGGGGCTAGATTGCCCCGGCACCGCCATGTCCGACGACTATAGGGTCGTCCCCACGACCCCGGGAGTAGGTTGGCCTGCCGCCGACTTGTCCGACGACTATAGGGTCGTCCCCAAGGCCCAGGGACTAGGTTGGCCCGCCGCCGACATGTCCTACGACTATAGGGTCGTCCCCACGACCCCGGGACTAGGTTGGCCCGCCGCCGACTTGTCCGACGACTATAGGGTCGTCCCCACGACCCCGGGACTAGGTTGGCCAGTCACCGACATGTCCGACGACTATAGGGTCGTCCCCACGACCACAGGCCAAAGTTGCCCAGCCGCCGACATGTCCGACGACTATAGGGTCATCCCCACGACCCCGGGACTAGATTGGCCCGCCACCGTCATGTCCGACGACTATACGGTCGTCCCCACGACCCCGGGACTAGGTTGGCCCGCCGCCGACTTGTCCGACGACTATAGGGTCGTCCCCACGACCCCGGGACTAGGTTGGCCCGCCGCCGACATGTCCGACGACTATAGGGTCGTCCCCACGCCCCGGTCCAAAGTTGGCCAGCCGCCGACATGTCCGACGACTATAGGGTCGTCCCCACGACCCGGGCCAAAGTTGGACAGCCGCCGACATGTCCGACGACTATAGGGTCGTCCCCGCGAACCCGGGACTACGTTGGCCAGTCACCGACATGTCCGACGATTATAGGGTCGTCCCCACGACCACGGGCCAAAGTTGCCCTGCCGCCGACATGTCCGACGACTATAGGGTCGTCCCCACGACCCCGGGTCTAGGTTGGCCCGCCGCCGACTTTTCCGACGACTATAGGGTCGTCCCCACGACACCGGGACTAGGTTGGCCCGCCGCCGACATGTCCGACGTCTATAGGGTCGTCCCCACGACCCCGGGGCTAGATTGGCCCGCCACCGTCATGTCCGACGACTATAGGTTCGTCCCTACGACCCTGGGCATACGTTGGCCTGCCGCCGACTTGTCCGACGACTATAGGGTCGTCCCCAAGGCCCAGGGACTAGGTTGGCCCGCCGCCGACATGTCCTACGACTATAGGGTCGTCCCCACGACCCCGGGACTAGGTTGGCCCGCCGCCGACATGTCCGACGATTATAGGGTCGTCCCCACGACCCCGGGACTAGGTTGGCCCGCCGCCGACATGTCCGACGACTATACGGTCGTCCTCACGACCACGGGACTAGGTTGGCCCGGCGCCGACTTGTCCGATGACTATACGGTCGTCCCCACGACCACGGGACTAGGTTGGCCCGCCGCCGACTTGTCCGACGACTATAGGGTCGTCCCCAAGACCCCGGGACTAGGTTGGCCCGCCGCCGACATGTCCGACGATTATAGGGTCGTCCCCACGACCCCGGGACTAGGTTGGCCCGCCGCCGACATATCCGACGACTATACGGTCGTCCTCACGACCACGGGACTAGGTTGGCCCGCCGCCGACTTGTCCGATGACTATACGGTCGTCCCCACGACCACGGGACTAGGTTGGCCCGCCGCCGACTTGTCCGAGGACTATAGGGTCGTCCCCAGGACGACGGGACTAGGTCGGCCCGCCGCCAACTTGTCCGACGACTATAGGGTCGTCCCCACGACCCGGGCCAAAGTTGGACAGCCGCCGACATGTCCGACGACTATAGGGTCGTCCCCACGACCCGGGCCAAAGTTGGACCGCCGCCGACATGTCCGACGACTATAGGGTCGTCCCCGCGAACCCGGGACTACGTTGGCCAGTCACCGACATGTCCGACGACTATAGGGTCGTCCCCACGACCCGGGCCAAAGTTGGACAGCCGCCGACATGTCCGACGACTATAGGGTCGTCCCCGCGAACCCGGGACTACGTTGGCCAGTCACCGACATGTCCGACGACTATAGGGTCGTCCCCACGACCACGGGCCAAAGTTGCCTTGCCGCCGACATGTCCGACGACTATAGGGTCGTCCCCACGACCTCGGGACTAGGTTGGCCGCCGCCGACATGTCCGACGACTATTGGGTCGTCCCCACGCCCCGGGCCAAAGTTGGCCAGCCGCCGACATGTCCGACGACTATAGGGTCGTCCCCACGACCCCGGGACTAGGTTGGCCCGCCGCCGACTTTTCCGACGACTATAGGGTCGTCCCCACGACCCCGGGACTAGGTTGGCCCGCCGCCGACATGTCCGACGATTATAGGGTCGTCCCCACGACCCCGGGACTAGGATGGCCCGCCGCCGACATGTCCGTAGACTATAGGGTCGTCCCCACGCCCCGGGCCAAAGTTGGCCTGCCGCCGACGTGTCCTACGACTATGGGGTCGTCCCCACGACCACGGGACTAGGTTGGCCAGCCGCCGACATGTCCGACGACTATAGGGTCGTCCCCACCACCCCGGGTCTAGGTTGGCCAGCCGCCGACATGTCCGACGACTATAGGGTCGTCCCCACGACCATGGGCCAAAGTTGCCCTGCCGCCGACATGTCCGACGACTATAGGGTCGTCCCCACAATCCCGGGAGTAGGTTGGCCTGCCGCCGACTTGTCCGACGACTATAGGGTCGTCCCCAAGGCCCAGGGACTTGGTTGGCCCGCCGCCGACATGTCCTACGACTATAGGGTCGTCCCCACGACCCCGGGACTAGGTTGGCCCGCCGCCGACTTGTCCGACGACTATAGGGTCGTCCCCACGACCCCGGGACTAGGTTGGCCAGTCACCGACATGTCCGACGACTATAGGGTCGTCCCCACGACCACAGGCCAAAGTTGCCCAGCCGCCGACATGTCCGACGACTATAGGGTCGTCCCCACGACCCCGGGACTAGATTGGCCCGCCACCGTCATGTCCGACGACTATACGGTCGTCCCCACGACCCCGGGACTAGGTTGGCCCGTCGCCGACTTGTCCGACGACTATAGGGTCGTCCCCACGACCACTGGCCAAAGTTGCCCAGCCGCAGACATGTCCGACGACTATAGGGTCGTCCCCACGACCCCGGGACTAGGTTGGTCCGCCGCCGACATGTCCGACGACTATAGGGTCGGCCCCACGACCCCGGGCCTACGTTGGCCCGCCGCCGAAATGTCCGACGACTATAGGGTCGTCCCAACGGCCCTGGGACTAGATTGGCCCGCCACCGTCATGTCCGACGACTATAGGATCGACCCCACGCCTACGGGCCAAAGTTGGCCAGCCGTCGACATGTCCGACGACCATACGGTCGTCCCCACGGCCCCGGGACTAGATTGGCCCGCCACCGACTTGTCCGACGACAATAGGGTCGTCCCCACGACCCCGGGACTATGTTGGCCTGCCGCCGACATGTCCGCCGTCTATAGGGTCGGCCCCACGACCCCGGGACTAGGTTGGCCCGCCGCCGACTTGTCCGACGACTATAGGGTCGTCCCTACCACCCCGGGAATATGTTGGCCAGTCACCGACATGTCCGACGACTATAGGGTCGTCCCCACGACCACGGGACTACGTTGCCCTGGCGCCGACATGTCCGACGACTATAGGGTCGTCCCCACGACCCCGGGTCTAGGTTGGCCCGCCGCCGACTTTTCCGACGACTATGGGGTCGTCCCCACGACCCCGGGAGTAGGTTGGCCCGCCGCCGACTTGTCCGACGACTATAGGGTCGTCCCCACGACACCGGGACTAAGTTGGCCGGACGCCGACACGTCCGACGACTATAGGGTCGTCCCCACGACCCCGGGACTAGGTTGGCCCGCCGCCGACTTATCCGACGACTATAGGGTCGTCCCCACGACCCCGGGACTAGGTTGGCCCGCCGCCGACTTGTCCGACGACTATAGGGTCGTCCCCACGCCCCGGTCCAAAGTTGGCCAGCCGCCGACATGTCCGACGACTATGGGGTCGTCCCCACGACGCCGGGACTAGATTGGCCCGCCACCGTCATGTCCGACGACTATACGGTCGTCCCCACGTCCACTGGCCAAAGTTGCCCAGCCGCAGACATGTCCGACGACTATAGGGTCGTCCCCACGACCCCGGGACTAGGTTGGCCCGCCGCCGACTTGTCCGACGACTATAGGGTCGTCCCTAGCACCCCGGGAATAGGTTGGCCAGTCACCGACATGTCCGACGACCATACGGTCGTCCCCACGGCCCCGGGACTAGATTGGCCCGCCACCGACTTGTCCGACGACTATAGGGTCGTCCCCACGACCCCGGGACTATGTTGGCCTGCCGCCGACATGTCCGCCGTCTATAGGGTCGGCCCCACGACCCCGGGACTAGGTTGGCCCGCCGCCGACTTGTCCGACGACTATAGGGTCGTCCCTACCACCCCGGGAATATGTTGGCCAGTCACCGACATGTCCGACGACTATAGGGTCGTCCCCACGACCACGGGACTACGTTGCCCTGGCGCCGACATGTCCGACGACTATAGGGTCGTCCCCACGACCCCGGGTCTAGGTTGGCCCGCCGCCGACTTTTCCGACGACTATGGGGTCGTCCCCACGACCCCGGGAGTAGGTTGGCCCGCCGCCGACTTGTCCGACGACTATAGGGTCGTCCCCACGACACCGGGACTAAGTTGGCCGGACGCCGACACGTCCGACGACTATAGGGTCGTCCCCACGACCCCGGGACTAGGTTGGCCCGCCGCCGACTTATCCGACGACTATAGGGTCGTCCCCACGACCCCGGGACTAGGTTGGCCCGCCGCCGACTTGTCCGACGACTATAGGGTCGTCCCCACGCCCCGGTCCAAAGTTGGCCAGCCGCCGACATGTCCGACGACTATGGGGTCGTCCCCACGACGCCGGGACTAGATTGGCCCGCCACCGTCATGTCCGACGACTATACGGTCGTCCCCACGTCCACTGGCCAAAGTTGCCCAGCCGCAGACATGTCCGACGACTATAGGGTCGTCCCCACGACCCCGGGACTAGGTTGGCCCGCCGCCGACTTGTCCGACGACTATAGGGTCGTCCCTAGCACCCCGGGAATAGGTTGGCCAGTCACCGACATGTCCGACGACTATAGGGTCGTCCCCACGACCACGGGACTATGTTGGCCCGCCGCCGACCTGTCCGACGACTATAGGTTCGTCCCAACGACCCTGGGCATACGTTGGCCTGCCGCCGACATGTCCGACGACTATAGGGTCGTCCCCACGACCCCGGGACTAGATTGGCCCGCCACCGTCATGTCCGACGACTATACGGTCGTCCCCGCGACCCCGGGACTAGGTTGGCCCGCCGCCGACTTGTCCGACGACTATAGGGTCGTCCCTACGACCCCCGGACTAGGTTGGCCAGCCGCCGACTTGGTCGACGACTATAGGGTCGTCCCCACGACCCCGGGACTAGGTTGGCCCGCCGCCGACATGTCCGACGACTATAGGGTCGTCCCCACGCCCCGGTCCAAAGTTGGCCAGCCGCCGACATGTCCGACGACTATGGGGTCGTCCCCACGACCCCGGGACTAGATTGGCCCGCCACCGTGATGTCCGACGACTATACGGTCGTCTCCGCGACCCCGGGACTAGGTTGGCCCGCCGCCGACGTGTCCTACGACTATGGGGTCGTCCCCACGACCACGAGACTAGGTTGGCCAGCCGCCGACATGTCCGACGACTATAGGGTCGTCCCCACGACCCCGGGACTAGATTGGCCCGCCACCGTCATGTCCGACGACTATACGGTCGTCCCCACGACCCCGGGACTAGGTTGGCCCGCCGCCGACGTGTCCTACGACTATGGGGTCGTCCCCACGACCACGGGTCTTGGTTGGCCAGCCGCCGACATGTCCGACGACTATAGGGTCGTCCCCACGAACCCGGGACTACGTTGGCCAGTCACCGACATGTCCGACGACTATAGGGTCGTCCCCACGACCACGGGCCAAAGCTGCCCTGCCGCCGACATGTCCGACGACTATAGGGTCGTCCCCACGACCACAGGCCAAAGTTGCCCAGCCGCCGACATGTCCGACGACTATAGGGTCGTCCCCTCGACCCCGGGGCTAGATTGCCCCGGCACCGTCATGTCCGACGACTATAGGGTCGTCCCCACGACCCCGGGAGTAGGTTGGCCTGCCGCCGACTTGTCCGACGACTATAGGGTCGTCCCCACGACCACGGGCCAAAGTTGCCCAGCCGCCGACATGTCCGACGACTATAGGGTCGTCCCCACGACCCCGGGACTAGATTGGCCCGCCACCGTCATGTCCGACGACTATAGGTTCGTCCCTACGATCCTGGGCATACGTTGGCCTGCCGCCGACTTGTCCGACGACTATAGGGTCGTCCCCAAGGCCCAGGGACTAGGTTGGCCCGCCGCCGACATGTCCTACGACTATAGGGTCGTCCCCACGACCCCGGGACTAGGTTGGCCCGCCGCCGACTTGTCCGACGACTATAGGGTCGTCCCCACGACCCCGGGACTAGGTTGGCCAGTCACCGACATGTCCGACGACTATAGGGTCGTCCCCACGACCACAGGCCAAAGTTGCCCAGCCGCCGACATGTCCGACGACTATAGGGTCGTCCCCTCGACCCCGGGGCTAGATTGCCCCGGCACCGTCATGTCCGACGACTATAGGGTCGTCCCCACGACCCCGGGAGTAGGTTGGCCTGCCGCCGACTTGTCCGACGACTATAGGGTCGTCCCCAAGGCCCAGGGACTAGGTTGGCCAGCCGCCGACATGTCCGACGACTATGGGGTCGTCCCCATGACCCCGGGACTAGGTTGGCCCGCCGCCGACATGTCCGACGACTATACGGTCGTCCTCACGACCACGGGACTAGGTTGGCCCGCCGCCGACTTGTCCGACGACTATACGGTCGTCCCCACGACCACGGGACTAGGTTGGCCCGCCGCCGACTTGTCCGACGACTATAGGGTCGTCCCCAGGACCCCGGGTCTAGATTGGCCCGCCACCGTCATGTCCGACGACTATAGGTTCGTCCCTACGACCATGGGACTAGGTTGGCCCGCCGCCGACATGTCCGTAGACTATAGGGTCGTCCCCACGCCCCGGGCCAAAGTTGGCCTGCCGCCGACGTGCCCTACGACTATGGGGTCGTCCCCACGACCACGGGACTAGGTTGGCCAGCCGCCGACATGTCCGACGACTATAGGGTCGTCCCCACCACCCCGGGTCTAGGTTGGCCAGCCGCCGACATGTCCGACGATTATAGGGTCGTCCCCACGACCCTGGGACTAGGTTGGCCCGCCGCCGACATGTCCGTAGACTATAGGGTCGTCCCCACGCCCCGGGCCAAAGTTGGCCTGCCGCCGACGTGTCCTACGACTATGGGGTCGTCCCCACGACCACGGGACTAGGTTGGCCAGCCGCCGACATGTCCGACGACTATAGGGTCGTCCCCACCACCCCGGGTCTAGGTTGGCCAGCCGCCGACATGTCCGACGACTATAGGGTCGTCCCCACGACCATGGGCCAAAGTTGCCCTGCCGCCGACATGTCCGACGACTATAGGGTCGACCCCACGACCACTGGCCAAAGTTGCCCAGCCGCCGACATGTCCGACGACTATAGGGTCGTCCCCACGACCCCGGGACTAGGTTGGCCCGCCGCCGACATGTCCGACGATTATAGGGTCGTCCCCACTACCCCGGGCCAAAGCTGGCCTGCCGCCGACTTGTCCGACGATTATAGGGTCGTCCCTACCACCCCGGGACTAGGCTGGCCAGCCGCCGACATGTCCGACGTCTATAAGGTCGTCCCCTCGACCCCGGGGCTAGATTGCCCCGGCACCGCCATGTCCGACGACTATAGGGTCGTCCCCACGACCCCGGGAGTAGGTTGGCCTGCCGCCGACTTGTCCGACGACTATAGGGTCGTCCCCAAGGCCCAGGGACTAGGTTGGCCCGCCGCCGACATGTCCTACGACTATAGGGTCGTCCCCACGACCCCGGGACTAGGTTGGCCCGCCGCCGACTTGTCCGACGACTATAGGGTCGTCCCCACGACCCCGGGACTAGGTTGGCCAGTCACCGACATGTCCGACGACTATAGGGTCGTCCCCACGACCACAGGCCAAAGTTGCCCAGCCGCCGACATGTCCGACGACTATAGGGTCGTCCCCACGACCCCGGGACTAGATTGGCCCGCCACCGTCATGTCCGACGACTATACGGTCGTCCCCACGACCCCGGGACTAGGTTGGCCCGCCGCCGACTTGTCCGACGACTATAGGGTCGTCCCCACGACCCCGGGACTAGGTTGGCCCGCCGCCGACATGTCCGACGACTATAGGGTCGTCCCCACGCCCCGGTCCAAAGTTGGCCAGCCGCCGACATGTCCGACGACTATAGGGTCGTCCCCACGACCCGGGCCAAAGTTGGACAGCCGCCGACATGTCCGACGACTATAGGGTCGTCCCCGCGAACCCGGGACTACGTTGGCCAGTCACCGACATGTCCGACGACTATAGGGTCGTCCCCACGACCACGGGCCAAAGTTGCCCTGCCGCCGACATGTCCGACGACTATAGGGTCGTCCCCACGACCCCGGGTCTAGGTTGGCCCGCCGCCGACTTTTCCGACGACTATAGGGTCGTCCCCACGACCCCGGGACTAGGTTGGCCCGCCGCCGACATGTCCGACGTCTATAGGTTCGTCCCCACGACCCCGGGGCTAGATTGGCCCGCCACCGTCATGTCCGACGACTATAGGTTCGTCCCTACGACCCTGGGCATACGTTGGCCTGCCGCCGACTTGTCCGACGACTATAGGGTCGTCCCCAAGGCCCAGGGACTAGGTTGGCCCGCCGCCGACATGTCCTACGACTATAGGGTCGTCCCCACGACCCCGGGACTAGGTTGGCCCGCCGCCGACATGTCCGACGATTATAGGGTCGTCCCCACGACCCCGGGACTAGGTTGGCCCGCCGCCGACATGTCCGACGACTATACGGTCGTCCTCACGACCACGGGACTAGGTTGGCCCGCCGCCGACTTGTCCGATGACTATACGGTCGTCCCCACGACCACGGGACTAGGTTGGCCCGCCGCCGACTTGTCCGACGACTATAGGGTCGTCCCCAAGACCCCGGGACTAGGTTGGCCCGCCGCCGACATGTCCGACGAATATAGGGTCGTCCCCACGACCCCGGGACTAGGTTGGCCCGCCGCCGACATATCCGACGACTATACGGTCGTCCTCACGACCACGGGACTAGGTTGGCCCGCCGCCGACTTGTCCGATGACTATACGGTCGTCCCCACGACCACGGGACTAGGTTGGCCCGCCGCCGACTTGTCCGAGGACTATAGGGTCGTCCCCAGGACGACGGGACTAGGTCGGCCCGCCGCCAACTTGTCCGACGACTATAGGGTCGTCCCCGCGAACCCGGGACTACGTTGGCCAGTCACCGACATGTCCGACGACTATAGGGTCGTCCCCACGACCCGGGCCAAAGTTGGACAGCCGCCGACATGTCCGACGACTATAGGGTCGTCCCCGCGAACCCGGGACTACGTTGGCCAGTCACCGACATGTCCGACGACTATAGGGTCGTCCCTAGCACCCCGGGAATAGGTTGGCCAGTCACCGACATGTCCGACGACCATACGGTCGTCCCCACGGCCCCGGGACTAGATTGGCCCGCCACCGACTTGTCCGACGACTATAGGGTCGTCCCCACGACCCCGGGACTATGTTGGCCTGCCGCCGACATGTCCGCCGTCTATAGGGTCGTCCCCACGACCCCGGGACTAGGTTGGCCCGCCGCCGACTTGTCCGACGACTATAGGGTCGTCCCTAGCACCCCGGGAATAGGTTGGCCAGTCACCGACATGTCCGACGACCATACGGTCGTCCCCACGGCCCCGGGACTAGATTGGCCCGCCACCGACTTGTCCGACGACTATAGGGTCGTCCCCACGACCCCGGGACTATGTTGGCCTGCCGCCGACATGTCCGCCGTCTATAGGGTCGGCCCCACGACCCCGGGACTAGGTTGGCCCGCCGCCGACTTGTCCGACGACTATAGGGTCGTCCCTACCACCCCGGGAATATGTTGGCCAGTCACCGACATGTCCGACGACTATAGGGTCGTCCCCACGACCACGGGACTACGTTGCCCTGGCGCCGACATGTCCGACGACTATAGGGTCGTCCCCACGACCCCGGGTCTAGGTTGGCCCGCCGCCGACTTTTCCGACGACTATGGGGTCGTCCCCACGACCCCGGGAGTAGGTTGGCCCGCCGCCGACTTGTCCGACGACTATAGGGTCGTCCCCACGACACCGGGACTAAGTTGGCCGGACGCCGACACGTCCGACGACTATAGGGTCGTCCCCACGACCCCGGGACTAGGTTGGCCCGCCGCCGACTTATCCGACGACTATAGGGTCGTCCCCACGACCCCGGGACTAGGTTGGCCCGCCGCCGACTTGTCCGACGACTATAGGGTCGTCCCCACGCCCCGGTCCAAAGTTGGCCAGCCGCCGACATGTCCGACGACTATGGGGTCGTCCCCACGACGCCGGGACTAGATTGGCCCGCCACCGTCATGTCCGACGACTATACGGTCGTCCCCACGTCCACTGGCCAAAGTTGCCCAGCCGCAGACATGTCCGACGACTATAGGGTCGTCCCCACGACCCCGGGACTAGGTTGGCCCGCCGCCGACTTGTCCGACGACTATAGGGTCGTCCCTAGCACCCCGGGAATAGGTTGGCCAGTCACCGACATGTCCGACGACTATAGGGTCGTCCCCACGACCACGGGACTATGTTGGCCCGCCGCCGACCTGTCCGACGACTATAGGTTCGTCCCAACGACCCTGGGCATACGTTGGCCTGCCGCCGACATGTCCGACGACTATAGGGTCGTCCCCACGACCCCGGGACTAGATTGGCCCGCCACCGTCATGTCCGACGACTATACGGTCGTCCCCGCGACCCCGGGACTAGGTTGGCCCGCCGCCGACTTGTCCGACGACTATAGGGTCGTCCCTACGACCCCCGGACTAGGTTGGCCAGCCGCCGACTTTGTCGACGACTATAGGGTCGTCCCCACGACCCCGGGACTAGGTTGGCCCGCCGCCGACATGTCCGACGACTATAGGGTCGTCCCCACGCCCCGGTCCAAAGTTGGCCAGCCGCCGACATGTCCGACGACTATGGGGTCGTCCCCACGACCCCGGGACTAGATTGGCCCGCCACCGTGATGTCCGACGACTATACGGTCGTCTCCGCGACCCCGGGACTAGGTTGGCCCGCCGCCGACGTGTCCTACGACTATGGGGTCGTCCCCACGACCACGAGACTAGGTTGGCCAGCCGCCGACATGTCCGACGACTATAGGCTCGTCCCCACGACCCCGGGACTAGATTGGCCCGCCACCGTCATGTCCGACGACTATACGGTCGTCCCCACGACCCCGGGACTAGGTTGGCCCGCCGCCGACTTGTCCGACGACTATAGGGTCGTCCCCACGACCACTGGCCAAAGTTGCCCAGCCGCAGACATGTCCGACGACTATAGGGTCGTCCCCACGACCCCGGGACTAGATTGTCCCGCCACCGTGATGCCCGACGACTATAGGGTCGTCTCCACGACCCCGGGACTAGGTTGGCCAGTCACCGACATGTCCGACGACTATAGGGTCGTCCCCACGACCACGGGCCAAAGTTGCCCAGCCGCCGACATGTCCGACGACTATAGGGTCGTCCCCACGACCCCGGGACTAGATTGGCCCGCCACCGTCATGTCCAACGACTATACGGTCGTCCCCACGACCCCGGGAATAGGTTGGCCCGCCGCCGACTTGTCCGACGACTATAGGGTCGTTCCCACGACCACTGGCCAAAGTTGCCCAGCCGCAGACATGTCCGACGACTATAGGGTCGTCCCCACGACCCCGGGACTAGATTGGCCCGCCACCGTGATGTCCGACGACTATAGGGTCGTCTCCACGACCCCGGGACTAGATTTGCCAGTCACCGACATGTCCGACGACTATAGGGTCGTCCCCACGACCACGGGCCAAAGTTGCCCAGCCGCCGACATGTCCGACGACTATAGGGTCGTCCCCACGACCCCGGGACTAGATTGGCCCGCCACCGTCATGTCCGACGACTATACGGTCGTCCCCACGACCCCGGGACTAGGTTGGCCCGCCGCCGACGTGTCCTACGACTATGGGGTCGTCCCCACGACCACGGGTCTTGGTTGGCCAGCCGCCGACATGTCCGACGACTATAGGGTCGTCCCCACGAACCCGGGACTACGTTGGCCAGTCACCGACATGTCCGACGACTATAGGGTCGTCCCCACGACCACGGGCCAAAGCTGCCCTGCCGCCGACATGTCCGACGACTATAGGGTCGTCCCCACGACCACAGGCCAAAGTTGCCCAGCCGCCGACATGTCCGACGACTATAGGGTCGTCCCCTCGACCCCGGGGCTAGATTGCCCCGGCACCGTCATGTCCGACGACTATAGGGTCGTCCCCACGACCCCGGGAGTAGGTTGGCCTGCCGCCGACTTGTCCGACGACTATAGGGTCGTCCCCACGACCACGGGCCAAAGTTGCCCAGCCGCCGACATGTCCGACGACTATAGGGTCGTCCCCACGACCCCGGGACTAGATTGGCCCGCCACCGTCATGTCCGACGACTATAGGTTCGTCCCTACGATCCTGGGCATACGTTGGCCTGCCGCCGACTTGTCCGACGACTATAGGGTCGTCCCCAAGGCCCAGGGACTAGGTTGGCCCGCCGCCGACATGTCCTACGACTATAGGGTCGTCCCCACGACCCCGGGACTAGGTTGGCCCGCCGCCGACTTGTCCGACGACTATAGGGTCGTCCCCACGACCCCGGGACTAGGTTGGCCAGTCACCGACATGTCCGACGACTATAGGGTCGTCCCCACGACCACAGGCCAAAGTTGCCCAGCCGCCGACATGTCCGACGACTATAGGGTCGTCCCCTCGACCCCGGGGCTAGATTGCCCCGGCACCGTCATGTCCGACGACTATAGGGTCGTCCCCACGACCCCGGGAGTAGGTTGGCCTGCCGCCGACTTGTCCGACGACTATAGGGTCGTCCCCAAGGCCCAGGGACTAGGTTGGCCAGCCGCCGACATGTCCGACGACTATGGGGTCGTCCCCATGACCCCGGGACTAGGTTGGCCCGCCGCCGACATGTCCGACGACTATACGGTCGTCCTCACGACCACGGGACTAGGTTGGCCCGCCGCCGACTTGTCCGACGACTATACGGTCGTCCCCACGACCACGGGACTAGGTTGGCCCGCCGCCGACTTGTCCGACGACTATAGGGTCGTCCCCAGGACCCCGGGTCTAGATTGGCCCGCCACCGTCATGTCCGACGACTATAGGTTCGTCCCTACGACCATGGGACTAGGTTGGCCCGCCGCCGACATGTCCGTAGACTATAGGGTCGTCCCCACGCCCCGGGCCAAAGTTGGCCTGCCGCCGACGTGCCCTACGACTATGGGGTCGTCCCCACGACCACGGGACTAGGTTGGCCAGCCGCCGACATGTCCGACGACTATAGGGTCGTCCCCACCACCCCGGGTCTAGGTTGGCCAGCCGCCGACATGTCCGACGATTATAGGGACGTCCCCACGACCCTGGGACTAGGTTGGCCCGCCGCCGACATGTCCGTAGACTATAGGGTCGTCCCCACGCCCCGGGCCAAAGTTGGCCTGCCGCCGACGTGTCCTACGACTATGGGGTCGTCCCCACGACCACGGGACTAGGTTGGCCAGCCGCCGACATGTCCGACGACTATAGGGTCGTCCCCACCACCCCGGGTCTAGGTTGGCCAGCCGCCGACATGTCCGACGACTATAGGGTCGTCCCCACGACCATGGGCCAAAGTTGCCCTGCCGCCGACATGTCCGACGACTATAGGGTCGACCCCACGACCACTGGCCAAAGTTGCCCAGCCGCCGACATGTCCGACGACTATAGGGTCGTCCCCACGACCCCGGGACTAGGTTGGCCCGCCGCCGACATGTCCGACGATTATAGGGTCGTCCCCACTACCCCGGGCCAAAGCTGGCCTGCCGCCGACTTGTCCGACGATTATAGGGTCGTCCCTACCACCCCGGGACTAGGTTGGCCAGCCGCCGACATGTCCGACGTCTATAAGGTCGTCCCCTCGACCCCGGGGCTAGATTGCCCCGGCACCGCCATGTCCGACGACTATAGGGTCGTCCCCACGACCCCGGGAGTAGGTTGGCCTGCCGCCGACTTGTCCGACGACTATAGGGTCGTCCCCAAGGCCCAGGGACTAGGTTGGCCCGCCGCCGACATGTCCTACGACTATAGGGTCGTCCCCACGACCCCGGGACTAGGTTGGCCCGCCGCCGACTTGTCCGACGACTATAGGGTCGTCCCCAGGACCCCGGGACTAGGTTGGCCAGTCACCGACATGTCCGACGACTATAGGGTCGTCCCCACGACCACAGGCCAAAGTTGCCCAGCCGCCGACATGTCCGACGACTATAGGGTCGTCCCCACGACCCCGGGACTAGATTGGCCCGCCACCGTCATGTCCGACGACTATACGGTCGTCCCCACGACCCCGGGACTAGGTTGGCCCGCCGCCGACTTGTCCGACGACTATAGGGTCGTCCCCACGACCCCGGGACTAGGTTGGCCCGCCGCCGACATGTCCGACGACTATAGGGTCGTCCCCACGCCCCGGTCCAAAGTTGGCCAGCCGCCGACATGTCCGACGACTATAGGGTCGTCCCCACGACCCGGGCCAAAGTTGGACAGCCGCCGACATGTCCGACGACTATAGGGTCGTCCCCGCGAACCCGGGACTACGTTGGCCAGTCACCGACATGTCCGACGACTATAGGGTCGTCCCCACGACCACGGGCCAAAGTTGCCCTGCCGCCGACATGTCCGACGACTATAGGGTCGTCCCCACGACCCCGGGTCTAGGTTGGCCCGCCGCCGACTTTTCCGACGACTATAGGGTCGTCCCCACGACCCCGGGACTAGGTTGGCCCGCCGCCGACATGTCCGACGTCTATAGGTTCGTCCCCACGACCCCGGGGCTAGATTGGCCCGCCACCGTCATGTCCGACGACTATAGGTTCGTCCCTACGACCCTGGGCATACGTTGGCCTGCCGCCGACTTGTCCGACGACTATAGGGTCGTCCCCAAGGCCCAGGGACTAGGTTGGCCCGCCGCCGACATGTCCTACGACTATAGGGTCGTCCCCACGACCCCGGGACTAGGTTGGCCCGCCGCCGACATGTCCGACGATTATAGGGTCGTCCCCACGACCCCGGGACTAGGTTGGCCCGCCGCCGACATGTCCGACGACTATACGGTCGTCCTCACGACCACGGGACTAGGTTGGCCCGCCGCCGACTTGTCCGATGACTATACGGTCGTCCCCACGACCACGGGACTAGGTTGGCCCGCCGCCGACTTGTCCGACGACTATAGGGTCGTCCCCAAGACCCCGGGACTAGGTTGGCCCGCCGCCGACATGTCCGACGAATATAGGGTCGTCCCCACGACCCCGGGACTAGGTTGGCCCGCCGCCGACATATCCGACGACTATACGGTCGTCCTCACGACCACGGGACTAGGTTGGCCCGCCGCCGACTTGTCCGATGACTATACGGTCGTCCCCACGACCACGGGACTAGGTTGGCCCGCCGCCGACTTGTCCGAGGACTATAGGGTCGTCCCCAGGACGACGGGACTAGGTCGGCCCGCCGCCAACTTGTCCGACGACTATAGGGTCGTCCCCGCGAACCCGGGACTACGTTGGCCAGTCACCGACATGTCCGACGACTATAGGGTCGTCCCCACGACCCGGGCCAAAGTTGGACAGCCGCCGACATGTCCGACGACTATAGGGTCGTCCCCGCGAACCCGGGACTACGTTGGCCAGTCACCGACATGTCCGACGACTATAGGGTCGTCCCCACGACCACGGGCCAAAGTTGCCTTGCCGCCGACATGTCCGACGACTACTGGGTCGTCCCCACGACCTCGGGACTAGGTTGGCCGCCGCCGACATGTCCGACGACTATTGGGTCGTCCCCACGCCCCGGGCCAAAGTTGGCCAGCCGCCGACATGTCCGACGACTATAGGGTCGTCCCCACGACCCCGGGACTAGGTTGGCCCGCCGCCGACTTTTCCGACGACTATAGGGTCGTCCCCACGACCCCGGGACTAGGTTGGCCCGCCGCCGACATGTCCGACGATTATAGGGTCGTCCCCACGACCCCGGGACTAGGTTGGCCCGCCGCCGACATGTCCGTAGACTATAGGGTCGTCCCCACGCCCCGGGCCAAAGTTGGCCTGCCGCCGACGTGTCCTACGACTATGGGGTCGTCCCCACGACCACGGGACTAGGTTGGCCAGCCGCCGACATGTCCGACGACTATAGGGTCGTCCCCACCACCCCGGGTCTAGGTTGGCCAGCCGCCGACATGTCCGACGACTATAGGGTCGTCCCCACGACCATGGGCCAAAGTTGCCCTGCCGCCGACATGTCCGACGACTATAGGGTCGTCCCCACGATCCCGGGAGTAGGTTGGCCTGCCGCCGACTTGTCCGACGACTATAGGGTCGTCCCCAAGGCCCAGGGACTTGGTTGGCCCGCCGCCGACATGTCCTACGACTATAGGGTCGTCCCCACGACCCCGGGACTAGGTTGGCCCGCCGCCGACTTGTCCGACGACTATAGGGTCGTCCCCACGACCCCGGGACTAGGTTGGCCAGTCACCGACATGTCCGACGACTATAGGGTCGTCCCCACGACCACAGGCCAAAGTTGCCCAGCCGCCGACATGTCCGACGACTATAGGGTCGTCCCCACGACCCCGGGACTAGATTGGCCCGCCACCGTCATGTCCGACGACTATACGGTCGTCCCCACGACCCCGGGACTAGGTTGGCCCGCCGCCGACTTGTCCGACGACTATAGGGTCGTCCCCACGACCACTGGCCAAAGTTGCCCAGCCGCAGACATGTCCGACGACTATAGGGTCGTCCCCACGACCCCGGGACTAGGTTGGTCCGCCGCCGACATGTCCGACGACTATAGGGTCGGCCCCACGACCCCGGGCCTACGTTGGCCCGCCGCCGAAATGTCCGACGACTATAGGGTCGTCCCAACGGCCCTGGGACTAGATTGGCCCGCCACCGTCATGTCCGACGACTATAGGATCGACCCCACGCCTACGGGCCAAAGTTGGCCAGCCGTCGACATGTCCGACGACCATACGGTCGTCCCCACGGCCCCGGGACTAGATTGGCCCGCCACCGACTTGTCCGACGACTATAGGGTCGTCCCCACGACCCCGGGACTATGTTGGCCCGCCGCCGACTTTTCCGACGACTATGGGGTCGTCCCCACGACCCCGGGAGTAGGTTGGCCCGCCGCCGACTTGTCCGACGACTATAGGGTCGTCCCCACGACACCGGGACTAAGTTGGCCGGACGCCGACACGTCCGACGACTATAGGGTCGTCCCCACGACCCCGGGACTAGGTTGGCCCGCCGCCGACTTATCCGACGACTATAGGGTCGTCCCCACGACCCCGGGACTAGGTTGGCCCGCCGCCGACTTGTCCGACGACTATAGGGTCGTCCCCACGCCCCGGTCCAAAGTTGGCCAGCCGCCGACATGTCCGACGACTATGGGGTCGTCCCCACGACGCCGGGACTAGATTGGCCCGCCACCGTCATGTCCGACGACTATACGGTCGTCCCCACGTCCACTGGCCAAAGTTGCCCAGCCGCAGACATGTCCGACGACTATAGGGTCGTCCCCACGACCCCGGGACTAGGTTGGCCCGCCGCCGACTTGTCCGACGACTATAGGGTCGTCCCTAGCACCCCGGGAATAGGTTGGCCAGTCACCGACATGTCCGACGACTATAGGGTCGTCCCCACGACCACGGGACTATGTTGGCCCGCCGCCGACCTGTCCGACGACTATAGGTTCGTCCCAACGACCCTGGGCATACGTTGGCCTGCCGCCGACATGTCCGACGACTATAGGGTCGTCCCCACGACCCCGGGACTAGATTGGCCCGCCACCGTCATGTCCGACGACTATACGGTCGTCCCCGCGACCCCGGGACTAGGTTGGCCCGCCGCCGACTTGTCCGACGACTATAGGGTCGTCCCTACGACCCCCGGACTATGTTGGCCAGCCGCCGACTTGGTCGACGACTATAGGGTCGTCCCCACGACCCCGGGACTAGGTTGGCCCGCCGCCGACATGTCCGACGACTATAGGGTCGTCCCCACGCCCCGGTCCAAAGTTGGCCAGCCGCCGACATGTCCGACGACTATGGGGTCGTCCCCACGACCCCGGGACTAGATAGGCCCGCCACCGTGATGTCCGACGACTATACGGTCGTCTCCGCGACCCCGGGACTAGGTTGGCCCGCCGCCGACGTGTCCTACGACTATGGGGTCGTCCCCACGACCACGAGACTAGGTTGGCCAGCCGCCGACATGTCCGACGACTATAGGGTCGTCCCCACGAACCCGGGACTAGGTTGGCCAGTCACCGACATATCCGACGACTATAGGGTCGTCCCCACGACCACGGGACTAGGTTGGCCCGCCGCCCACATGTCCGACGACTATAGGGTCGTCCCCACGCCCCGGTCCAAAGTTGGCCAGCCGCCGACATGTCCGACGACTATGGGGTCGTCCCCACGACCCCGGGACTAGGTTGGCCCGCCGCCGACTTGTCCGACGACTATAGGGTCGTCCCCACGACCACGGGCCAAAGTTGCCCTGCCGCCGACATGTCCGACGACTATAGGGTCGTCCCCACGACCCCGGGACTAGGTTGGCCTGCCGCCGACATGTCCGACGACTATAGGGTCGTTCCCACGCCCCGGGCCAAAGTTGGCCAGCCGCCGACATGTCCGACGACTATAGGGTCGTCCCCACGACCCCGGGACTAGATTGGCCCGCCACCGTCATGTCCGACGACTATAGGGTCGTCCCCACGACCCCGGGACTAGATTGGCCGCCACCGTGATGTCCGACGACTATAGGGTCGTCTCCACGACCCCGGGACTAGGTTGGCCCGCCGCCGACTTGTCCGACGACTATAGGGTCGTCCCCACGACCACGGGCCAAAGTTGCCCTGCCGCCGACATGTCCGACGACTATAGGGTCGTCCCCACGACCCCGGGACTAGGTTGGCCCGCCGCCGACATGTCCGCGACTATAGGGTCGTCCCCACGCCCCGGTCCAAAGTTGGCCAGCCGCCGACATGTCCGACGATTATGGGGTCGTCCCCACGACCCCGGGACTAGATTGTCCCGCCACCGTGATGTCCGACTACTATAGGGTCGTCCCCACGACCCCGGGACTAGATTGGCCGCCACCGTGATGTCCGACGACTATAGGGTCGTCTCCACGACCCCGGGACTAGGTTGGCCCGCCGCCGACTTGTCCGACGACTATAGGGTCGTCCCCACGACGACGGGCCAAAGTTGCCCTGCCGCCGACATGTCCGACGACTATAGGGTCGTCCCCACGACCCCGGGACTAGGTTGGCCTGCCGCCGACATGTCCGACGACTATAGGGTCGTCCCCACGCCCCGGGCCAAAGTTGGCCAGCCGCCGACATGTCCGACGACTATAGGGTCGTCCCCACGACCCCGGGACTAGATTGGCCCGCCACCGTCATGTCCGACGACTATAGGGTCGTCCCCACGACCACGGGCCAAAGTTGCCCTGGCGCCGACATGTCCGACGACTATAGGGTCGTCCCCACGACCCCGGGTCTAGGCTGGCCCGCCGCCGACTTGGTTGACGACTATAGGGTCGTCCCCACGACCACGGGCCAAAGTTGCCCTGCCGCCGACATGTCCGACGACTATAGGGTCGTCCCCACGACCCCGGGACTAGGTTGGCCCGCCGCCGACATGTCCGCGACTATAGGGTCGTCCCCACGCCCCGGTCCAAAGTTGGCCAGCCGCCGACATGTCCGACGATTATGGGGTCGTCCCCACGACCCCGGGACTAGGTTGGCCTGCCGCCGACATGTCCGACGACTATAGGGTCGTCCCCACGCCCCGGGCCAAAGTTGGCCAGCCGCCGACATGTCCGACGACTATAGGGTCGTCCCCACGACCCCGGGACTAGATTGGCCAGACACCGTCATGTCCGACGACTATACGGTCGTCCCCGCGACCCCGGGACTAGGTTGGCCCGCCGCCGACGTGTCCTACGACTATGGGGTCGTCCCCACGACCACGAGACTAGGTTGGCCAGCCGCCGACATGTCCGACGACTATAGGGTCGTCCCACGAACCCGGGACTAGGTTGGCCAGTCACCGACATATCCGACGACTATAGGGTCGTCCCCACGACCACGGGCCAAAGTTGCCCTGGCGCCGACATGTCCGACGACTATAGGGTCGTCCCCACGACCCCGGGTCTAGGTTGGCCCGCCGCCGACTTTTCCGACGACTATGGGGTCGTCCCCACGACCCCGGGAGTAGGTTGGCCCGCCGCCGACTTGTCCGACGACTATAGGGTCGTCCCCACGACCCCGGGACTAAGTTCGCCAGACGCCGACACGTCCGACGACTATAGGGTCGTCCCCACGACCCCGGGACTAGGTTGGCCCGCCGCCGACTTGTCCGACGACTATAGGGTCGTCCC
This sequence comes from Andrena fulva, assembly GCA_946251845.1. Classification (NCBI taxonomy): domain Eukaryota; kingdom Metazoa; phylum Arthropoda; class Insecta; order Hymenoptera; family Andrenidae; genus Andrena; species Andrena fulva. The sequence goes on along the minus strand of CAMITZ010000148.1, from coordinate 545,990 downwards.
TACCACCCCGGCACTAGGTTGGCCAGCCGCCGACATGTCCGACGTCTATAGGGTCGTCCCCTCGACCCCGGGGCTAGATTGCCCCGGCACCGTCACGTCCGACGACTATAGCGTCGTCTCCACGACCCCGGGACTAGGTTGGCCAGTCACCGGCATGTCCGACGACTATAGGGTCGTCTCCACGACCCCGGGACTAGGTTGGCCCGCCGCCGAGTTGTACGACGACTATAGGGTCGTCCCCACGACCCCGGGACTAGATTGGCCACCCGCCGACATGTCCGACAACTATAGGGTCCTCTCCACGACCCCGGGACTAGGTTGGCCCGCCGCCGACATGTCCGAAGACTATAGGGTCGTCCCCACGACCCCGGGACTAAGTTGGCCAGACGCCGACACGTCCGACGACTATAGGGTCGTCCCCACGACCCCGGGACTAGGTTGGCCCGCCGCCGACTTATCCGACGACTATAGGGTCGTCCCCACGACCCCGGGACTAGGTTGGCCCGCCGCCGACTTGTCCGACGACTATAGGGTCGTCCCTACCACCCCCGGACTAGGTTGGCCAGCCGCCGACTTGGTCGACGACTATAGGGTCGTCCCCACGACCCCGGGACTTGGTTGGCCCGCCGCCGACTTGTCCGACGACTATAGGGTCGTCCCTACCACCCCGGGACTAGGTTGGCCAGCCGCCGACATGTCCGACGTCTATAGGGTCGTCCCCTCGACCCCGGGGCTAGATTGCCCCGGCACCGTCTCGTCCGACGACTATAGGGTCGTCTCCACGACCCCGGGACTAGATTGCCCCGGCACCGTCATGTCCGACGACTATAGGGTCGTCCCCACGTCCCCGGGACTAGGTCGGCCCGCCGCCGACATGTCCGACGACTATAGGGTCGTCCCCACGCCCCGGTCCAAAGTTGGCCAGCCGCCGACATGTCCGACGACTATAGAGTGGTCCCCACGACCCCGGGACTAGATTGGCCCGCCACCGTCATGTCCGACGACTAGACGGTCGTCCCCGCGACCCCGGGACTAGGTTGGCCCGCCGCCGACTTGTCCGACGACTATAGGGTCGTCCCCACGACCACTGGCCAAAGTTGCCCAGCCGCAGACATGTCCGACGACTATAGGGTCGTCCCCACGACCCCGGGACTAGATTGTCCCGCCACCGTGATGCCCGACGACTATAGGGTCGTCTCCACGACCCCGGGACTAGGTTGGCCAGTCACCGACATGTCCGACGACTATAGGGTCGTCCCCACGACCACGGGCCAAAGTTGCCCAGCCGCCGACATGTCCGACGACTATAGGGTCGTCCCCACGACCCCGGGACTAGATTGGCCCGCCACCGTCATGTCCAACGACTATACGGTCGTCCCCACGACCCCGGGAATAGGTTGGCCCGCCGCCGACTTGTCCGACGACTATAGGGTCGTTCCCACGACCACTGGCCAAAGTTGCCCAGCCGCAGACATGTCCGACGACTATAGGGTCGTCCCCACGACCCCGGGACTAGATTGGCCCGCCACCGTGATGTCCGACGACTATAGGGTCGTCTCCACGACCCCGGGACTAGATTTGCCAGTCACCGACATGTCCGACGACTATAGGGTCGTCCCCACGACCACGGGCCAAAGTTGCCCAGCCGCCGACATGTCCGACGACTATAGGGTCGTCCCCACGACCCCGGGACTAGATTGGCCCGCCACCGTCATGTCCGACGACTATACGGTCGTCCCCACGACCCCGGGACTAGGTTGGCCCGCCGCCGACGTGTCCTACGACTATGGGGTCGTCCCCACGACCACGGGTCTTGGTTGGCCAGCCGCCGACATGTCCGACGACTATAGGGTCGTCCCCACGAACCCGGGACTACGTTGGCCAGTCACCGACATGTCCGACGACTATAGGGTCGTCCCCACGACCACGGGCCAAAGCTGCCCTGCCGCCGACATGTCCGACGACTATAGGGTCGTCCCCACGACCACAGGCCAAAGTTGCCCAGCCGCCGACATGTCCGACGACTATAGGGTCGTCCCCTCGACCCCGGGGCTAGATTGCCCCGGCACCGTCATGTCCGACGACTATAGGGTCGTCCCCACGACCCCGGGAGTAGGTTGGCCTGCCGCCGACTTGTCCGACGACTATAGGGTCGTCCCCACGACCACGGGCCAAAGTTGCCCAGCCGCCGACATGTCCGACGACTATAGGGTCGTCCCCACGACCCCGGGACTAGATTGGCCCGCCACCGTCATGTCCGACGACTATAGGTTCGTCCCTACGATCCTGGGCATACGTTGGCCTGCCGCCGACTTGTCCGACGACTATAGGGTCGTCCCCAAGGCCCAGGGACTAGGTTGGCCCGCCGCCGACATGTCCTACGACTATAGGGTCGTCCCCACGACCCCGGGACTAGGTTGGCCCGCCGCCGACTTGTCCGACGACTATAGGGTCGTCCCCACGACCCCGGGACTAGGTTGGCCAGTCACCGACATGTCCGACGACTATAGGGTCGTCCCCACGACCACAGGCCAAAGTTGCCCAGCCGCCGACATGTCCGACGACTATAGGGTCGTCCCCTCGACCCCGGGGCTAGATTGCCCCGGCACCGTCATGTCCGACGACTATAGGGTCGTCCCCACGACCCCGGGAGTAGGTTGGCCTGCCGCCGACTTGTCCGACGACTATAGGGTCGTCCCCAAGGCCCAGGGACTAGGTTGGCCAGCCGCCGACATGTCCGACGACTATGGGGTCGTCCCCATGACCCCGGGACTAGGTTGGCCCGCCGCCGACATGTCCGACGACTATACGGTCGTCCTCACGACCACGGGACTAGGTTGGCCCGCCGCCGACTTGTCCGACGACTATACGGTCGTCCCCACGACCACGGGACTAGGTTGGCCCGCCGCCGACTTGTCCGACGACTATAGGGTCGTCCCCAGGACCCCGGGTCTAGATTGGCCCGCCACCGTCATGTCCGACGACTATAGGTTCGTCCCTACGACCATGGGACTAGGTTGGCCCGCCGCCGACATGTCCGTAGACTATAGGGTCGTCCCCACGCCCCGGGCCAAAGTTGGCCTGCCGCCGACGTGCCCTACGACTATGGGGTCGTCCCCACGACCACGGGACTAGGTTGGCCAGCCGCCGACATGTCCGACGACTATAGGGTCGTCCCCACCACCCCGGGTCTAGGTTGGCCAGCCGCCGACATGTCCGACGATTATAGGGACGTCCCCACGACCCTGGGACTAGGTTGGCCCGCCGCCGACATGTCCGTAGACTATAGGGTCGTCCCCACGCCCCGGGCCAAAGTTGGCCTGCCGCCGACGTGTCCTACGACTATGGGGTCGTCCCCACGACCACGGGACTAGGTTGGCCAGCCGCCGACATGTCCGACGACTATAGGGTCGTCCCCACCACCCCGGGTCTAGGTTGGCCAGCCGCCGACATGTCCGACGACTATAGGGTCGTCCCCACGACCATGGGCCAAAGTTGCCCTGCCGCCGACATGTCCGACGACTATAGGGTCGACCCCACGACCACTGGCCAAAGTTGCCCAGCCGCCGACATGTCCGACGACTATAGGGTCGTCCCCACGACCCCGGGACTAGGTTGGCCCGCCGCCGACATGTCCGACGATTATAGGGTCGTCCCCACTACCCCGGGCCAAAGCTGGCCTGCCGCCGACTTGTCCGACGATTATAGGGTCGTCCCTACCACCCCGGGACTAGGTTGGCCAGCCGCCGACATGTCCGACGTCTATAAGGTCGTCCCCTCGACCCCGGGGCTAGATTGCCCCGGCACCGCCATGTCCGACGACTATAGGGTCGTCCCCACGACCCCGGGAGTAGGTTGGCCTGCCGCCGACTTGTCCGACGACTATAGGGTCGTCCCCAAGGCCCAGGGACTAGGTTGGCCCGCCGCCGACATGTCCTACGACTATAGGGTCGTCCCCACGACCCCGGGACTAGGTTGGCCCGCCGCCGACTTGTCCGACGACTATAGGGTCGTCCCCAGGACCCCGGGACTAGGTTGGCCAGTCACCGACATGTCCGACGACTATAGGGTCGTCCCCACGACCACAGGCCAAAGTTGCCCAGCCGCCGACATGTCCGACGACTATAGGGTCGTCCCCACGACCCCGGGACTAGATTGGCCCGCCACCGTCATGTCCGACGACTATACGGTCGTCCCCACGACCCCGGGACTAGGTTGGCCCGCCGCCGACTTGTCCGACGACTATAGGGTCGTCCCCACGACCCCGGGACTAGGTTGGCCCGCCGCCGACATGTCCGACGACTATAGGGTCGTCCCCACGCCCCGGTCCAAAGTTGGCCAGCCGCCGACATGTCCGACGACTATAGGGTCGTCCCCACGACCCGGGCCAAAGTTGGACAGCCGCCGACATGTCCGACGACTATAGGGTCGTCCCCGCGAACCCGGGACTACGTTGGCCAGTCACCGACATGTCCGACGACTATAGGGTCGTCCCCACGACCACGGGCCAAAGTTGCCCTGCCGCCGACATGTCCGACGACTATAGGGTCGTCCCCACGACCCCGGGTCTAGGTTGGCCCGCCGCCGACTTTTCCGACGACTATAGGGTCGTCCCCACGACCCCGGGACTAGGTTGGCCCGCCGCCGACATGTCCGACGTCTATAGGTTCGTCCCCACGACCCCGGGGCTAGATTGGCCCGCCACCGTCATGTCCGACGACTATAGGTTCGTCCCTACGACCCTGGGCATACGTTGGCCTGCCGCCGACTTGTCCGACGACTATAGGGTCGTCCCCAAGGCCCAGGGACTAGGTTGGCCCGCCGCCGACATGTCCTACGACTATAGGGTCGTCCCCACGACCCCGGGACTAGGTTGGCCCGCCGCCGACATGTCCGACGATTATAGGGTCGTCCCCACGACCCCGGGACTAGGTTGGCCCGCCGCCGACATGTCCGACGACTATACGGTCGTCCTCACGACCACGGGACTAGGTTGGCCCGCCGCCGACTTGTCCGATGACTATACGGTCGTCCCCACGACCACGGGACTAGGTTGGCCCGCCGCCGACTTGTCCGACGACTATAGGGTCGTCCCCAAGACCCCGGGACTAGGTTGGCCCGCCGCCGACATGTCCGACGAATATAGGGTCGTCCCCACGACCCCGGGACTAGGTTGGCCCGCCGCCGACATATCCGACGACTATACGGTCGTCCTCACGACCACGGGACTAGGTTGGCCCGCCGCCGACTTGTCCGATGACTATACGGTCGTCCCCACGACCACGGGACTAGGTTGGCCCGCCGCCGACTTGTCCGAGGACTATAGGGTCGTCCCCAGGACGACGGGACTAGGTCGGCCCGCCGCCAACTTGTCCGACGACTATAGGGTCGTCCCCGCGAACCCGGGACTACGTTGGCCAGTCACCGACATGTCCGACGACTATAGGGTCGTCCCCACGACCCGGGCCAAAGTTGGACAGCCGCCGACATGTCCGACGACTATAGGGTCGTCCCCGCGAACCCGGGACTACGTTGGCCAGTCACCGACATGTCCGACGACTATAGGGTCGTCCCCACGACCACGGGCCAAAGTTGCCTTGCCGCCGACATGTCCGACGACTACTGGGTCGTCCCCACGACCTCGGGACTAGGTTGGCCGCCGCCGACATGTCCGACGACTATTGGGTCGTCCCCACGCCCCGGGCCAAAGTTGGCCAGCCGCCGACATGTCCGACGACTATAGGGTCGTCCCCACGACCCCGGGACTAGGTTGGCCCGCCGCCGACTTTTCCGACGACTATAGGGTCGTCCCCACGACCCCGGGACTAGGTTGGCCCGCCGCCGACATGTCCGACGATTATAGGGTCGTCCCCACGACCCCGGGACTAGGTTGGCCCGCCGCCGACATGTCCGTAGACTATAGGGTCGTCCCCACGCCCCGGGCCAAAGTTGGCCTGCCGCCGACGTGTCCTACGACTATGGGGTCGTCCCCACGACCACGGGACTAGGTTGGCCAGCCGCCGACATGTCCGACGACTATAGGGTCGTCCCCACCACCCCGGGTCTAGGTTGGCCAGCCGCCGACATGTCCGACGACTATAGGGTCGTCCCCACGACCATGGGCCAAAGTTGCCCTGCCGCCGACATGTCCGACGACTATAGGGTCGTCCCCACGATCCCGGGAGTAGGTTGGCCTGCCGCCGACTTGTCCGACGACTATAGGGTCGTCCCCAAGGCCCAGGGACTTGGTTGGCCCGCCGCCGACATGTCCTACGACTATAGGGTCGTCCCCACGACCCCGGGACTAGGTTGGCCCGCCGCCGACTTGTCCGACGACTATAGGGTCGTCCCCACGACCCCGGGACTAGGTTGGCCAGTCACCGACATGTCCGACGACTATAGGGTCGTCCCCACGACCACAGGCCAAAGTTGCCCAGCCGCCGACATGTCCGACGACTATAGGGTCGTCCCCACGACCCCGGGACTAGATTGGCCCGCCACCGTCATGTCCGACGACTATACGGTCGTCCCCACGACCCCGGGACTAGGTTGGCCCGCCGCCGACTTGTCCGACGACTATAGGGTCGTCCCCACGACCACTGGCCAAAGTTGCCCAGCCGCAGACATGTCCGACGACTATAGGGTCGTCCCCACGACCCCGGGACTAGGTTGGTCCGCCGCCGACATGTCCGACGACTATAGGGTCGGCCCCACGACCCCGGGCCTACGTTGGCCCGCCGCCGAAATGTCCGACGACTATAGGGTCGTCCCAACGGCCCTGGGACTAGATTGGCCCGCCACCGTCATGTCCGACGACTATAGGATCGACCCCACGCCTACGGGCCAAAGTTGGCCAGCCGTCGACATGTCCGACGACCATACGGTCGTCCCCACGGCCCCGGGACTAGATTGGCCCGCCACCGACTTGTCCGACGACTATAGGGTCGTCCCCACGACCCCGGGACTATGTTGGCCCGCCGCCGACTTTTCCGACGACTATGGGGTCGTCCCCACGACCCCGGGAGTAGGTTGGCCCGCCGCCGACTTGTCCGACGACTATAGGGTCGTCCCCACGACACCGGGACTAAGTTGGCCGGACGCCGACACGTCCGACGACTATAGGGTCGTCCCCACGACCCCGGGACTAGGTTGGCCCGCCGCCGACTTATCCGACGACTATAGGGTCGTCCCCACGACCCCGGGACTAGGTTGGCCCGCCGCCGACTTGTCCGACGACTATAGGGTCGTCCCCACGCCCCGGTCCAAAGTTGGCCAGCCGCCGACATGTCCGACGACTATGGGGTCGTCCCCACGACGCCGGGACTAGATTGGCCCGCCACCGTCATGTCCGACGACTATACGGTCGTCCCCACGTCCACTGGCCAAAGTTGCCCAGCCGCAGACATGTCCGACGACTATAGGGTCGTCCCCACGACCCCGGGACTAGGTTGGCCCGCCGCCGACTTGTCCGACGACTATAGGGTCGTCCCTAGCACCCCGGGAATAGGTTGGCCAGTCACCGACATGTCCGACGACTATAGGGTCGTCCCCACGACCACGGGACTATGTTGGCCCGCCGCCGACCTGTCCGACGACTATAGGTTCGTCCCAACGACCCTGGGCATACGTTGGCCTGCCGCCGACATGTCCGACGACTATAGGGTCGTCCCCACGACCCCGGGACTAGATTGGCCCGCCACCGTCATGTCCGACGACTATACGGTCGTCCCCGCGACCCCGGGACTAGGTTGGCCCGCCGCCGACTTGTCCGACGACTATAGGGTCGTCCCTACGACCCCCGGACTATGTTGGCCAGCCGCCGACTTGGTCGACGACTATAGGGTCGTCCCCACGACCCCGGGACTAGGTTGGCCCGCCGCCGACATGTCCGACGACTATAGGGTCGTCCCCACGCCCCGGTCCAAAGTTGGCCAGCCGCCGACATGTCCGACGACTATGGGGTCGTCCCCACGACCCCGGGACTAGATAGGCCCGCCACCGTGATGTCCGACGACTATACGGTCGTCTCCGCGACCCCGGGACTAGGTTGGCCCGCCGCCGACGTGTCCTACGACTATGGGGTCGTCCCCACGACCACGAGACTAGGTTGGCCAGCCGCCGACATGTCCGACGACTATAGGGTCGTCCCCACGAACCCGGGACTAGGTTGGCCAGTCACCGACATATCCGACGACTATAGGGTCGTCCCCACGACCACGGGACTAGGTTGGCCCGCCGCCCACATGTCCGACGACTATAGGGTCGTCCCCACGCCCCGGTCCAAAGTTGGCCAGCCGCCGACATGTCCGACGACTATGGGGTCGTCCCCACGACCCCGGGACTAGGTTGGCCCGCCGCCGACTTGTCCGACGACTATAGGGTCGTCCCCACGACCACGGGCCAAAGTTGCCCTGCCGCCGACATGTCCGACGACTATAGGGTCGTCCCCACGACCCCGGGACTAGGTTGGCCTGCCGCCGACATGTCCGACGACTATAGGGTCGTTCCCACGCCCCGGGCCAAAGTTGGCCAGCCGCCGACATGTCCGACGACTATAGGGTCGTCCCCACGACCCCGGGACTAGATTGGCCCGCCACCGTCATGTCCGACGACTATAGGGTCGTCCCCACGACCCCGGGACTAGATTGGCCGCCACCGTGATGTCCGACGACTATAGGGTCGTCTCCACGACCCCGGGACTAGGTTGGCCCGCCGCCGACTTGTCCGACGACTATAGGGTCGTCCCCACGACCACGGGCCAAAGTTGCCCTGCCGCCGACATGTCCGACGACTATAGGGTCGTCCCCACGACCCCGGGACTAGGTTGGCCCGCCGCCGACATGTCCGCGACTATAGGGTCGTCCCCACGCCCCGGTCCAAAGTTGGCCAGCCGCCGACATGTCCGACGATTATGGGGTCGTCCCCACGACCCCGGGACTAGATTGTCCCGCCACCGTGATGTCCGACTACTATAGGGTCGTCCCCACGACCCCGGGACTAGATTGGCCGCCACCGTGATGTCCGACGACTATAGGGTCGTCTCCACGACCCCGGGACTAGGTTGGCCCGCCGCCGACTTGTCCGACGACTATAGGGTCGTCCCCACGACGACGGGCCAAAGTTGCCCTGCCGCCGACATGTCCGACGACTATAGGGTCGTCCCCACGACCCCGGGACTAGGTTGGCCTGCCGCCGACATGTCCGACGACTATAGGGTCGTCCCCACGCCCCGGGCCAAAGTTGGCCAGCCGCCGACATGTCCGACGACTATAGGGTCGTCCCCACGACCCCGGGACTAGATTGGCCCGCCACCGTCATGTCCGACGACTATAGGGTCGTCCCCACGACCACGGGCCAAAGTTGCCCTGGCGCCGACATGTCCGACGACTATAGGGTCGTCCCCACGACCCCGGGTCTAGGCTGGCCCGCCGCCGACTTGGTTGACGACTATAGGGTCGTCCCCACGACCACGGGCCAAAGTTGCCCTGCCGCCGACATGTCCGACGACTATAGGGTCGTCCCCACGACCCCGGGACTAGGTTGGCCCGCCGCCGACATGTCCGCGACTATAGGGTCGTCCCCACGCCCCGGTCCAAAGTTGGCCAGCCGCCGACATGTCCGACGATTATGGGGTCGTCCCCACGACCCCGGGACTAGGTTGGCCTGCCGCCGACATGTCCGACGACTATAGGGTCGTCCCCACGCCCCGGGCCAAAGTTGGCCAGCCGCCGACATGTCCGACGACTATAGGGTCGTCCCCACGACCCCGGGACTAGATTGGCCAGACACCGTCATGTCCGACGACTATACGGTCGTCCCCGCGACCCCGGGACTAGGTTGGCCCGCCGCCGACGTGTCCTACGACTATGGGGTCGTCCCCACGACCACGAGACTAGGTTGGCCAGCCGCCGACATGTCCGACGACTATAGGGTCGTCCCACGAACCCGGGACTAGGTTGGCCAGTCACCGACATATCCGACGACTATAGGGTCGTCCCCACGACCACGGGCCAAAGTTGCCCTGGCGCCGACATGTCCGACGACTATAGGGTCGTCCCCACGACCCCGGGTCTAGGTTGGCCCGCCGCCGACTTTTCCGACGACTATGGGGTCGTCCCCACGACCCCGGGAGTAGGTTGGCCCGCCGCCGACTTGTCCGACGACTATAGGGTCGTCCCCACGACCCCGGGACTAAGTTCGCCAGACGCCGACACGTCCGACGACTATAGGGTCGTCCCCACGACCCCGGGACTAGGTTGGCCCGCCGCCGACTTGTCCGACGACTATAGGGTCGTCCCTACCACCCCGGCACTAGGTTGGCCAGCCGCCGACATGTCCGACGTCTATAGGGTCGTCCCCTCGACCCCGGGGCTAGATTGCCCCGGCACCGTCACGTCCGACGACTATAGCGTCGTCTCCACGACCCCGGGACTAGGTTGGCCAGTCACCGGCATGTCCGACGACTATAGGGTCGTCTCCACGACCCCGGGACTAGGTTGGCCCGCCGCCGACTTGTACGACGACTATAGGGTCGTCCCCACGACCCCGGGACTAGATTGGCCACCCGCCGACATGTCCGACAACTATAGGGTCCTCTCCACGACCCCGGGACTAGGTTGGCCCGCCGCCGACATGTCCGAAGACTATAGGGTCGTCCCCACGACCCCGGGACTAAGTTGGCCAGACGCCGACACGTCCGACGACTATAGGGTCGTCCCCACGACCCCGGGACTAGGTTGGCCCGCCGCCGACTTATCCGACGACTATAGGGTCGTCCCCACGACCCCGGGACTAGGTTGGCCCGCCGCCGACTTGTCCGACGACTATAGGGTCGTCCCTACCACCCCCGGACTAGGTTGGCCAGCCGCCGACTTGGTCGACGACTATAGGGTCGTCCCCACGACCCCGGGACTTGGTTGGCCCGCCGCCGACTTGTCCGACGACTATAGGGTCGTCCCTACCACCCCGGGACTAGGTTGGCCAGCCGCCGACATGTCCGACGTCTATAGGGTCGTCCCCTCGACCCCGGGGCTAGATTGCCCCGGCACCGTCTCGTCCGACGACTATAGGGTCGTCTCCACGACCCCGGGACTAGATTGCCCCGGCACCGTCATGTCCGACGACTATAGGGTCGTCCCCACGTCCCCGGGACTAGGTCGGCCCGCCGCCGACATGTCCGACGACTATAGGGTCGTCCCCACGCCCCGGTCCAAAGTTGGCCAGCCGCCGACATGTCCGACGACTATAGAGTGGTCCCCACGACCCCGGGACTAGATTGGCCCGCCACCGTCATGTCCGACGACTAGACGGTCGTCCCCGCGACCCCGGGACTAGGTTGGCCCGCCGCCGACTTGTCCGACGACTATAGGTTCGTCCCCACGACCACTGGCCAAAGTTGCCCAGCCGCAGACATGTCCGACGACTATAGGGTCGTCCCCACGACCCCGGGTCTAGATTGGCCCGCCACCGTCATGTCCGACGACTATACGGTCGTCCCCACGACCCCGGGGCTAGATTGCCCCGGCACCGTCATGTCCGACGACTATAGGGTCGTCCCCAAGACCCCGGGACTAGGTTGGCCCGCAGCCGACTTATCCGACGACTATAGGGTCGTCCCCACGACCCCGGGACTAGGTTGGCCCGCCGCCGGCTTGTCCGACGACTATAGGGTCGTCCCTACCACCCCCGGACTAGGTTGGCCAGCCGCCGACATGGTCGACGACTATAGGGTCGTCCCCACGACCCCGGGACTAGGTTGGCCCGCCGCCGACTTGTCCGACGACTGTAGGGTCGTCCCTACCACCCCGGGACTAGGTTGGCCAGCCGCCGACATGTCCGACGACTATAGGGTCGTCCCCACGACCCCGGGGCTAGATTGCCCCGGCATCGTCATGTCCGACGACTATAGGGTCGTCCCCACGTCCCCGGGACTAGATTGGCCCGCCACCGTCATGTCCTACGACTATAGGGTCGTCCCCACGACCCCGGGACTAGGTTGGCCCGCCGCCGACATGTCCGACGATTATAGGGTCGTCCCCACGACCCCGGGACTAGGTTGGCCCGCCGCCGACATGTCCGACGACTATACGGTCGTCCTCACGACCACGGGACTAGGTTGGCCCGCCGCCGACTTGTCCGATGACTATACGGTCGTCCCCACGACCACGGGACTAGGTTGGCCCGCCGCCGACTTGTCCGACGACTATAGGGTCGTCCCCAAGACCCCGGGACTAGGTTGGCCCGCCGCCGACATGTCCGACGATTATAGGGTCGTCCCCACGACCCCGGGACTAGGTTGGCCCGCCGCCGACATATCCGACGACTATACGGTCGTCCTCACGACCACGGGACTAGGTTGGCCCGCCGCCGACTTGTCCGATGACTATACGGTCGTCCCCACGACCACGGGACTAGGTTGGCCCGCCGCCGACTTGTCCGAGGACTATAGGGTCGTCCCCAGGACGACGGGACTAGGTCGGCCCGCCGCCAACTTGTCCGACGACTATAGGGTCGTCCCCGCGAACCCGGGACTACGTTGGCCAGTCACCGACATGTCCGACGACTATAGGGTCGTCCCCACGACCCGGGCCAAAGTTGGACAGCCGCCGACATGTCCGACGACTATAGGGTCGTCCCCGCGAACCCGGGACTACGTTGGCCAGTCACCGACATGTCCGACGACTATAGGGTCGTCCCCACGACCACGGGCCAAAGTTGCCTTGCCGCCGACATGTCCGACGACTACAGGGTCGTCCCCACGACCTCGGGACTAGGTTGGCCGCCGCCGACATGTCCGACGACTATTGGGTCGTCCCCACGCCCCGGGCCAAAGTTGGCCAGCCGCCGACATGTCCGACGACTATAGGGTCGTCCCCACGACCCCGGGACTAGGTTGGCCCGCCGCCGACTTTTCCGACGACTATAGGGTCGTCCCCACGACCCCGGGACTAGGTTGGCCCGCCGCCGACATGTCCGTAGACTATAGGGTCGTCCCCACGCCCCGGGCCAAAGTTGGCCTGCCGCCGACGTGTCCTACGACTATGGGGTCGTCCCCACGACCACGGGACTAGGTTGGCCAGCCGCCGACATGTCCGACGACTATAGGGTCGTCCCCACCACCCCGGGTCTAGGTTGGCCAGCCGCCGACATGTCCGACGACTATAGGGTCGTCCCCACGACCATGGGCCAAAGTTGCCCTGCCGCCGACATGTCCGACGACTATAGGGTCGTCCCCACGATCCCGGGAGTAGGTTGGCCTGCCGCCGACTTGTCCGACGACTATAGGGTCGTCCCCAAGGCCCAGGGACTTGGTTGGCCCGCCGCCGACATGTCCTACGACTATAGGGTCGTCCCCACGACCCCGGGACTAGGTTGGCCCGCCGCCGACTTGTCCGACGACTATAGGGTCGTCCCCACGACCCCGGGACTAGGTTGGCCAGTCACCGACATGTCCGACGACTATAGGGTCGTCCCCACGACCACAGGCCAAAGTTGCCCAGCCGCCGACATGTCCGACGACTATAGGGTCGTCCCCACGACCCCGGGACTAGATTGGCCCGCCACCGTCATGTCCGACGACTATACGGTCGTCCCCACGACCCCGGGACTAGGTTGGCCCGCCGCCGACTTGTCCGACGACTATAGGGTCGTCCCCACGACCACTGGCCAAAGTTGCCCAGCCGCAGACATGTCCGACGACTATAGGGTCGTCCCCACGACCCCGGGACTAGGTTGGTCCGCCGCCGACATGTCCGACGACTATAGGGTCGGCCCCACGACCCCGGGCCTACGTTGGCCCGCCGCCGAAATGTCCGACGACTATAGGGTCGTCCCAACGGCCCTGGGACTAGATTGGCCCGCCACCGTCATGTCCGACGACTATAGGATCGACCCCACGCCTACGGGCCAAAGTTGGCCAGCCGTCGACATGTCCGACGACCATACGGTCGTCCCCACGGCCCCGGGACTAGATTGGCCCGCCACCGACTTGTCCGACGACTATAGGGTCGTCCCCACGACCCCGGGACTATGTTGGCCTGCCGCCGACATGTCCGCCGTCTATAGGGTCGGCCCCACGACCCCGGGACTAGGTTGGCCCGCCGCCGACTTGTCCGACGACTATAGGGTCGTCCCTACCACCCCGGGAATATGTTGGCCAATCACCGACATGTCCGACGACTATAGGGTCGTCCCCACGACCACGGGACTACGTTGCCCTGGCGCCGACATGTCCGACGACTATAGGGTCGTCCCCACGACCCCGGGTCTAGGTTAGCCCGCCGCCGACTTTTCCGACGACTATGGGGTCGTCCCCACGACCCCGGGAGTAGGTTGGCCCGCCGCCGACTTGTCCGACGACTATAGGGTCGTCCCCACGACACCGGGACTAAGTTGGCCGGACGCCGACACGTCCGACGACTATAGGGTCGTCCCCACGACCCCGGGACTAGGTTGGCCCGCCGCCGACTTATCCGACGACTATAGGGTCGTCCCCACGACCCCGGGACTAGGTTGGCCCGCCGCCGACTTGTCCGACGACTATAGGGTCGTCCCCACGCCCCGGTCCAAAGTTGGCCAGCCGCCGACATGTCCGACGACTATGGGGTCGTCCCCACGACGCCGGGACTAGATTGGCCCGCCACCGTCATGTCCGACGACTATACGGTCGTCCCCACGTCCACTGGCCAAAGTTGCCCAGCCGCAGACATGTCCGACGACTATAGGGTCGTCCCCACGACCCCGGGACTAGGTTGGCCCGCCGCCGACTTGTCCGACGACTATAGGGTCGTCCCTAGCACCCCGGGAATAGGTTGGCCAGTCACCGACATGTCCGACGACTATAGGGTCGTCCCCACGACCACGGGACTATGTTGGCCCGCCGCCGACCTGTCCGACGACTATAGGTTCGTCCCAACGACCCTGGGCATACGTTGGCCTGCCGCCGACATGTCCGACGACTATAGGGTCGTCCCCACGACCCCGGGACTAGATTGGCCCGCCACCGTCATGTCCGACGACTATACGGTCGTCCCCGCGACCCCGGGACTAGGTTGGCCCGCCGCCGACTTGTCCGACGACTATAGGGTCGTCCTTACGACCCCCGGACTATGTTGGCCAGCCGCCGACTTGGTCGACGACTATAGGGTCGTCCCCACGACCCCGGGACTAGGTTGGCCCGCCGCCGACATGTCCGACGACTATAGGGTCGTCCCCACGCCCCGGTCCAAAGTTGGCCAGCCGCCGACATGTCCGACGACTATGGGGTCGTCCCCACGACCCCGGGACTAGATTGGCCCGCCACCGTGATGTCCGACGACTATACGGTCGTCTCCGCGACCCCGGGACTAGGTTGGCCCGCCGCCGACGTGTCCTACGACTATGGGGTCGTCCCCACGACCACGAGACTAGGTTGGCCAGCCGCCGACATGTCCGACGACTATAGGGTCGTCCCCACGAACCCGGGACTAGGTTGGCCAGTCACCGACATATCCGACGACTATAGGGTCGTCCCCACGACCACGGGACTAGGTTGGCCCGCCGCCCACATGTCCGACGACTATAGGGTCGTCCCCACGCCCCGGTCCAAAGTTGGCCAGCCGCCGACATGTCCGACGACTATGGGGTCGTCCCCACGACCCCGGGACTAGGTTGGCCCGCCGCCGACTTGTCCGACGACTATAGGGTCGTCCCCACGACCACGGGCCAAAGTTGCCCTGCCGCCGACATGTCCGACGACTATAGGGTCGTCCCCACGACCCCGGGACTAGGTTGGCCTGCCGCCGACATGTCCGACGACTATAGGGTCGTTCCCACGCCCCGGGCCAAAGTTGGCCAGCCGCCGACATGTCCGACGACTATAGGGTCGTCCCCACGACCCCGGGACTAGATTGGCCCGCCACCGTCATGTCCGACGACTATAGGGTCGTCCCCACGACCCCGGGACTAGATTGGCCGCCACCGTGATGTCCGACGACTATAGGGTCGTCTCCACGACCCCGGGACTAGGTTGGCCCGCCGCCGACTTGTCCGACGACTATAGGGTCGTCCCCACGACCACGGGCCAAAGTTGCCCTGCCGCCGACATGTCCGACGACTATAGGGTCGTCCCCACGACCCCGGGACTAGGTTGGCCCGCCGCCGACATGTCCGCGACTATAGGGTCGTCCCCACGCCCCGGTCCAAAGTTGGCCAGCCGCCGACATGTCCGACGATTATGGGGTCGTCCCCACGACCCCGGGACTAGATTGTCCCGCCACCGTGATGTCCGACTACTATAGGGTCGTCCCCACGACCCCGGGACTAGATTGGCCGCCACCGTGATGTCCGACGACTATAGGGTCGTCTCCACGACCCCGGGACTAGGTTGGCCCGCCGCCGACTTGTCCGACGACTATAGGGTCGTCCCCACGACGACGGGCCAAAGTTGCCCTGCCGCCGACATGTCCGACGACTATAGGGTCGTCCCCACGACCCCGGGACTAGGTTGGCCTGCCGCCGACATGTCCGACGACTATAGGGTCGTCCCCACGCCCCGGGCCAAAGTTGGCCAGCCGCCGACATGTCCGACGACTATAGGGTCGTCCCCACGACCCCGGGACTAGATTGGCCCGCCACCGTCATGTCCGACGACTATAGGGTCGTCCCCACGACCACGGGCCAAAGTTGCCCTGGCGCCGACATGTCCGACGACTATAGGGTCGTCCCCACGACCCCGGGTCTAGGTTGGCCCGCCGCCGACTTGGTTGACGACTATAGGGTCGTCCCCACGACCACGGGCCAAAGTTGCCCTGCCGCCGACATGTCCGACGACTATAGGGTCGTCCCCACGACCCCGGGACTAGGTTGGCCCGCCGCCGACATGTCCGCGACTATAGGGTCGTCCCCACGCCCCGGTCCAAAGTTGGCCAGCCGCCGACATGTCCGACGATTATGGGGTCGTCCCCACGACCCCGGGACTAGGTTGGCCTGCCGCCGACATGTCCGACGACTATAGGGTCGTCCCCACGCCCCGGGCCAAAGTTGGCCAGCCGCCGACATGTCCGACGACTATAGGGTCGTCCCCACGACCCCGGGACTAGATTGGCCAGACACCGTCATGTCCGACGACTATACGGTCGTCCCCGCGACCCCGGGACTAGGTTGGCCCGCCGCCGACGTGTCCTACGACTATGGGGTCGTCCCCACGACCACGAGACTAGGTTGGCCAGCCGCCGACATGTCCGACGACTATAGGGTCGTCCCACGAACCCGGGACTAGGTTGGCCAGTCACCGACATATCCGACGACTATAGGGTCGTCCCCACGACCACGGGCCAAAGTTGCCCTGGCGCCGACATGTCCGACGACTATAGGGTCGTCCCCACGACCCCGGGTCTAGGTTGGCCCGCCGCCGACTTTTCCGACGACTATGGGGTCGTCCCCACGACCCCGGGAGTAGGTTGGCCCGCCGCCGACTTGTCCGACGACTATAGGGTCGTCCCCACGACCCCGGGACTAAGTTCGCCAGACGCCGACACGTCCGACGACTATAGGGTCGTCCCCACGACCCCGGGACTAGGTTGGCCCGCCGCCGACTTGTCCGACGACTATAGGGTCGTCCCTACCACCCCGGCACTAGGTTGGCCAGCCGCCGACATGTCCGACGTCTATAGGGTCGTCCCCTCGACCCCGGGGCTAGATTGCCCCGGCACCGTCACGTCCGACGACTATAGCGTCGTCTCCACGACCCCGGGACTAGGTTGGCCAGTCACCGGCATGTCCGACGACTATAGGGTCGTCTCCACGACCCCGGGACTAGGTTGGCCCGCCGCCGACTTGTACGACGACTATAGGGTCGTCCCCACGACCCCGGGACTAGATTGGCCAGCCGCCGAAATGTCCGACAACTATAGGGTCCTCTCCACGACCCCGGGACTAGGTTGGCCCGCCGCCGACATGTCCGAAGACTATAGGGTCGTCCCCACGACCCCGGGACTAAGTTGGCCAGACGCCGACACGTCCGACGACTATAGGGTCGTCCCCACGACCCCGGGACTAGGTTGGCCCGCCGCCGACTTATCCGACGACTATAGGGTCGTCCCCACGACCCCGGGACTAGGTTGGCCCGCCGCCGACTTGTCCGACGACTATAGGGTCGTCCCTACCACCCCCGGGCTAGGTTGGCCAGCCGCCGACTTGGTCGACGACTATAGGGTCGTCCCCACGACCCCGGGACTTGGTTGGCCCGCCGCCGACTTGTCCGACGACTATAGGGTCGTCCCTACCACCCCGGGACTAGGTTGGCCAGCCGCCGACATGTCCGACGTCTATAGGGTCGTCCCCTCGACCCCGGGGCTAGATTGCCCCGGCACCGTCTCGTCCGACGACTATAGGGTCGTCTCCACGACCCCGGGACTAGATTGCCCCGGCACCGTCATGTCCGACGACTATAGGGTCGTCCCCACGTCCCCGGGACTAGGTCGGCCCGCCGCCGACATGTCCGACGACTATAGGGTCGTCCCCACGCCCCGGTCCAAAGTTGGCCAGCCGCCGACATGTCCGACGACTATAGAGTCGTCCCCACGACCCCGGGACTAGATTGGCCCGCCACCGTCATGTCCGACGACTAGACGGTCGTCCCCACGACCCCGGGACTAGGTTGGCCCGCCGCCGACTTGTCCGACGACTATAGGTTCGTCCCCACGACCACTGGCCAAAGTTGCCCAGCCGCAGACATGTCCGACGACTATAGGGTCGTCCCCACGACCCCGGGTCTAGATTGGCCCGCCACCGTCATGTCCGACGACTATACGGTCGTCCCCACGACCCCGGGGCTAGATTGCCCCGGCACCGTCATGTCCGACGACTATAGGGTCGTCCCCAAGACCCCGGGACTAGGTTGGCCCGCAGCCGACTTATCCGACGACTATAGGGTCGTCCCCACGACCCCGGGACTAGGTTGGCCCGCCGCCGGCTTGTCCGACGACTATAGGGTCGTCCCTACCACCCCCGGACTAGGTTGGCCAGCCGCCGACATGGTCGACGACTATAGGGTCGTCCCCACGACCCCGGGACTAGGTTGGCCCGCCGCCGACTTGTCCGACGACTGTAGGGTCGTCCCTACCACCCCGGGACTAGGTTGGCCAGCCGCCGACATGTCCGACGACTATAGGGTCGTCCCCACGACCCCGGGGCTAGATTGCCCCGGCATCGTCATGTCCGACGACTATAGGGTCGTCCCCACGTCCCCGGGACTAGATTGGCCCGCCACCGTCATGTCCGACGACTATACGGTCGTCCCCGCGACCCCGGGACTAGGTTGGCCCGCCGCCGACGTGTCCTACGACTATGGGGTCGTCCCCACGACCACGAGACTAGGTTGGCCAGCCGCCGACATGTCCGACGACTATACGGTCGTCCCCGCGACCCCGGGACTAGGTTGGCCCGCCGCCGACTTGTCCGACGACTATAGGGTCGTCCCCACGACCACGGGCCAAAGTTGCCCTGCCGCCGACATGTCCGACGACTATACGGTCGTCCCCGCGACCCCGGGACTAGGTTGGCCCGCCGCCGACGTGTCCTACGACTATGGGGTCGTCCCCACGACCACGAGACTAGGTTGGCCAGCCGCCGACATGTCCGACGACTATAGGGTCGTCCCACGAACCCGGGACTAGGTTGGCCAGTCACCGACATATCCGACGACTATAGGGTCGTCCCCACGACCACGGGCCAAAGTTGCCCTGGCGCCGACATGTCCGACGACTATAGGGTCGTCCCCACGACCCCGGGTCTAGGTTGGCCCGCCGCCGACTTTTCCGACGACTATGGGGTCGTCCCCACGACCCCGGGAGTAGGTTGGCCCGCCGCCGACTTGTCCGACGACTATAGGGTCGTCCCCACGACCCCGGGACTAAGTTCGCCAGACGCCGACACGTCCGACGACTATAGGGTCGTCCCCACGACCCCGGGACTAGGTTGGCCCGCCGCCGACTTATCCGACGACTATAGGGTCGTCCCCACGACCCCGGGACTAGGTTGGCCCGCCGCCGACTTGTCCGACGACTATAGGGTCGTCCCCACGACCACGGGCCAAAGTTGCCCTGCCGCCGACATGTCCGACGACTATAGGGTCGTCCCCACGACCCCGGGACTAGGTTGGCCCGCCGCCGACATGTCCGACGACTATAGGGTCGTCCCCACGCCCCGGTCCAAAGTTGGCCAGCCGCCGACATGTCCGACGACTACGGGGTCGTCCCCACGACCCCGGGACTAGATTGGCCCGCCACCGTCATGTCCGACGACTATACGGTCGCCCCCACGTCCACTGGCCAAAGTTGCCCAGCCGCAGACATGTCCGACTACTATAGGGTCGTCCCCACGACCCCGGGACTAGATTGGCCCGCCACCGTGATGTCCGACGACTATAGGGTCGTCCCCACGACCCCGGGGCTAGATTGCCCCGGCATCGTCATGTCCGACGACTATAGGGTCGTCCCCACGTCCCCGGGACTAGATTGGCCCGCCACCGTCATGTCCGACGACTATACGGTCGTCCCCGCGACCCCGGGACTAGGTTGGCCAGCCGCCGACGTGTCCTACGACTATGGGGTCGTCCCCACGACCACGAGACTAGGTTGGCCAGCCGCCGACATGTCCGACGACTATAGGGTCGTCCCACGAACCCGGGACTAGGTTGGCCAGTCACCGACATATCCGACGACTATAGGGTCGTCCCCACGACCACGGGCCAAAGTTGCCCTGGCGCCGACATGTCCGACGACTATAGGGTCGTCCCCACGACCCCGGGTCTAGGTTGGCCCGCCGCCGACTTTTCCGACGACTATGGGGTCGTCCCCACGACCCCGGGAGTAGGTTGGCCCGCCGCCGACTTGTCCGACGACTATAGGGTCGTCCCCACGACCCCGGGACTAAGTTCGCCAGACGCCGACACGTCCGACGACTATAGGGTCGTCCCCACGACCCCGGGACTAGGTTGGCCCGCCGCCGACTTATCCGACGACTATAGGGTCGTCCCCACGACCCCGGGACTAGGTTGGCCCGCCGCCGACTTGTCCGACGACTATAGGGTCGTCCCCACGACCACGGGCCAAAGTTGCCCTGCCGCCGACATGTCCGACGACTATAGGGTCGTCCCCACGACCCCGGGACTAGGTTGGCCCGCCGCCGACATGTCCGACGACTATAGGGTCGTCCCCACGCCCCGGTCCAAAGTTGGCCAGCCGCCGACATGTCCGACGACTACGGGGTCGTCCCCACGACCCCGGGACTAGATTGGCCCGCCACCGTGATGTCCGACGACTATAGGGTCGTCCCCACGACCCCGGGGCTAGATTGCCCCGGCATCGTCATGTCCGACGACTATAGGGTCGTCCCCACGTCCCCGGGACTAGATTGGCCCGCCACCGTCATGTCCGACGACTATACGGTCGTCCCCACGTCCACTGGCCAAAGTTGCCCAGCCGCAGACATGTCCGACTACTATAGGGTCGTCCCCACGACCCCGGGACTAGATTGGCCCGCCACCGTCATGTCCGACGACTATACGGTCGTCCCCACGTCCACTGGCCAAAGTTGCCCAGCCGCAGACATGTCCGACGACTATAGGGTCGTCCCCACGACCCCGGGACTAGATTGGCCCGCCACCGTGATGTCCGACGACTATAGGGTCGTCCCCACGACCCCGGGACTAGATTGGCCGCCACCGTGATGTCCGACGACTATAGGGTCGTCTCCACGACCCCGGGACTAGGTTGGCCCGCCGCCGACTTGTCCGACGACTATAGTGTCGTCCCCACGACCACGGGCCAAAGTTGCCCTGCCGCCGACATGTCCGACGACTATAGGGTCGTCCCCACGACCCCGGGACTAGGTTGGCCCGCCGCCGACTTGTCCGACGACTATAGGGTCGTCCCTAGCACCCCGGGAATAGGTTGGCCAGTCACCGACATGTCCGACGACTATAGGGTCGTCCCCACGACCACGGGACTATGTTGGCCCGCCGCCGACCTGTCCGACGACTATAGGTTCGTCCCAACGACCCTGGGCATACGTTGGCCTGCCGCCGACATGTCCGACGACTATAGGGTCGTCCCCACGACCCCGGGACTAGATTGGCCCGCCACCGTCATGTCCGACGACTATACGGTCGTCCCCGCGACCCCGGGACTAGGTTGGCCCGCCGCCGACTTGTCCGACGACTATAGGGTCGTCCCTACGACCCCCGGACTATGTTGGCCAGCCGCCGACTTGGTCGACGACTATAGGGTCGTCCCCACGACCCCGGGACTAGGTTGGCCCGCCGCCGACATGTCCGACGACTATAGGGTCGTCCCCACGCCCCGGTCCAAAGTTGGCCAGCCGCCGACATGTCCGACGACTATGGGGTCGTCCCCACGACCCCGGGACTAGATTGGCCCGCCACCGTGATGTCCGACGACTATACGGTCGTCTCCGCGACCCCGGGACTAGGTTGGCCCGCCGCCGACGTGTCCTACGACTATGGGGTCGTCCCCACGACCACGAGACTAGGTTGGCCAGCCGCCGACATGTCCGACGACTATAGGGTCGTCCCCACGAACCCGGGACTAGGTTGGCCAGTCACCGACATATCCGACGACTATAGGGTCGTCCCCACGACCACGGGACTAGGTTGGCCCGCCGCCCACATGTCCGACGACTATAGGGTCGTCCCCACGCCCCGGTCCAAAGTTGGCCAGCCGCCGACATGTCCGACGACTATGGGGTCGTCCCCACGACCCCGGGACTAGGTTGGCCCGCCGCCGACTTGTCCGACGACTATAGGGTCGTCCCCACGACGACGGGCCAAAGTTGCCCTGCCGCCGACATGTCCGACGACTATAGGGTCGTCCCCACGACCCCGGGACTAGGTTGGCCTGCCGCCGACATGTCCGACGACTATAGGGTCGTCCCCACGCCCCGGGCCAAAGTTGGCCAGCCGCCGACATGTCCGACGACTATAGGGTCGTCCCCACGACCCCGGGACTAGATTGGCCCGCCACCGTCATGTCCGACGACTATAGGGTCGTCCCCACGACCACGGGCCAAAGTTGCCCTGGCGCCGACGTGTCCGACGACTATAGGGTCGTCCCCACGACCCCGGGTCTAGGTTGGCCCGCCGCCGACTTGGTCGACGACTATAAGGTCGTCCCCACGACCACGGGCCAAAGTTGCCCTGCCGCCGACATGTCCGACGACTATAGGGTCGTCCCCACGACCCCGGGACTAGGTTGGCCCGCCGCCGACATGTCCGCGACTATAGGGTCGTCCCCACGCCCCGGTCCAAAGTTGGCCAGCCGCCGACATGTCCGACGATTATGGGGTCGTCCCCACGACCCCGGGACTAGGTTGGCCTGCCGCCGACATGTCCGACGACTATAGGGTCGTCCCCACGCCCCGGGCCAAAGTTGGCCAGCCGCCGACATGTCCGACGACTATAGGGTCGTCCCCACGACCCCGGGACTAGATTGGCCAGACACCGTCATGTCCGACGACTATACGGTCGTCCCCGCGACCCCGGGACTAGGTTGGCCCGCCGCCGACGTGTCCTACGACTATGGGGTCGTCCCCACGACCACGAGACTAGGTTGGCCAGCCGCCGACATGTCCGACGACTATAGGGTCGTCCCACGAACCCGGGACTAGGCTGGCCAGTCACCGACATATCCGACGACTATAGGGTCGTCCCCACGACCACGGGCCAAAGTTGCCCTGGCGCCGACATGTCCGACGACTATAGGGTCGTCCCCACGACCCCGGGACTAGGTTGGCCCGCCGCCGACTTGTCCGACGACTATAGGGTCGTCCCTACCACCCCGGCACTAGGTTGGCCAGCCGCCGACTTGTCCGACGTCTATAGGGTCGTCCCCTCGACCCCGGGGCTAGATTGCCCCGGCACCGTCACGTCCGACGACTATAGCGTCGTCTCCACGACCCCGGGACTAGGTTGGCCAGTCACCGGCATGTCCGACGACTATAGGGTCGTCTCCACGACCCCGGGACTAGGTTGGCCCGCCGCCGACTTGTACGACGACTATAGGGTCGTCCCCACGACCCCGGGACTAGATTGGCCCGCCACCGTCATGTCCGACGACTATACGGTCGTCCCCGCGACCCCGGGAGTAGGTTGGCCCGCCGCCGACTTGTCCGACGACTATAGGGTCGTCCCCACGACCCCGGGACTAAGTTCGCCAGACGCCGACACGTCCGACGACTATAGGGTCGTCCCCACGACCCCGGGACTAGGTTGGCCCGCCGCCGACTTGTCCGACGACTATAGGGTCGTCCCTACCACCCCGGCACTAGGTTGGCCAGCCGCCGACTTGTCCGACGTCTATAGGGTCGTCCCCTCGACCCTGGGGCTAGATTGCCCCGGCACCGTCACGTCCGACGACTATAGCGTCGTCTCCACGACCCCGGGACTAGGTTGGCCAGTCACCGGCATGTCCGACGACTATAGGGTCGTCCCCACGACCCCGGGACTAGGTTGGCCCGCCGCCGACTTGTCCGACGACTATAGGGTCGTCCCTACCACCCCGGCACTAGGTTGGCCAGCCGCCGACTTGTCCGACGTCTATAGGGTCGTCCCCTCGACCCCGGGGCTAGATTGCCCCGGCACCGTCACGTCCGACGACTATAGCGTCGTCTCCACGACCCCGGGACTAGGTTGGCCAGTCACCGGCATGTCCGACGACTATAGGGTCGTCTCCACGACCCCGGGACTAGGTTGGCCCGCCGCCGACTTGTACGACGACTATAGGGTCGTCCCCACGACCCCGGGACTAGATTGGCCCGCCACCGTCATGTCCGACGACTATACGGTCGTCCCCGCGACCCCGGGAGTAGGTTGGCCCGCCGCCGACTTGTACGACGACTATAGGGTCGTCCCCACGACCCCGGGACTAGATTGGCCAGCCGCCGACATGTCCGACAACTATAGGGTCCTCTCCACGACCCCGGGACTAGGTTGGCCCGCCGCCGACTTGTCCGACGACTATAGGGTCGTCCCCACGACCACGGGCCAAAGTTGCCCTGCCGCCGACATGTCCGACGACTATAGGGTCGTCCCCACGACCCCGGGGCTAGGTTGGCCCGCCGCCGACATGTCCGACGACTATAGGGTCGTCCCCACGCCCCGGTCCAAAGTTGGCCAGCCGCCGACATGTCCGACGACTATAGGGTCGTCCCCACGAACCCGGGACTAGGTTGGCCAGTCACCGACATATCCGACGACTATAGGGTCGTCCCCACGACCACGGGCCAAAGTTGCCCTGGCGCCGACATGTCCGACGACTATGGGGTCGTCCCCACGACCCCGGGTCTAGGTTGGCCCGCCGCCGACTTTTCCGACGACTATGGGGTCGTCCCCACGACCCCGGGAGTAGGTTGGCCCGCCGCCGACTTGTCCGACGACTATAGGGTCGTCCCCACGACCCCGGGACTAAGTTGGCCAGACGCCGACACGTCCGACGACTATAGGGTCGTCCCCACGACCCCGGGACTAGGTTGGCCCGCCGCCGACTTATCCGACGACTATAGGGTCGTCCCCACGACCCCGGGACTAGGTTGGCCCGCCGCCGACTTGTCCGACGACTATAGGGTCGTCCCTACCACCCCCGGACTAGGTTGGCCAGCCGCCGACTTGGTCGACGACTATAGGGTCGTCCCCACGACCCCGGGACTTGGTTGGCCCGCCGCCGACTTGTCCGACGACTATAGGGTCGTCCCTACCACCCCGGGACTAGGTTGGCCAGCCGCCGACATGTCCGACGTCTATAGGGTCGTCCCCTCGACCCCGGGGCTAGATTGCCCCGGCACCGTCTCGTCCGACGACTATAGGGTCGTCTCCACGACCCCGGGACTAGATTGCCCCGGCACCGTCATGTCCGACGACTATAGGGTCGTCCCCACGTCCCCGGGACTAGGTCGGCCCGCCGCCGACATGTC
Organism: Andrena fulva; assembly: GCA_946251845.1. Taxonomy (NCBI): domain Eukaryota; kingdom Metazoa; phylum Arthropoda; class Insecta; order Hymenoptera; family Andrenidae; genus Andrena; species Andrena fulva. The sequence continues at coordinate 520,025 of CAMITZ010000148.1, read as the reverse complement.
CGACGACTATAGGGTCGTCCCCACGCCCCGGTCCAAAGTTGGCCAGCCGCCGACATGTCCGACGACTATAGAGTCGTCCCCACGACCCCGGGACTAGATTGGCCCGCCACCGTCATGTCCGACGACTAGACGGTCGTCCCCACGACCCCGGGACTAGGTTGGCCCGCCGCCGACTTGTCCGACGACTATAGGTTCGTCCCCACGACCACTGGCCAAAGTTGCCCAGCCGCAGACATGTCCGACGACTATAGGGTCGTCCCCACGACCCCGGGGCTAGGTTGGCCCGCCGCCGACATGTCCGACGACTATAGGGTCGTCCCCACGCCCCGGTCCAAAGTTGGCCAGCCGCCGACATGTCCGACGACTATAGGGTCGTCCCCACGAACCCGGGACTAGGTTGGCCAGTCACCGACATATCCGACGACTATAGGGTCGTCCCCACGACCACGGGCCAAAGTTGCCCTGGCGCCGACATGTCCGACGACTATGGGGTCGTCCCCACGACCCCGGGTCTAGGTTGGCCCGCCGCCGACTTTTCCGACGACTATGGGGTCGTCCCCACGACCCCGGGAGTAGGTTGGCCCGCCGCCGACTTGTCCGACGACTATAGGGTCGTCCCCACGACCCCGGGACTAAGTTGGCCAGACGCCGACACGTCCGACGACTATAGGGTCGTCCCCACGACCCCGGGGCTAGATTGCCCCGGCATCGTCATGTCCGACGACTATAGGGTCGTCCCCACGTCCCCGGGACTAGATTGGCCCGCCACCGTCATGTCCGACGACTATACGGTCGTCCCCGCGACCCCGGGCCAAAGTTGCCCTGGCGCCGACATGTCCGACGACTATAGGGTCGTCCCCACGACCCCGGGTCTAGGTTGGCCCGCCGCCGCCTTTTCCGACGACTATGGGGTCGTCCCCACGACCCCGGGAGTAGGTTGGCCCGCCGCCGACTTGTCCGACGACTATAGGGTCGTCCCCACGACCCCGGGACTAAGTTCGCCAGACGCCGACACGTCCGACGACTATAGGGTCGTCCCCACGACCCCGGGACTAGGTTGGCCCGCCGCCGACTTATCCGACGACTATAGGGTCGTCCCGACGACCCCGGGACTAGGTTGGCCCGCCGCCGACTTGTCCGACGACTATAGGGTCGTCCCCACGACCACGGGCCAAAGTTGCCCTGCCGCCGACATGTCCGACGACTATAGGGTCGTCCCCACGACCCCGGGACTAGGTTGGCCCGCCGCCGACATGTCCGACGACTATAGGGTCGTCCCCACGCCCCGGTCCAAAGTTGGCCAGCCGCCGACATGTCCGACGACTACGGGGTCGTCCCCACGACCCCGGGACTAGATTGGCCCGCCACCGTCATGTCCGACGACTATACGGTCGCCCCCACGTCCACTGGCCAAAGTTGCCCAGCCGCAGACATGTCCGACTACTATAGGGTCGTCCCCACGACCCCGGGACTAGATTGGCCCGCCACCGTGATGTCCGACGACTATAGGGTCGTCCCCACGACCCCGGGGCTAGATTGCCCCGGCATCGTCATGTCCGACGACTATAGGGTCGTCCCCACGTCCCCGGGACTAGATTGGCCCGCCACCGTCATGTCCGACGACTATACGGTCGTCCCCGCGACCCCGGGACTAGGTTGGCCAGCCGCCGACGTGTCCTACGACTATGGGGTCGTCCCCACGACAACGAGACTAGGTTGGCCAGCCGCCGACATGTCCGACGACTATAGGGTCGTCCCACGAACCCGGGACTAGGTTGGCCAGTCACCGACATATCCGACGACTATAGGGTCGTCCCCACGACCACGGGCCAAAGTTGCCCTGGCGCCGACATGTCCGACGACTATAGGGTCGTCCCCACGACCCCGGGTCTAGGTTGGCCCGCCGCCGACTTTTCCGACGACTATGGGGTCGTCCCCACGACCCCGGGAGTAGGTTGGCCCGCCGCCGACTTGTCCGACGACTATAGGGTCGTCCCCACGACCACGGGCCAAAGTTGCCCTGCCGCCGACATGTCCGACGACTATAGGGTCGTCCCCACGACCCCGGGACTAGGTTGGCCCGCCGCCGACATGTCCGACGACTATAGGGTCGTCCCCACGCCCCGGTCCAAAGTTGGCCAGCCGCCGACATGTCCGACGACTACGGGGTCGTCCCCACGACCCCGGGACTAGATTGGCCCGCCACCGTGATGTCCGACGACTATAGGGTCGTCCCCACGACCCCGGGGCTAGATTGCCCCGGCATCGTCATGTCCGACGACTATAGGGTCGTCCCCACGTCCCCGGGACTAGATTGGCCCGCCACCGTCATGTCCGACGACTATACGGTCGTCCCCACGTCCACTGGCCAAAGTTGCCCAGCCGCAGACATGTCCGACTACTATAGGGTCGTCCCCACGACCCCGGGACTAGATTGGCCCGCCACCGTCATGTCCGACGACTATACGGTCGTCCCCACGTCCACTGGCCAAAGTTGCCCAGCCGCAGACATGTCCGACGACTATAGGGTCGTCCCCACGACCCCGGGACTAGATTGGCCCGCCACCGTGATGTCCGACGACTATAGGGTCGTCCCCACGACCCCGGGACTAGATTGGCCGCCACCGTGATGTCCGACGACTATAGGGTCGTCTCCACGACCCCGGGACTAGGTTGGCCCGCCGCCGACTTGTCCGACGACTATAGTGTCGTCCCCACGACCACGGGCCAAAGTTGCCCTGCCGCCGACATGTCCGACGACTATAGGGTCGTCCCCACGATCCCGGGACTAGGTTGGCCCGCCGCCGACATGTCCGACGACTATAGGGTCGTCCCCACGCCCCGGTCCAAAGTTGGCCAGCCGCCGACATATCCGACGACTATAGGGTCGTCCCCACGACCACGGGCCAAAGTTGCCCTGGCGCCGACATGTCCGACGACTATAGGGTCGTCCCCACGACCCCGGGTCTAGGTTGGCCCGCCGCCGACTTTTCCGACGACTATGGGGTCGTCCCCACGTACCCCGGGAGTAGGTTGGCCCGCCGCCGACTTGTCCGACGACTATAGGGTCGTCCCCACGACCCCGGGACTAAGTTCGCCAGACGCCGACACGTCCGACGACTATAGGGTCGTCCCCACGACCCCGGGACTAGGTTGGCCCGCCGCCGACTTATCCGACGACTATAGGGTCGTCCCCACGACCCCGGGACTAGATTGGCCCGCCACCGTGATGTCCGACGACTATAGGGTCGTCCCCACGACCCCGGGACTAGATTGGCCGCCACCGTGATGTCCGACGACTATAGGGTCGTCCCCACGACCCCGGGACTAGGTTGGCCCGCCGCCGACTTGTCCGACGACTATAGGCTCGTCCCTACCACCCCCGGACTAGGTTGGCCAGCCGCCGACTTGGTCGACGACTATAGGGTCGTCCCCACGACCCCGGGACTAGGTTGGCCCGCCGCCGACTTGTCCGACGACTGTAGGGTCGTCCCTACCACCCCGGGACTAGGTTGGCCAGCCGCCGACATGTCCGACGACTATAGGGTCGTCCCCACGACCCCGGGGCTAGATTGCCCCGGCACCGTCATGTCCGACGACTATAGGGTCGTCCCCACGACCACGAGACTAGGTTGGCCAGCCGCCGACATGTCCGACGACTATAGGGTCGTCCCACGAACCCGGGACTAGGTTGGCCAGTCACCGACATATCCGACGACTATAGGGTCGTCCCCACGACCACGGGCCAAAGTTGCCCTGGCGCCGACATGTCCGACGACTATAGGGTCGTCCCCACGACCCCGGGTCTAGGTTGGCCCGCCGCCGACTTTTCCGACGACTATGGGGTCGTCCCCACGACCCCGGGAGTAGGTTGGCCCGCCGCCGACTTGTCCGACGACTATAGGGTCGTCCCCACGACACCGGGACTAAGTTCGCCAGACGCCGACACGTCCGACGACTATAGGGTCGTCCCCACGACCCTGGGACTAGGTTGGCCCGCCGCCGACTTATCCGACGACTATAGGGTCGTCCCCACGACCCCGGGACTAGGTTGGCCCGCCGCCGACTTGTCCGACGACTATAGGGTCGTCCCCACGACCACGGGCCAAAGTTGCCCTGCCGCCGACATGTCCGACGACTATAGGGTCGTCCCCACGACCCCGGGACTAGGTTGGCCCGCCGCCGACATGTCCGACGACTATAGGGTCGTCCCCACGCCCCGGTCCAAAGTTGGCCAGCCGCCGAGATGTCCGACGACTACGGGGTCGTCCCCACGACCCCGGGACTAGATTGGCCCGCCACCGTCATGTCCGACGACTATACGGTCGTCCCCACGTCCACTGGCCAAAGTTGCCCAGCCGCAGACATGTCCGACGACTATAGGGTCGTCCCCACGACCCCGGGACTAGATTGGCCCGCCACCGTGATGTCCGACGACTATAGGGTCGTCCCCACGACCCCGGGACTAGATTGGCCGCCACCGTGATGTCCGACGACTATAGGGTCGTCTCCACGACCCCGGGACTAGGTTGGCCCGCCGCCGACTTGTCCGACGACTATAGGGTCGTCCCCACGACCACGGGCCAAAGTTGCCCTGCCGCCGACATGTCCGACGACTATAGGGTCGTCCCCACGATCCCGGGACTAGGTTGGCCCGCCGCCGACATGTCCGACGACTATAGGGTCGTCCCCACGCCCCGGGCCAAAGTTGGCCAGCCGCCGACATGTCCGACGACTACAGGGTCGTCCCCACGACCCCGGGGCTAGATTGCCCCGGCACCGTCATGTCCGACGACTATAGGGTCGTCCCCACGACCCCGGGACTAGATTGGCCCGCCACCGTCATGTCCGACGACTATACGGTCGTCCCCGCGACCCCGGGAGTAGGTTGGCCCGCCGCCGACTTGTACGACGACTATAGGGTGGTCCCCACGACCCCGGGACTAGATTGGCCAGCCGCCGACATGTCCGACAACTATAGGGTCCTCTCCACGACCCCGGGACTAGGTTGGCCCGCCCCCGACTTGTCCGACGACTATAGGGTCGTCCCCACGACCACGGGCCAAAGTTGCCCTGCCGCCGACATGTCCGACGACTATAGGGTCGTCCCCACGACCCCGGGACTAGGTTGGCCCGCCGCCGACATGTCCGGCGACTATAGGGTCGTCCCCACGCCCCGGTCCAAAGTTGGCCAGCCGCCGACATGTCCGACGACTATAGGGTCGTCCCCACGAACCCGGGACTAGGTTGGCCAGTCACCGACATATCCGACGACTATAGGGTCGTCCCCACGACCACGGGCCAAAGTTGCCCTGGCGCCGACATGTCCGACGACTATAGGGTCGTCCCCACGACCCCGGGTCTAGGTTGGCCCGCCGCCGACTTTTCCGACGACTATGGGGTCGTCCCCACGACCCCGGGAGTAGGTTGGCCCGCCGCCGACTTGTCCGACGACTATAGGGTCGTCCCCACGACCCCGGGACTAAGTTGGCCAGACGCCGACACGTCCGACGACTATAGGGTCGTCCCCACGACCCCGGGACTAGGTTGGCCCGCCGCCGACTTATCCGACGACTATAGGGTCGTCCCCACGACCCCGGGACTAGGTTGGCCCGCCGCCGACTTGTCCGACGACTATAGGGTCGTCCCCACGACCACGGGCCAAAGTTGCCCTGCCGCCGACATGTCCGACGACTATAGGGTCGTCCCCACGACCCCGGGACTAGGTTGGCCCGCCGCCGACTTGTCCGACGACTATAGGGTCGTCCCCACGACCACGGGCCAAAGTTGCCCTGCCGCCGACATGTCCGACGACTATACGGTCGTCCCCGCGACCCCGGGACTAGGTTGGCCCGCCGCCGACGTGTCCTACGACTATGGGGTCGTCCACACGACCACGAGACTAGGTTGGCCCGCCGCCGACTTGTCCGACGACTATAGGGTCGTCCCCACGACCACGGGCCAAAGTTGCCCTGCCGCCGACATGTCCGACGACTATAGAGTCGTCCCCACGACCCCGGGACTAGGTTGGTCCGCCGCCGACTTATCCGACGACTATAGTGTCGTCCCCACGACCCCGGGACTAGGTTGGCCCGCCGCCGACATGTCCGGCGACTATAGGGTCGTCCCCACGCCCCGGTCCAAAGTTGGCCAGCCGCCGACATGTCCGACGACTATAGGGTCGTCCCCACGAACCCGGGACTAGGTTGGCCAGTCACCGACATATCCGACGACTATAGGGTCGTCCCCACGACCACGGGCCAAAGTTGCCCTGGCGCCGACATGTCCGACGACTATAGGGTCGTCCCCACGACCCCGGGTCTAGGTTGGCCCGCCGCCGACTTTTCCGACGACTATGGGGTCGTCCCCACGACCCCGGGAGTAGGTTGGCCCGCCGCCGACTTGTCCGACGACTATAGGGTCGTCCCCACGACCCCGGGACTAAGTTGGCCAGACGCCGACACGTCCGACGACTATAGGGTCGTCCCCACGACCCCGGGACTAGGTTGGCCCGCCGCCGACTTATCCGACGACTATAGGGTCGTCCCCACGACCCCGGGACTAGGTTGGCCCGCCGCCGACTTGTCCGACGACTATAGGGTCGTCCCCACGACCACGGGCCAAAGTTGCCCTGCCGCCGACATGTCCGACGACTATAGGGTCGTCCCCACGACCCCGGGACTAGGTTGGCCCGCCGCCGACTTGTCCGACGACTATAGGGTCGTCCCTACCACCCCGGGACTAGGTTGGCCAGCCGCCGACATGTCCGACGTCTATAGGGTCGTCCCCACGACCCCGAGACTAGTTTGGCCAGCCGCCGATATGTCCGACAACTATAGGGTCGTCTCCACGACCCCGGGACTAGGTTGGCCCGCCGCCGACTTGTCCGACGACTATAGGGTCGTCCCCACGACCACGGGCCAAAGTTGCCCTGCCGCCGACATGTCCGACGACTATAGGGTCGTCCCCACGACCCCGGGACTAGGTTGGCCCGCCGCCGACTTGTCCGACGACTATAGGGTCGTCCCCACGACCACGGGCCAAAGTTGCCCTGCCGCCGACATGTCCGACGACTATAGGGTCGTCCCCACGACCCCCGGACTAGGTTGGCCCGCCGCCGACTTGTCCGACGACTATAGGGTCGTCCCTACCACCCCGGGACTAGGTTGGCCAGCCGCCGACATGTCCGACGTCTATAGGGTCGTCCCCACGACCCCGAGACTAGGTTGGCCAGCCGCCGATATGTCCGACAACTATAGGGTCGTCTCCACGACCCCGGGACTAGGTTGGCCCGCCGCCGACTTGTCCGACGACTATAGGGTCGTCCCCACGACCACGGGCCAAAGTTGCCCTGCCGCCGACATGTCCGACGACTATACGGTCGTCCCCGCGACCCCGGGACTAGGTTGGCCCGCCGCCGACGTGTCCTACGACTATGGGGTCGTCCACACGACCACGAGACTAGGTTGGCCCGCCGCCGACTTGTCCGACGACTATAGGGTCGTCCCCACGACCACGGGCCAAAGTTGCCCTGCCGCCGACATGTCCGACGACTATAGGGTCGTCCCCACGACCCCGGGACTAGGTTGGTCCGCCGCCGACTTATCCGACGACTATAGGGTCGTCCCCACGACCCCGGGACTAGGTTGGCCCGCCGCCGACTTGTCCGACGACTATAGGGTCGTCCCTACCACCCCCGGACTAGGTTGGCCAGCCGCCGACTTGGTCGACGACTATAGGGTCGTCCCCACGACCCCGGGACTAGGTTGGCCCGCCGCCGACTTATCCGACGACTATAGGGTCATCCCTACCACCCCGGGGCTAGATTGCCCCGGCACCGTCACGTCCGACGACTATAGGGTCGTCTCCACGACCCCGGGACTAGGTTGGCCAGTCCCCGGCATGTCCGACGACTATAGGGTCGTCTCCACGACCCCGGGACTAGGTTGGCCAGCCGCCGACATGTCCGACGACTACGGGGTCGTCCCCACGACCCCGGGACTAGATTGGCCCGCCACCGTCATGTCCGACGACTATACGGTCGTCCCCACGTCCACTGGCCAAAGTTGCCCAGCCGCAGACATGTCCGACGACTATAGGGTCGTCCCCACGACCACGGGCCAAAGTTGCCCTGCCGCCGACATGTCCGACGACTATAGGGTCGTCCCCACGACCCCGGGACTAGGTTGGCCCGCCGCCGACATGTCCGAAGACTATAGGGTCGTCCCCACGCCCCGGTCCAAAGTTGGCCAGCCGCCGACATGTCCGACGACTATAGGGTCGTCCCCACGAACCCGGGACCAGGTTGCCCAGTCACCGACATATCCGACGACTATAGGGTCGTCCCCACGACCACGGGCCAAAGTTGCCCTGCCGCCGACATGTCCGACGACTATACGGTCGTCCCCGCGACCCCGGGACTAGGTTGGCCCGCCGCCGACGTGTCCTACGACTATGGGGTCGTCCCCACGACCACGAGACTAGGTTGGCCAGCCGCCGACATGTCCGACGACTATAGGGTCGTCCCACGAACCCGGGACTAGGTTGGCCAGTCACCGACATATCCGACGACTATAGGGTCGTCCCCACGACCACGGGCCAAAGTTGCCCTGCCGCCGACATGTCCGACGACTATAGGGTCGTCCCCACGATCCCGGGACTCGGTTGGCCCGCCGCCGACATGTCCGACGACTATAGGGTCGTCCCCACGCCCCGGGCCAAAGTTGGCCAGCCGCCGACATGTCCGACGACTATAGGGTCGTCCCCACGACCCCGGGACTTGATTGCCCAGGCACCGTCATGTCCGACGACTATAGGGTCGTCCCCACGACCCCGGGACTAGATTGGCCCGCCACCGTCATGTCCGACGACTAGACGGTCGTCCCCGCGACCCCGGGAGTAGGTTGGCCCGCCGCCGACTTGTACGACGACTATAGGGTCGTCCCCACGACCCCGGGACTAGATTGGCCAGCCGCCGACATGTCCGACAACTATAGGGTCCTCTCCACGACCCCGGGACTAGGTTGGCCCGCCCCCGACTTGTCCGACGACTATAGGGTCGTCCCCACGACCACGGGCCAAAGTTGCCCTGCCGCCGACATGTCCGACGACTATAGGGTCGTCCCCACGACCCCGGGACTAGGTTGGCCCGCCGCCGACATGTCCGGCGACTATAGGGTCGTCCCCACGCCCCGGTCCAAAGTTGGCCAGCCGCCGACATGTCCGACGACTATAGGGTCGTCCCCACGAACCCGGGACTAGGTTGGCCAGTCACCGACATATCCGACGACTATAGGGTCGTCCCCACGACCACGGGCCAAAGTTGCCCTGGCGCCGACATGTCCGACGACTATAGGGTCGTCCCCACGACCCCGGGTCTAGGTTGGCCCGCCGCCGACTTTTCCGACGACTATGGGGTCGTCCGCACGACCCCGGGAGTAGGTTGGCCCGCCGCCGACTTGTCCGACGACTATAGGGTCGTCCCCACGACCCCGGGACTAAGTTGGCCAGACGCCGACACATCCGACGACTATAGGGTCGTCCCCACGACCACGGGCCAAAGTTGCCCTGGCGCCGACATGTCCGACGACTATAGGGTCGTCCCCACGACCCCGGGTCTAGGTTGGCCCGCCGCCGACTTTTCCGACGACTATGGGGTCGTCCCCACGACCCCGGGAGTAGGTTGGCCCGCCGCCGACTTGTCCGACGACTATAGGGTCGTCCCCACGACCCCGGGACTAAGTTGGCCAGACGCCGACACGTCCGACGACTATAGGGTCGTCCCCACGACCCCGGGACTAGGTTGGCCCGCCGCCGACTTATCCGACGACTATAGGGTCGTCCCCACGACCCCGGGACTAGGTTGGCCCGCCGCCGACTTGTCCGACGACTATAGGGTCGTCCCCACGACCACGGGCCAAAGTTGCCCTGCCGCCGACATGTCCGACGACTATAGGGTCGTCCCCACGACCCCGGGACTAGGTTGGCCCGCCGCCGACTTGTCCGACGACTATAGGGTCGTCCCTACCACCCCGGGACTAGGTTGGCCAGCCGCCGACATGTCCGTCGTCTATAGGGTCGTCCCCACGACCCCGAGACTAGTTTGGCCAGCCGCCGATATGTCCGACAACTATAGGGTCGTCTCCACGACCCCGGGACTAGGTTGGCCCGCCGCCGACTTGTCCGACGACTATAGGGTCGTCCCCACGACCACGGGCCAAAGTTGCCCTGCCGCCGACATGTCCGACGACTATAGGGTCGTCCCCACGACCCCGGGACTAGGTTGGCCCGCCGCCGACTTGTCCGACGACTATAGGGTCGTCCCCACGACCACGGGCCAAAGTTGCCCTGCCGCCGACATGTCCGACGACTATAGGGTCGTCCCCACGACCCCCGGACTAGGTTGGCCCGCCGCCGACTTGTCCGACGACTATAGGGTCGTCCCTACCACCCCGGGACTAGGTTGGCCAGCCGCCGACATGTCCGACGTCTATAGGGTCGTCCCCACGACCCCGAGACTAGGTTGGCCAGCCGCCGATATGTCCGACAACTATAGGGTCGTCTCCAAGACCCCGGGACTAGGTTGGCCCGCCGCCGACTTGTCCGACGACTATAGGGTCGTCCCCACGACCACGGGCCAAAGTTGCCCTGCCGCCGACATGTCCGACGACTATACGGTCGTCCCCGCGACCCCGGGACTAGGTTGGCCCGCCGCCGACGTGTCCTACGACTATGGGGTCGTCCACACGACCACGAGACTAGGTTGGCCCGCCGCCGACTTGTCCGACGACTATAGGGTCGTCCCCACGACCACGGGCCAAAGTTGCCCTGCCGCCGACATGTCCGACGACTATAGGGTCGTCCCCACGACCCCGGGACTAGGTTGGTCCGCCGCCGACTTATCCGACGACTATAGGGTCGTCCCCACGACCCCGGGACTAGGTTGGCCCGCCGCCGACATGTCCGGCGACTATAGGGTCGTCCCCACGCCCCGGTCCAAAGTTGGCCAGCCGCCGACATGTCCGACGACTATAGGGTCGTCCCCACGAACCCGGGACTAGGTTGGCCAGTCACCGACATATCCGACGACTATAGGGTCGTCCCCACGACCACGGGCCAAAGTTGCCCTGGCGCCGACATGTCCGACGACTATAGGGTCGTCCCCACGACCCCGGGTCTAGGTTGGCCCGCCGCCGACTTTTCCGACGACTATGGGGTCGTCCCCACGACCCCGGGAGTAGGTTGGCCCGCCGCCGACTTGTCCGACGACTATAGGGTCGTCCCCACGACCCCGGGACTAAGTTGGCCAGACGCCGACACGTCCGACGACTATAGGGTCGTCCCCACGACCCCGGGACTAGGTTGGCCCGCCGCCGACTTATCCGACGACTATAGGGTCGTCCCCACGACCCCGGGACTAGGTTGGCCCGCCGCCGACTTGTCCGACGACTATAGGGTCGTCCCCGCGACCACGGGCCAAAGTTGCCCTGCCGCCGACATGTCCGACGACTATAGGGTCGTCCCCACGACCCCGGGACTAGGTTGGCCCGCCGCCGACTTGTCCGACGACTATAGGGTCGTCCCTACCACCCCGGGACTAGGTTGGCCAGCCGCCGACATGTCCGACGTCTATAGGGTCGTCCCCACGACCCCGAGACTAGTTTGGCCAGCCGCCGATATGTCCGACAACTATAGGGTCGTCTCCACGACCCCGGGACTAGGTTGGCCCGCCGCCGACTTGTCCGACGACTATAGGGTCGTCCCCACGACCACGGGCCAAAGTTGCCCTGCCGCCGACATGTCCGACGACTATAGGGTCGTCCCCACGACCCCGGGACTAGGTTGGCCCGCCGCCGACTTGTCCGACGACTATAGGGTCGTTCCCACGACCACGGGCCAAAGTTGCCCTGCCGCCGACATGTCCGACGACTATAGGGTCGTCCCCACGACCCCCGGACTAGGTTGGCCCGCCGCCGACTTGTCCGACGACTATAGGGTCGTCCCTACCACCCCGGGACTAGGTTGGCCAGCCGCCGACATGTCCGACGTCTATAGGGTCGTCCCCACGACCCCGAGACTAGGTTGGCCAGCCGCCGATATGTCCGACAACTATAGGGTCGTCTCCACGACCCCGGGACTAGGTTGGCCCGCCGCCGACTTGTCCGACGACTATAGGGTCGTCCCCACGACCACGGGCCAAAGTTGCCCTGCCGCCGACATGTCCGACGACTATACGGTCGTCCCCGCGACCCCGGGACTAGGTTGGCCCGCCGCCGACGTGTCCTACGACTATGGGGTCGTCCACACGACCACGAGACTAGGTTGGCCCGCCGCCGACTTGTCCGACGACTATAGGGTCGTCCCCACGACCACGGGCCAAAGTTGCCCTGCCGCCGACATGTCCGACGACTATAGGGTCGTCCCCACGACCCCGGGACTAGGTTGGTCCGCCGCCGACTTATCCGACGACTATAGGGTCGTCCCCACGACCCCGGGACTAGGTTGGCCCGCCGCCGACTTGTCCGACGACTATAGGGTCGTCCCTACCACCCCCGGACTAGGTTGGCCAGCCGCCGACTTGGTCGACGACTATAGGGTCGTCCCCACGACCCCGGGACTAGGTTGGCCCGCCGCCGACTTATCCGACGACTATAGGGTCATCCCTACCACCCCGGGGCTAGATTGCCCCGGCACCGTCACGTCCGACGACTATAGGGTCGTCTCCACGACCCCGGGACTAGGTTGGCCAGTCCCCGGCATGTCCGACGACTATAGGGTCGTCTCCACGACCCCGGGACTAGGTTGGCCAGCCGCCGACATGTCCGACGACTACGGGGTCGTCCCCACGACCCCGGGACTAGATTGGCCCGCCACCGTCATGTCCGACGACTATACGGTCGTCCCCACGTCCACTGGCCAAAGTTGCCCAGCCGCAGACATGTCCGACGACTATAGGGTCGTCCCCACGACCACGGGCCAAAGTTGCCCTGCCGCCGACATGTCCGACGACTATAGGGTCGTCCCCGCGACCCCGGGACTAGGTTGGCCCGCCGCCGACTTGTCCGACGACTATAGGGTCGTCCCCACGACCACGGGCCAAAGTTGCCCTGCCGCCGACATGTCCGACGACTATACGGTCGTCCCCGCGACCCCGGGACTAGGTTGGCCCGCCGCCGACGTGTCCTACGACTATGGGGTCGTCCCCACGACCACGAGACTAGGTTGGCCAGCCGCCGACATGTCCGACGACTATAGGGTCGTCCCACGAACCCGGGACTAGGTTGGCCAGTCACCGACATATCCGACGACTATAGGGTCGTCCCCACGACCACGGGCCAAAGTTGCCCTGCCGCCGACATGTCCGACGACTATAGGGTCGTCCCCACGATCCCGGGACTCGGTTGGCCCGCCGCCGACATGTCCGACGACTATAGGGTCGTCCCCACGCCCCGGGCCAAAGTTGGCCAGCCGCCGACATGTCCGACGACTATAGGGTCGTCCCCACGACCCCGGGACTTGATTGCCCAGGCACCGTCATGTCCGACGACTATAGGGTCGTCCCCACGACCCCGGGACTAGATTGGCCCGCCACCGTCATGTCCGACGACTATACGGTCGTCCCCGCGACCCCGGGAGTAGGTTGGCCCGCCGCCGACTTGTACGACGACTATAGGGTCGTCCCCACGACCCCGGGACTAGATTGGCCAGCCGCCGACATGTCCGACAACTATAGGGTCCTCTCCACGACCCCGGGACTAGGTTGGCCCGCCCCCGACTTGTCCGACGACTATAGGGTCGTCCCCACGACCACGGGCCAAAGTTGCCCTGCCGCCGACATGTCCGACGACTATAGGGTCGTCCCCACGACCCCGGGACTAGGTTGGCCCGCCGCCGACATGTCCGGCGACTATAGGGTCGTCCCCACGCCCCGGTCCAAAGTTGGCCAGCCGCCGACATGTCCGACGACTATAGGGTCGTCCCCACGAACCCGGGACTAGGTTGGCCAGTCACCGACATATCCGACGACTATAGGGTCGTCCCCACGACCACGGGCCAAAGTTGCCCTGGCGCCGACATGTCCGACGACTATAGGGTCGTCCCCACGACCCCGGGTCTAGGTTGGCCCGCCGCCGACTTTTCCGACGACTATGGGGTCGTCCGCACGACCCCGGGAGTAGGTTGGCCCGCCGCCGACTTGTCCGACGACTATAGGGTCGTCCCCACGACCCCGGGACTAAGTTGGCCAGACGCCGACACGTCCGACGACTATAGGGTCGTCCCCACGACCCCGGGACTAGGTTGGCCCGCCGCCGACTTATCCGACGACTATAGGGTCGTCCCCACGACCCCGGGACTAGGTTGGCCCGCCGCCGACTTGTCCGACGACTATAGGGTCGTCCCCACGACCACGGGCCAAAGTTGCCCTGCCGCCGACATGTCCGACGACTATAGGGTCGTCCCCACGACCCCGGGACTAGGTTGGCCCGCCGCCGACTTGTCCGACGACTATAGTGTCGTCCCTACCACCCCGGGACTAGGTTGGCCAGCCGCCGACATGTCCCACGTCTATAGGGTCGTCCCCTCGACCCCGGGGCTAGATTGCCCCGGCTCCGTCACGTCCGACGACTATAGGGTCGTCCCCACGACCCCGGGAATAGATTGGCCCGCCACCGTGATGTCCGACGACTATAGGGTCGTCCCCACGCCCCGGTCCAAAGTTGGCCAGCCGCCGACATGTCCGACGACTATAGGGTCGTCCCCACGAACCCGGGACTAGGTTGGCCAGTCACCGACATATCCGACGACTATAGGGTCGTCCCCACGACCACGGGCCAAAGTTGCCCTGGCGCCAACATGTCCGACGACTATAGGGTCGTCCCCACGACCCCGGGTCTAGGTTGGCCCGCCGCCGACTTTTCCGACGACTATGGGGTCGTCCCCACGACCCCGGGAGTAGGTTGGCCCGCCGCCGACTTATCCGACGACTATAGGGTCGTCCCCACGACCCCGGGACTAGGTTGGCCCGCCGCCGACATGTCCGACGACTATGGGGTCGTCCCCACGACCCCGGGACTAGATTGGCCCGCCACCGTCATGTCCGACGACTATACGGTCGTCCCCACGTCCACTGGCCAAAGTTGCCCAGCCGCAGACATGTCCGACGACTATAGGGTCGTCCCACGAACCCGGGACTAGGTTGGCCAGTCACCGACATATCCGACGACTATAGGGTCGTCCCCACGACCACGGGCCAAAGTTGCCCTGGCGCCGACATGTCCGACGACTATTGGGTCGTCCCCACGACCCCGGGTCTAGGTTGGCCCGCCGCCGACTTTTCCGACGACTATGGGGTCGTCCCCACGACCCCGGGAGTAGGTTGGCCCGCCGCCGACTTGTCCGACGACTATAGGGTCGTCCCCACGACCCCGGGACTAAGTTGGCCAGACGCCGACACGTCCGACGACTATAGGGTCGTCCCCACGACCTCGGGACTAGGTTGGCCAGCCGCCGACATGTCCGACAACTATAGGGTCGTCTCCACGACCCCGGGACTAGGTTGGCCCGCCGCCGACTTGTCCGACGACTATAGGGTCGTCCCCACGACCACGGGCCAAAGTTGCCCTGCCGCCGACATGTCCGACGACTATAGGGTCGTCCCCACGACCCCGGGACTAGGTTGGCCCGCCGCCGACTTGTCCGACGACTATAGGGTCGTCCCTACCACCCCGGGACTAGGTTGGCCAGCCGCCGACATGTCCGACGTCTATAGGGTCGTCCCCTCGACCCCGGGGCTAGATTGCCCCGGCTCCGTCACGTCCGACGACTATAGGGTCGTCTCCACGACCCCGGGACTAGGTTGGCCAGTCACCGGCATATCCGACGACTATAGGGTCGTCTCCACGACCCCGGGACTAGGTTGGCCCGCCGCCGACTTGTCCGACGACTATAGGGTCGTCCCCACGACCTCGGGACTAGGTTGGCCAGCCGCCGACATGTCCGACAACTATAGGGTCGTCTCCACGACCCCGGGACTAGGTTGGCCCGCCGCCGACTTGTCCGACGACTATAGGGTCGTCCCCACGACCACGGGCCAAAGTTGCCCTGCCGCCGTCATGTCCGACGACTATAGGGTCGTCCCTACCACCCCGGGACTAGGTTGGCCAGCCGCCGACATGTCCGACGTCTATAGGGTCGTCCCCTCGACCCCGGGGCTAGATTGCCCCGGCTCCGTCACGTCCGACGACTATAGTGTCGTCTCCACGACCCCGGGACTAGGTTGGCCAGTCACCGGCATGTCCGACGACTATAGGGTCGTCTCCACGACCCCGGGACTAGGTTGGCCCGCCGCCGACTTGTCCGACGACTATAGGGTCGTCCCCACGACCCCGGGACTAGATTGGCCCGCCACCGTCATGTCCGACGACTATACGGTCGTCCCCGCGACCCCGGGACTAGGTTGGCCCGCCGCCGACATGTTCGACAACTATAGGGTCGTCGCCACGACCCCGCGCCAAAGCTGGCCAGCCGCCAACATGTCCGACGACTATAGGGTCGTCCCCACGACCCCGGGACTAGGTCGGCCCGCCGCCGACATGTCCGACGACTATAGGGTCGTCCCCACGCCCCGGTCCAAAGTTGGCCAGCCGCCGACATGTCCGACGACTATAGAGTCGTCCCCACGACCCCGGGACTAGATTGGCCCGCCACCGTCATGTCCGACGACTATACGGTCGTCCCCACGACCCCGGGACTAGGTTGGCCCGCCCCCGACTTCTCCGACGACTATAGGTTGGTCCCCACGACCACTGGCCAAAGTTGCCCAGCCGCAGACATGTCCGACGACTATAGGGTCGTCCCTACCACCCCGGGACTAGGTTGGCCAGCCGCCGACATGTCCGACGTCTATAGGGTCGTCCCCTCGACCCCGGGGCTAGATTGCCCCGGCACCGTCACGTCCGACGACTATTGGGTCGTCTCCACGACCCCGGGCCTAGGTTGGCCAGTCACCGGCATTTCCGACGACTGTAGGGTCGTCTCCACGACCCCGGGACTAGGTTGGCCCGCCGCCGACTTGTCCGACGAGTATAGGGTCGTCCCCACGACCCCGGGACTAGGTTGGCCAGCCGCCGACATGTCCGACAACTATAGGGTCGTCCCCACGACCCCGGGGCTAGATTGCCCCGGCACCGTCATGTCCGACGACTATAGGGTCGTCCCCACGACCCCGGGACTAGATTGGCCCGCCACCGTCATGTCCGACGACTATACGGTCGTCCCCGCGACCCCGGGAGTAGGTTGGCCCGCCGCCGACTTGTACGACGACTATAGGGTCGTCCCTACCACCCCGGGACTAGGTTGGCCAGCCGCCGACATGTCCGACGTCTATAGGGTCGTCCCCTCGACCCCGGGGCTAGATTGCCCCGGCTCCGTCACGTCCGACGACTATAGGGTCGTCTCCACGACCCCGGGACTAGGTTGGCCAGTCACCGGCATGTCCGACGACTATAGGGTCGTCTCCACGACCCCGGGACTAGGTTGGCCCGCCGCCGACTTGTCCGACGACTATAGGGTCGTCCCCACGACCCCGGGACTAGATTGGCCCGCCTCCGTCATGTCCGACGACTATACGGTCGTCCCCGCGACACCGGGAGTAGGTTGGCCCGCCGCCGACTTGTACGACGACTATAGGGTCGTCCCTACCACCCCGGGACTAGGTTGGCCAGCCGCCGACATGTCCGACGTCTATAGGGTCGTCCCCTCGACCCCGGGGCTAGATTGCCCCGGCTCCGTCACGTCCGACGACTATAGGGTCGTCTCCACGACCCCGGGACTAGGTTGGCCAGTCACCGGCATGTCCGACGACTATAGGGTCGTCTCCACGACCCCGGGACTAGGTTGGCCCGCCGCCGACTTGTCCGACGACTATAGGGTCGTCCCCACGACCACGGGCCAAAGTTGCCCTGCCGCCGACATGTCCGACGACTATAGGGTCGTCCCCACGACCCCGGGATTAGGTTGGCCCGCCGCCGACATGTCCGACGACTATAGGGTCGTCCCCACGCCCCGGTCCAAAGTTGGCCAGACGCCGACACGTCCGACGACTATAGGGTCGTCCCCACGACCCCGGGACTAGGTTGGCCCGCCGCCGACTTATCCGACGACTATAGGGTCGTCCCCACGACCCCGGGACTAGGTTGGCCCGCCGCCGACTTGTCCGACGACTATAGGGTCGTCCCTACCACCCCCGGACTAGGTTGGCCAGCCGCCGACTTGGTCGACGACTATAGGGTCGTCCCCACGACCCCGGGACTAGGTTGGCCCGCCGCCGACTTGTTCGACGACTATAGGGTCGTCCCTACCACCCCGGGACTAGGTTGGCCAGCCGCCGACATGTCCGACGTCTATAGGGTCGTCCCCTCGACCCCGGGGCTAGATTGCCCCGGCTCCGTCACGTCCGACGACTATAGGGTCGTCTCCACGACCCCGGGACTAGGTTGGCCAGTCACCGGCATGTCCGACGACTATAGGGTCGTCTCCACGACCCCGGGACTAGGTTGGCCCGCCGCCGACTTGTCCGACGACTATAGGGTCGTCCCCACGACCTCGGGACTAGGTTGGCCAGCCGCCGACATATCCGACAACTATAGGGTCGTCTCCACGACCCCGGGACTAGGTTGGCCCGCCGCCGTCTTGTCCGACGACTATAGGGTCGTCCCCACGACCACGGGCCAAAGTTGCCCTGCCGCCGACATGTCCGACGACTATAGGGTCGTCCCCACGACCCCGGGACTAGGTTGGCCCGCCGCCGACATGTCCGACGACTATAGGGTCGTCCCCACGACCCCGGGACTAGATTGGCCGCCACCGTGATGTCCGACGACTATAGGGTCGTCTCCACGACCCCGGGACTAGGTTGGCCCGCCGCCGACTTGTCCGACGTCTATAGGGTCGTCCCCACGACCACGGGCCAATGTTGCCCTGCCGCCGACATGTCCGACGACTATAGGGTCGTCCCCACGATCCCGGGACTAGGTTGGCCCGCCGCCGACATGTCCGACGACTATAGGGTCGTCCCCACGCCCCGGGCCAAAGTTGGCCAGCCGCCGACATGTCCGACGACTATAGGGTCGTCCCCACGACCCCGGGGCTAGATTGCCCCGGCACCGTCATGTCCGACGAATATAGGGTCGTCCCCACGACCCCGGGACTAGATTGGCCCGCCACCGTCATGTCCGACGACTATACGGTCGTCCCCGCGACCCCGGGAGTAGGTTGGCCCGCCGCCGACTTGTACGACGACTATAGGGTCGTCCCCACGACCCCGGGACTAGATTGGCCAGCCGCCGACATGTCCGACAACTATAGGGTCCTCTCCACGACCCCGGGACTAGGTTGACCCGCCGCCGACTTGTCCGACGACTATAGGGTCGTCCCCACGACCACGGGCCAATGTTGCCCTGCCGCCGACATGTCCGACGACTATAGGGTCGTCCCCACGAACCCGGGACTAGGTTGGCCAGTCACCGACATATCCGACGACTATAGGGTCGTCCCCACGACCACGGGCCAAAGTTGCCCTGGCGCCGACATGTCCGACGACTACAGGGTCGTCCCCACGACCCCGGGTCTAGGTTGGCCCGCCGCCGACTTTTCCGACGACTATGGGGTCGTCCCCACGACCCCGGGAGTAGGTTGGCCCGCCGCCGACTTGTCCGACGACTATAGGGTCGTCCACACGACGCCGGGACTAAGTTGGCCAGACGCCGACACGTCCGACGACTATAGGGTCGTCCCCACGACCCCGGGACTAGGTTGGCCCGCCGCCGACTTATCCGACGACTATAGGGTCGTCCCCACGACCCCGGGAATAGGTTGGCCCGCCGCCGACTTGTCCGACGACTATAGGGTCGTCCCTACCACCCCCGGACTAGGTTGGCCAGCCGCCGACTTGGTCGACGACTATAGGGTCGTCCCCACGACCCCAGGACTAGGTTGGCCCGCCGCCGACTTGTCCGACGACTATAGGGTCGTCCCTACCACCCCGGGACTAGGTTGGCCAGCCGCCGACATGTCCGACGTCTATAGGGTCGTCCCCTCGACCCCGGGGCTAGATTGCCCCGGCTCCGTCACGTCCGACGACTATAGGGTCGTCTCCACGACCCCGGGACTAGGTTGGCCAGTCACCGGCATGTCCGACGACTATAGGGTCGTCTCCACGACCCCGGGACTAGGTTGGCCCGCCGCCGACTTGTCCGACGACTATAGGGTCGTCCCCACGACCTCGGGACTAGGTTGGCCAGCCGCCGACATGTCCGACAACTATAGGGTCGTCTCCACGACCCCGGGACTAGGTTGGCCCGCCGCCGACTTGTCCGACGACTATAGGGTCGTCCCCACGACCACGGGCCAAAGTTGCCCTGCCGCCGACATGTCCGACGACTATAGGGTCGTCCCCACGAACCCGGGACTAGGTTGGCCAGTCACCGACATATCCGACGACTATAGGGTCGTCCCCACGACCACGGGCCAAAGTTGCCCTGGCGCCGACATGTCCGACGACTATAGGGTCGTCCCCACGACCCCGGGTCTAGGTTGGCCCGCCGCCGACTTTTCCGACGACTATGGGGTCGTCCCCACGACCCCGGGAGTAGGTTGGCCCGCCGCCGACTTGTCCGACGACTATAGGGTCGTCCACACGACGCCGGGACTAAGTTGGCCAGACGCCGACACGTCCGACGACTATAGGGTCGTCCCCACGACCCCGGGACTAGGTTGGCCCGCCGCCGACTTATCCGACGACTATAGGGTCGTCCCCACGACCCCGGGAATAGGTTGGCCCGCCGCCGACTTGTCCGACGACTATAGGGTCGTCCCTACCACCCCCGGACTAGGTTGGCCAGCCGCCGACTTGGTCGACGACTATAGGGTCGTCCCCACGACCCCAGGACTAGGTTGGCCCGCCGCCGACTTGTCCGACGACTATAGGGTCGTCCCTACCACCCCGGGACTAGGTTGGCCAGCCGCCGACATGTCCGACGTCTATAGGGTCGTCCCCTCGACCCCGGGGCTAGATTGCCCCGGCTCCGTCACGTCCGACGACTATGGGGTCGTCCCTACGACCCCGGGACTAGATTGGCCCGCCACCGTCATGTCCGACGACTATAGGGTCGTCCCCACGTCCCCGGGACTAGATTGGCCCGCCACCGTCATGTCCGACGACTATACGGTCGTCCCCGCGACCCCGGGACTAGGTTGGCCCGCCGCCGACGTGTCCTACGACTATGGGGTCGTCCCCACGACCAGGAGACTAGGTTGGCCAGCCGCCGACATGTCCGACGACTATAGGGTCGTCCCCACGAACCCGGGACTAGGTTGGCCAGTCACCGACATATCCGACGACTATAGGGTCGTCCCCACGACCACGGGCCAAAGTTGCCCTGGCGCCGACATGTCCGACGACTATAGGGTCGTCCCCACGACCCCGGGTCTAGGTTGGCCCGCCGCCGACTTTTCCGACGACTATGGGGTCGTCCCCACGACCCCGGGACTAGGTTGGCCCGCCGCCGACTTGTCCGACGACTATAGGATCGTCCCTACCACCCCCGGACTAGGTTGGCCAGCCGCCGACTTGGTCGACGACTATAGGGTCGTCCCCACGACCCCGGGACTAGGTTGGCCCGCCGCCGACTTGTCCGACGACTATAGGGTCGTCCCTACCACCCCGGGACTAGATTGCCCCGGCACCGTCATGTCCGACGACTATAGGGTCGTCCCCACGTCCCCGGGACTAGATTGGCCCGCCACCGTCATGTCCGACGACTATACGGTCGTCCCCGCGACCCCGGGACTAGGTTGGCCCGCCGCCGACGTGTCCGACAACTATAGGGTCGTCTCCACGACCCCGGGACCAGGTTGGCCCGCCGCCGACTTGTCCGACGACTATAGGGTCGTCCCCACGACCACGGGCCAATGTTGCCCTGCCGCCGACATGTCCGACGGCTATAGGGTCGTCCCCACGACCCCGGGACTAGGTTGGCCTGCCGCCGACATGTCCGACGACTATAGGGTCGTCCCCACGCCCCGGTCCAAAGTTGGCCAGCCGCCGACATGTCCGACGACTATAGGGTCGACCCCACGACCCCGGGACTAGATTGGCCCGCCACCGTCATGTCCGACGACTATACGGTCGTCCCCGCGACCCCGGGACTAGGTTGGCCCGCCGCCGACTTGTCCGACGACTATAGGGTCGTCCCCACGCCCCGGGCCAAAGTTGGCCAGCCGCCGACATGTCCGACGACTATAGGGTCGTCCCCACGACCCCGGGTCTAGGTTGGCCCGCCGCCGACTTTTCCGTCGACTATGGGGTCGTCCCCACGACCCCGGGACTAGGTTGGCCCGCCGCCGACTTGTCCGACGACTATAGGGTCGTCCCCACGACCCCGGGACTAGATTGGCCGCCACCCTGATGTCCGTCGACTATAGGGTCGTCTCCACGACCCCGGGACTAGGTTGGCCCGCCGCCGACTTGTCCGACGACTATAGGGTCGTCCCCCGACCACGGGCCAAAGTTGCCCTGCCGCCGACATGTCCGACGACTATAGGGTCGTCCCCACGACCCCGGGACTAGGTTGGCCCGCCGCCGACATGTCCGACGACTATAGGGTCGTCTCCACGACCCCGGGACTAGGTTGGCCCGCCGCCGACTTGTCCGACGACTATAGGGTCGTCTCCACGACCACAGGCCAAAGTTGCCCAGCCGCCGACATGTCCGACGACTATAGGGTCGTCCCCACGACCACGGGCCAAAGTTGCCCTGCCGCCGACATGTCCGACGACTATAGGGTCGTCCCCACGACCCCGGGACTAGGTTGGCCTGCCGCCGACATGTCCGACGACTATAGGGTCGTCCCCACGCCCCGGGCCAAAGTTGGCCAGCCGCCGACATGTCCGACGACTATAGGGTCGTCCCCACGACCCCGGGACTAGATTGGCCCGCCACCGTCATGTCCGACGACTATACGGTCGTCCCCGCGACCCCGGGACTAGGTTGGCCCGCCGCCGACGTGTCCTACGACTATGGGGTCGTCCCCACGACCACGAGACTAGGTTGGCCAGCCGCCGACATGTCCGACGACTATAGGGTCGTCCCACGAACCCGGGACTAGGTTGGCCAGTCACCGACATATCCGACGACTATAGGGTCGTCCCCACGCCCCGGGCCAAAGTTGGCCAGCCGCCGACATGTCCGACGACTATAGGGTCGTCCCCACGACCCCGGGTCTAGATTGGCCCGCCACCGTCATGTCCGACGACTATACGGTCGTGCCCGCGACCCCGGGACTAGGTTGGCCCGCCGCCGACGTGTCCTACGACTATGGGGTCGTCCCCACGACCACGAGACTAGGTTGGCCGGCCGCCGACTTGTCCGACGACTATAGGGTCGTCCCCACGACCCCGGGACTAGGTTGGCCCGCCGCCGACATGTCCGACGACTACAGGGTCGTCCCCACGACCCCAGGACTAGGTTGGCCAGCCGCCGACATGTTCGACGACAATAGGGTCGTCCCCACGCCCCCGGGACTAGATTGGCCCGCCGCCGACATGTCCGACGACTATAGGGTCGTCCCCACGCCCCGGTCCAAAGTTGGCCAGACGCCGACACGTCCGACGACTATAGGGTCGTCCCCACGACCCCGGGACTAGGTTGGCCCGCCGCCGACTTATCCGACGACTATAGGGTCGTCCCCACGACCCCGGGACTAGGTTGGCCCGCCGCCGACTTGTCCGACGACTATAGGGTCGTCCCCACGACCCCGGACTAGATTGGCCCGCCACCGTCATGTCCGACGACTATAGGGTCGTCCCCACGACCCCGGGACTAGGTTGGCCCGCCGCCGACTTGTCCGACGACTATAGGGTCGTCCCCATGACCACGGGCCAAAGTTGCCCAGCCGCCGACATGTCCGACGACTATAGGGTCGTCCCCACGACCCCGGGACAAGGTTGGCCCGCCGCCGACTTGTCCGACGACTATAGGGTCGTCCCCACGACCCCGGGACTAGGTTGGCCAGCCGCCGACATGTCCGCCGACTATAGGGTCGTCCCCACGACCCCGGGACTAGATTGGCCCACCACCGTCATGTCCGACGACTACAGGGTCGTCCCCACGAACCCGGGACTAGGTCGGCCCGCCGCCGACATGTCCGACGACTATAGGGTCGTCCCCACGACCCCGGGACTAGGTTGGCCCGCCGCCGACTTGTCCGACGACTATAGGGTCGTCCCCACGACCCCGGGTCTAGGTTGGCCCGCCACCGTCATGTCCGACGACTATAGGGTCGTCCCCACGACCCCGGGACAAGGTTGGCCCGCCGCCGACTTGTCCGACGACTATAGGGTCGTCCCCACGACCCCGGGACTAGGTTGGCCAGCCGCCGACATGTCCGCCGACTATAGGGTCGTCCCTACCACCCCGGGACTAGGTTCGCCAGCCGCCGACATGTCCGACGACTATAGGGTCGTCCCCACAACACCGGGGCTAGATTGGCCAGCCGCCGACATGTCCGACGACTATAGGGTCGTCCCAACGACCCCGGGATTAAGTTGGCCAGCCGCCGACATGTCCGACGAGTTTGGGGTCGTCCCCACGACCACGGGCCAAAGTTGGTCAGCCGCCGACATGCCCGACGACTATAGGGTCGTCCCCACGACCCCGGGACTAGATTGGCCGAGCCGCCGACATGTCCGACGACTATAGGGTCGTCTCCACGACCCCGGGACTAGGTTGGCCCGCCGCCGACTTGTCCGACGACTATAGGGTCGTCCCCACGACCCCGGGACTAGGTTGGCCAGCCGCCGACATGTCCGCCGACTATAGGGTCGTCCCTACCACCCCGGGACTAGGTTCGCCAGCCGCCGACAGGTCCGACGACTATAGGGTCGTACCCACGACCCCGGGAATAGTTTGGCCCGCCGCCGACATATCCGACGACTATAGGGTCGTCTCCACGACCCCGGGACTAGGTTGGCCCGCCGCCGACTTGTCCGACGACTATAGGGTCGTCCCCACGACCACGGGCCAAAGTTGGTCAGCCGCCGACATGTCCGACGACTATAGGGTCGTCCCCACGACCCCGGGACTAGGTTGGCCCGCCGCCGACTTGTCCGACGACTATAGGGTCGTCCCCACGACCCCGGGACTAGGTTGGCCAGCCGCCGTCATGTCCGCCGACTATAGGGTCGTCCCTACCACCCCGGGACTAGGTTCGCCAGCCGCCGACATGTCCGACGACTATAGGGTCGTACCCACGACCCCGGGAATAGTTTGGCCCGCCGCCGACATATCCGACGACTATAGGGTCGTCTCCACGACCCCGGGACTAGGTTGGCCCGCCGCCGACTTGTCCGACCACTATAGGGTCGTCCCCACGACCACGGGCCAAAGTTGGTCAGCCGCCGACATGTCCGACGACTATAGGGTCGTCCCACGACCCCGGGGCTAGATTGGCCCGCCACCGTCATGTCCGACGACTAATGGTTCGTCCCCACGACCCCGGGACTAGATTGGCCCGCCACCGTCATGTCCGACGCCTATAGGGTCGTCGCCACGACCCCGGGACTAGGTTGGCCCGCCGCCGACTTGTCCGACGACTATAGGGCCGTCCCCACGACCTCGGGACTAGGTTGGCCAGCCGCCGACATGTTCGATGACTATAGGGTCGTCCCCACGACCCCGGGACTAGGTTGGCCCGCCGCCGACTTGTCCGACGACTATAGGGTCGTCCCCACGACCACGGGCCAAAGTTGGTCAGCCGCCGACATGTCCGACGACTATAGGGGCGTCCCCACGACCCCCGGACTAGGTTGACCCGCCACCGTCATTTCCGACGACTATAGGGTCGTCGCCACGACCTCGGGACTAGGTTGGCCAGCCGCCGACATGTTCGACGACTATAGGGTCGTCCCCATGACCACGGGCCAAAGTTGCCCAGCCGCCGACATGTCCGACGACTATAGGGTCGTCCCCACGACACCGGGACTAGATTAGTCAGCCGCCGACATGTCCGACGACTATAGGGTCGTCCCCACGACCCCGGGACTAGATTGGCCCGCCACCGTCATGTCCGACGACTACAGGGTCGTCCCCACGACCCCGGGACTAGATTGGCCCACCACCGTCATGTCCGACGACTACAGGGTCGTCCCCACGAACCCGGGACTAGGTCGGCCCGCCGCCGACATGTCCGACGACTATAGGGTCGTCCCCACGACCCCGGGACTAGGTTGGCCCGCCGCCGACTTGTCCGACGACTATAGGGTCGTCCCCACGACCCCGGGTCTAGGTTGGCCCGCCACCGTCATGTCCGACGACTATAGGGTCGTCCCCACGACCCCGGGACAAGGTTGGCCCGCCGCCGACTTGTCCGACGACTATAGGGTCGTCCCCATGACCACGGGCCAAAGTTGCCCAGCCGCCGACATGTCCGACGACTATAGGGTCGTCCCCACGACACCGGGACTAGATTAGTCAGCCGCCGACATGTCCGATGACTATAGGGTCGTCCCCACGACCCCGGGACTAGATTGGCCCGCCACCGTCATGTCCGACGACTACAGGGTCGTCCCCACGACCCCGGGACTAGATTGGCCCACCACCGTCATGTCCGACGACTACAGGGTCGTCCCCACGAACCCGGGACTAGGTTGGCCAGCCGCCGACATGTTCGACGACTATAGGGTCGTCCCCATGACCACGGGCCAAAGTTGCCCAGCCGCCGACATGTCCGACGACTATAGGGTCGTCCCCACGACACCGGGACTAGATTAGTCAGCCGCCGACATGTCCGACGACTATAGGGTCGTCCCCACGACCCCCGGACTAGGTTGACCCGCCACCGTCATTTCCGACGACTATAGGGTCGTCCCCACTACCTCGGGACTAGGTTGGCCAGCCGCCGACATGTTCGACGACTATGGGGTCGTCCCCACGTCCCCCGGACTAGATTGCCCCGCCACCGTCATGTCCGACGACTATAGGGTCGTCTCCACGACCCCGGGACTAGGTTGGCCCGCCGCCGACTTGTCCGACGACTATAGGGGCGTCCCCACGAACCCCGGACTAGGTTGACCCGCCACCGTCATGTCCGACGACTATAGGGTCGTCTCCACGACCCCGGGACTAGGTTGGCCCGCCGCCGACTTGTCCGACGACTATAGGGTCGTCCCCATGACCACGGGCCAAAGTTGCCCAGCCGCCGACATGTCCGACGACTATAGGGTCGTCCCCACGACACCGGGACTAGATTAGTCAGCCGCCGACATGTCCGACGACTACAGGGTCGTCCCCACAAACCCGGGACTAGGTCGGCCCGCCGCCGACATGTCCGACGACTATAGGGTCGTCCCCACGACCCCGGGACTAGGTTGGCCCGCCGCCGACTTGTCCGACGACTATAGGGTCGTCCCCACGACCCCGGGTCTAGTTTGGCCCGCCACCGTCATGTCCGACGACTATAGGGTCGTCCCCACGACCCCGGGACAAGGTTGGCCCGCCGCCGACTTGTCCGACGACTATAGGGTCGTCCCCACGACCCCGGGACTAGGTTGGCCAGCCGCCGACATGTCCGCCGACTATAGGGTCGTCCCTACCACCCCGGGACTAGGTTCGCCAGCCGCCGACATGTCCGACGACTATAGGGTCGTCCCCACAACACCGGGGCTAGATTGGCCAGCCGCCGACATGTCCGACGACTATAGGGTCGTCCCAACGACCCCGGGATTAAGTTGGCCAGCCGCCGACATGTCCGACGAGTTTGGGGTCGTCCCCACGACCACGGGCCAAAGTTGGTCAGCCGCCGACATGCCCGACGACTATAGGGTCGTCCCCACGACCCCGGGACTAGATTGGCCGAGCCGCCGACATGTCCGACGACTATAGGGTCGTCTCCACGACCCCGGGACTAGGTTGGCCCGCCGCCGACTTGTCCGACGACTATAGGGTCGTCCCCACGACCCCGGGACTAGGTTGGCCAGCCGCCGACATGTCCGCCGACTATAGGGTCGTCCCTACCACCCCGGGACTAGGTTCGCCAGCCGCCGACAGGTCCGACGACTATAGGATCGTACCCACGACCCCGGGAATAGTTTGGCCCGCCGCCGACATATCCGACGACTATAGGGTCGTCTCCACGACCCCGGGACTAGGTTGGCCCGCCGCCGACTTGTCCGACGACTATAGGGTCGTCCCCACGACCACGGGCCAAAGTTGGTCAGCCGCCGACATGTCCGACGACTATAGGGTCGTCCCCACGACCCCGGGACTAGGTTGGCCCGCCGCCGACTTGTCCGACGACTATAGGGTCGTCCCCACGACCCCGGGACTAGGTTGGCCAGCCGCCGTCATGTCCGCCGACTATAGGGTCGTCCCTACCACCCCGGGACTAGGTTCGCCAGCCGCCGAAATGTCCGACGACTATAGGGTCGTACCCACGACCCCGGGAATAGTTTGGCCCGCCGCCGACATATCCGACGACTATAGGGTCGTCTCCACGACCCCGGGACTAGGTTGGCCCGCCGCCGACTTGTCCGACCACTATAGGGTCGTCCCCACGACCACGGGCCAAAGTTGGTCAGCCGCCGACATGTCCGACGACTATAGGGTCGTCCCCACGACCCCGGGGCTAGATTGGCCCGCCACCGTCATGTCCGACGACTAATGGTTCGTCCCCACGACCCCGGGACTAGATTGGCCCGCCACCGTCATGTCCGACGCCTATAGGGTCGTCGCCACGACCCCGGGACTAGGTTGGCCCGCCGCCGACTTATCCGACGACTATAGGGTCGTCCCCACGACCCCGGGACTAGGTTGGCCCGCCGCCGACTTGTCCGACGACTATAGGGTCGTCCCCACGACCCCGGACTAGATTGGCCCGCCACCGTCATGTCCGACGACTATAGGGTCGTCCCCACGACCCCGGGACTAGGTTGGCCCGCCGCCGACTTGTCCGACGACTATAGGGTCGTCCCCATGACCACGGGCCAAAGTTGCCCAGCCGCCGACATGTCCGACGACTATAGGGTCGTCCCCACGACCC
This sequence comes from Andrena fulva, assembly GCA_946251845.1. Lineage (NCBI taxonomy): Eukaryota > Metazoa > Arthropoda > Insecta > Hymenoptera > Andrenidae > Andrena > Andrena fulva. The sequence goes on along the minus strand of CAMITZ010000148.1, from coordinate 490,932 downwards.
CGGGACAAGGTTGGCCCGCCGCCGACTTGTCCGACGACTATAGGGTCGTCCCCACGACCCCGGGACTAGGTTGGCCAGCCGCCGACATGTCCGCCGACTATAGGGTCGTCCCCACGACCCCGGGACTAGATTGGCCCACCACCGTCATGTCCGACGACTACAGGGTCGTCCCCACGAACCCGGGACTAGGTCGGCCCGCCGCCGACATGTCCGACGACTATAGGGTCGTCCCCACGACCCCGGGACTAGGTTGGCCCGCCGCCGACTTGTCCGACGACTATAGGGTCGTCCCCACGACCCCGGGTCTAGGTTGGCCCGCCACCGTCATGTCCGACGACTATAGGGTCGTCCCCACGACCCCGGGACAAGGTTGGCCCGCCGCCGACTTGTCCGACGACTATAGGGTCGTCCCCACGACCCCGGGACTAGGTTGGCCAGCCGCCGACATGTCCGCCGACTATAGGGTCGTCCCTACCACCCCGGGACTAGGTTCGCCAGCCGCCGACATGTCCGACGACTATAGGGTCGTCCCCACAACACCGGGGCTAGATTGGCCAGCCGCCGACATGTCCGACGACTATAGGGTCGTCCCAACGACCCCGGGATTAAGTTGGCCAGCCGCCGACATGTCCGACGAGTTTGGGGTCGTCCCCACGACCACGGGCCAAAGTTGGTCAGCCGCCGACATGCCCGACGACTATAGGGTCGTCCCCACGACCCCGGGACTAGATTGGCCGAGCCGCCGACATGTCCGACGACTATAGGGTCGTCTCCACGACCCCGGGACTAGGTTGGCCCGCCGCCGACTTGTCCGACGACTATAGGGTCGTCCCCACGACCCCGGGACTAGGTTGGCCAGCCGCCGACATGTCCGCCGACTATAGGGTCGTCCCTACCACCCCGGGACTAGGTTCGCCAGCCGCCGACAGGTCCGACGACTATAGGGTCGTACCCACGACCCCGGGAATAGTTTGGCCCGCCGCCGACATATCCGACGACTATAGGGTCGTCTCCACGACCCCGGGACTAGGTTGGCCCGCCGCCGACTTGTCCGACGACTATAGGGTCGTCCCCACGACCACGGGCCAAAGTTGGTCAGCCGCCGACATGTCCGACGACTATAGGGTCGTCCCCACGACCCCGGGACTAGGTTGGCCCGCCGCCGACTTGTCCGACGACTATAGGGTCGTCCCCACGACCCCGGGACTAGGTTGGCCAGCCGCCGTCATGTCCGCCGACTATAGGGTCGTCCCTACCACCCCGGGACTAGGTTCGCCAGCCGCCGACATGTCCGACGACTATAGGGTCGTACCCACGACCCCGGGAATAGTTTGGCCCGCCGCCGACATATCCGACGACTATAGGGTCGTCTCCACGACCCCGGGACTAGGTTGGCCCGCCGCCGACTTGTCCGACCACTATAGGGTCGTCCCCACGACCACGGGCCAAAGTTGGTCAGCCGCCGTCATGTCCGACGACTATAGGGTCGTCCCACGACCCCGGGGCTAGATTGGCCCGCCACCGTCATGTCCGACGACTAATGGTTCGTCCCCACGACCCCGGGACTAGATTGGCCCGCCACCGTCATGTCCGACGCCTATAGGGTCGTCGCCACGACCCCGGGACTAGGTTGGCCCGCCGCCGACTTGTCCGACGACTATAGGGCCGTCCCCACGACCTCGGGACTAGGTTGGCCAGCCGCCGACATGTTCAATGACTATAGGGTCGTCCCCACGACCCCGGGACTAGGTTGGCCCGCCGCCGACTTGTCCGACGACTATAGGGTCGTCCCCACGACCACGGGCCAAAGTTGGTCAGCCGCCGACATGTCCGACGACTATAGGGGCGTCCCCACGACCCCCGGACTAGGTTGACCCGCCACCGTCATTTCCGACGACTATAGGGTCGTCGCCACGACCTCGGGACTAGGTTGGCCAGCCGCCGACATGTTCGACGACTATAGGGTCGTCCCCATGACCACGGGCCAAAGTTGCCCAGCCGCCGACATGTCCGACGACTATAGGGTCGTCCCCACGACACCGGGACTAGATTAGTCAGCCGCCGACATGTCCGACGACTATAGGGTCGTCCCCACGACCCCGGGACTAGATTGGCCCGCCACCGTCATGTCCGACGACTACAGGGTCGTCCCCACGACCCCGGGACTAGATTGGCCCACCACCGTCATGTCCGACGACTACAGGGTCGTCCCCACGAACCCGGGACTAGGTCGGCCCGCCGCCGACATGTCCGACGACTATAGGGTCGTCCCCACGACCCCGGGACTAGGTTGGCCCGCCGCCGACTTGTCCGACGACTATAGGGTCGTCCCCACGACCCCGGGTCTAGGTTGGCCCGCCACCGTCATGACCGACGACTATAGGGTCGTCCCCACGACCCCGGGACAAGGTTGGCCCGCCGCCGACTTGTCCGACGACTATAGGGTCGTCCCCATGACCACGGGCCAAAGTTGCCCAGCCGCCGACATGTCCGACGACTATAGGGTCGTCCCCACGACACCGGGACTAGATTAGTCAGCCGCCGACATGTCCGACGACTATAGGGTCGTCCCCACGACCCCGGGACTAGATTGGCCCGCCACCGTCATGTCCGACGACTACAGGGTCGTCCCCACGACCCCGGGACTAGATTGGCCCACCACCGTCATGTCCGACGACTACAGGGTCGTCCCCACGAACCCGGGACTAGGTTGGCCAGCCGCCGACATGTTCGACGACTATAGGGTCGTCCCCATGACCACGGGCCAAAGTTGCCCAGCCGCCGACATGTCCGACGACTATAGGGTCGTCCCCACGACACCGGGACTAGATTAGTCAGCCGCCGACATGTCCGACGACTATAGGGTCGTCCCCACGACCCCCGGACTAGGTTGACCCGCCACCGTCATTTCCGACGACTATAGGGTCGTCCCCACTACCTCGGGACTAGGTTGGCCAGCCGCCGACATGTTCGACGACTATGGGGTCGTCCCCACTTCCCCCGGACTAGATTGCCCCGCCACCGTCATGTCCGACGACTATAGGGTCGTCTCCACGACCCCGGGACTAGGTTGGCCCGCCGCCGACTTGTCCGACGACTATAGGGGCGTCCCCACGAACCCCGGACTAGGTTGACCCGCCACCGTCATGTCCGACGACTATAGGGTCGTCTCCACGACCCCGGGACTAGGTTGGCCCGCCGCCGACTTGTCCGACGACTATAGGGTCGTCCCCATGACCACGGGCCAAAGTTGCCCAGCCGCCGACATGTCCGACGACTATAGGGTCGTCCCCACGACACCGGGACTAGATTAGTCAGCCGCCGACATGTCCGACGACTACAGGGTCGTCCCCACGAACCCGGGACTAGGTCGGCCCGCCGCCGACATGTCCGACGACTATAGGGTCGTCCCCACGACCCCGGGACTAGGTTGGCCCGCCGCCGACTTGTCCGACGACTATAGGGTCGTCCCCACGACCCCGGGTCTAGGTTGGCCCGCCACCGTCATGTCCGACGACTATAGGGTCGTCCCCACGACCCCGGGACAAGGTTGGCCCGCCGCCGACTTGTCCGACGACTATAGGGTCGTCCCCACGACCCCGGGACTAGGTTGGCCAGCCGCCGACATGTCCGCCGACTATAGGGTCGTCCCTACCACCCCGGGACTAGGTTCGCCAGCCGCCGACATGTCCGACGACTATAGGGTCGTCCCCACAACACCGGGGCTAGATTGGCCAGCCGCCGACATGTCCGACGACTATAGGGTCGTCCCAACGACCCCGGGATTAAGTTGGCCAGCCGCCGACATGTCCGACGAGTTTGGGGTCGTCCCCACGACCACGGGCCAAAGTTGGTCAGCCGCCGACATGCCCGACGACTATAGGGTCGTCCCCACGACCCCGGGACTAGATTGGCCGAGCCGCCGACATGTCCGACGACTATAGGGTCGTCTCCACGACCCCGGGACTAGGTTGGCCCGCCGCCGACTTGTCCGACGACTATAGGGTCGTCCCCACGACCCCGGGACTAGGTTGGCCAGCCGCCGACATGTCCGCCGACTATAGGGTCGTCCCTACCACCCCGGGACTAGGTTCGCCAGCCGCCGACAGGTCCGACGACTATAGGATCGTACCCACGACCCCGGGAATAGTTTGGCCCGCCGCCGACATATCCGACGACTATAGGGTCGTCTCCACGACCCCGGGACTAGGTTGGCCCGCCGCCGACTTGTCCGACGACTATAGGGTCGTCCCCACGACCACGGGCCAAAGTTGGTCAGCCGCCGACATGTCCGACGACTATAGGGTCGTCCCCACGACCCCGGGACTAGGTTGGCCCGCCGCCGACTTGTCCGACGACTATAGGGTCGTCCCCACGACCCCGGGACTAGGTTGGCCAGCCGCCGTCATGTCCGCCGACTATAGGGTCGTCCCTACCACCCCGGGACTAGGTTCGCCAGCCGCCGACATGTCCGACGACTATAGGGTCGTACCCACGACCCCGGGAATAGTTTGGCCCGCCGCCGACATATCCGACGACTATAGGGTCGTCTCCACGACCCCGGGACTAGGTTGGCCCGCCGCCGACTTGTCCGACCACTATAGGGTCGTCCCCACGACCACGGGCCAAAGTTGGTCAGCCGCCGACATGTCCGACGACTATAGGGTCGTCCCCACGACCCCGGGGCTAGATTGGCCCGCCACCGTCATGTCCGACGACTAATGGTTCGTCCCCACGACCCCGGGACTAGATTGGCCCGCCACCGTCATGTCCGACGCCTATAGGGTCGTCGCCACGACCCCGGGACTAGGTTGGCCCGCCGCCGACTTGTCCGACGACTATAGGGCCGTCCCCACGACCTCGGGACTAGGTTGGCCAGCCGCCGACATGTTCGATGACTATAGGGTCGTCCCCACGACCCCGGGACTAGGTTGGCCCGCCGCCGACTTGTCCGACGACTATAGGGTCGTCCCCACGACCACGGGCCAAAGTTGGTCAGCCGCCGACATGTCCGACGACTATAGGGGCGTCCCCACGACCCCCGGACTAGGTTGACCCGCCACCGTCATTTCCGACGACTATAGGGTCGTCGCCACGACCTCGGGACTAGGTTGGCCAGCCGCCGACATGTTCGACGATTATAGGGTCGTCCCCACGACCCCGGGACTAGGTTGGCCCGCCGCCGACTTGTCCGACGACTATAGGGTCGTCCCCACGACCACGGGCCAAAGTTGGTCAGCCGCCGACATGTCCGACGACTATAGGGGCGTCCCCACGACCCACGGACTAGGTTGACCCGCCACCGTCATTTCCGACGACTATAGGGTCGTCCCCACTACCTCGGGACTAGGTTGGCCAGCCGCCGACATGTTCGACGACTATGGGGTCGTCCCCACGTCCCCCGGACTAGATTGCCCCGCCACCGTCATGTCCGACGACTATAGGGTCGTCTCCACGACCCCGGGACTAGGTTGGCCCGCCGCCGACTTGTCCGACGACTATAGGGGCGTCCCCACGAACCCCGGACTAGGTTGACCCGCCACCGTCATGTCCGACGACTATAGGGTCGTCTCCACGACCCCGGGACTAGGTTGGCCCGCCGCCGACTTGTCCGACGACTATAGGGTCGTCCCCATGACCACGGGCCAAAGTTGCCCAGCCGCCGACATGTCCGACGACTATAGGGTCGTCCCCACGACACCGGGACTAGATTAGTCAGCCGCCGACATGTCCGACGACTATAGGGTCGTCCCCACGACCCCGGACTAGATTGGCCCGCCACCGTCATGTCCGACGACTATAGGGTCGTCCCCACGACCCCGGGACTAGGTTGGCCCGCCGCCGACTTGTCCGACGACTATAGGGTCGTCCCCATGACCACGGGCCAAAGTTGCCCAGCCGCCGACATGTCCGACGACTATAGGGTCGTCCCCACGACCCCGGGACAAGGTTGGCCCGCCGCCGACTTGTCCGACGACTATAGGGTCGTCCCCACGACCCCGGGACTAGGTTGGCCAGCCGCCGACATGTCCGCCGACTATAGGGTCGTCCCTACCACCCCGGGACTAGGTTCGCCAGCCGCCGACATGTCCGACGACTATAGGGTCGTCCCCACAACCCCGGGGCTAGATTGGCCAGCCGCCGACATGTCCGACGACTATAGGGTCGTTCCCACGACCCCGGGATTAAGTTGGTCAGCCGCCGACATGTCCGACGACTATAGGGTCGTCACCACGACCCCGGGACTAGATTGGCCCGCCACCATCATGTCCGACGACTATAGGGTCGTCCCCACGACCCCGGGAATAGTTTGGCCCGCCGCCGACATATCCGACGACTATAGGGTCGTCCCCACGACCCCGGGACTAGATTGGCCCGCCACCATCATGTCCGACGACTATAGGGTCGTCCCCACGACCCCGGGACTAGGTTGGCCCGCCGCCGACTTGTCCGACGACTATAGGGTCGTCCCTCCCACCCCGGGACTAGGTTGGCCCGCCGCCGACTTGTCCGACGACTATAGGGTCGTCCCCACGACCCCGGGACTAGGTCGGCCCGCCGCCGACTTGTCCGACGACTATAGGGTCGTCCCCACGACCACGGGCCAAAGTTGCCCTGCCGCCGACATGTCCGACGACTATAGGGTCGTCCCCACGATCCCGGGACTAGGTTGGCCCGCCGCCGACATGTCCGACGACTATAGGGTCGTCCCCACGACCACTGGCCAAAGTTGCCCAGCCGCCGACATGTCCGACGACTATAGGGTCGTCCCCACGATCCCGGGACTAAGTTGGCCCGCCGCCGACTTGTCCGACGACTATAGGGTCGTCCCTCCCACCCCGGGACTAGGTTGGCCCGCCGCCGACTTGTCCGACGACTATAGGGTCGTCCCCACGACCCCGGGACTAGGTCGGCCCGCCGCCGACTTGTCCGACGACTATAGGGTCGTCCCCACGACCCCGGGACTAGGTTGGCCAGCCGCCGACATGTCCGACGACTATACGGCCGTCCCCACGACCACGAGACTAGGTTGGCCAGCCGCCGACATGTCCGACGACTATAGGGCCGTCCCCACGACCCCGGGACTAGGTTGGCCCGCCGCCAACTTGTCCGACGACTATAGGGTCGTCCCCACGACCCCGGGTCTAGGTTGGCCCGCCGTCGACATGTCCGACGACTATAGGGTCGTCCCCACGACCCCGGTTCTAGGTTGGCCCGCCGCCGACTTGTCCGACGACTATAGGGTCGTCCCCACGACCCCGGGACTAGGTTGGCCAGCCGCCGACATGTCCGACGACTATACGGTTGTCCCCACGACCACGAGACTAGGTTGGCCAGCCGCCGACATGTCCGACGACTATAGGGTCGTCCCCACGACCCCGGGACTAGGTTGGCCCGCCGCCGACTTGTCCAACGACTATAGGGTCGTCCCCACGACCCCGGGTCTAGGTTGGCCCGCCGTCGACATGTCCGACGACTATAGGGTCGTCCCCACGCCCCGGGCCAAAGTTGGCTAGCCGCCGACATGTCCGACGACTATAGGGTCGTCCCCACGACCCCGGGTCTAGGTTGGCCCGCCGCCGTCATGTCCGACGACTATACGGCCGTCCCCACGACCACGAGACTAGGTTGGCCAGCCGCCGACATGTCCGACGACTATAGGGTCGTCCCCACCACCCCGGGTCTAGGTTGGCCAGCCGCCGACATGTCCGACGACTATAGGGTCGTCCCCACGACCACGGGCCAAAGTTGGCTAGCCGCCGACATGTCCGACGACTATAGGGTCGTCCCCACGACCCCGGTTCTAGGTTGGCCCGCCGCCGACTTGTCCGACGACTATAGGGTCGTCCCCACGACCCCGGGACTAGGTTGGCCAGCCGCCGACATGTCCGACGACTATACGGTCGTCCCCACGACCACGAGACTAGGTTGGCCCGCCGCCGACGTGTCCTACGACTATGGGGTCGTCCCCACGACCACGAGACTAGGTTGGCCGGCCGCCGACTTGTCCGACGACTATAGGGTCGTCCCCACGACCCCGGGACTAGGTTGGCCCGCCGCCGACATGTCCGACGACTACAGGGTCGTCCCCACGACCCCAGGACTAGATTGCAACGCCACCGTCATGTCCCACGACTATAGGGTCGTCCCCACGACCACGGGCCAAAGTTGGCCAGCCACCGTCATGTCCGACGAGTATAGGGTCGTCCCCACGACCCCGGAACTAGCATGGCCCGCCGCCGACTTGTCCGACGACTATAGGGTCGTCCCTACCAACCCGGGACTAGGTTGGCCAGCCTCCGACATATCCGACGACTATAGGGTCGTCCCGACGACCACGGGCCAAAGTTGGCCAGCCACCGTCATGTCCGACGAGTATAGGGTCGTCCCCACGACCCCGGGACTAGGTTGGCCCGCCGCCGACTTGTCCGACGACTATAGGGTCGTCCCCGCGACCACGGGACTAGGTTGGCCCGCCGCCAACATGTCCGACGACTATAGGGTCGTCCCCACGGCCCCGAGACTAGATTGGCCTACGACCGTCATGTCCGACGACTACAGGGTCGTCCCCACGACCCCAGGACTAGGTTGGCCAGCCGCCGACATGTCCGACGACTATAGGGTCGTCCCCACGCCCCCGGGACTAGATTGGCCCGCCACCGTCATGTCCGACGACTACAGGGTCGTCCCCACGACCCCGGGACTAGATTGGCCCACCACCGTCATGTCCGACGACTACAGGGTCGTCCCCACGAACCCGGGACTAGGTCGGCCCGCCGCCGACATGTCCGACGACTATAGGGTCGTCCCCACGACCCCGGGACTAGGTTGGCCCGCCGCCGACTTGTCCGACGACTATAGGGTCGTCCCCGCGACCACGGGACTAGGTTGGCCCGCCGCCAACATGTCCGACGACTATAGGGTCGTCCCCACGGCCCCGAGACTAGATTGGCCTACGACCGTCATGTCCGACGACTACAGGGTCGTCCCCACGACCCCAGGACTAGGTTGGCCCGCCGCCGACTTGTCCGACGACTATAGGGTCGTCCCCACGACCACGGGCCAAAGTTGGCTAGCCGCCGACTTGTCCGACGACTATAGGGTCGTCCCCACGACCCCGGGACTAGGTTGGCCAGCCGCCGACATGTCCGACGACTATACGGTTGTCCCCACGACCACGAGACTAGGTTGGCCAGCCGCCGACATGTCCGACGACTATAGGGTCGTCCCCACGACCCCGGGCCAAAGTTGCCCTGCCGCCGACATGTCCGACGATTATAGGGTCGTCCCCACGACCCCGGGACAAGATTGGCCCGCCACCGTCATGTCCAACGACTATACGGTCGTCCCCTCGACCCCGGGAATAGGTTGTCCCGCCGCCGACGTGTCCTACGACTATGGGGTCGTCCCCACGACCACGAGACTAGGTTGGCCAGCCGCCGACATGTCCGACGACTATAGGGTCGTCCCCACGACCCCGGGACTAGGTTGGCCCGCCGCCGACATGTCCGACGACTATAGGGTCGTCCCCACGACCCCGGGACTAGGTCGGCCCGCCGCCGACTTGTCCGACGACTATAGGGTCGTCCCCACGACCACGGGCCAATGTTGCCCTGCCGCCGACATGTCCGACGATTATAGGGTCGACCCCACGATCCCGGGACTAGGTTGGCCCGCCACCGTCATGTCCGACGACTATAGGGTCGTCCCCCGGCCGCGGGACTAGATTGGCCCGCCACCGACTTGTCCGACGACTATAGGGTCGTCCCCACGACCCCGGGACTAGGTTGGCCAGCCGCCGACATGTCCGACGACTATACGGTCGTCCCCACGGCCCCAGGACTAGATTGGCCCGCCGCCGACATGTCCGACGACTATACGGTCGTCCCCCGGCCCCGGGACTAGATTGGCCCGCCACCGACTTGTCCGACGACTATAGGGTCGTCCCCACGACCCCGGGACTATGTTGGCCTGCCGCCGACTTGTCCGACGACTATAGGGTCGTCCCCTCGACCCCGGGCCTACGTTGGCCCGCCGCCGACATGTCCGACGACTATAGGGTCGTCCCCACGACCCCGGGACTAGGTCGGCCCGCCGCCGACTTGTCCGACGACTATAGGGTCGTCCCCACGACCACGGGATAAAGTTGCCCTGCCGCCGACATGTCCGACGATTATAGGGTCGTCCCCACGATCCCGGGACTAGGTTGGCCCGCAGCCGACATGTCCGACGACTATAGGGTCGTCCCCACGACCCCGGGGCTAGATTGCCCCGGCACCGTCATGTCCGACGACTATAGGGTCGTCCCCACGACCGCGGGACTAGGTTGGCCCGCCGCCGACTTGTCCGACGACTATAGGGTCGTCCCCACGACCACGGGCCAAAGTTGCCCTCCCGCCGACATGTCCGACGACTATAGGGTCGTCCCCACGACCCCGGGCATACGTTGGCCAGCCGCCGACATGCCCGACGACTATAGGGTCGTCCCCACGACCCCGGGACAAGATTGGCCCGCCACCGTCATGTCCGACGACTACACGGTCGTCCCATCGACCCCGGGACTAGATTGGCCCGCCACCGTCATGTCCGACGACTATAGGTTCGTCCCCACGACCACGGGACTAGGTTCGCCCGCCGCCGACTTGTCCGACGACTATAGGGTCGTCCCCACGACCCCGGGACTAGGTCGGCCCGCCGCCGACTTGTCCGACGACTATAGGGTCGTCCCCACGACCACGGGCCAAAGTTGCCCTGCCGCCGACATGTCCGACGATTATAGGGTCGACCCCACGATCCCGGGACTAGGTTGGCCCGCAGCCGACATGTCCGACGACTATAGGGTCGTCCCCACGACCCCGGGGCTAGATTGCCCCGGCACCGTCATGTCCGACGACTATAGGGTCGTCCCCACGACCGCGAGACTAGCTTGGCCCGCCGCCGACTTGTCCGACGACTATAGGGTCGTCCCCACGACCACGGGCCAATGTTGCCATGCCGCCGACATGTCCGACGACTATAGGGTCGTCCCCACGACCCCGGGACTAGGTTGGCCCGCCGCCGACATGTCCGACGACTATAGGGTCGTCCCCACGCCCCGGGCCAAAGTTGGCCAGCCGCCGACATGTCCGACGACTATAGGATCGTCCCCACGACCCCGGGACTAGGTTGGCCCGCCGCCGACATGTCCGACGTCTAAAGGGTCGTCCCCACGACCCCGGGGCTAGATTACCCCGGCACCGTCATGTCCGACGACTATAGGGTCGTCCCCACGACCCCGGGACCAGGTTGGCCCGCCGCCGACTTGTCCCGCCGCCGACTTGTCCGACGACTATAGGGTCGTCTCCACGACCCCGGGACTAGGTTGGCCAGTCACCGACATGTCCGACGACTATAGGGTCGTCCCCACGCCCCGGGCCAAAGTTGGCCAGCCGCCGACATGTCCGACGACTATAGGGTCGTCCCCACGACACCGGGACTAGATTGGCCCGCCACCGTCATGTCCGACGACTATACGGTCGTCCCCACGACCCCGGGACTAGGTTGGCCCGCCGACGACGTGTTCTACGACTATAGGGTCGTCCCCACGACCCCGGGACTAGGTTGGCCAGCCGCCGACATGCCCGACGACTATAGGGTCGTCCCCACGACCGCGGGACAAGATTGGCCCGCCACCGTCATGTCCGACGACTACACGGTCGTCCCCTCGACCCCGGGACTAGATTGGCCCGCCACCGTCATGTCCGACGACTATAGGTTCGTCCCCACGACCACGGGACTAGGTTGGCGCGCCGCAGACATGTCCGACGACTATAGGGTCGTCCCCACGACCCCGGGACTAGGTTGGCCCGCCGCCGACTTGTCCGGCGACTATAGGGTCGTCCCCACGACCCCGGGACTAGATTGGCCCGCCACCGTCATGTCCGACGACTATAGGGTCGTCCCCACGACCCCGGGACTAGGTTGGCCCGCCGCCGACTTGTCCGACGACTATAGGGTCGTCCCCACGACCCCGGGACTAGGTTGGCCCGCCACCAACATGTCCGACGACTATAGGGTCGTCCCAACGACCCCGGGACTAGGTTGGCTCGCCGCCGACTTGTCCGACGACTATAGGGTCGTCCCCACGACCCCAGGACTAGATTGCCCCGCCACCGTCATGTCCTACGACTATTGGGTCGCCTCCACGACCCTGGGACTAGGTTGGCCCGCCGCCGACTTGTCCGACGACTATAGGGTCGTCCCTACCATCCCGGGACTAGGTTGGCCAGCCGCCGACATGTCCGACGACTATAGGGTCGTCCCCTCGACCCCGGGCCTACGTTGGCCCGCAGCCGACATGTCCGACGACTATAGGGTCGACCCCACGACTACGGGCCAAAGTTGGCCAGCCGCCGACATGTCCGACGACCATACGGTCGTCCCCCGGCCCCGGGACTAGATTGGCCCGCCACCGACTTGTCCGACGACTATAGGGTCGTCCCCACGACCCCGGGACTATGTTGGCCCGCCGCCGAAATGTCCGACGACTATAGGGTCGTCCCCACGATCCCGGGGCTAGATTGGCCCGCCACCGTCATGTCCGACGACAATGGGGTCGTCCCAACGACCACGGGCCAAAGTTGGCCAGCCGCCGACATGTCCGCCGTCTATAGGGTCGCCCCCACGACCCCGGGGCTAGATTGGCCCGCCACCGTCATGTCCGACGACTATAGGGTCGTCCCCCGGCCGCGGGACTAGATTGGCCCGCCACCGACTTGTCCGACGACTATAGGGTCATCCCCACGACCCCGGGACTATGTTGGCCTGCCGCCGACTTGTCCGACGACTATAGGGTCGTCCCCACGACCCCGGGACTAGGTTGGCCAGCCGCCGACATGTCCGACGACTATACGGTCGTCCCCACGGCCCCAGGACTAGATTGGCCCGCCGCCGACATGTCCGACGACTATACGGTCGTCCCCCGGCCCCGGGACTAGATTGGCCCGCCACCGACTTGTCCGACGACTATAGGGTCGTCCCCACGACCCCGGGACTATGTTGGCCTGCCGCCGACTTGTCCGACGACTATAGGGTCGTCCCCTCGACCCCGGGCCTACGTTGGCCCGCCGCCGACATGTCCGACGACTATAGGGTCGTCCCCTCGATCCCGGGCCTACGTTGGCCCGCCGCCGACATGTCCGACGACTATAGGGCCGTCCCCACGACCCTGGGACTAGATTGGCCCGCCACCGTCATGTCCGACGACTATAGGATCGTCCCCACCACTACGGGACAAAGTTGGCCAGCCGCCGACTTGTCCGACGACTATAGGGTCGGCCCCACGACCCTGGGACTAGATTGGCCCGCCACCGTCATGTCCGACGACTATAGGGTCCGTCTCCACGACCCCGGGACTAGGTTGGCCCGCCGCCGACTTGTCCGACGACTATAGGGTCGGCCCCACGACCCCGGGCCTACGTTGGCCCGCGGCCGAAATGTCCGACGACTATAGGGTCGTCCCCACGGCCCTGGGACTAGATTGGCCCGCCACCGTCATGTCCGACGACTATAGGATCGACCCCACGACTACGGGCCAAAGTTGGCCAGCCGCCGACATGTCCGACGACCATACGGTCGTCCCCCCGGCCCCGGGACTAGATTGGCCCGCCACCGACTTGTCCGACGACTATAGGGTCGTCCCCACGACCCCGGGACTATGTTGGCCTGCCGCCGACATGTCCGCCGTCTATAGGGTCGCCCCCACGACCCCGGGACTAGGTTGGCCCGCCGCTGACTTGTCCGACGACTATAGGGTCGTCCCCACGACCCCGGGACTAGATTGGCCCGCCACCGTCATGTCCGACGACTATAGGTTCGTCCCTACTACCCTGGGCATACGTTGGCCAGCCGCCGACATGCCCGACGACTATAGGGTCGTCCCCACGACCCCGGGACAAGATTGGCCCGCCACCGTCATGTCCGACGACTACACGGTCGTCCCCTCGACCCCGGGACTAGATTGGCCCGCCACCGTCATGTCCGACGACTATAGGTTCGTCCCCACGACCACGGGACTAGGTTGGCCCGCCGCCGACTTGTCCGACGACTATAGGGTCGTCCCCACGACCCCGGGACTAGGTCGGCCCGCCGCCGACTTGTCCGACGACTATAGGGTCGTCCCCACGACCACGGGCCAAAGTTGCCCTCCCGCCGACATGTCCGACGACTATAGGGTCGTCCCCACGATCCCGGGACTAGGTTGGCCCGCCACCGTCATGTCCGACGACTATAGGTTCGTCCCTACGACCCTGGGCATACGTTGGCCAGCCGCCGACATGCCCGACGACTATAGGGTCGTCCCCACGACCCCGGGACAAGATTGGCCCGCCACCGTCATGTCCGACGACTACACGGTCGTCCCCTCGACACCGGGACTAGATTGGCCCGCCACCGTCATGTCCTACGACTATAGGGTCGTCCCCACGACCACTGGCCAAAGTTGCCCAGCCGCCGACATGTCCGACGACTATAGGGTCGTCCCCACGACCCCGGGACTAGGTTGGCCCGCCGCCGTCATGTCCGACGACTATACGGTCGTCCCCTCGACCCCGGGACTAGATTGGCCCGCCACCGTCATATCCGACGACTATAGGGTCGTCCCCACGACCCCGGGACTAGGTCGGCCCGCCGCCGACTTGTCCGACGACTATAGGGTCGTCCCCACGACCACGGGCCATAGTTGCCCTGCCGCCGACATGTCCGACGATTATAGGGTCGTCCCCACGATCCCGGGACTAGATTGGCCCGCCGCCGACATGTCCGACGACTATAGGGTCGTCCCCACGACCCCGGGACTAGGTCGGCCGGCCGCCGACTTATCCGACGACTATAGGGTCGTCCCCACGACCCCGGGCATACGTTGGCCAGCCGCCGACATGCCCGACGACTATAGGGTCGTCCCCACGACCCCGGGACTAGGTTGGCCCGCCGCCGACTTATCCGACGACTATAGGGTCGTCCCCACGACCCCGGGACTAGGTTGGCCCGCCGCCGACTTGTCCGACGACTATAGGGTCGTCCCCACGCCCCGGTCCAAAGTTGGCCAGCCGCCGACATGTCCGACGACTATGGGGTCGTCCCCACGACCCCGGGACTAGATTGGCCCGCCACCGTCATGTCCGACGACTATACGGTCGTCCCCACGTCCACTGGCCAAAGTTGCCCAGCCGCAGACATGTCCGACGACTATAGGGTCGTCCCCACGACCCCGGGACTAGGTTGGCCCGCCGCCGACTTGTCCGACGACTATAGGGTCGTCCCTAGCACCCCGGGAATAGGTTGGCCAGTCACCGACATGTCCGACGACTATAGGGTCGTCCCCACGACCACGGGACTATGTTGGCCCGCCGCCGACCTGTCCGACGACTATAGGTTCCGTCCCAACGACCCTGGGCATACGTTGGCCTGCCGCCGACATGTCCGACGACTATAGGGTCGTCCCCACGACCCCGGGGCTAGATTGCCCCGGCACCGTCATGTCCGACGACTATAGGGTCGTCTCCACGACCCCGGGACTAGGTTGGCCAGTCACCGACATGTCCGACGACTATATGGTCGTCCCCACGACCACAGGCCAAAGTTTCCCAGCCGCCGACATGTCCGACGACTATAGGGTCGTCCCCACGACCACGGGCCAAAGTTGCCCTGCCGCCGACATGTCCGACGACTATAGGGTCGTCCCCACGACCCCGGGACTAGGTTGGCCCGCCGCCGACTTGTCCGGCGACTATAGGGTCGTCCCCACGACCCCGGGACTAGATTGGCCCGCCACCAACATATCCGACGACTATAGGGTCGTCTCCACGACCCCGGGACTAGTTTGGCCCGCCGCCGACTTCTCCGACGACTATAGGGTCGTCCCCACGACCCCGGGACTAGATTGGCCCGCCACCGTCATGTCCGACGACAATAGGGTCGTCCCCACGACCACGGGCCAAAGTTGGCCAGCCGCCGACATGTCCGACGACTACACGGTCGTCCCAACGACCCCGGGACTAGGTTGGCCAGCTGCCGACATGTCCGACGACTATAGGGTCGTCCCCACGACCCCGGGACTATGTTGGCCTGCCGCCGACATGTCCGACGACTATAGGGTCGTCCCCACGACCCCGGGACTAGGTTGGCCAGCCGCCGACATGTCCGACGACTATACGGTCGTCCCCACGGCCCCAGGACTAGATTGGCCCATCGCCGACATGTCCGACGACTATAGGGTCGTCCCCACGACCCTGGGACTAGATTGGCCCGCCACCGTCATGTCCGACGACTATAGGGTCGTCTCCACGACCCCGGGACTAGGTTGGCCCGCCGCCGACTTGTCCGACGACTATAGGGTCGGCCCCACGACCCCGGGCCTACGTTGGCCCGCCACCAACATGTCCGACGACTATAGGGTCGTCCCAACGACCCCGGGACTATGTTGGCCCGCCGCCGAAATGTCCGACGACTATAGGGCCGTCCCCACGACCCTGGGACTAGATTGGCCCGCCACCGTCATGTCCGACGACAATAGGGTCGTCCCCACGACCACGGGCCAAAGTTGGCCAGCCGCCGACATGTCCGACGACTACACGGTCGTCCCATCGACCCCGGGACTAGGTTGGCCAGCTGCCGACTTGTCCGACGACTATAGGGTCGTCCCCACGACCCCGGGACTAAGTTGGCCAGACGCCGACACGTCCGACGACTATAGGGTCGTCCCCACGACCCCGGGACTAGGTTGGCCCGCCGCCGACTTATCCGACGACTATAGGGTCGTCCCCACGACCCCGGGACTAGGTTGGCCCGCCGCCGACTTGTCCGACGACTATAGGGTCGTCCCCACGCCCCGGTCCAAAGTTGGCCAGCCGCCGACATGTCCGACGACTATGGGGTCGTCCCCACGACCCTGGGACTAGATTGGCCCGCCACCGTCATGTCCGACGACTATAGGGTCGTCTCCACGACCCCGGGACTAGGTTGGCCCGCCGCCGACTTGTCCGACGACTATAGGATCGTCCCCACGACCCCGGGTCTAGGTTGGCCCGCCGCCGACTTTTCCGACGACTATGGGGTCGTCCCCACGACCCCGGGACTAGGTTGGCCCGCCGCCGACTTGTCCGACGACTATAGGGTCGTCCCCACGCCCCGGTCCAAAGTTGGCCAGCCGCCGACATGTCCGACGACTATGGGGTCGTCCCCACGACCCCGGGACTAGATTGGCCCGCCACCGTCATGTCCGACGACTATACGGTCGTCCCCACGTCCACTGGCCAAAGTTGCCCAGCCGCAGACATGTCCGACGACTATAGGGTCGTCCCCACGACCCCGGGACTAGGTTGGCCCGCCGCCGACTTGTCCGACGACTATAGGGTCGTCCCTAGCACCCCGGGAATAGGTTGGCCAGTCACCGACATGTCCGACGACTATAGGGTCGTCCCCACGACCACGGGACTATGTTGGCCCGCCGCCGACCTGTCCGACGACTATAGGTTCCGTCCCAACGACCCTGGGCATACGTTGGCCTGCCGCCGACATGTCCGACGACTATAGGGTCGTCCCCACGACCCCGGGGCTAGATTGCCCCGGCACCGTCATGTCCGACGACTATAGGGTCGTCTCCACGACCCCGGGACTAGGTTGGCCAGTCACCGACATGTCCGACGACTATATGGTCGTCCCCACGACCACAGGCCAAAGTTTCCCAGCCGCCGACATGTCCGACGACTATAGGGTCGTCCCCACGACCACGGGCCAAAGTTGCCCTGCCGCCGACATGTCCGACGACTATAGGGTCGTCCCCACGACCCCGGGACTAGGTTGGCCTGTCGCCGACATGTCCGACGACTATAGGGTCGTCCCCACGCCCCGGGTCAAAGTTGGCCAGCCGCCGACATGTCCGACGACTATAGGGTCGTCCCCACGACCACGGGACTATGTTGGCCCGCCGCCGACATGTCCGACGACTATAGGGTCGTCCCCACGACCCCGGGACTAGGTCGGCCGGCCGCCGACTTATCCGACGACTATAGGGTCGTCCCCACGACCACGGGCCAAAGTTGCCCTGCCGCCGACATGTCCGACGATTATAGGGTCGTCCCCACGATCCCGGGACTAGGTTGGCCCGCAGCCGACATGTCCGACGACTATAGGGTCGTCCCCACGACCCCGGGGCTAGATTGCCCCGGCACCGTCATGTCCGACGACTATAGGGTCGTCCCCACGACCGCGGGACTAGGTTGGCCCGCCGCCGACTTGTCCGACGACTATAGGGTCGTCCCCACGACCACGGGCCAAAGTTGCCCTCCCGCCGACATGTCCGACGACTATAGGGTCGTCCCCACGACCCCGGGCATACGTTGGCCAGCCGCCGACATGCCCGACGACTATAGGGTCGTCCCCACGACCCCGGGACAAGATTGGCCCGCCACCGTCATGTCCGACGACTACACGGTCGTCCCATCGACCCCGGGACTAGATTGGCCCGCCACCGTCATGTCCGACGACTATAGGTTCGTCCCCACGACCACGGGACTAGGTTCGCCCGCCGCCGACTTGTCCGACGACTATAGGGTCGTCCCCACGACCACGGGCCAAAGTTGCCCTCCCGCCGACATGTCCGACGACTATAGGGTCGTCCCCACGACCCCGGGCATACGTTGGCCAGCCGCCGACATGCCCGACGACTATAGGGTCGTCCCCACGACCCCGGGACAAGATTGGCCCGCCACCGTCATGTCCGACGACTACACGGTCGTCCCATCGACCCCGGGACTAGATTGGCCCGCCACCGTCATGTCCGACGACTATAGGTTCGTCCCCACGACCACGGGACTAGGTTCGCCCGCCGCCGACTTGTCCGACGACTATAGGGTCGTCCCCACGACCCCGGGACTAGGTCGGCCCGCCGCCGACTTGTCCGACGACTATAGGGTCGTCCCCACGACCACGGGCCAAAGTTGCCCTGCCGCCGACATGTCCGACGATTATAGGGTCGACCCCACGATCCCGGGACTAGGTTGGCCCGCAGCCGACATGTCCGACGACTATAGGGTCGTCCCCACGACCCCGGGGCTAGATTGCCCCGGCACCGTCATGTCCGACGACTATAGGGTCGTCCCCACGACCGCGAGACTAGCTTGGCCCGCCGCCGACTTGTCCGACGACTATAGGGTCGTCCCCACGACCACGGGCCAATGTTGCCATGCCGCCGACATGTCCGACGACTATAGGGTCGTCCCCACGACCCCGGGACTAGGTTGGCCCGCCGCCGACATGTCCGACGACTATAGGGTCGTCCCCACGCCCCGGGCCAAAGTTGGCCAGCCGCCGACATGTCCGACGACTATAGGATCGTCCCCACGACCCCGGGACTAGGTTGGCCCGCCGCCGACATGTCCGACGTCTAAAGGGTCGTCCCCACGACCCCGGGGCTAGATTACCCCGGCACCGTCATGTCCGACGACTATAGGGTCGTCCCCACGACCCCGGGACCAGGTTGGCCCGCCGCCGACTTGTCCGACGACTATAGGGTCGTCTCCACGACCCCGGGACTAGGTTGGCCAGTCACCGACATGTCCGACGACTATAGGGTCGTCCCCACGCCCCGGGCCAAAGTTGGCCAGCCGCCGACATGTCCGACGACTATAGGGTCGTCCCCACGACACCGGGACTAGATTAGTCAGCCGCCGACATGTCCGACGACTATAGGGTCGTCCCCACGACCCCGGACTAGATTGGCCCGCCACCGTCATGTCCGACGACTATAGGGTCGTCCCCACGACCCCGGGACTAGGTTGGCCCGCCGCCGACTTGTCCGACGACTATAGGGTCGTCCCCATGACCACGGGCCAAAGTTGCCCAGCCGCCGACATGTCCGACGACTATAGGGTCGTCCCCACGACCCCGGGACAAGGTTGGCCCGCCGCCGACTTGTCCGACGACTATAGGGTCGTCCCCACGACCCCGGGACTAGGTTGGCCAGCCGCCGACATGTCCGCCGACTATAGGGTCGTCCCTACCACCCCGGGACTAGGTTCGCCAGCCGCCGACATGTCCGACGACTATAGGGTCGTCCCCACAACCCCGGGGCTAGATTGGCCAGCCGCCGACATGTCCGACGACTATAGGGTCGTTCCCACGACCCCGGGATTAAGTTGGTCAGCCGCCGACATGTCCGACGACTATAGGGTCGTCCCCACGACCCCGGGACTAGATTGGCCCGCCACCATCATGTCCGACGACTATAGGGTCGTCCCCACGACCCCGGGAATAGTTTGGCCCGCCGCCGACATATCCGACGACTATAGGGTCGTCCCCACGACCCCGGGACTAGATTGGCCCGCCACCATCATGTCCGACGACTATAGGGTCGTCCCCACGACCCCGGGACTAGGTTGGCCCGCCGCCGACTTGTCCGACGACTATAGGGTCGTCCCTCCCACCCCGGGACTAGGTTGGCCCGCCGCCGACTTGTCCGACGACTATAGGGTCGTCCCCACGACCCCGGGACTAGGTCGGCCCGCCGCCGACTTGTCCGACGACTATAGGGTCGTCCCCACGACCACGGGCCAAAGTTGCCCTGCCGCCGACATGTCCGACGACTATAGGGTCGTCCCCACGATCCCGGGACTAGGTTGGCCCGCCGCCGACATGTCCGACGACTATAGGGTCGTCCCCACGACCACTGGCCAAAGTTGCCCAGCCGCCGACATGTCCGACGACTATAGGGTCGTCCCCACGATCCCGGGACTAAGTTGGCCCGCCGCCGACTTGTCCGACGACTATAGGGTCGTCCCTCCCACCCCGGGACTAGGTTGGCCCGCCGCCGACTTGTCCGACGACTATAGGGTCGTCCCCACGACCCCGGGACTAGGTCGGCCCGCCGCCGACTTGTCCGACGACTATAGGGTCGTCCCCACGACCCCGGGACTAGGTTGGCCAGCCGCCGACATGTCCGACGACTATACGGCCGTCCCCACGACCACGAGACTAGGTTGGCCAGCCGCCGACATGTCCGACGACTATAGGGCCGTCCCCACGACCCCGGGACTAGGTTGGCCCGCCGCCAACTTGTCCGACGACTATAGGGTCGTCCCCACGACCCCGGGTCTAGGTTGGCCCGCCGTCGACATGTCCGACGACTATAGGGTCGTCCCCACGACCCCGGTTCTAGGTTGGCCCGCCGCCGACTTGTCCGACGACTATAGGGTCGTCCCCACGACCCCGGGACTAGGTTGGCCAGCCGCCGACATGTCCGACGACTATACGGTTGTCCCCACGACCACGAGACTAGGTTGGCCAGCCGCCGACATGTCCGACGACTATAGGGTCGTCCCCACGACCCCGGGACTAGGTTGGCCCGCCGCCGACTTGTCCAACGACTATAGGGTCGTCCCCACGACCCCGGGTCTAGGTTGGCCCGCCGTCGACATGTCCGACGACTATAGGGTCGTCCCCACGCCCCGGGCCAAAGTTGGCTAGCCGCCGACATGTCCGACGACTATAGGGTCGTCCCCACGACCCCGGGTCTAGGTTGGCCCGCCGCCGTCATGTCCGACGACTATACGGCCGTCCCCACGACCACGAGACTAGGTTGGCCAGCCGCCGACATGTCCGACGACTATAGGGTCGTCCCCACCACCCCGGGTCTAGGTTGGCCAGCCGCCGACATGTCCGACGACTATAGGGTCGTCCCCACGACCACGGGCCAAAGTTGGCTAGCCGCCGACATGTCCGACGACTATAGGGTCGTCCCCACGACCCCGGTTCTAGGTTGGCCCGCCGCCGACTTGTCCGACGACTATAGGGTCGTCCCCACGACCCCGGGACTAGGTTGGCCAGCCGCCGACATGTCCGACGACTATACGGTCGTCCCCACGACCACGAGACTAGGTTGGCCCGCCGCCGACGTGTCCTACGACTATGGGGTCGTCCCCACGACCACGAGACTAGGTTGGCCGGCCGCCGACTTGTCCGACGACTATAGGGTCGTCCCCACGACCCCGGGACTAGGTTGGCCCGCCGCCGACATGTCCGACGACTACAGGGTCGTCCCCACGACCCCAGGACTAGATTGCAACGCCACCGTCATGTCCCACGACTATAGGGTCGTCCCCACGACCACGGGCCAAAGTTGGCCAGCCACCGTCATGTCCGACGAGTATAGGGTCGTCCCCACGACCCCGGAACTAGCATGGCCCGCCGCCGACTTGTCCGACGACTATAGGGTCGTCCCTACCAACCCGGGACTAGGTTGGCCAGCCTCCGACATATCCGACGACTATAGGGTCGTCCCGACGACCACGGGCCAAAGTTGGCCAGCCACCGTCATGTCCGACGAGTATAGGGTCGTCCCCACGACCCCGGGACTAGGTTGGCCCGCCGCCGACTTGTCCGACGACTATAGGGTCGTCCCCGCGACCACGGGACTAGGTTGGCCCGCCGCCAACATGTCCGACGACTATAGGGTCGTCCCCACGGCCCCGAGACTAGATTGGCCTACGACCGTCATGTCCGACGACTACAGGGTCGTCCCCACGACCCCAGGACTAGGTTGGCCAGCCGCCGACATGTCCGACGACTATAGGGTCGTCCCCACGCCCCCGGGACTAGATTGGCCCGCCACCGTCATGTCCGACGACTACAGGGTCGTCCCCACGACCCCGGGACTAGATTGGCCCACCACCGTCATGTCCGACGACTACAGGGTCGTCCCCACGAACCCGGGACTAGGTCGGCCCGCCGCCGACATGTCCGACGACTATAGGGTCGTCCCCACGACCCCGGGACTAGGTTGGCCCGCCGCCGACTTGTCCGACGACTATAGGGTCGTCCCCGCGACCACGGGACTAGGTTGGCCCGCCGCCAACATGTCCGACGACTATAGGGTCGTCCCCACGGCCCCGAGACTAGATTGGCCTACGACCGTCATGTCCGACGACTACAGGGTCGTCCCCACGACCCCAGGACTAGGTTGGCCCGCCGCCGACTTGTCCGACGACTATAGGGTCGTCCCCACGACCACGGGCCAAAGTTGGCTAGCCGCCGACTTGTCCGACGACTATAGGGTCGTCCCCACGACCCCGGGACTAGGTTGGCCAGCCGCCGACATGTCCGACGACTATACGGTTGTCCCCACGACCACGAGACTAGGTTGGCCAGCCGCCGACATGTCCGACGACTATAGGGTCGTCCCCACGACCCCGGGCCAAAGTTGCCCTGCCGCCGACATGTCCGACGATTATAGGGTCGTCCCCACGACCCCGGGACAAGATTGGCCCGCCACCGTCATGTCCAACGACTATACGGTCGTCCCCTCGACCCCGGGAATAGGTTGTCCCGCCGCCGACGTGTCCTACGACTATGGGGTCGTCCCCACGACCACGAGACTAGGTTGGCCAGCCGCCGACATGTCCGACGACTATAGGGTCGTCCCCACGACCCCGGGACTAGGTTGGCCCGCCGCCGACATGTCCGACGACTATAGGGTCGTCCCCACGACCCCGGGACTAGGTCGGCCCGCCGCCGACTTGTCCGACGACTATAGGGTCGTCCCCACGACCACGGGCCAAAGTTGCCCTGCCGCCGACATGTCCGACGATTATAGGGTCGACCCCACGATCCCGGGACTAGGTTGGCCCGCCACCGTCATGTCCGACGACTATAGGGTCGTCCCCCGGCCGCGGGACTAGATTGGCCCGCCACCGACTTGTCCGACGACTATAGGGTCGTCCCCACGACCCCGGGACTAGGTTGGCCAGCCGCCGACATGTCCGACGACTATACGGTCGTCCCCACGGCCCCAGGACTAGATTGGCCCGCCGCCGACATGTCCGACGACTATACGGTCGTCCCCCGGCCCCGGGACTAGATTGGCCCGCCACCGACTTGTCCGACGACTATAGGGTCGTCCCCACGACCCCGGGACTATGTTGGCCTGCCGCCGACTTGTCCGACGACTATAGGGTCGTCCCCTCGACCCCGGGCCTACGTTGGCCCGCCGCCGACATGTCCGACGACTATAGGGTCGTCCCCACGACCCCGGGACTAGGTCGGCCCGCCGCCGACTTGTCCGACGACTATAGGGTCGTCCCCACGACCACGGGCCAAAGTTGCCCTGCCGCCGACATGTCCGACGATTATAGGGTCGTCCCCACGATCCCGGGACTAGGTTGGCCCGCAGCCGACATGTCCGACGACTATAGGGTCGTCCCCACGACCCCGGGGCTAGATTGCCCCGGCACCGTCATGTCCGACGACTATAGGGTCGTCCCCACGACCGCGGGACTAGGTTGGCCCGCCGCCGACTTGTCCGACGACTATAGGGTCGTCCCCACGACCACGGGCCAAAGTTGCCCTCCCGCCGACATGTCCGACGACTATAGGGTCGTCCCCACGACCCCGGGCATACGTTGGCCAGCCGCCGACATGCCCGACGACTATAGGGTCGTCCCCACGACCCCGGGACAAGATTGGCCCGCCACCGTCATGTCCGACGACTACACGGTCGTCCCATCGACCCCGGGACTAGATTGGCCCGCCACCGTCATGTCCGACGACTATAGGTTCGTCCCCACGACCACGGGACTAGGTTCGCCCGCCGCCGACTTGTCCGACGACTATAGGGTCGTCCCCACGACCCCGGGACTAGGTCGGCCCGCCGCCGACTTGTCCGACGACTATACGGTCGTCCCCTCGACCCCGGGACTAGATTGGCCCGCCACCGTCATATCCGACGACTATAGGGTCGTCCCCACGACCCCGGGACTAGGTCGGCCCGCCGCCGACTTGTCCGACGACTATAGGGTCGTCCCCACGACCACGGGCCAAAGTTGCCCTGCCGCCGACATGTCCGACGATTATAGGGTCGTCCCCACGATCCCGGGACTAGATTGGCCCGCCGCCGACATGTCCGACGACTATAGGGTCGTCCCCACGACCCCGGGACTAGGTCGGCCGGCCGCCGACTTATCCGACGACTATAGGGTCGTCCCCACGACCCCGGGCATACGTTGGCCAGCCGCCGACATGCCCGACGACTATAGGGTCGTCCCCACGACCCCGGGACTAGGTTGGCCCGCCGCCGACTTATCCGACGACTATAGGGTCGTCCCCACGACCCCGGGACTAGGTTGGCCCGCCGCCGACTTGTCCGACGACTATAGGGTCGTCCCCACGCCCCGGTCCAAAGTTGGCCAGCCGCCGACATGTCCGACGACTATGGGGTCGTCCCCACGACCCCGGGACTAGATTGGCCCGCCACCGTCATGTCCGACGACTATACGGTCGTCCCCACGTCCACTGGCCAAAGTTGCCCAGCCGCAGACATGTCCGACGACTATAGGGTCGTCCCCACGACCCCGGGACTAGGTTGGCCCGCCGCCGACTTGTCCGACGACTATAGGGTCGTCCCTAGCACCCCGGGAATAGGTTGGCCAGTCACCGACATGTCCGACGACTATAGGGTCGTCCCCACGACCACGGGACTATGTTGGCCCGCCGCCGACCTGTCCGACGACTATAGGTTCCGTCCCAACGACCCTGGGCATACGTTGGCCTGCCGCCGACATGTCCGACGACTATAGGGTCGTCCCCACGACCCCGGGGCTAGATTGCCCCGGCACCGTCATGTCCGACGACTATAGGGTCGTCTCCACGACCCCGGGACTAGGTTGGCCAGTCACCGACATGTCCGACGACTATATGGTCGTCCCCACGACCACAGGCCAAAGTTTCCCAGCCGCCGACATGTCCGACGACTATAGGGTCGTCCCCACGACCACGGGCCAAAGTTGCCCTGCCGCCGACATGTCCGACGACTATAGGGTCGTCCCCACGACCCCGGGACTAGGTTGGCCCGCCGCCGACTTGTCCGGCGACTATAGGGTCGTCCCCACGACCCCGGGACTAGATTGGCCCGCCACCAACATATCCGACGACTATAGGGTCGTCTCCACGACCCCGGGACTAGTTTGGCCCGCCGCCGACTTCTCCGACGACTATAGGGTCGTCCCCACGACCCCGGGACTAGATTGGCCCGCCACCGTCATGTCCGACGACAATAGGGTCGTCCCCACGACCACGGGCCAAAGTTGGCCAGCCGCCGACATGTCCGACGACTACACGGTCGTCCCAACGACCCCGGGACTAGGTTGGCCAGCTGCCGACATGTCCGACGACTATAGGGTCGTCCCCACGACCCCGGGACTATGTTGGCCTGCCGCCGACATGTCCGACGACTATAGGGTCGTCCCCACGACCCCGGGACTAGGTTGGCCAGCCGCCGACATGTCCGACGACTATACGGTCGTCCCCACGGCCCCAGGACTAGATTGGCCCATCGCCGACATGTCCGACGACTATAGGGTCGTCCCCACGACCACGGGACTATGTTGGCCCGCCGCCGACCTGTCCGACGACTATAGGTTCCGTCCCAACGACCCTGGGCATACGTTGGCCTGCCGCCGACATGTCCGACGACTATAGGGTCGTCCCCACGACCCCGGGGCTAGATTGCCCCGGCACCGTCATGTCCGACGACTATAGGGTCGTCTCCACGACCCCGGGACTAGGTTGGCCAGTCACCGACATGTCCGACGACTATATGGTCGTCCCCACGACCACAGGCCAAAGTTTCCCAGCCGCCGACATGTCCGACGACTATAGGGTCGTCCCCACGACCACGGGCCAAAGTTGCCCTGCCGCCGACATGTCCGACGACTATAGGGTCGTCCCCACGACCCCGGGACTAGGTTGGCCTGTCGCCGACATGTCCGACGACTATAGGGTCGTCCCCACGCCCCGGGTCAAAGTTGGCCAGCCGCCGACATGTCCGACGACTATAGGGTCGTCCCCACGACCCCGGGACTAGGTTGGCCCGCCGCCGTCATGTCCGACGACTATACGGTCGTCCCCTCGACCCCGGGACTAGATTGGCCCGCCACCGTCATATCCGACGACTATAGGGTCGTCCCCACGACCCCGGGGCTAGATTACCCCGGCACCGTCATGTCCGACGACTATAGGGTCGTCCCCACGACCCCGGGACCAGGTTGGCCCGCCGCCGACTTGTCCCGCCGCCGACTTGTCCGACGACTATAGGGTCGTCTCCACGACCCCGGGACTAGGTTGGCCAGTCACCGACATGTCCGACGACTATAGGGTCGTCCCCACGCCCCGGGCCAAAGTTGGCCAGCCGCCGACATGTCCGACGACTATAGGGTCGTCCCCACGACACCGGGACTAGATTGGCCCGCCACCGTCATGTCCGACGACTATACGGTCGTCCCCACGACCCCGGGACTAGGTTGGCCCGCCGACGACGTGTTCTACGACTATAGGGTCGTCCCCACGACCCCGGGACTAGGTTGGCCAGCCGCCGACATGCCCGACGACTATAGGGTCGTCCCCACGACCGCGGGACAAGATTGGCCCGCCACCGTCATGTCCGACGACTACACGGTCGTCCCCTCGACCCCGGGACTAGATTGGCCCGCCACCGTCATGTCCGACGACTATAGGTTCGTCCCCACGACCACGGGACTAGGTTGGCGCGCCGCAGACATGTCCGACGACTATAGGGTCGTCCCCACGACCCCGGGACTAGGTTGGCCCGCCGCCGACTTGTCCGGCGACTATAGGGTCGTCCCCACGACCCCGGGACTAGATTGGCCCGCCACCGTCATGTCCGACGACTATAGGGTCGTCCCCACGACCCCGGGACTAGGTTGGCCCGCCGCCGACTTGTCCGACGACTATAGGGTCGTCCCCACGACCCCGGGACTAGGTTGGCCCGCCACCAACATGTCCGACGACTATAGGGTCGTCCCAACGACCCCGGGACTAGGTTGGCTCGCCGCCGACTTGTCCGACGACTATAGGGTCGTCCCCACGACCCCAGGACTAGATTGCCCCGCCACCGTCATGTCCTACGACTATTGGGTCGCCTCCACGACCCTGGGACTAGGTTGGCCCGCCGCCGACTTGTCCGACGACTATAGGGTCGTCCCTACCATCCCGGGACTAGGTTGGCCAGCCGCCGACATGTCCGACGACTATAGGGTCGTCCCCTCGACCCCGGGCCTACGTTGGCCCGCAGCCGACATGTCCGACGACTATAGGGTCGACCCCACGACTACGGGCCAAAGTTGGCCAGCCGCCGACATGTCCGACGACCATACGGTCGTCCCCCGGCCCCGGGACTAGATTGGCCCGCCACCGACTTGTCCGACGACTATAGGGTCGTCCCCACGACCCCGGGACTATGTTGGCCCGCCGCCGAAATGTCCGACGACTATAGGGTCGTCCCCACGATCCCGGGGCTAGATTGGCCCGCCACCGTCATGTCCGACGACAATGGGGTCGTCCCAACGACCACGGGCCAAAGTTGGCCAGCCGCCGACATGTCCGCCGTCTATAGGGTCGCCCCCACGACCCCGGGGCTAGATTGGCCCGCCACCGTCATGTCCGACGACTATAGGGTCGTCCCCCGGCCGCGGGACTAGATTGGCCCGCCACCGACTTGTCCGACGACTATAGGGTCATCCCCACGACCCCGGGACTATGTTGGCCTGCCGCCGACTTGTCCGACGACTATAGGGTCGTCCCCACGACCCCGGGACTAGGTTGGCCAGCCGCCGACATGTCCGACGACTATACGGTCGTCCCCACGGCCCCAGGACTAGATTGGCCCGCCGCCGACATGTCCGACGACTATACGGTCGTCCCCCGGCCCCGGGACTAGATTGGCCCGCCACCGACTTGTCCGACGACTATAGGGTCGTCCCCACGACCCCGGGACTATGTTGGACTGCCGCCGACTTGTCCGACGACTATAGGGTCGTCCCCTCGACCCCGGGCCTACGTTGGCCCGCCGCCGACATGTCCGACGACTATAGGGTCGTCCCCTCGATCCCGGGCCTACGTTGGCCCGCCGCCGACATGTCCGACGACTATAGGGCCGTCCCCACGACCCTGGGACTAGATTGGCCCGCCACCGTCATGTCCGACGACTATAGGATCGTCCCCACCACTACGGGACAAAGTTGGCCAGCCGCCGACTTGTCCGACGACTATAGGGTCGGCCCCACGACCCTGGGACTAGATTGGCCCGCCACCGTCATGTCCGACGACTATAGGGTCGTCTCCACGACCCCGGGACTAGGTTGGCCCGCCGCCGACTTGTCCGACGACTATAGGGTCGGCCCCACGACCCCGGGCCTACGTTGGCCCGCGGCCGAAATGTCCGACGACTATAGGGTCGTCCCCACGGCCCTGGGACTAGATTGGCCCGCCACCGTCATGTCCGACGACTATAGGATCGACCCCACGACTACGGGCCAAAGTTGGCCAGCCGCCGACATGTCCGACGACCATACGGTCGTCCCCCCGGCCCCGGGACTAGATTGGCCCGCCACCGACTTGTCCGACGACTATAGGGTCGTCCCCACGACCCCGGGACTATGTTGGCCTGCCGCCGACATGTCCGCCGTCTATAGGGTCGCCCCCACGACCCCGGGACTAGGTTGGCCCGCCGCTGACTTGTCCGACGACTATAGGGTCGTCCCCACGACCCCGGGACTAGATTGGCCCGCCACCGTCATGTCCGACGACTATAGGTTCGTCCCTACTACCCTGGGCATACGTTGGCCAGCCGCCGACATGCCCGACGACTATAGGGTCGTCCCCACGACCCCGGGACAAGATTGGCCCGCCACCGTCATGTCCGACGACTACACGGTCGTCCCCTCGACCCCGGGACTAGATTGGCCCGCCACCGTCATGTCCGACGACTATAGGTTCGTCCCCACGACCACGGGACTAGGTTGGCCCGCCGCCGACTTGTCCGACGACTATAGGGTCGTCCCCACGACCCCGGGACTAGGTCGGCCCGCCGCCGACTTGTCCGACGACTATAGGGTCGTCCCCACGACCACGGGCCAAAGTTGCCCTCCCGCCGACATGTCCGACGACTATAGGGTCGTCCCCACGATCCCGGGACTAGGTTGGCCCGCCACCGTCATGTCCGACGACTATAGGTTCGTCCCTACGACCCTGGGCATACGTTGGCCAGCCGCCGACATGCCCGACGACTATAGGGTCGTCCCCACGACCCCGGGACAAGATTGGCCCGCCACCGTCATGTCCGACGACTACACGGTCGTCCCCTCGACACCGGGACTAGATTGGCCCGCCACCGTCATGTCCTACGACTATAGGGTCGTCCCCACGACCACTGGCCAAAGTTGCCCAGCCGCCGACATGTCCGACGACTATAGGGTCGTCCCCACGACCCCGGGACTAGGTTGGCCCGCCGCCGTCATGTCCGACGACTATACGGTCGTCCCCTCGACCCCGGGACTAGATTGGCCCGCCACCGTCATATCCGACGACTATAGGGTCGTCCCCACGACCCCGGGACAAGGTCGGCCCGCCGCCGACTTGTCCGACGACTATAGGGTCGTCCCCACGACCACGGGCCAAAGTTGCCCTGCCGCCGACATGTCCGACGATTATAGGGTCGTCCCCACGATCCCGGGACTAGATTGGCCCGCCGCCGACATGTCCGACGACTATAGGGTCGTCCCCACGACCCCGGGACTAGGTCGGCCGGCCGCCGACTTATCCGACGACTATAGGGTCGTCCCCACGACCACGGGCCAAAGTTGCCCTGCCGCCGACATGTCCGACGATTATAGGGTCGTCCCCACGATCCCGGGACTAGGTTGGCCCGCAGCCGACATGTCCGACGACTATAGGGTCGTCCCCACGACCCCGGGGCTAGATTGCCCCGGCACCGTCATGTCCGACGACTATAGGGTCGTCCCCACGACCGCGGGACTAGGTTGGCCCGCCGCCGACTTGTCCGACGACTATAGGGTCGTCCCCACGACCACGGGCCAAAGTTGCCCTCCCGCCGACATGTCCGACGACTATAGGGTCGTCCCCACGACCCCGGGCATACGTTGGCCAGCCGCCGACATGCCCGACGACTATAGGGTCGTCCCCACGACCCCGGGACAAGATTGGCCCGCCACCGTCATGTGCGACGACTACACGGTCGTCCCCTCGACCCCGGGACTAGATTGGCCCGCCACCGTCATGTCCGACGACTATAGGTTCGTCCCCACGACCACGGGACTAGGTTCGCCCGCCGCCGACTTGTCCGACGACTATAGGGTCGTCCCCACGACCCCGGGACTAGGTCGGCCCGCCGCCGACTTGTCTGACGACTATAGGGTCGTCCCCACGACCACGGGCCAAAGTTGCCCTCCCGCCGACATGTCCGACGACTATAGGGTCGTCCCCACGACCCCGGGACTAGGTTGGCCCGCCGCCGACTTGTCCGGCGACTATAGGGTCGTCCCCACGACCCCGGGACTAGATTGGCCCGCCACCAACATATCCGACGACTATAGGGTCGTCTCCACGACCCCGGGACTAGTTTGGCCCGCCGCCGACTTCTCCGACGACTATAGGGTCGTCCCCACGACCCCGGGACTAGATTGGCCCGCCACCGTCATGTCCGACGACAATAGGGTCGTCCCCACGACCACGGGCCAAAGTTGGCCAGCCGCCGACATGTCCGACGACTACACGGTCGTCCCAACGACCCCGGGACTAGGTTGGCCAGCTGCCGACATGTCCGACGACTATAGGGTCGTCCCCACGACCCCGGGACTATGTTGGCCTGCCGCCGACATGTCCGACGACTATAGGGTCGTCCCCACGACCCCGGGACTAGGTTGGCCAGCCGCCGACATGTCCGACGACTATACGGTCGTCCCCACGGCCCCAGGACTAGATTGGCCCATCGCCGACATGTCCGACGACTATAGGGTCGTCCCCACGACCCTGGGACTAGATTGGCCCGCCACCGTCATGTCCGACGACTATAGGGTCGTCTCCACGACCCCGGGACTAGGTTGGCCCGCCGCCGACTTGTCCGACGACTATAGGGTCGGCCCCACGACCCCGGGCCTACGTTGGCCCGCCACCAACATGTCCGACGACTATAGGGTCGTCCCAACGACCCCGGGACTATGTTGGCCCGCCGCCGAAATGTCCGACGACTATAGGGCCGTCCCCACGACCCTGGGACTAGATTGGCCCGCCACCGTCATGTCCGACGACAATAGGGTCGTCCCCACGACCACGGGCCAAAGTTGGCCAGCCGCCGACATGTCCGACGACTACACGGTCGTCCCATCGACCCCGGGACTAGGTTGGCCAGCTGCCGACTTGTCCGACGACTATAGGGTCGTCCCCACGACCCCGGGACTAAGTTGGCCAGACGCCGACACGTCCGACGACTATAGGGTCGTCCCCACGACCCCGGGACTAGGTTGGCCCGCCGCCGACTTATCCGACGACTATAGGGTCGTCCCCACGACCCCGGGACTAGGTTGGCCCGCCGCCGACTTGTCCGACGACTATAGGGTCGTCCCCACGCCCCGGTCCAAAGTTGGCCAGCCGCCGACATGTCCGACGACTATGGGGTCGTCCCCACGACCCTGGGACTAGATTGGCCCGCCACCGTCATGTCCGACGACTATAGGGTCGTCTCCACGACCCCGGGACTAGGTTGGCCCGCCGCCGACTTGTCCGACGACTATAGGGTCGTCCCCACGACCCCGGGACTATGTTGGCCTGCCGCCGACATGTCCGACGACTATAGGGTCGTCCCCACGGCCCTGGGACTAGATTGGCCCGCCACCGTCATGTTCGACGACTATAGGATCGACCCCACGCCTACGGGCCAAAGTTGGCCAGCCGCCGACATGTCCGACGACCATACGGTCGTCCCCACGGCCCCGGGACTAGATTGGCCCGCCACCGACTTGTCCGACGACTATAGGGTCGTCCCCACGACCCCGGGACTATGTTGGCCTGCCGCCGACATGTCCGCCGTCTATAGGGTCGGCCCCACGACCCCGGGACTAGGTTGGCCCGCCGCCGACTTGTCCGACGACTATAGGGTCGTCCCTACCACCCCGGGAATAGGTTGGCCAGTCACCGACATGTCCGACGACTATTGGGTCGTCCCCACGACCACGGGACTACGTTGCCCTGGCGCCGACATGTCCGACGACTATAGGATCGTCCCCACGACCCCGGGTCTAGGTTGGCCCACCGCCGACTTTTCCGACGACTATGGGGTCGTCCCCACGACCCCGGGAGTAGGTTGGCCCGCCGCCGACTTGTCCGACGACTATAGGGTCGTCCCCACGACCCCGGGACTAAGTTGGCCAGACGCCGACACGTCCGACGACTATAGGGTCGTCCCCACGACCCCGGGACTAGGTTGGCCCGCCGCCGACTTATCCGACGACTATAGGGTCGTCCCCACGACCCCGGGACTAGGTTGGCCCGCCGCCGACTTGTCCGACGACTATAGGGTCGTCCCCACGCCCCGGTCCAAAGTTGGCCAGCCGCCGACATGTCCGACGACTATGGGGTCGTCCCCACGACCCCGGGACTAGATTGGCCCGCCACCGTCATGTCCGACGACTATACGGTCGTCCCCACGTCCACTGGCCAAAGTTGCCCAGCCGCAGACATGTCCGACGACTATAGGGTCGTCCCCACGACCCCGGGACTAGGTTGGCCCGCCGCCGACTTGTCCGACGACTATAGGGTCGTCCCTAGCACCCCGGGAATAGGTTGGCCAGTCACCGACATGTCCGACGACTATAGGGTCGTCCCCACGACCACGGGACTATGTTGGCCCGCCGCCGACCTGTCCGACGACTATAGGTTCCGTCCGAACGACCCTGGGCATACGTTGGCCTGCCGCCGACATGTCCGACGACTATAGGGTCGTCCCCACGACCCCGGGGCTAGATTGCCCCGGCACCGTCATGTCCGACGACTATAGGGTCGTCTCCACGACCCCGGGACTAGGTTGGCCAGTCACCGACATGTCCGACGACTATATGGTCGTCCCCACGACCACAGGCCAAAGTTTCCCAGCCGCCGACATGTCCGACGACTATAGGGTCGTCCCCACGACCACGGGCCAAAGTTGCCCTGCCGCCGACATGTCCGACGACTATAGGGTCGTCCCCACGACCCCGGGACTAGGTTGGCCTGTCGCCGACATGTCCGACGACTATAGGGTCGTCCCCACGCCCCGGGCCAAAGTTGGCCAGCCGCCGACATGTCCGACGACTATAGGGTCGTCCCCACGACCCCGGGACTAGATTGGCCCGCCACCGTCATGTCCGACGACTATAGGGTCGTCCCCACGAACCCGGGACTAGGTTGGCCAGTCACCGACATATCCGACGACTATAGGGTCGTCCCCACGACCACGGGACTAGGTTGGCCAGTCACCGACATATCCGAAGACTATAGGGTCGTCCCCACGACCACGGGCCAAAGTTGCCCTGGTGCCGACATGTCCGACGACTATAGGATCGTCCCCACGACCCCGGGTCTAGGTTGGCCCGCCGCCGACTTTTCCGACGACTATGGGGTCGTCCCCACGACCCCGGGAGTAGGTTGGCCCGCCGCCGACATGTCCGACGACTATAGGGTCGTCCCCACGCCCCGGTCCAAAGTTGGCCAGCCGCCGACATGTCCGACGACTATGGGGTCGTCCCCACGACCCCGGGACTAGATTGGCCCGCCACCGTGATGTCCGACGACTATACGGTCGTCCCCGCGACCCCGGGACTAGGTTGGCCCGCCGCCGACGTGTCCTACGACTATGGGGTCGTCCCCACGACCACGAGACTAGGTTGGCCAGCCGCCGACATGTCCGACGACTATAGGGTCGTCCCCACGAACCCGGGACTAGGTTGGCCAGTCACCGACATATCCGACGACTATAGGGTCGTCCCCACGACCACGGGCCAAAGTTGCCCTGGCGCCGACATGTCCGACGACTATACGGTCGTCCCCTCGACCCCGGGAATAGGTTGGCCCGCCGCCGACGTGTCGTACGACTAAGGGGTCGTCCCCACGACCACGAGACTAGGTTGGCCAGCCGCCGACATGTCCGACGACTATAGGGTCGTCCCCACGACCCCGGGACTAGATTGGCCCGCCACCGTCATGTCCGACGACTATAGGTTCGACCCCACGACCACGGGACTAGGTTGGCCCGCCGCCGACTTGTCCGACGACTATAGGGTCGTCCCCACGACCCCGGGACTAGGTCGGCCCGCCGCCGACTTGTCCGACGACTATAGGGTCGTCCCCAGGACCACGGGCCAAAGTTGCCCTCCCGCCGACATGTTCGACGATTATAGGGTCGTCCCCACGATCCCGGGACTAGGTTGGCCCGCCACCGTCATGTCCGACGACTATAGGTTCGTCCCTTCGACCCTGGGCATACGTTGGCCAGCCGCCGACATGCCCGACGACTATAGGGTCGTCCCCACGACCCCGGGACAAGATTGGCCCGCCACCGTCATGTCCGACGACTACACGGTCGTCCCCTCGACACCGGGACTAGATTGGCCCGCCACCGTCATGTCCTACGACTATAGGGTCGTCCCCACGACCACTGGCCAATGTTGCCCAGCCGCCGACATGTCCGACGACTATAGGGTCGTCCCCACGACCCCGGGACTAAGTTGGCCCGCCGCCGTCATGTCCGACGACTATACGGTCGTCCCCTCGACCCCGGGACTAGATTGGCCCGCCACCGTCATATCCGACGACTATAGGGTCGTCCCCACGACCCCGGGACTAGGTCGGCCCGCCGCCGACTTGTCCGACGACTATAGGGTCGTCCCCACGACCACGGGCCAAAGTTGCCCTGCCGCCGACATGTCCGACGATTATAGGGTCGTCCCCACGATCCCGGGACTAGGTTGGCCCGCCGCCGACATGTCCGACGACTATAGGGTCGTCCCCACGACCCCGGGACTAGGTCGGCCCGCCGCCGACTTGTCCGACGACTATAGGGTCGTCCCCACGACCACGGGCCAAAGTTGCCCTGCCGCCGACATGTCCGACGATTATAGGGTCGACCCCACGATCCCGGGACTAGGTTGGCCCGCAGCCGACATGTCCGACGACTATAGGGTCGTCCCCACGACCCCGGGGCTAGATTGCCCCGGCACCGTCATGTCCGACGACTATAGGGTCGTCCCCACGACCGCGAGACTAGCTTGGCCCGCCGCCGACTTGTCCGACGACTATAGGGTCGTCCCCACGACCACGGGCCAATGTTGCCATGCCGCCGACATGTCCGACGACTATAGGGTCGTCCCCACGACCCCGGGACTAGGTTGGCCCGCCGCCGACATGTCCGACGACTATAGGGTCGTCCCCACGCCCCGGGCCAAAGTTGGCCAGCCGCCGACATGTCCGACGACTATAGGATCGTCCCCACGACCCCGGGACTAGGTTGGCCCGCCGCCGACATGTCCGACGTCTAAAGGGTCGTCCCCACGACCCCGGGGCTAGATTACCCCGGCACCGTCATGTCCGACGACTATAGGGTCGTCCCCACGACCCCGGGACCAGGTTGGCCCGCCGCCGACTTGTCCCGCCGCCGACTTGTCCGACGACTATAGGGTCGTCTCCACGACCCCGGGACTAGGTTGGCCAGTCACCGACATGTCCGACGACTATAGGGTCGTCCCCACGCCCCGGTCCAAAGTTGGCCAGCCGCCGACATGTCCGACGACTATGGGGTCGTCCCCACGACCCCGGGACTAGATTGGCCCGCCACCGTGATGTCCGACGACTATACGGTCGTCCCCGCGACCCCGGGACTAGGTTGGCCCGCCGCCGACGTGTCCTACGACTATGGGGTCGTCCCCACGACCACGAGACTAGGTTGGCCAGCCGCCGACATGTCCGACGACTATAGGGTCGTCCCCACGAACCCGGGACTAGGTTGGCCAGTCACCGACATATCCGACGACTATAGGGTCGTCCCCACGACCACGGGCCAAAGTTGCCCTGGCGCCGACATGTCCGACGACTATAGGGTCGTCCCCACGACCCCGGGTCTAGGTTGGCCCGCCGCCGACTTTTCCGACGACTATGGGGTCGTCCCCACGACCCCGGGACTAGGTTGGCCCGCCGCCGACTTGTCCGACGACTATAGGGTCGTCCCTACGACCCCCGGACTAGGTTGGCCAGCCGCCGGCTTGGTCGACGAC
This sequence comes from Andrena fulva, assembly GCA_946251845.1. Lineage (NCBI taxonomy): Eukaryota > Metazoa > Arthropoda > Insecta > Hymenoptera > Andrenidae > Andrena > Andrena fulva. The sequence continues at coordinate 453,790 of CAMITZ010000148.1, read as the reverse complement.
TATAGGGTCGTCCCCACGCCCCGGGCCAAAGTTGGCTAGCCGCCGACATGTCCGACGACTATAGGGTCGTCCCCACGACCCCGGGTCTAGGTTGGCCCGCCGCCGACTTGTCCGACGACTATAGGGTCGTTCCCACGACCACTGGCCAAAGTTGCCCTGCCGCCGACATGTCCGACGACTATAGGGTCGTCCCCACGACCCCGGGCAAAAGTTGCCCTGCCGCCGACATGATCCGACGACTATAGGGTCGTCCCCACGACCCCGGTTCTAGGTGGGCCCGCCGCCGACTTGTCCGACGACTATAGGGTCGTCCCCACGACCCCGGGACTAGGTTGGCCAGCCGCCGACATGTCCGACGACTATACGGTTGTCCCCGCGACCACGAGACTAGGTTGGCCAACCGCCGACATGTCCGACGACTATAGGGTCGTCCCCACGACCCCGGGACTAGGTTGGCCCGCCGCCGACTTGTCCGACGACTATAGGGTCGTCCCCACGACCACGGGCCAAAGTTGGCTAGCCGCCGACTTGTCCGACGACTATAGGGTCGTCCCCACGACCCCGGGACTAGGTTGGCCAGCCGCCGACATGTCCGACGACTATACGGTTGTCCCCACGACCACGAGACTAGGTTGGCCAGCCGCCGACATGTCCGACGACTATAGGGTCGTCCCCACGACCCCGGGCCAAAGTTGCCCTGCCGCCGACATGTCCGACGATTATAGGGTCGTCCCCACGACCCCGGGACAAGATTGGCCCGCCACCGTCATGTCCAACGACTATACGGTCGTCCCCTCGACCCCGGGAATAGGTTGTCCCGCCGCCGACGTGTCCTACGACTATGGGGTCGTCCCCACGACCACGAGACTAGGTTGGTCAGCTGCCGACATGTCCGACGACTATAGGGTCGTCCCCACGACCCCGGGACTAGGTTGGCCCGCCGCCGACATGTCCGACGTCTATAGGGTCGTCCCCACGACCCCGGGGCTATATTGGCCCTCCACCCTCATGTCCGACGACTATAGGTTCGTCCCTACGACCCTGGGCATACGTTGGCCAGCCGCCGACATGTCCGACGACTATAGGGTCGTCCCCACGACCCCGGGACAAGATTGGCCCGCCACCGTCATGTCCGACGACTATACGGTCGTCCCCTCGACCCCGGGACTAGATTGGCCCGCCACCGTCATATCCGACGACTATAATTTCGTCCCCACGACCACGGGACTAGGTTGGCCCGCCGCCGACTTGTCCGACGACTATAGGGTCGTCCCCACGACCCCGGGACTAGGTTGGCCCGCCACCGTCATGTCCGACGACTATAGGTTCGTCCCTTCGACCCTGGGCATACGTTGGCCAGCCGCCGACATGCCCGACGACTATAGGGTCGTCCCCACGACCCCGGGACAAGATTGGCCCGCCACCGTCATGTCCGACGACTACACGGTCGTCCCCTCGACACCGGGACTAGATTGGCCCGCCACCGTCATGTCCTACGACTATAGGGTCGTCCCCACGACCACTGGCCAAAGTTGCCCAGCCGCCGACATGTCCGACGACTATAGGGTCGTCCCCACGACCCCGGGACTAAGTTGGCCCGCCGCCGTCATGTCCGACGACTATACGGTCGTCCCCTCGACCCCGGGACTAGATTGGCCCGCCACCGTCATATCCGACGACTATAGGGTCGTCCCCACGACCCCGGGACTAGGTCGGCCCGCCGCCGACTTGTCCGACGACTATAGGGTCGTCCCCACGACCACGGGCCAAAGTTGCCCTGCCGCCGACATGTCCGACGATTATAGGGTCGTCCCCACGATCCCGGGACTAGGTTGGCCCGCCGCCGACATGTCCGACGACTATAGGGTCGTCCCCACGACCCCGGGACTAGGTCGGCCCGCCGCCGACTTGTCCGACGACTATAGGGTCGTCCCCACGACCACGGGCCAAAGTTGCCCTGCCGCCGACATGTCCGACGATTATAGGGTCGACCCCACGATCCCGGGACTAGGTTGGCCCGCAGCCGACATGTCCGACGACTATAGGGTCGTCCCCACGACCCCGGGGCTAGATTGCCCCGGCACCGTCATGTCCGACGACTATAGGGTCGTCCCCACGACCGCGAGACTAGCTTGGCCCGCCGCCGACTTGTCCGACGACTATAGGGTCGTCCCCACGACCACGGGCCAATGTTGCCATGCCGCCGACATGTCCGACGACTATAGGGTCGTCCCCACGACCCCGGGACTAGGTTGGCCCGCCGCCGACATGTCCGACGACTATAGGGTCGTCCCCACGCCCCGGGCCAAAGTTGGCCAGCCGCCGACATGTCCGACGACTATAGGATCGTCCCCACGACCCCGGGACTAGGTTGGCCCGCCGCCGACATGTCCGACGTCTAAAGGGTCGTCCCCACGACCCCGGGGCTAGATTACCCCGGCACCGTCATGTCCGACGACTATAGGGTCGTCCCCACGACCCCGGGACCAGGTTGGCCCGCCGCCGACTTGTCCCGCCGCCGACTTGTCCGACGACTATAGGGTCGTCTCCACGACCCCGGGACTAGGTTGGCCAGTCACCGACATGTCCGACGACTATAGGGTCGTCCCCACGCCCCGGTCCAAAGTTGGCCAGCCGCCGACATGTCCGACGACTATGGGGTCGTCCCCACGACCCCGGGACTAGATTGGCCCGCCACCGTGATGTCCGACGACTATACGGTCGTCCCCGCGACCCCGGGACTAGGTTGGCCCGCCGCCGACGTGTCCTACGACTATGGGGTCGTCCCCACGACCACGAGACTAGGTTGGCCAGCCGCCGACATGTCCGACGACTATAGGGTCGTCCCCACGAACCCGGGACTAGGTTGGCCAGTCACCGACATATCCGACGACTATAGGGTCGTCCCCACGACCACGGGCCAAAGTTGCCCTGGCGCCGACATGTCCGACGACTATAGGGTCGTCCCCACGACCCCGGGTCTAGGTTGGCCCGCCGCCGACTTTTCCGACGACTATGGGGTCGTCCCCACGACCCCGGGACTAGGTTGGCCCGCCGCCGACTTGTCCGACGACTATAGGGTCGTCCCTACGACCCCCGGACTAGGTTGGCCAGCCGCCGACTTGGTCGACGACTATAGGGTCGTCCCCACGCCCCGGGCCAAAGTTGGCTAGCCGCCGACATGTCCGACGACTATAGGGTCGTCCCCACGACCCCGGGTCTAGGTTGGCCCGCCGCCGACTTGTCCGACGACTATAGGGTCGTTCCCACGACCACTGGCCAAAGTTGCCCTGCCGCCGACATGTCCGACGACTATAGGGTCGTCCCCACGACCCCGGGCAAAAGTTGCCCTGCCGCCGACATGATCCGACGACTATAGGGTCGTCCCCACGACCCCGGTTCTAGGTGGGCCCGCCGCCGACTTGTCCGACGACTATAGGGTCGTCCCCACGACCCCGGGACTAGGTTGGCCAGCCGCCGACATGTCCGACGACTATACGGTTGTCCCCACGACCACGAGACTAGGTTGGCCAACCGCCGACATGTCCGACGACTATAGGGTCGTCCCCACGACCCCGGGACTAGGTTGGCCCGCCGCCGACTTGTCCGACGACTATAGGGTCGTCCCCACGACCACGGGCCAAAGTTGGCTAGCCGCCGACTTGTCCGACGACTATAGGGTCGTCCCCACGACCCCGGGACTAGGTTGGCCAGCCGCCGACATGTCCGACGACTATACGGTTGTCCCCACGACCACGAGACTAGGTTGGCCAGCCGCCGACATGTCCGACGACTATAGGGTCGTCCCCACGACCCCGGGCCAAAGTTGCCCTGCCGCCGACATGTCCGACGATTATAGGGTCGTCCCCACGACCCCGGGACAAGATTGGCCCGCCACCGTCATGTCCAACGACTATACGGTCGTCCCCTCGACCCCGGGAATAGGTTGTCCCGCCGCCGACGTGTCCTACGACTATGGGGTCGTCCCCACGACCACGAGACTAGGTTGGCCAGCCGCCGACATGTCCGACGACTATAGGGTCGTCCCCACGACCCCGGGACTAGGTTGGCCCGCCGCCGACATGTCCGACGTCTATAGGGTCGTCCCCACGACCCCGGGGCTATATTGGCCCTCCACCCTCATGTCCGACGACTATAGGTTCGTCCCTACGACACTGGGCATACGTTGGCCAGCCGCCGACATGTCCGACGACTATAGGGTCGTCCCCACGACCCCGGGACAAGATTGGCCCGCCACCGTCATGTCCGACGACTATACGGTCGTCCCCTCGACCCCGGGACTAGATTGGCCCGCCACCGTCATATCCGACGACTATAATTTCGTCCCCACGACCACGGGACTAGGTTGGCCCGCCGCCGACTTGTCCGACGACTATAGGGTCGTCCCCACGACCCCGGGACTAGGTTGGCCCGCCGCCGACTTGTCCGACGACTATAGGGTCGTCCCCACGACCCGGGCCAAAGTTGGCCAGCCGCCGACATGTCCGACGACTATAGGGTCGTCCCCACGACCCCGGGACTAGGTTGGCCTGCCGCCGACATGTCCGACGTCTATAGGGTCGTCCCCACGACCCCGGGACAAGATTGGCCCGCCACCGTCATGTCCGACGACTATACGGTCGTCCCCTCGACCCCGGGAATAGGTTGGCCCGCCGCCGACGTGTCGTACGACTAAGGGGTCGTCCCCACGACCACGAGACTAGGTTGGCCAGCCGCCGACATGTCCGACGACTATAGGGTCGTCCCCACGACCCCGGGACTAGATTGGCCCGCCACCGTCATGTCCGACGACTATAGGTTCGTCCCCACGACCCCGGGACTAGGTTGGCCCGCCGCCGACTTGTCCGACGACTATAGGGTCGTCCCTACGACCCCCGGACTAGGTTGGCCAGCCGCCGACTTGGTCGACGACTATAGGGTCGTCCCCACGCCCCGGGCCAAAGTTGGCTAGCCGCCGACATGTCCGACGACTATAGGGTCGTCCCCACGACCCCGGGTCTAGGTTGGCCCGCCGCCGACTTGTCCGACGACTATAGGGTCGTTCCCACGACCACTGGCCAAAGTTGCCCTGCCGCCGACATGTCCGACGACTATAGGGTCGTCCCCACGACCCCGGGCAAAAGTTGCCCTGCCGCCGACATGATCCGACGACTATAGGGTCGTCCCCACGACCCCGGTTCTAGGTGGGCCCGCCGCCGACTTGTCCGACGACTATAGGGTCGTCCCCACGACCCCGGGACTAGGTTGGCCAGCCGCCGACATGTCCGACGACTATACGGTTGTCCCCACGACCACGAGACTAGGTTGGCCAACCGCCGACATGTCCGACGACTATAGGGTCGTCCCCACGACCCCGGGACTAGGTTGGCCCGCCGCCGACTTGTCCGACGACTATAGGGTCGTCCCCACGACCACGGGCCAAAGTTGGCTAGCCGCCGACTTGTCCGACGACTATAGGGTCGTCCCCACGACCCCGGGACTAGGTTGGCCAGCCGCCGACATGTCCGACGACTATACGGTTGTCCCCACGACCACGAGACTAGGTTGGCCAGCCGCCGACATGTCCGACGACTATAGGGTCGTCCCCACGACCCCGGGCCAAAGTTGCCCTGCCGCCGACATGTCCGACGATTATAGGGTCGTCCCCACGACCCCGGGACAAGATTGGCCCGCCACCGTCATGTCCAACGACTATACGGTCGTCCCCTCGACCCCGGGAATAGGTTGTCCCGCCGCCGACGTGTCCTACGACTATGGGGTCGTCCCCACGACCACGAGACTAGGTTGGCCAGCCGCCGACATGTCCGACGACTATAGGGTCGTCCCCACGACCCCGGGACTAGGTTGGCCCGCCGCCGACATGTCCGACGTCTATAGGGTCGTCCCCACGACCCCGGGGCTATATTGGCCCTCCACCCTCATGTCCGACGACTATAGGTTCGTCCCTACGACACTGGGCATACGTTGGCCAGCCGCCGACATGTCCGACGACTATAGGGTCGTCCCCACGACCCCGGGACAAGATTGGCCCGCCACCGTCATGTCCGACGACTATACGGTCGTCCCCTCGACCCCGGGACTAGATTGGCCCGCCACCGTCATATCCGACGACTATAATTTCGTCCCCACGACCACGGGACTAGGTTGGCCCGCCGCCGACTTGTCCGACGACTATAGGGTCGTCCCCACGACCCCGGGACTAGGTTGGCCCGCCGCCGACTTGTCCGACGACTATAGGGTCGTCCCCACGACCCGGGCCAAAGTTGGCCAGCCGCCGACATGTCCGACGACTATAGGGTCGTCCCCACGACCCCGGGACTAGGTTGGCCTGCCGCCGACATGTCCGACGTCTATAGGGTCGTCCCCACGACCCCGGGACAAGATTGGCCCGCCACCGTCATGTCCGACGACTATACGGTCGTCCCCTCGACCCCGGGAATAGGTTGGCCCGCCGCCGACGTGTCGTACGACTAAGGGGTCGTCCCCACGACCACGAGACTAGGTTGGCCAGCCGCCGACATGTCCGACGACTATAGGGTCGTCCCCACGACCCCGGGACTAGATTGGCCCGCCACCGTCATGTCCGACGACTATAGGTTCGTCCCCACGACCTCGGGACTAGGTTGGCCCGCCGCCGACTTGTCCGACGACTATAGGGTCGTCCCCACGACCCCGGGACTAGGTCGGCCCGCCGCCGACTTGTCCGACGACTATAGGGTCGTCCCCACGACCACGGGCCAAAGTTGCCCTCCCGCCGACATGTCCGACGACTATAGGGTCGTCCCCACGATCCCCGGACTAGGTTGGCCCGCCACCGTCATGTCCGACGACTATAGGTTCGTCCCATCGACCCTGGGCATACGTTGGCCAGCCGCCGACATGCCCGACGACTATAGGGTCGTCCCCACGACCCCGGGACAAGATTGGCCCGCCACCGTCATGTCCGACGACTACACGGTCGTCCCCTCGACACCGGGACTAGATTGGCCCGCCACCGTCATGTCCTACGACTATAGGGTCGTCCCCACGACCACTGGCCAAAGTTGCCCAGCCGCCGACATGTCCGACGACTATAGGGTCGTCCCCACGACCCCGGGACTAAGTTGGCCCGCCGCCGTCATGTCCGACGACTATACGGTCGTCCCCTCGACCCCGGGACTAGATTGGCCCGCCACCGTCATATCCGACGACTATAGGGTCGTCCCCACGACCCCGGGACTAGGTCGGCCCGCCGCCGACTTGTCCGACGACTATAGGGTCGTCCCCACGACCACGGGCCAAAGTTGCCCTGCCGCCGACATGTCCGACGATTATAGGGTCGTCCCCACGATCCCGGGACTAGGTTGGCCCGCCGCCGACATGTCCGACGACTATAGGGTCGTCCCCACGACCCCGGGACTAGGTCGGCCCGCCGCCGACTTGTCCGACGACTATAGGGTCGTCCCCACGACCACGGGCCAAAGTTGCCCTGCCGCCGACATGTCCGACGATTATAGGGTCGACCCCACGATCCCGGGACTAGGTTGGCCCGCAGCCGACATGTCCGACGACTATAGGGTCGTCCCCACGACCCCGGGGCTAGATTGCCCCGGCACCGTCATGTCCGACGACTATAGGGTCGTCCCCACGACCGCGAGACTAGCTTGGCCCGCCGCCGACTTGTCCGACGACTATAGGGTCGTCCCCACGACCACGGGCCAATGTTGCCATGCCGCCGACATGTCCGACGACTATAGGGTCGTCCCCACGACCCCGGGACTAGGTTGGCCCGCCGCCGACATGTCCGACGACTATAGGGTCGTCCCCACGCCCCGGGCCAAAGTTGGCCAGCCGCCGACATGTCCGACGACTATAGGGTCGTCCCCACGACACCGGGACTAGATTGGCCCGCCACCGTCATGTCCGACGACTATACGGTCGTCCCCACGACCCCGGGACTAGGTTGGCCCGCCGACGACGTGTTCTACGACTATGGGGTCGTCCCCACGACCACGAGACTAGGTTGGCCAGTCACCGACATGTCCGACGCCTATAGGGTCGTCCCCACGACCACGGGCCAAAGTTGCCCTGCCGCCGACTTGTCCGACGACTATAGGGTCGTCCCCACGACCCCGGGACTAGGTTGGCCAGCCGCCGACATGCCCGACGACTATAGGGTCGTCCCCACGACCGCGGGACAAGATTGGCCCGCCACCGTCATGTCCGACGACTACACGGTCGTCCCCTCGACCCCGGGACTAGATTGGCCCGCCACCGTCATGTCCGACGACTATAGGTTCGTCCCCACGACCACGGGACTAGGTTGGCGCGCCGCAGACATGTCCGACGACTATAGGGTCGTCCCCACGACCCCGGGACTAGGTTGGCCCGCCGCCGACTTGTCCGACGACTATAGGGTCGTCCCCACGACCCCGGGACTAGGTTGGCCAGCCGCCGACATGCCCGACGACTATAGGGTCGTCCCCACGACCCCGGGACTAGGTTGGCCCGCCACCAACATGTCCGACGACTATAGGGTCGTCCCAACGACCCCGGGACTAGGTTGGCTCGCCGCCGACTTGTCCGACGACTATAGGGTCGTCCCCACGACCCCAGGACTAGATTGCCCCGCCACCGTCATGTCCTACGACTATTGGGTCGCCTCCACGACCCTGGGACTAGGTTGGCCCGCCGCCGACTTGTCCGACGACTATAGGGTCGTCCCTACCATCCCGGGACTAGGTTGGCCAGCCGCCGACATGTCCGACGACTATAGGGTCGTCCCCTCGACCCCGGGCCTACGTTGGCCCGCAGCCGACATGTCCGACGACTATAGGGTCGACCCCACGACTACGGGCCAAATTTGGCCAGCCGCCGACATGTCCGACGACCATACGGTCGTCCCCCGGCCCCGGGACTAGATTGGCCCGCCACCGACTTGTCCGACGACTATAGGGTCGTCCCCACGACCCCGGGACTATGTTGGCCCGCCGCCGAAATGTCCGACGACTATAGGGTCGTCCCCACGATCCCGGGGCTAGATTGGCCCGCCACCGTCATGTCCGACGACAATGGGGTCGTCCCAACGACCACGGGCCAAAGTTGGCCAGCCGCCGACATGTCCGCCGTCTATAGGGTCGCCCCCACGACCCCGGGGCTAGATTGGCCCGCCACCGTCATGTCCGACGACTATAGGGTCGTCCCCCGGCCGCGGGACTAGATTGGCCCGCCACCGACTTGTCCGACGACTATAGGGTCATCCCCACGACCCCGGGACTATGTTGGCCTGCCGCCGACTTGTCCGACGACTATAGGGTCGTCCCCACGACCCCGGGACTAGGTTGGCCAGCCGCCGACATGTCCGACGACTATACGGTCGTCCCCACGGCCCCAGGACTAGATTGGCCCGCCGCCGACATGTCCGACGACTATACGGTCGTCCCCCGTCCCCGGGACTAGATTGGCCCGCCACCGACTTGTCCGACGACTATAGGGTCGTCCCCACGACCCCGGGACTATGTTGGCCTGCCGCCGACTTGTCCGACGACTATAGGGTCGTCCCCTCGACCCCGGGCCTACGTTGGCCCGCCGCCGACATGTCCGACGACTATAGGGTCGTCCCCTCGATCCCGGGCCTACGTTGGCCCGCCGCCGACATGTCCGACGACTATAGGGCCGTCCCCACGACCCTGGGACTAGATTGGCCCGCCACCGTCATGTCCGACGACTATAGGATCGTCCCCACCACTACGGGACAAAGTTGGCCCGCCGCCGACTTGTCCGACGACTATAGGGTCGGCCCCACGACCCCGGGCCTACGTTGGCCCGCCACCAACATGTCCGACGACTATAGGGTCGTCCCAACGACCCCGGGACTATGTTGGCCCGCCGCCGAAATGTCCGACGACTATAGGGCCGTCCCCACGACCCTGGGACTAGATTGGCCCGCCACCGTCATGTCCGACGACAATAGGGTCGTCCCAACGACCCCGGGACTATGTTGGCCCGCCGCCGAAATGTCCGACGACTATAGGGCCGTCCCCACGACCCTGGGACTAGATTGGCCCGCCACCGTCATGTCCGACGACAATAGGGTCGTCCCCACGACCACGGGCCAAAGTTGGCCAGCCGCCGACATGTGCGACGACTATTGGGTCGTCCCCACGACCACGGGACTAGATTGGCCTGCCGCCGACTTGTCCGACGACTATAGGGTCGTCCCCTCGACCCCGGGCCTACGTTGGCCCGCCGCCGACATGTCCGACGACTATAGGGCCGTCCCCACGACCCTGGGACTAGATTGGCCCGCCACCGTCATGTCCGACGACAATAGGGTCGTCCCCACGACCACGGGCCAAAGTTGGCCAGCCGCCGACATGTCCGACGACTATACGGTCGTCCCCACGGCCCCAGGACTAGATTGGCCCGCCGCCGACATGTCCGACGACTATACGGTCGTCCCCCGTCCCCGGGACTAGATTGGCCCGCCACCGACTTGTCCGACGACTATAGGGTCGTCCCCACGACCCCGGGACTATGTTGGCCTGCCGCCGACTTGTCCGACGACTATAGGGTCGTCCCCTCGACCCCGGGCCTACGTTGGCCCGCCGCCGACATGTCCGACGACTATAGGGTCGTCCCCACGACCCCGGGACTAGGTTGGCCAGCCGCCGACATGTCCGACGACCATACGGTCGTCCCCCGGCCCCGGGACTAGATTGGCCCGCCACCGACTTGTCCGACGACTATAGGGTCGTCCCCACGACCCCGGGACTATGTTGGCCCGCCACCGTCATGTCCGACGACAATAGGGTCGTCCCCACGACCCCGGGACTATGTTGGCCAGCTGCCGACATGTCCGACGACTATAGGGTCGTCCCCACGACCCCGGGACTATGTTGGCCTGCCGCCGACATGTCCGACGAATATAGGGTCGTCCCCACGGCCCTGGGACTAGATTGGCCCGCCACCGTCATGTCCGACGACTATAGGATCGACCCCACGCCTACGGGCCAAAGTTGGCCAGCCGCCGACATGTGCGACGACCATACGGTCCGCCACCGACTTGTCCGACGACTATAGGGTCGTCCCCACGACCCCGGGACTATGTTGGCCTGCCGCCGACATGTCCGCCGTCTATAGGGTCGGCCCCACGACCCCGGGACTAGGTTGGCCCGCCGCCGACTTGTCCGACGACTATAGGGTCGTCCCTACCACCCCGGGAATAGGTTGGCCAGTCACCGACATGTCCGACGACTATTGGGTCGTCCCCACGACCACGGGACTACGTTGCCCTGGCGCCGACATGTCCGACGACTATAGGGTCGTCCCCACGACCCCGGGTCTAGGTTGGCCCGCCGCCGACTTTTCCGACGACTATGGGGTCGTCCCCACGACCCCGGGAGTAGTTTGGCCCGCCGCCGACTTGTCCGACGACTATAGGGTCGTCCCCACGACCCCGGGACTAAGTTGGCCAGACGCCGACACGTGCGACGACTATAGGGTCGTCCCCACGACCCCGGGACTAGGTTGGCCCGCCGCCGACTTATCCGACGACTATAGGGTCGTCCCCACGACCCCGGGACTAGGTTGGCCCGCCGCCGACTTGTCCGACGACTATAGGGTCGTCCCCACGCCCCGGTCCAAAGTTGGCCAGCCGCCGACATGTCCGACGACTATGGGGTCGTCCCCACGACCCCGGGACTAGATTGGCCCGCCACCGTCATGTCCGACGACTATACGGTCGTCCCCACGTCCACTGGCCAAAGTTGCCCAGCCGCAGACATGTCCGACGACTATAGGGTCGTCCCCACGACCCCGGGACTAGGTTGGCCCGCCGCCGACTTGTCCGACGACTATAGGGTCGTCCCTAGCACCCCGGGAATAGGTTGGCCAGTCACCGACATGTCCGACGACTATAGGGTCGTCCCCACGACCACGGGACTATGTTGGCCCGCCGCCGACCTGTCCGACGACTATAGGTTCCGTCCCAACGACCCTGGGCATACGTTGGCCTGCCGCCGACATGTCCGACGACTATAGGGTCGTCCCCACGACCCCGGGGCTAGATTGCCCCGGCACCGTCCTGTCCGACGACTATAGGGTCGTCTCCACGACCCCGGGACTAGGTTGGCCAGTCACCGACATGTCCGACGACTATATGGTCGTCCCCACGACCACAGGCCAAAGTTTCCCAGCCGCCGACATGTCCGACGACTATAGGGTCGTCCCCACGACCACGGGCCAAAGTTGCCCTGCCGCCGACATGTCCGACGACTATAGGGTCGTCCCCACGACCCCGGGACTAGGTTGGCCTGTCGCCGACATGTCCGACGACTATAGGGTCGTCCCCACGCCCCGGGCCAAAGTTGGCCAGCCGCCGACATGTCGGACGACTATAGGGTCGTCCCCACGACCCCGGGACTAGATTGGCCCGCCACCGTCATGTCCGACGACTATAGGGTCGTCCCCACGACCACGGGCCAAAGTTGCCCTGGCGCCGACATGTCCGACGACTATAGGGTCGTCCCCACGACCCCGGGTCTAGGTTGGCCCGCCGCCGACTTTTCCGACGACTATGGGGTCGTCTCCACGACCCCGGGACTAGGTTGGCCCGCCGCCGACTTGTCCGACGACTATAGGGTCGTCCCCACGACCACGGGCCAAAGTTGCCCTGCCGCCGACATGTCCGACGACTATAGGGCCGTCTCCACGACCCCGGGACTAGGTTGGCCCGCCGCCGACTTGTCCGACGACTATAGGGTCGTCACCACGACCCCGGGACTAGGTTCGCCAGTCACCGACATGTCCGACGACTATAGGGTCGTCCCCACGACCACAGGCCAAAGTTGCCCAGCCGCCGACATGTCCGACGACTATAGGGTCGTCCCCACGACCCCGGGACTAGATTGGCCCGCCACCGTCATGTCCGACGACTATACGGTCGTCCCCGCGACCCCGGGACTAGGTTGGCCCGCCGCCGACGTGTCCTACGACTATGGGGTCGTCCCCACGACCCCGGGACTAGGTTGGCCTGCCGCCGACATGTCCGACGACTATAGGGTCGTCCCCACGCCCCGGGCCAAAGATGGCCAGCCGCCGACATGTCCGACGACTATAGGGTCGTCCCCACGACCCCGGGACTAGATTGGCCCGCCACCGTCATGTCCGACGACTATACGGTCGTCCCCGCGACCCCGGGACTAGGTTGGCCCGCCGCCGACGTGTCCTATGACTATGGGGTCGTCCCCACGACCACGAGACTAGGTTGGCCAGCCGCCGACATGTCCGACGACTATAGGGTCGTCCCACGAACCCGGGACTAGGTTGGCCAGTCACCGACATATCCGACGACTATAGGGTCGTCCCCACGACCACGGGCCAAAGTTGCCCTGGCGCCGACATGTCCGACGACTATAGGGTCGTCCGCACGACCCCGGGTCTAGGTTGGCCCGCCGCCGACTTTTCCGACGACTATGGGGTCGTCCCCACGACCCCGGGAGTAGGTTGGCCCGCCGCCGACTTGTCCGACGACTATAGGGTCGTCCCCACGACCCCGGGACTAAGTTCGCCAGACGCCGACACGTCCGACGACTATAGGGTCGTCCCCACGACCCCGGGACTAGGTTGGCCCGCCGCCGACTTGTCCGACGACTATAGGGTCGTCCCTACCACCCCCGGACTAGGTTGGCCAGCCGCCGACATGTCCGACGTCTATAGGGTCGTCCCCTCGACCCCGGGGCTAGATTGCCCCGGCACCGTCACGTCCGACGACTATAGGGTCGTCTCCACGACCCCGGGACTAGGTTGGCCAGTCACCGGCATGTCCGACGACTATAGGGTCGTCTCCACGACCCCGGGACTAGGTTGGCCCGCCGCCGACTTGTACGACGACTATAGGGTCGTCCCCACGACCCCGGGACTAGATTGGCCAGCCGCCGACATGTCCGACAACTATAGGGTCCTCTCCACGACCCCGGGACTAGGTTGGCCCGCCGCCGACATGTCCGACGACTATAGGGTCGTCCCCACGACCACGGGCCAAAGTTGCCCTGCCGCCGACATGTCCGACGACTATAGGGTCGTCCCCACGACCCCGGGACTAGGTTGGCCCGCCGCCGACATGTCCGACGACTATAGGGTCGTCCCCACGCCCCGGTCCAAAGTTGGCCAGCCGCCGACATGTCCGACGACTACGGGGTCGTCCCCACGACCCCGGGACTAGATTGGCCCGCCACCGTCATGTCCGACGACTATACGGTCGTCCCCACGTCCACTGGCCAAAGTTGCCCAGCCGCAGACATGTCCGACGACTATAGGGTCGTCCCCACGACCCCGGGACTAGATTGGCCCGCCACCGTGATGTCCGACGACTATAGGGTCGTCCCCACGGCCCCGGGACTAGATTGGCCGCCACCGTGATGTCCGACGACTATAGGGTCGTCTCCACGACCCCGGGACTAGGTTGGCCCGCCGCCGACTTGTCCGACGACTATAGGGTCGTCCCCACGACCACGGGCCAAAGTTGCCCTGCCGCCGACATGTCCGACGACTATAGGGTCGTGCCCACGATCCCGGGAATAGGTTGGCCCGCCGCCGACATGTCCGACGACTATAGGGTCGTCCCCACGCCCCGGGCCAAAGTTGGCCAGCCGCCGACATGTCCGACGACTATAGGGTCGTCCCCACGACCCCGGGGCTAGATTGCCCCGGCACCGTCATGTCCGACGACTATAGGGTCGTCCCCACGACCCCGGGACTAGATTGGCCCGCCACCGTCATGTCCGACGACTATACGGTCGTCCCCGCGACCCCGGGAGTAGGTTGGCCCGCCGCCGACTTGTACGACGACTATAGGGTCGTCCCCACGACCCCGGGACTAGATTGGCCAGCCGCCGACATTTCCGACAACTATAGGGTCCTCTCCACGACCCCGGGACTAGGTTGGCCCGCCGCCGACTTGTCCGACGACTATAGGGTCGTCCCCACGACCACGGGCCAAAGTTGCCCTGCCGCAGACATGTCCGACGACTATAGGGTCGTCCCCACGACCCCGGGAGTAGGTTGGCCCGCCGCCGACTTTTCGACGACTATGGCGTCGACCCCACGACCCCGGGACTAGGTTGGCCTGCCGCCGACTTGTCCGACGACTATAGGGTCGTCCCCACGACCCCGGGACTAAGTTGGCCAGACGCCGACACGTCCGACGACTATAGGGTCGTCCCCACGACCCCGGTACTAGGTTGGCCCGCCGCCGACTTATCCGACGGCTATAGGGTCGTCCCCACGACCCCGGGACTAGGTTGGCCCGCCGCCGACTTGTCCGACGACTATAGGGTCGTCCCTACCACCCCCGGACTAGGTTGGCCAGCCGCCGACTTGGTCGACGACTATAGGGTCGTCCCCACGACCCCGGGACTTGGTTGGCCCGCCGCCGACTTGTCCGACGACTATAGGGTCGTCCCTACCACCCCGGGACTAGGTTGGCCAGCCGCCGACATGTCCGACGTCTATAGGGTCGTCCCCTCGACCCCGGGGCTAGATTGCCCCGGCACCGTCACGTCCGACGACTATAGGGTCGTCTCCACGACCCCGGGACTAGATTGCCCCGGCACCGTCATGTCCGACGACTATAGGGTCGTCCCCACGTCCCCGGGACTAGGTCGGCCCGCCGCCGACATGTCCGACGACTATAGGGTCGTCCCCACGCCCCGGTCCAAAGTTGGCCAGCCGCCGACATGTCCGACGACTATAGAGTCGTCCCCACGACCCCGGGACTAGATTGGCCCGCCACCGTCATGTCCGACGACTAGACGGTCGTCCCCACGACCCCGGGACTAGGTTGGCCCGCCGCCGACTTGTCCGACGACTATAGGTTCGTCCCCACGACCACTGGCCAAAGTTGCCCAGCCGCAGACATGTCCGACGACTATAGGGTCGTCCCCACGACCCCGGGTCTAGATTGGCCCGCCACCGTCATGTCCGACGACTATACGGTCGTCCCCGCGACCCCGGGAGTAAGTTGGCCCGCCGCCGTCATGTCCGACGACTATACGGTCGTCCCCGCGACCCCGGGAGTAGGTTGGCCCGCCGCCGACTTGTACGACGACTATAGGGTCGTCCCCACGCCCCGGTCCAAAGTTGGCCAGCCGCCGACATGTCCGACGACTATAGAGTCGTCCCCACGACCCCGGGACTAGATTGGCCCGCCACCGTCATGTCCGACGACTAGACGGTCGTCCCCACGACCCCGGGACTAGGTTGGCCCGCCGCCGACTTGTCCGACGACTATAGGTTCGTCCCCACGACCACTGGCCAAAGTTGCCCAGCCGCCGACTTGTACGACGACTATAGGGTCGTCCCCACGACCCCGGGCCTACGTTGGCCCGCAGCCGACATGTCCGACGACTATAGGGTCGTCCCCACGACCACGGGCCAAAGTTGCCCTGCCGCCGACTTGTCCGACGACTATAGGGTCGTCCCCACGACCCCGGGACTAGGTTGGCCAGCCGCCGACATGCCCGACGACTATAGGGTCGTCCCCACGACCGCGGGACAAGATTGGCCCGCCACCGTCATGTCCGACGACTACACGGTCGTCCCCTCGACCCCGGGACTAGATTGGCCCGCCACCGTCATGTCCGACGACTATAGGGTCGTCCCCACGACCCCGGGGCTAGATTGCCCCGGCACCGTCATGTCCGACGACTATAGGGTCGTCCCCACGACCCCGGGACTAGATTGGCCCGCCACCGTCATGTCCGACGACTATACGGTCGTCCCCGCGACCCCGGGAGTAGGTTGGCCCGCCGCCGACTTGTACGACGACTATAGGGTCGTCCCCACGCCCCGGGCCAAAGTTGGCCAGCCGCCGACATGTCCGACGACTATAGGGTCGTCCCCACGACCCCGGGGCTAGATTGCCCCGGCACCGTCATGTCCGACGACTATAGGGTCGTCCCCACGACCCCGGGACTAGATTGGCCCGCCACCGTCATGTCCGACGACTATACGGTCGTCCCCGCGACCCCGGGAGTAGGTTGGCCCGCCGCCGACTTGTACGACGACTATAGGGTCGTCCCCACGACCCCGGGACTAGATTGGCCAGCCGCCGACATTTCCGACAACTATAGGGTCCTCTCCACGACCCCGGGACTAGGTTGGCCCGCCGCCGACTTGTCCGACGACTATAGGGTCGTCCCCACGACCACGGGCCAAAGTTGCCCTGCCGCAGACATGTCCGACGACTATAGGGTCGTCCCCACGACCCCGGGAGTAGGTTGGCCCGCCGCCGACTTTTCGACGACTATGGCGTCGACCCCACGACCCCGGGACTAGGTTGGCCTGCCGCCGACTTGTCCGACGACTATAGGGTCGTCCCCACGACCCCGGGACTAAGTTGGCCAGACGCCGACACGTCCGACGACTATAGGGTCGTCCCCACGACCCCGGTACTAGGTTGGCCCGCCGCCGACTTATCCGACGGCTATAGGGTCGTCCCCACGACCCCGGGACTAGGTTGGCCCGCCGCCGACTTGTCCGACGACTATAGGGTCGTCCCTACCACCCCCGGACTAGGTTGGCCAGCCGCCGAATTGGTCGACGACTATAGGGTCGTCCCCACGACCCCGGGACTTGGTTGGCCCGCCGCCGACTTGTCCGACGACTATAGGGTCGTCCCTACCACCCCGGGACTAGGTTGGCCAGCCGCCGACATGTCCGACGTCTATAGGGTCGTCCCCTCGACCCCGGGGCTAGATTGCCCCGGCACCGTCACGTCCGACGACTATAGGGTCGTCTCCACGACCCCGGGACTAGATTGCCCCGGCACCGTCATGTCCGACGACTATAGGGTCGTCCCCACGTCCCCGGGACTAGGTCGGCCCGCCGCCGACATGTCCGACGACTATAGGGTCGTCCCCACGCCCCGGTCCAAAGTTGGCCAGCCGCCGACATGTCCGACGACTATAGAGTCGTCCCCACGACCCCGGGACTAGATTGGCCCGCCACCGTCATGTCCGACGACTAGACGGTCGTCCCCACGACCCCGGGACTAGGTTGGCCCGCCGCCGACTTGTCCGACGACTATAGGTTCGTCCCCACGACCACTGGCCAAAGTTGCCCAGCCGCAGACATGTCCGACGACTATAGGGTCGTCCCCACGACCCCGGGTCTAGATTGGCCCGCCACCGTCATGTCCGACGACTATACGGTCGTCCCCACGACCCCGGGGCTAGATTGCCCCGGCACCGTAATGTCCGACGACTATAGGGTCGTCCCCACGACCCCGGGACTAGATTGGCCCGCCACCGTCATGTCCGACGACTATACGGTCGTCCCCGCGACCCCGGGAGTAGGTTGGCCCGCCGCCGACTTGTACGACGACTATAGGGTCGTCCCCACGCCCCGGTCCAAAGTTGGCCAGCCGCCGACATGTCCGACGACTATAGAGTCGTCCCCACGACCCCGGGACTAGATTGGCCCGCCACCGTCATGTCCGACGACTAGACGGTCGTCCCCACGACCCCGGGACTAGGTTGGCCCGCCGCCGACTTGTCCGACGACTATAGGTTCGTCCCCACGACCACTGGCCAAAGTTGCCCAGCCGCCGACTTGTACGACGACTATAGGGTCGTCCCCACGACCCCGGGACTAGGTTGGCCCGCCGCCGACTTATCCGACGGCTATTGGGTCGTCCCCACGACCCCGGGACTAGGTTGGCCAGCCGCCGACTTGGTCGACGTCTATAGGGTCGTCCCCACGACCACGGGCCAAAGTTGCCCTGCCGCCGACATGTCCGACGACTATAGGGTCGTCCCCACGATCCCGGGACTAGGTTGGCCCGCCGCCGACATGTCCGACGACTATAGGGTCGTCCCCACGACCCCGGGACTAGGTTGGCCCGCCGCCGACATGTCCGACGACTATACGGTCGTCCCCACGACCCCGGGACTAGGTTGGCCCGCCGACGACGTGTTCTACGACTATAGGGTCGTCCCCACGACCCCGGGACTAGGTTGGCCCGCCGCCGACATGTCCGACGACTATAGGGTCGTCCCCACGCCCCGGGCCAAAGTTGGCCAGCCGCCGACATGTCCGACGACTATAGGGTCGTCCCCACGACACCGGGACTAGATTGGCCCGCCACCGTCATGTCCGACGACTATACGGTCGTCCCCACGACCCCGGGACTAGGTTGGCCCGCCGACGACGTGTTCTACGACTATGGGGTCGTCCCCACGACCACGAGACTAGGTTGGCCAGCCGCCGACATGTCCGACGACTATAGGGTCGTCCCACGAACCCGGGACTAGGTTGGCCAGTCACCGACATATCCGACGACTATAGGGTCGTCCCCACGACCACGGGCCAAAGTTGCCCTGCCGCCGACATGTCCGACGACTATACGGTCGTCCCGCCGCCGACGTGTCCTACGACTATGGGGTCGTCCCCACGACCACGAGACTAGGTTGGCCAGCCGCCGACATGTCCGACGACTATAGGGTCGTCCCACGAACCCGGGACTAGGTTGGCCAGTCACCGACATATCCGACGACTATAGGGTCGTCCCCACGACCACGGGCCAAAGTTGCCCTGGCGCCGACATGTCCGACGACTATAGGGTCGTCCCCACGACCCCGGGACTAGGTTGGCCCGCCGCCGACATGTCCGACGACTATAGGGTCGTCCCCACGCCCCGGTCCCAAGTTGGCCAGCCGCCGACATGTCCGACGACTACGGGGTCGTCCCCACGATCCCCGGGACTAGATTGGCCCGCCACCGTCATGTCCGACGACTATACGGTCGTCCCCACGTCCACTGGCCAAAGTTGCCCAGCCGCAGACATGTCCGACGACTATAGGGTCGTCCCCACGACCCCGGGACTAGATTGGCCCGCCACCGTGATGTCCGACGACTATAGGGTCGTGCCCAGGACCCCGGGACTAGATTGGCCGCCACCGTGATGTCCGACGACTATAGGGTCGTCTCCACGACCCCGGGACTAGGTTGGCCCGCCGCCGAATTGTCCGACGACTATAGGGTCGTCCCCACGACCACGGGCCAAAGTTGCCCTGCCGCCGACATGTCCGAAGACTATAGGGTCGTCCCCACGATCCCGGGACTAGGTTGGCCCGCCGCCGACTTGTCCGACGACTGTAGGGTCGTCCCTACCACCCCGGGACTAGGTTGGCCAGCCGCCGACATGCCCGACGACTATAGGGTCGTCCCCACGACCCCGGGGCTAGATTGCCCCGGCACCGTCATGTCCGACGACTATAGGGTCGTCCCCACGACCCCGGGACTAGATTGGCCCGCCACCGTCATGTCCGACGACTATACGGTCGTCCCCGCGACCCCGGGAGTAGGTTGGCCCGCCACCGTGATGTCCGACGACTATAGGGTCGTCCCCACGACCCCGGGACTAGATTGGCCGCCACCGTGATGTCCGACGACTATAGGGTCGTCCCCACGACCCCGGGACTAGGTTGGCCCGCCGCCGACTTGTCCGACGACTATAGGCTCGTCCCTACCACCCCCGGACTAGGTTGGCCAGCCGCCGACATGTCCGACGATTATAGGGTCGTCCCCACGACCCCGGGTCTAGGTTGGCCCGCCGCCGACTTTTCCGACGACTATGGGGTCGTCCCCACGACCCCGGGAGTAGGTTGGCCCGCCGCCGACTTGTCCGACGACTATAGGGTCGTCCCCACGACCCCGGGACTAAGTTCGCCAGACGCCGACACGTCCGACGACTATAGGGTCGTCCCCACGACCCCGGGACTAGGTTGGCCCGCCGCCGACTTGTCCGACGACTGTAGGGTCGTCCCTACCACCCCGGGACTAGGTTGGCCAGCCGCCGACATGTCCGACGATTATAGGGTCGTCCCCACGAACCCGGGACCAGGTTGGCCAGTCACCGACATATCCGACGACTATGGGGTCGTCCCCACGACCACGGGCCAAAGTTGCCCTGGCGCCGACATGTCCGACGACTATAGGGTCGTCCCCACGACCCCGGGTCTAGGTTGGCCCGCCGCCGACTTTTCCGACGACTATGGGGTCGTCCCCACGACCCCGGGAGTAGGTTGGCCCGCCGCCGACTTGTCCGACGACTATAGGGTCGTCCCCACGACCCCGGGACTAAGTTCGCCAGACGCCGACACGTCCGACGACTATAGGGTCGTCCCCACGACCCCGGGACTAGGTTGGCCCGCCGCCGACTTGTCCGACGACTGTAGGGTCGTCCCTACCACCCCGGGACTAGGTTGGCCAGCCGCCGACATGCCCGACGACTATAGGGTCGTCCCCACGACCCCGGGGCTAGATTGCCCCGGCACCGTCATGTCCGACGACTAAAGGGTCGTCCCCACGTCCCCGGGACTAGATTGGCCCGCCACCGTCATGTCCGACGACTATACGGTCGCCCCGCGACCCCGGGACTAGGTTGGCCCGCCGCCGACGTGTCCTACGACTATGGGGTCGTCCCCACGACCACGAGACTAGGTTGGCCAGCCGCCGACATGTCCGACGACTATAGGGTCGTCCCCACGAACCCGGGACTAGGTTGGCCATTCACCGACATATCCGACGACTATAGGGTCGTCCCCACGACCACGGGCCAAAGTTGCCCTGGCGCCGACATGTCCGACGACTATAGGGTCGTCCCCACGACCCCGGGACTAGGTTGGCCCGCCGCCGACTTGTACGACGACTATAGGGTCGTCCCTACCACCCCGGGACTAGGTTGGCCAGCCGCCGACATGTCCGACGTCTATAGGGTCGTCCCCACGACCCCGGGACTAGTTTGGCCAGCCGCCGATATGTCCGACAACTATAGGGTCGTCTCCACGACCCCGGGACTAGGTTGGCCCGCCGCCGACTTGTCCGACGACTATAGGGTCGTCCCCACGACCACGGGCCAAAGTTGCCCAGCCGCCGACATGTCCGACGACTATACGGTCGTCCCCGCGACCCCGAGACTAGGTTGGCCCGCCGCCGACGTGTCCTACGACTATGGGGTCGTCCCCACGACCACGAGACTAGGTTGGCCAGCCGCCGACATGTCCGACGACTATAGGGTCGTCCCACGAACCCGGGACTAGGTTGGCCAGTCACCGACATATCCGACGACTATAGGGTCGTCCCCACGACCACGGGCCAAAGTTGCCCTGCCGGCGACATGTCCGACGACTATAGGGTCGTCCCCACGATCCCGGGACTAGGTTGGCCCGCCGCCGACATGTCCGACGACTATAGGGTCGTCCCCACGCCCCGGTCCAAAGTTGGCCAGCCGCCGACATGTCCGACGACTATAGGGTCGTCCCCACGAACCCGGGACTAGGTTGGCCAGTCACCGACATATCCGACGACTATAGGGTCGTCCCCACGACCACGGGCCAAAGTTGCCCTGGCGCCGACATGTCCGACGACTATAGGGTCGTCCCCACGACCCCGGGTCTAGGTTGGCCCGCCGCCGACTTTTCCGACGACTATGGGGTCGTCCCCGCGACCCCGGGACTAGGTTGGCCCGCCGCCGACGTGTCCTACGACTATGGGGTCGTCCCCACGACCACGAGACTAGGTTGGCCAGCCGCCGACATGTCCGACGACTATAGGGTCGTCCCCACGACCCCGGGGCTAGATTGCCCCGGCACCGTCATGTCCGACGACTATAGGGTCGTCCCCACGACCCCGGGACTAGATTGGCCCGGCACCGTCATGTCCGACGACTATACGGTCGTCCCCGCGACCCCGGGAGTAGGTTGGCCCGCCGCCGACTTGTACGACGACTATAGGGTCGTCCCCACGACCCCGGGACTAGATTGGCCAGCCGCCGACATGTCCGACAACTATAGGGTCCTCTCCACGACCCCGGGACTAGGTTGGCCCGCCGCCGACTTGTCCGACGACTATAGGGTCGTCCCCACGACCACGGGCCAAAGTTGCCCTGCCGCCGACATGTCCGACGACTATAGGGTCGTCCCCACGACCCCGGGACTAGGTTGGCCCGCCGCCGACATGTCCGACGACTATAGGGTCGTCCCCACGCCCCGGTCCAAAGTTGGCCAGCCGCCGACATGTCCGACGACTATAGGGTCGTCCCCACGAACCCGGGACTAGGTTGGCCAGTCACCGACATATCCGACGACTATAGGGTCGTCCCCACGACCACGGGCCAAAGTTGCCCTGGCGCCGACATGTCCGACGACTATAGGGTCGTCCCCACGACCCCGGGTCTAGGTTGGCCCGCCGCCGACTTTTCCGACGACTATGGGGTCGTCCCCACGACCCCGGGAGTATGTTGGCCCGCCGCCGACTTGTCCGACGACTATAGGGTCGTCCCCACGACCACGGGCCAAAGTTGCCCTGCCGCCGACATGTCCGACGACTATAGGGTCGTCCCCACGACCCCGGGAGTAGGTTGGCCCGCCGCCGACTTGTCCGACGACTATAGGGTCGTCCCCACGACCCCGGGACTAAGTTCGCCAGACGCCGACACGTCGGACGACTATAGGGTCGTCCCTCACGACCCCGGGACTAGGTTGGCCCGCCGCCGACTTATCCGACGACTATAGGGTCGTCCCGACGACCCCGGGACTAGGTTGGCCCGCCGCCGACTTGTCCGACGACTATAGGGTCGTCCCCACGACCACGGGCCAAAGTTGCCCTGCCGCCGACATGTCCGACGACTATAGGGTCGTCCCCACGACCCCGGGACTAGGTTGGCCCGCCGCCGACATGTCCGACGACTATAGGGTCGTCCCCACGCCCCGGTCCAAAGTTGGCCAGCCGCCGACATGTCCGACGACTACGGGGTCGTCCCCACGACCCCGGGACTAGATTGGCCCGCCACCGTCATGTCCGACGACTATACGGTCGTCCCCACGTCCACTGGCCAAAGTTGCCCAGCTGCAAACATGTCCGACGACTATAGGGTCGTCCCCACGACCCCGGGACTAGATTGGCCCGCCACCGTGATGTCCGACGACTATAGGGTCGTCCCCACGACCCCGGGACTAGATTGGCCGCCACCGTGATGTCCGACGACTATAGGGTCGTCTCCACGACCCCGGGACTAGGTTGGCCCGCCGCCGACTTGCCCGACGACTATAGGGTCGTCCCCACGACCACGGGCCAAAGTTGCCCTGCCGCCGACATGTCCGACGACTATAGGGTCGTCCCCACGATCCCGGGACTAGGTTGGCCCGCCGCCGACATGTCCGACGACTATAGGGTCGTCCCCACGCCCCGGGCCAAAGTTGGCCAGCCGCCGACATGTCCGACGACTATAGGGTCGTCCCCACGACCCCGGGGCTAGATTGCCCCGGCACCGTCATGTCCGACGACTATAGGGTCGTCCCCACGACCCCGGGACTAGATTGGCCCGGCACCGTCATGTCCGACGACTATACGGTCGTCCCCGCGACCCCGGGAGTAGGTTGGCCCGCCGCCGACTTGTACGACGACTATAGGGTCGTCTCCACGACCCCGGGACTAGGTTGGCCCGCCGCCGACTTGCCCGACGACTATAGGGTCGTCCCCACGACCACGGGCCAAAGTTGCCCTGCCGCCGACATGTCCGACGACTATAGGGTCGTCCCCACGATCCCGGGACTAGGTTGGCCCGCCGCCGACATGTCCGACGACTATAGGGTCGTCCCCACGCCCCGGGCCAAAGTTGGCCAGCCGCCGACATGTCCGACGACTATAGGGTCGTCCCCACGACCCCGGGGCTAGATTGCCCCGGCACCGTCATGTCCGACGACTATAGGGTCGTCCCCACGACCCCGGGACTAGATTGGCCCGGCACCGTCATGTCCGACGACTATACGGTCGTCCCCGCGACCCCGGGAGTAGGTTGGCCCGCCGCCGACTTGTACGACGACTATAGGGTCGTCCCCACGACCCCGGGACTAGATTGGCCAGCCGCCGACATGTCCGACAACTATAGGGTCCTCTCCACGACCCCGGGACTAGGTTGGCCCGCCGCCGACTTGTCCGACGACTATAGGGTCGTCCCCACGACCACGGGCCAAAGTTGCCCTGCCGCCGACATGTCCGACGACTATAGGGTCGTCCCCACGACCCCGGGACTAGGTTGGCCCGCCGCCGACATGTCCGACGACTATAGGGTCGTCCCCACGCCCCGGTCCAAAGTTGGCCAGCCGCCGACATGTCCGACGACTATAGGGTCGTCCCCACGAACCCGGGACTAGGTTGGCCAGTCACCGACATATCCGACGACTATAGGGTCGTCCCCACGACCACGGGCCAAAGTTGCCCTGGCGCCGACATGTCCGACGACTATAGGGTCGTCCCCACGACCCCGGGTCTAGGTTGGCCCGCCGCCGACTTTTCCGACGACTATGGGGTCGTCCCCACGACCCCGGGAGTAGGTTGGCCCGCCGCCGACTTATCCGACGACTATAGGGTCGTCCCCACAACTCCGGGACTAGGTTGGCCCGCCGCCGACTTGTTCGACGACTATAGGGTCGTCCTCACGACCACGGGCCAAAGTTGCCCTGCCGCCGACATGTCCGACGACTATAGGGTCGTCTCCACGACCCCGGGACTAGGTTGGCCCGCCGCCGACTTATCCGACGACTATAGGGTCGTCCCCACGACCCCGGGACTAGATTGGCCCGCCACCGTGATGTCCGACGACTATAGGGTCGTCCCCACGACCCCGGGACTAGATTGGCCGCCACCGTGATGTCCGACGACTATAGGGTCGTCCCCACGACCCCGGGACTAGGTTGGCCCGCCGCCGACATGTCCGACGACTATAGGGTCGTCCCCACGCCCCGGTCCAAAGTTGGCCAGCCGCCGACATGTCCGACGACTATAGGGTCGTCCCCACGAACCCGGGACTATGTTGGCCAGTCACCGACATATCCGACGACTATAGGGTCGTCCCCACGACCACGGGCCAAAGTTGCCCTGGCGCCGACATGTCCGACGACTATAGGGTCGTCCCCACGACCCCGGGTCTAGGTTGGCCCGCCGTCGACTTTTCCGACGACTATGGGGTCGTCCCCACGACCCCGGGAGTAGGTTGGCCCGCCGCCGACTTGTCCGACGACTATAGGGTCGTCCCCACGACCCCGGGACTAGGTTGGCCCGCCGCCGACTTGTCCGACGACTGTAGGGTCGTCCCTACCACCCCGGGACTAGGTTGGCCAGCCGGCGACATGTCCGACGACTATAGGGTCGTCCCCACGACCCCGGGGCTAGATTGCCCCGGCACCGTCATGTCCGACGACTATAGGGTCGTCCCCACGTCCCCGGGACTAGATTGGCCCGCCACCGTCATGTCCGACGACTATACGGTCGTCCCCGCGACCCCGGGACTAGGTTGGCCCGCCGCCGACGTGTCCTACGACTATGGGGTCGTCCCCACGACCACGAGACTAGGTTGGCCAGCCGCCGACATGTCCGACGACTATAGGGTCGTCCCCACGAACCCGGGACTAGGTTGGCCAGTCACCGACATATCCGACGACTATAGGGTCGTCCCCACGACCACGGGCCAAAGTTGCCCTGGCGCCGACATGTCCGACGACTATAGGGTCGTCCCCACGACCCCGGGTCTAGGTTGGCCCGCCGCCGACATTTCCGACGACTATGGGGTCGTCCCCACGACCCCGGGACTAGGTTGGCCCGCCGCCGACTTGTCCGACGACTATAGGGTCGTCCCTACCACCCCCGGACTAGGTTGGCCAGCCGCCGACTTGGTCGACGACTATAGGGTCGTCCCCACGACCCCGGGACTAGGTTGGCCCGCCGCCGACTTGTCCGACGACTATAGAGTCGTCCCTACCACCCCGGGACTAGGTTGGCCAGCCGCCGACATGTCCGACGTCTATAGGGTCGTCCCCACGACCCCGGGACTAGTTTGGCCAGCCGCCGATATGTCCGACAACTATAGGGTCGTCTCCACGACCCCGGGACTAGGTTGGCCCGCCGCCGACTTGTCCGACGACTATAGGGTCGTCCCCACGACCACGGGCCAAAGTTGCCCTGCCGCCGACATGTCCGACGACTATACGGTCGTCCCCGCGACCCCGGTACTAGGTTGGCCCGCCGCCGACGTGTCCTACGACTATGGGGTCGTCCCCACGACCACGAGACTAGGTTGGCCAGCCGCCGACATGTCCGACGACTATAGGGTCGTCCCACGAACCCGGGACTAGGTTGGCCAGTCACCGACATATCCGACGACTATAGGGTCGTCCCCACGACCACGGGCCAAAGTTGCCCTGGCGCCGACATGTCCGACGACTATAGGGTCGTCCCCACGACCCCGGGTCTAGGTTGGCCTGCCGCCGACTTTTCCGACGACTATGGGGTCGTCCCCACGACCCCGGGAGTAGGTTGGCCCGCCGCCGACTTGTCCGACGCCTATAGGGTCGTCCCCACGACCCCGGGACTAAGTTCGCCAGACGCCGACACGTCCGACGACTATAGGGTCGTCCCCACGACCCCGGGACTAGGTTGGCCCGCCGCCGACTTATCCGACGACTATAGGGTCGTCCCACGAACCCGGGACTAGGTTGGCCAGTCACCGACATATCCGACGACTATAGGGTCGTCTCCACGACCACGGGCCAAAGTTGCCCTGGCGCCGACATGTCCGACGACTATAGGGTCGTCCCCACGACCCCGGGAGTAGGTTGGCCCGCCGCCGACTTGTCCGACGACTATAGGGTCGTCCCCACGACCCCGGGACTAGGTTGGCCCGCCGCCGACTTATCCGACGACTATAGGGTCGTCCCCACGACCCCGGGACTAGGTTGGCCCGCCGCCGACTTGTCCGACGACTATAGGGTCGTCCCCACGACCACGGGCCAAAGTTGCCCTGTCGCCGACATGTCCGACGACTATAGGGTCGTCCCCACGACCCCGGGACTAGGTTGGCCCGCCGCCGACATGTCCGACGACTATAGGGTCGTCCCCACGCCCCGGTCCAAAGTTGGCCAGCCGCCGACATGTCCGACGACTACGGGGTCGTCCCCACGACCCCGGGACTAGATTGGCCCGCCACCGTCATGTCCGACGACTATACGGTCGTCCCCACGTCCACTGGCCAAAGTTGCCCAGCCGCAGACATGTCCGACGACTATAGGGTCGTCCCCACGACCCCGGGACTAGATTGGCCCGCCACCGTGATGTCCGACGACTATAGGGTCGTCCCCACGACCCCGGGACTAGATTGGCCGCCACCGTGATGTCCGACGACTATAGGGTCGTCTCCACGACCCCGGGACTAGGTTGGCCCGCCGCCGACTTGTCCGACGTCTATAGGGTCGTCCCCACGACCACGGGCCAAAGTTGCCCTGCCGCCGACATGTCCGACGACTATAGGGTCGTCCCCACGATCCCGCGACTAGGTTGGCCCGCCGCCGACATGTCCGACGACTATAGGGTCGTCCCCACGCCCCGGGCCAAAGTTGGCCAGCCGCCGACATGTCCGACGACTATAGGGTCGTCCCCACGACCCCGGGACTAGGTTGGCCCGCCGCCGACGTGTCCTACGACTATGGGGTCGTCCCCACGACCACGAGACTAGGTTGGCCAGCCGCCGACATGTCCGACGACTATAGGGTCGTCCCACGAACCCGGGACTAGGTTGGCCAGTCACCGACATATCCGACGACTATAGGGTCGTCCCCACGACCACGGGCCAAAGTTGCCCTGGCGCCAACATGTCCGACGACTATAGGGTCGTCCCCACGACCCCGGGTCTAGGTTGGCCTGCCGCCGACTTTTCCGACGACAATGGGGTCGTCCCCACGACCCCGGGAGTAGGTTGGCCCGCCGCCGACTTGTCCGACGCCTATAGGGTCGTCCCCACGACCCCGGGACTAAGTTCGCCAGACGCCGACACGTCCGACGACTATAGGGTCGTCCCCACGATCCCGGGACTAGGTTGGCCCGCCGCCGACATGTCCGACGACTATAGGGTCGTCCCACGAACCCGGGACTAGGTTGGCCAGTCACCGACATATCCGACGACTATAGGGTCGTCCCCACGACCACGGGCCAAAGTTGCCCTGGCGCCGACATGTCCGACGACTATAGGGTCGTCCCCACGACCCCGGGTCTAGGTTGGCCCGCCGCCGACTTTTCCGACGACTATGGGGTCGTCCCCACGACCCCGGGAGTAGGTTGGCCCGCCGCCGACTTGTCCGACGACTATAGGGTCGTCCCCACGACCCCGGGACTAGGTTGGCCCGCCGCCGACTTGTCCGACGACTGTAGGGTCGTCCCTACCACCCCGGGACTAGGTTGGCCAGCCGGCGACATGTCCGACGACTATAGGGTCGTCCCCACGACCCCGGGTCTAGGTTGGCCCGCCGCCGACTTTTCCGACGACTATGGGGTCGTCCCCACGACCCCGGGACTAGGTTGGCCCGCCGCCGACTTGTCCGACGACTATAGGGTCGTCCCTACCACCCCCGGACTAGGTTGGCCAGCCGCCGACTTGGTCGACGACTATAGGGTCGTCCCCACGACCCCGGGGCTAGATTGCCCCGGCACCGTCATGTCCGACGACTATAGGGTCGTCCCCACGTCCCCGGGACTAGATTGGCCCGCCACCGTCATGTCCGACGACTATACGGTCGTCCCCGCGACCCCGGGACTAGGTTGGCCCGCCGCCGACGTGTCCTACGACTATGGGGTCGTCCCCACGACCACGAGACTAGGTTGGCCAGCCGCCGACATGTCCGACGACTATAGGGTCGTCCCCACGAACCCGGGACTAGGTTGGCCAGTCACCGACATATCCGACGACTATAGGGTCGTCCCCACGACCACGGGCCAAAGTTGCCCTGGCGCCGACATGTCCGACGACTATAGGGTCGTCCCCACGACCCCGGGTCTAGGTTGGCCCGCCGCCGACTCTTCCGACGACTATGGGGTCGTCCCCACGACCCCGGGACTAGGTTGGCCCGCCGCCGACTTGTCCGACGACTATAGGGTCGTCCCTACCACCCCCGGACTAGGTTGGCCAGCCGCCGACTTGGTCGACGACTATAGGGTCGTCCCCACGACCCCGGGACTAGGTTGGCCCGCCGCCGACTTGTCCGACGACTATAGGGTCGTCCCTACCACCCCGGGACTAGGTTGGCCAGCCGCCGACATGTCCGACGTCTATAGGGTCGTCCCCACGACCCCGGGACTAGTTTGGCCAGCCGCCGATATGTCCGACAACTATAGGGTCGTCTCCACGATCCCGGGACTAGGTTGGCCCGCCGCCGACATGTCCGACGACTATAGGGTCGTCCCCACGCCCCGGGCCAAAGTTGGCCAGCCGCCGACATGTCCGACGACTATAGGGTCGTCCCCACGACCCCGGGGCTAGATTGCCCCGGCACCGTCATGTCCGACGACTATACGGTCGTCCCCGCGACCCCGGGAGTAGGTTGGCCCGCCACCGTCATGTCCGACGACTATACGGTCGTCCCCGCGACCCCGGGAGTAGGTTGGCCCGCCGCCGACTTGTACGACGACTATAGGGTCGTCCCCACGACCCCGGGAATAGATTGGCCAGCCGCCGACATGTCCGACAACTATAGGGTCCTCTCCACGACCCCGGGACTAGGTTGGCCCGCCGCCGACTTGTCCGATGACTATAGGGTCGTCCCCACGACCACGGGCCAAAGTTGCCTTGCCGCCGACATGTCCGACGACTATAGGGTCGTCCCCACGACCCCGGGACTAGGTTGGCCCGCCGCCGACATGTCCGACGACTATAGGGTCGTCCCCACGCCCCGGTCCAAAGTTGACCAGCCGCCGACATGTCCGACGACTATAGGGTCGTCCCCACGAACCCGGGACTAGGTTGGCCAGTCACCGACATATCCGACGACTATAGGGTCGTCCCCACGACCACGGGCCAAAGTTGCCCTGGCGCCGACATGTCCGACGACTATAGGGTCGTCCCCACGACCCCGGGTCTAGGTTGGCCCGCCGCCGACTTTTCCGACGACTATGGGGTCGTCCCCACGACCCCGGGAGTAGGTTGGCCTGCCGCCGACTTATCCGACGACTATAGGGTCGTCCCCACAACTCCGGGACTAGGTTGGCCCGCCGCCGACTTGTTCGACGACTATAGGGTCGTCCCCACGACCACGGGCCAAAGTTGCCCTGCCGCCGACATGTCCGTCGACTATAGGGTCGTCTCCACGACCCCGGGACTAGGTTGGCCCGCCGCCGACTTATCCGACGACTATAGGGTCGTCCCCACGACCCCGGGACTAGATTGGCCCGCCACCGTGATGTCCGACGACTATAGGGTCGTCCCCACGACCCCGGGACTAGATTGGCCGCCACCGTGATGTCCGACGACTATAGGGTCGTCTCCACGACCCCGGGACTAGGTTGGCCCGCCGCCGACTTGTCCGACGACTATAGGGTCGTCCCCACGACCACGGGCCAAAGTTGCACTGCCGCCGACATGTCCGACGACTATAGGGTCGTCCCCACGATCCCGGGACTAGGTTGGCCCGCCGCCGACTTGTTCGACGACTATAGGGTCGTCCCCACGACCACGGGCCAAAGTTGCCCTGCCGCCGACATGTCCGACGACTATAGGGTCGTCTCCACGACCCCGGGACTAGGTTGGCCCGCCGCCGACTTATCCGACGACTATAGGGTCGTCCCCACGACCCCGGGACTAGATTGGCCCGCCACCGTGATGTCCGACGACTATAGGGTCGTCCCCACGACCCCGGGACTAGATTGGCCGCCACCGTGATGTCCGACGACTATAGGGTCGTCCCCACGACCCCGGGACTAGATTGGCCGCCACCGTGATGTCCGACGACTATAGGGTCGTCCCCACGACCCCGGGACTAAGTTCGCCAGACGCCGACACGTCCGACGACTATAGGGTCGTCCCCACGACCCCGGGACTAGGTTGGCCCGCCGCCGACATGTCCGACGACTATAGGGTCGTCCCACGAACCCGGGACTAAGTTCGCCAGACGCCGACACGTCCGACGACTATAGGGTCGTCCCCACGACCCCGGGACTAGGTTGGCCCGCCGCCGACATGTCCGACGACTATAGGGTCGTCCCACGAACCCGGGACTAGGTTGGCCAGTCACCGACATATCCGACGACTATAGGGTCGTCCCCGCGACCCCGGGAGTAGGTTGGCCCGCCGCCGACTTGTACGACGACTATAGGGTCGTCCCCACGACCACGGGCCAAAGTTGCCCTGCCGCCGACATGTCCGACGACTATAGGGTCGTCCCCACGACCCCGGGACTAGGTTGGCCCGCCGCCGACATGTCCGACGACTATAGGGTCGTCCCCACGCCCCGGTCCAAAGTTGCACTGCCGCCGACATGTCCGACGACTATAGGGTCGTCCCCACGATCCCGGGACTAGGTTGGCCCGCCGCCGACTTGTTCGACGACTATAGGGTCGTCCCCACGACCACGGGCCAAAGTTGCCCTGGCGCCGACATGTCCGACGACTATAGGGTCGTCCCCACGACCCCGGGTCTAGGTTGGCCCGCCGTCGACTTTTCCGACGACTATGGGGTCGTCCCCACGACCCCGGGAGTAGGTTGGCCCGCCGCCGACTTGTCCGACGACTATAGGGTCGTCCCCACGACCCCGGGACTAGGTTGGCCCGCCGCCGACTTGTCCGACGACTGTAGGGTCGTCCCTACCACCCCGGGACTAGGTTGGCCAGCCGGCGACATGTCCGACGACTATAGGGTCGTCCCCACGACCCCGGGGCTAGATTGCCCCGGCACCGTCATGTCCGACGACTATAGGGTCGTCCCCACGTCCCCGGGACTAGATTGGCCCGCCACCGTCATGTCCGACGACTATACGGTCGTCCCCGCGACCCCGGGACTAGGTTGGCCCGCCGCCGACGTGTCCTACGACTATGGGGTCGTCCCCACGACCACGAGACTAGGTTGGCCAGCCGCCGACATGTCCGACGACTATAGGGTCGTCCCCACGAACCCGGGACTAGGTTGGCCAGTCACCGACATATCCGACGACTATAGGGTCGTCCCCACGACCACGGGCCAAAGTTGCCCTGGCGCCGACATGTCCGACGACTATAGGGTCGTCCCCACGACCCCGGGTCTAGGTTGGCCCGCCGCCGACTTTTCCGACGACTATGGGGTCGTCCCCACGACCCCGGGACTAGGTTGGCCCGCCGCCGACTTGTCCGACGACTATAGGGTCGTCCCTACCACCCCCGGACTAGGTTGGCCAGCCGCCGACTTGGTCGACGACTATAGGGTCGTCCCCACGACCCCGGGACTAGGTTGGCCCGCCGCCGACTTGTCCGACGACTATAGAGTCGTCCCTACCACCCCGGGACTAGGTTGGCCAGCCGCCGACATGTCCGACGTCTATAGGGTCGTCCCCACGACCCCGGGACTAGTTTGGCCAGCCGCCGATATGTCCGACAACTATAGGGTCGTCTCCACGACCCCGGGACTAGGTTGGCCCGCCGCCGACTTGTCCGACGACTATAGGGTCGTCCCCACGACCACGGGCCAAAGTTGCCCTGCCGCCGACATGTCCGACGACTATACGGTCGTCCCCGCGACCCCGGGACTAGGTTGGCCCGCCGCCGACGTGTCCTACGACTATGGGGTCGTCCCCACGACCACGAGACTAGGTTGGCCAGCCGCCGACATGTCCGACGACTATAGGGTCGTCCCACGAACCCGGGACTAGGTTGGCCAGTCACCGACATATCCGACGACTATAGGGTCGTCCCCACGACCACGGGCCAAAGTTGCCCTGGCGCCGACATGTCCGACGACTATAGGGTCGTCCCCACGACCCCGGGTCTAGGTTGGCCTGCCGCCGACTTTTCCGACGACTATGGGGTCGTCCCCACGACCCCGGGAGTAGGTTGGCCCGCCGCCGACTTGTCCGACGCCTATAGGGTCGTCCCCACGACCCCGGGACTAAGTTCGCCAGACGCCGACACGTCCGACGACTATAGGGTCGTCCCCACGACCCCGGGACTAGGTTGGCCCGCCGCCGACTTATCCGACGACTATAGGGTCGTCCCACGAACCCGGGACTAGGTTGGCCAGTCACCGACATATCCGACGACTATAGGGTCGTCCCCACGACCACGGGCCAAAGTTGCCCTGGCGCCGACATGTCCGACGACTATAGGGTCGTCCCCACGACCCCGGGTCTAGGTTGGCCCGCCGCCGACTTTTCCGACGACTATGGGGTCGTCCCCACGACCCCGGGAGTAGGTTGGCCCGCCGCCGACTTGTCCGACGACTATAGGGTCGTCCCCACGACCCCGGGACTAGGTTGGCCCGCCGCCGACTTATCCGACGACTATAGGGTCGTCCCCACGACCCCGGGACTAGGTTGGCCCGCCGCCGACTTGTCCGACGACTATAGGGTCGTCCCCACGACCACGGGCCAAAGTTGCCCTGTCGCCGACATGTCCGACGACTATAGGGTCGTCCCCACGACCCCGGGACCAGGTTGGCCCGCCGCCGACATGTCCGACGACTATAGGGTCGTCCCCACGCCCCGGTCCAAAGTTGGCCAGCCGCCGACATGTCCGACGACTACGGGGTCGTCCCCACGACCCCGGGACTAGATTGGCCCGCCACCGTCATGTCCGACGACTATACGGTCGTCCCCACGTCCACTGGCCAAAGTTGCCCAGCCGCAGACATGTCCGACGACTATAGGGTCGTCCCCACGCCCCGGGCCAAAGTTGGCCAGCCGCCGACATGTCCGACGACTATAGGGTCGTCCCCACGACCCCGGGACTAGGTTGGCCCGCCGCCGACGTGTCCTACGACTATGGGGTCGTCCCCACGACCACGAGACTAGGTTGGCCAGCCGCCGACATGTCCGACGACTATAGGGTCGTCCCACGAACCCGGGACTAGGTTGGCCAGTCACCGACATATCCGACGACTATAGGGTCGTCCCCACGACCACGGGCCAAAGTTGCCCTGGCGCCGACATGTCCGACGACTATAGGGTCGTCCCCACGACCCCGGGTCTAGGTTGGCCTGCCGCCGACTTTTCCGACGACAATGGGGTCGTCCCCACGACCCCGGGAGTAGGTTGGCCCGCCGCCGACTTGTCCGACGCCTATAGGGTCGTCCCCACGACCCCGGGACTAAGTTCGCCAGACGCCGACACGTCCGACGACTATACGGTCGTCCCCGCGACCCCGGGAGTAGGTTGGCCCGCCACCGTCATGTCCGACGACTATACGGTCGTCCCCGCGACCCCGGGAGTAGGTTGGCCCGCCGCCGACTTGTACGACGACTATAGGGTCGTCCCCACGACCCCGGGAATAGATTGGCCAGCCGCCGACATGTCCGACAACTATAGGGTCCTCTCCACGACCCCGGGACTAGGTTGGCCCGCCGCCGACTTGTCCGATGACTATAGGGTCGTCCCCACGACCACGGGCCAAAGTTGCCTTGCCGCCGACATGTCCGACGACTATAGGGTCGTCCCCACGACCCCGGGACTAGGTTGGCCCGCCGCCGACATGTCCGACGACTATAGGGTCGTCCCCACGCCCCGGTCCAAAGTTGACCAGCCGCCGACATGTCCGACGACTATAGGGTCGTCCCCACGAACCCGGGACTAGGTTGGCCAGTCACCGACATATCCGACGACTATAGGGTCGTCCCCACGACCACGGGCCAAAGTTGCCCTGGCGCCGACATGTCCGACGACTATAGCGTCGTCCCCACGACCCCGGGTCTAGGTTGGCCCGCCGCCGACTTTTCCGACGACTATGGGGTCGTCCCCACCACCCCGGGAGTAGGTTGGCCCGCCGCCGACTTGTCCGACGACTATAGGGTCGTCCCCACGACCCCGGGACTAAGTTGGCCAGACGCCGACACGTCCGACGACTATAGGGTCGTCCCCACGACCCCGGGACTAGGTTGACCCGCCGTCGACTTATCCGACGACTATAGGGTCGTCCCCACGACCCCGGGACTAGGTTGGCCCGCCGCCGACTTGTCCGACGACTATAGGGTCGTCCCCACGACCCCGGGGCTAGATTGCCCCGGCATCGTCATGTCCGACGACTATAGGGTCGTCCCCACGTCCCCGGGACTAGATTGGCCCGCCACCGTCATGTCCGACGACTATACGGTCGTCCCCGCGACCCCGGGACTAGGTTGGCCCGCCGCCGACGTGTCCTACGACTATGGGGTCGTCCCCACGACCACGAGACTAGGTTGGCCAGCCGCCGACATGTCCGACGACTATAGGGTCGTCCCCACGAACCCGGGACTAGGTTGGCCAGTCACCGACAAATCCGACGACTATAGGGTCGTCCCCACGACCACGGGCCAAAGTTGCCCTGGCGCCGACATGTCCGACGACTATAGGGTCGTCCCCACGACCCCGGGTCTAGGTTGGCCCGCCGCCGACTTTTCCGACGACTATGGGGTCGTCCCCACGACCCCGGGACTAGGTTGGCCCGCCGCCGACTTGTCCGACGACTATAGGGTCGTCCCTACCACCCCCGGACTAGGTTGGCCAGCCGCCGTCTTGGTCGACGACTATAGGGTCGTCCCCACGACCCCGGGACTAGGTTGGCCCGCCGCCGACTTGTCCGACGACTATAGGGTCGTCCCTACCACCCCGGGACTAGGTTGGCCAGCCGCCGACATGTCCGACGTCTATAGGGTCGTCCCCACGACCACGAGACTAGGTTGGCCAGCCGCCGACATGTCCGACGACTATAGGGTCGTCCCACGAACCCGGGACTAGGTTGGCCAGTCACCGACATATCCGACGACTATAGGGTCGTCCCCACGACCACGGGCCAAAGTTGCCCTGGCGCCGACATGTCCGACGACTATAGGGTCGTCCCCACGACCCCGGGTCTAGGTTGGCCCGCCGCCGACTTTTCCGACGACTATGGGGTCGTCCCCACGACCCCGGGAGTAGGTTGGCCCGCCGCCGACATGTCCGACGACTATAGGGTCGTCCCCACGAACCCGGGACTAGGTTGGCCAGTCACCGACATATCCGACGACTATAGGGTCGTCCCCACGACCACGGGCCAAAGTTGCCCTGGCGCCGACATGTCCGACGACTATAGGGTCGTCCCCACGACCCCGGGTCTAGGTTGGCCCGCCGCCGACTTTTCCGACGACTATGGGGTCGTCCCCACGACCCCGGGAGTAGGTTGGCCCGCCGCCGACTTGTCCGACGACTATAGGGTCGTCCCCACGACCCCGGGACTAGGTTGGCCCGCCGCCGACTTGTCCGACGACTATAGGGTCGTCCCTACCACCCCGGGACTAGGTTGGCCAGCCGCCGACATGTCCGAAGTCTATAGGGTCGTCCCCTCGACCCCGGGGCTAGATTGCCCCGGCTCCGTCACGTCCGACGACTATAGGGTCGTCTCCACGACCCCGGGACTAGGTTGGCCAGTCACCGGCATGTCCGACGACTATAGGGTCGTCTCCACGACCCCGGGACTAGGTTGGCCCGCCGCCGACTTGTCCGACGACTATAGGGTCGTCCCCACGACCACGGGCCAAAGTTGCCCTGCCGCCGACATGTCCGACGACTATAGGGTCGTCCCCACGACCCCGGGACTAGGTTGGCCCGCCGCCGACTTGTCCGACGACTATAGGGTCGTCCCCACGACCACGGGCCAAAGTTGCCCTGCCGCCGACATGTCCGACGACTATAGGGTCGTCCCCACGACCCCGGGGCTAGATTGCCCCGGCATCGTCATGTCCGACGACTATAGGGTCGTCCCCACGATCCCGGGACTAGATTGGCCCGCCACCGTCATGTCCGACGACTATACGGTCGTCCCCGCGACCCCGGGAGTAGGTTGGCCCGCCGCCGACTTGTACGACGACTATAGGGTCGTCCCCACGACCCCGGGACTAGATTGGCCAGCCGCCGACATGTCCGACAACTATAGGGTCCTCTCCACGACCCCGGGACTAGGTTGGCCCGCCGCCGACATATCCGACGACTATAGGGTCGTCCCCACGACCACTGGACTAGGTTGGCCCGCCGCCGACTTGTCCGACGACTATAGGGTCGTCCCCACGACCCCGGGTCTAGGTTGGCCCGCCGCCGACTTTTCCGACGACTATGGGGTCGTCCCCACGACCCCGGGAGTAGGTTGGCCCGCCGCCGACTTGTCCGACGACTATAGGGTCGTCCCCACGACCCCGGGTCTAGGTTGGCCCGCCGCCGTCTTGTCCGACGACTATAGGGTCGTCCCCACGACCCCGGGACTAAGTTGGCCAGACGCCGACACGTCCGACGACTGTAGGGTCGTCCCCACGACCCCGGGACTAGGTTGGCCCGCCGCCGACTTATCCGACGACTATAGGGTCGTCCCCACGACCCCGGGACTAGGTTGGCCCGCCGCCGACTTGTCCGACGACTATAGGGTCGTCCCCACGACCACGGGCCAAAGTTGCCCTGCCGCCGACATGTCCGACGACTATAGGGTCGTCCCCACGACCCCGGGACTAGGTTGGCCCGCCGCCGACTTGTCCGACGACTATAGGGTCGTCCCTACCACCCCGGGACTAGGTTGGCCAGCCGCCGACATGTCCGACGTCTATAGGGTCGTCCCCTCGACCCCGGGGCTAGATTGCCCCGGCTCCGTCACGTCCGACGACTATAGGGTCGTCCCCACGACCCCGGGACTAGATTGGCCCGCCACCGTGATGTCCGACGACTATAGGGTCGTCCCCACGACCCCGGGACTAGATTGGCCGCCACCGTGATGTCCGACGACTATAGGGTCGTCTCCACGACCCCGGGACTAGTTTGGCCCGCCGCCGACTTGTCCGACGACTATAGGGTCGTCCCCACGACCACGGGCCAAAGTTGCCCTGCCGCCGACATGTCCGACGACTATAGGGTCGTCCCCACGATCCCGGGACTAGGTTGGCCCGCCGCCGACATGTCCGACGACTATAGGGTCGTCCCCACGCCCCGGGCCAAAGTTGGCCAGCCACCGACATGTCCGACGACTATAGGGTCGTCCCCACGACCCCGGGGCTAGATTGCCCCGGCACCGTCATGTCCGACGACTATAGGGTCGTCCCCACGACCCCGGGACTAGATTGGCCCGCCACCGTCATGTCCGACGACTATACGGTCGTCCCCGCGACCCCGGGAGTAGGTTGGCCCGCCGCCGACTTTTACGACGACTATAGGGTCGTCCCCACGACCCCGGGACTAGATTGGCCAGCCGCCGACATGTCCGACAACTATAGGGTCCTCTCCACGACCCCGGGACTAGGTTGGCCCGCCGCCGACTTGTCCGACGACTATAGGGTCGTCCCCACGACCACGGGCCAAAGTTGCCCTGCCGCCGACATGTCCGACGACTATAGGGTCGTCCCCACGACCCCGGGACTAGGTTGGCCCGCCGCCGACATGTCCGACGACTATAGGGTCGTCCCCACGCCCCGGTCCAAAGTTGGCCAGCCGCCGACATGTCCGACGACTATAGGGTCGTCCCCACGAACCCGGGACTAGATTGGCCAGTCACCGACATATCCGACGACTATAGGGTCGTCCCCACGACCACGGGCCAAAGTTGCCCTGGCGCCGACATGTCGGACGACTATAGGGTCGTCCCCACGACCCCGGGTCTAGGTTGGCCCGCCGCCGACTTTTCCGACGACTATGGGGTCGTCCCCACGACCCCGGGAGTAGGTTGGCCCGCCGCCGACTTGTCCGACGACTATAGGGTCGTCCCCACGACCCCGGGACTAAGTTGGCCAGACGCCGACACGTCCGACGACTATAGGGTCGTCCCCACGACCCCGGGACTAGGTTGGCCCGCCGCCGACTTATCCGACGACTATAGGGTCGTCCCCACGACCCCGGGACTAGGTTGGCCCGCCGCCGACTTGTCCGACGACTATAGGGTCGTCCCTACCACCCCGGGACTAGGTTGGCCAGCCGCCGACATGTCCGAAGTCTATAGGGTCGTCCCCTCGACCCCGGGGCTAGATTGCCCCGGCTCCGTCACGTCCGACGACTATAGGGTCGTCTCCACGACCCCGGGACTAGGTTGGCCAGTCACCGGCATGTCCGACGACTATAGGGTCGTCTCCACGACCCCGGGACTAGGTTGGCCCGCCGCCGCCTTGTCCGACGACTATAGGGTCGTCCCCACGACCTCGGGACAGGGTTGGCCAGTCACCGACATATCCGACGACTATAGGGTCGTCCCCACGACCACGGGCCAAAGTTGCCCTGGCGCCGACATGTCCGACGACTATAGGGTCGTCCCCACGACCCCGGGTCTAGGTTGGCCCGCCGCCGACTTTTCCGACGACTATGGGGTCGTCCCCACGACCACGAGACTAGGTTGGCCAGCCGCCGACATGTCCGACGACTATAGGGTCGTCCCCACGAACCCGGGACTAGGTTGGCCAGTCACCGACATATCCGACGACTATAGGGTCGTCCCCACGACCACGGGCCAAAGTTGCCCTGGCGCCGACATGTCCGACGACTATAGGGTCGTCCCCACGACCCCGGGTCTAGGTTGGCCCGCCGCCGACTTTTCCGACGACTATGGGGTCGTCCCCACGACCCCGGGACTAGGTTGGCCCGCCGCCGACTTGTCCGACGACTATAGGGTCGTCCCTACCACCCCCGGACTAGGTTGGCCAGCCGCCGACTTGGTCGACGACTATAGGGTCGTCCCCACGACCCCGGGACTAGGTTGGCCCGCCGCCGACTTGTCCGACGACTATAGGGTCGTCCCTACCACCCCGGGACTAGGTTGGCCAGCCGCCGACATGTCCGACGTCTATAGGGTCGTCCCCACGACCCCGGGACTAGTTTGGTCAGCCGCCGATATGTCCGACAACTATAGGGTCGTCTCCACGACCCCGGGACAAGGTTGGCCCGCCGCCGACTTGTCCGACGACTATAGGGTCGTCCCCACGACCACGGGCCAAAGTTGCCCTGCCGCCGACATGTCCGACGACTATACGGTCGTCCCCGCGACCCCGGGACTAGGTTGGCCCGCCGCCGACGTGTCCTACGACTATGGGGTCGTCCCCACGACCACGAGACTAGGTTGGCCAGCCGCCGACATGTCCGACGACTATAGGGTCGTCCCACGAACCCGGGACTAGGTTGGCCAGTCACCGACATATCCGACGACTATAGGGTCGTCCCCACGACCACGGGCCAAAGTTGCCCTGGCGCCGACATGTCCGACGACTATAGGGTCGTCCCCACGACCCCGGGTCTAGGTTGGCCCGCCGCCGACTTTTCCGACGACGATGGGGTCGTCCCCCACGACCCCGGGAGTAGGTTGGCCCGCCGCCGACTTGTCCGACGACTATAGGGTCGTCCCCACGACCCCGGGACTAGGTTGGCCCGCCGCCGACTTATCCGACGA
This sequence comes from Andrena fulva, assembly GCA_946251845.1. Classification (NCBI taxonomy): domain Eukaryota; kingdom Metazoa; phylum Arthropoda; class Insecta; order Hymenoptera; family Andrenidae; genus Andrena; species Andrena fulva. Next base: position 412,372 of record CAMITZ010000148.1, on the reverse strand, counting down.
CTATAGGGTCGTCCCCACGACCCCGGGACTAGGTTGGCCCGCCGCCGACTTGTCCGACGACTATAGGGTCGTCCCCACGACCACGGGCCAAAGTTGCCCTGTCGCCGACATGTCCGACGACTATAGGGTCGTCCCCACGACCCCGGGACTAGGTTGGCCCGCCGCCGACATGTCCGACGACTATAGGGTCGTCCCCACGCCCCGGTCCAAAGTTGGCCAGCCGCCGACATGTCCGACGACTACGGGGTCGTCCCCACGACCCCGGGACTAGATTGGCCCGCCACCGTCATGTCCGACGACTATACGGTCGTCCCCACGTCCACTGGCCAAAGTTTCCCAGCCGCAGACATGTCCGACGACTATAGGGTCGTCCCCACGACCCCGGGACTAGATTGGCCCGCCACCGTGATGTCCGACGACTATAGGGTCGTCCCCACGACCCCGGGACTAGATTGGCCGCCACCGTGATGTCCGACGACTATAGGGTCGTCTCCACGACCCCGGGACTAGGTTGGCCCGCCGCCGACTTGTCCGACGTCTATAGGGTCGTCCCCACGACCACGGGCCAAAGTTGCCCTGCCGCCGACATGTCCGACGACTATAGGGTCGTCCCCACGATCCCGGGACTAGGTTGGCCCGCCGCCGACATGTCCGACGACTATAGGGTCGTCCCCACTCCCCGGGCCAAAGTTGGCCAGCCGCCGACATGTCCGACGACTATAGGGTCGTCCCCACGACCCCGGGGCTAGATTGCCCCGGCACCGTCATGTCCGACGACTATAGGGTCGTCCCCACGACCCCGGGACTAGATTGGCCCGCCACCGTCATGTCCGACGACTATACGGTCGTCCCCGCGACCCCGGGAGTAGGTTGGCCCGCCGCCGACTTGTACGACGACTATAGGGTCGTCCCCACGACCCCGGGACTAGATTGGCCAGCCGCCGACATGTCCGACAACTATAGGGTCCTCTCCACGACCCCGGGACTAGGTTGGCCCGCCGCCGACTTGTCCGACGACTATAGGGTCGTCCCCACGACCACGGGCCAAAGTTGCCCTGCCGCCGACATGTCCGACGACTATAGGGTCGTCCCCACGACCCCGGGACTAGGTTGGCCCGCCGCCGACATGTCCGACGACTATAGGGTCGTCCCCACGCCCCGGTCCAAATTTGGCCAGCCGCCGACATGTCCGACGACTATAGGGTCGTCCCCACGAACCCGGGACTAGGTTGGCCAGTCACCGACATATCCGACGACTATAGGGTCGTCCCCACGACCACGGGCCAAAGTTGCCCTGGCGCCGACATGTCCGACGACTATAGGGTCGTCCCCACGACCCCGGGACTAGGTTGGCCCGCCGCCGACTTGTCCGACGATTATAGGGTCGTCCCCACGACCCCGGGTCTAGGTTGGCCCGCCGTCGACATGTCCGACGACTATAGGGTCGTCCCCACGCCCCGGGCCAAAGTTGGCTAGCCGCCGACTTGTCCGACGACTATAGGGTCGTCCCCACAACCCCGGGACTAGGTTGGCCAGCCGCCGACATGTCCGACGACTATACGGTCGCACCCACGACCACGAGACTAGGTTGGCCAGCCGCCGACATGTCCGACGACTATAGGGTCGTCCCCACGACCCCGGGACTAGGTTGGCCCGCCGCCGACTTGTCCGACGACTATAGGGTCGTCCCCACGACCCCGGGTCTAGGTTGGCCCGCCGTCGACATGTCCGCCGACTATAGGGTCGTCCCCACGACCCCGGGTCTAGGTTGGCCCGCCGCCGACTTGTCCGACGACTATAGGGTCGTCCCCACGACCCCGGGACTAGGTTGGCCCGCCGCCGACTTGTCCGACGACTATAGGGTCGTCCCCACGACCCCGGGACTAGGTTGGCCCGCCGCCGACTTGTCCGACGACTATAGGGTCGTCCCCACGACCCCGGGTCTAGGTTGGCCCGCCGTCGACATGTCCGACGACTATAGGGTCGTCCCCACGCCCCGGGCCAAAGTTGGCTAGCCGCCGACATGTCCGACGACTATAGGGTCGTCCCCACGACCCCGGGACAAGGTTGGCCCGCCGCCGACTTGTCCGACGACTATAGGGTCGTCCCCACGACCCCGGGACTAGGTTGGCCAGCCGCCGACATGTCCGCCGACTATAGGGTCGTCCCTACCACCCCGGGACTAGGTTCGCCAGCCGCCGACATGTCCGACGACTATAGGGTCGTCCCCACAACCCCGGGGCTAGATTGGCCAGCCGCCGACATGTCCGACGACTATAGGGTCGTCCCCACGACCCCGGGATTAAGTTGGTCAGCCGCCGACATGTCCGACGACTATAGGGTCGTCCCCACGACCCCGGGACTAGATTGGCCCGCCACCATCATGTCCGACGACTATAGAGTCGTCCCCACGACCCCGGGAATAGTTTGGCCCGCCGCCGACATATCCGACGACTATAGGGTCGTCCCCACGACCCCGGGACTAGATTGGCCCGCCACCATCATGTCCGACGACTATAGGGTCGTCCCCACGACCCCGGGACTAGGTTGGCCCGCCGCCGACTTGTCCGACGACTATAGGGTCGTACCTCCCACCCCGGGACTAGGTTGGCCCGCCGCCGACTTGTCCGACGACTATAGGGTCGTCCCCACGACCACGGGCCAAAGTTGGTCAGCCGCCGACATGTCCGACGCCTATACGGTCGTCCCCACGACCCCGGGACTAGATTGGCCCGCCACCGTCATGTCCGACGACTATAGGTTCGTCCCCACGACCACGGGACTAGGTTGGCCCGCCGCCGACTTGTCCGACGACTATAGGGTCGTCCCCACGACCCCGGGACTAGGTCGGCCCGCCGCCGACTTGTCCGACGACTATAGGGTCGTCCCCACGACCACGGGCCAAAGTTGCCCTGCCGCCGACATGTCCGACGACTATAGGGTCGTCCCCACGATCCCGGGACTAGGTTGGTCCGCCGCCGACATGTCCGACGACTATAGGGTCGTCCCCACGACCACTGGCCAAAGTTGCCCAGCCGCCGACATGTCCGACGACTATAGGGTCGTCCCCACGACCCCGGGACTAGGTTGGCCCGCCGCCGACTTGTCCGACGATTATAGGGTCGTCCCCACGACCCCGGGTCTAGGTTGGCCCGCCGTCGACATGTCCGACGACTATAGGGTCGTCCCCACGCCCCGGGCCAAAGTTGGCTAGCCGCCGACATGTCCGACGACTATAGGGTCGTCCCCACGACCCCGGGACTAGATTGGCCCGCCACCGTCATGTCCGACGACTATACGGTCGTCCCCACGACCACGAGACTAGGTTGGCCAGCCGCCGACATGTCCGACGACTATAGGGTCGTCCCCACCACCCCGGGTCTGGGTTGGCCAGCCGCCGACATGTCCGACTACTATAGGGTCGTCCCCACGACCACGGGCCAAAGTTGGCTAGCCGCCGACATGTCCGACGACTATAGGGTCGTCCCCACGACCCCGGTTCTAGGTTGGCCCGCCGCCGACTTGTCCGACGACTATAGGGTCGTCCCCACGACCCCGGGACTAGGTTGGCCAGCCGCCGACATGTCCGACGACTATACGGTCGTCCCCACGACCACGAGACTAGGTTGGCCAGCCGCCGACATGTCCGACGACTATAGGGTCGTCCCCACGACCCCGGGACTAGGTTGGCCCGCCGCCGACTTGTCCGACGACTATAGGGTCGTCCCCACGACCCCGGGTCTAGGTTGGCCCGCCGTCGACATGTCCGACGACTATAGGGTCGTCCCCACGCCCCGGGCCAAAGTTGGCTAGCCGCCGACATGTCCGACGACTATAGGGTCGTCCCCACGACCCCGGGTCTAGGTTGGCCCGCCGCCGACTTGTCCGACGACTATAGGGTCGTCCCCACGACCCCGGTTCTAGGTTCGCCCGCCGCCGACTTGTCCGACGACTATAGGGTCGTCCCCACGACCCCGGGACTAGGTTGGCCAGCCGCCGACATGTCCGACGACTATACGGTCGTCCCCACGACCACGAGACTAGGTTGGCCAGCCGCCGACATGTCCGACGACTATAGGGCCGTCCCCACGACCCCGGGACTAGGTTGGCCCGCCGCCAACTTGTCCGACGACTATAGGGTCGTCCCCACGACCCCGGGTCTAGGTTGGCCCGCCGTCGACATGTCCGACGACTATAGGGTCGACCCACGACCCCGGTTCTAGGTTGGCCCGCCGCCGACTTGTCCGACGACTATAGGGTCGACCCACGACCCCGGGACTAGGTTGGCCAGCCGCCGACATGTCCGACGACTATACGGTTGTCCCCACGACCACGAGACTAGGTTGGCCAGCCGCCGACATGTCCGACGACTATAGGGTCGTCCCCACGACCCCGGGACTAGGTTGGCCCGCCGCCGACTTGTCCGACGACTATAGGGTCGTCCCCACGACCCCGGGTCTAGGTTGGCCCGCCGTCGACATGTCCGACGACTATAGGGTCGTCCCCACGCCCCGGGCCAAAGTTGGCTAGCCGCCGACATGTCCGACGACTATAGGGTCGTCCCCACGACCCCGGGTCTAGGTTGGCCCGCCGCCGTCATGTCCGACGACTATACGGCCGTCCCCACGACCACGAGACTAGGTTGGCCAGCCGCCGACATGTCCGACGACTATAGGGTCGTCCCCACCACCCCGGGTCTAGGTTGGCCAGCCGCAGACATGTCCGACGACTATAGGGTCGTCCCCACGACCACGGGCCAAAGTTGGCTAGCCGCCGACATGTCCGACGTCTATAGGGTCGTCCCCACGACCCCGGGGCTAGATTGGCCCTCCACCGTCATGTCCGACGACTATAGGTTCGTCCCTACGACCCTGGGCATACGTTGGCCAGCCGCCGACATGTCCGACGACTATAGGGTCGTCCCCACGACCCCGGGACAAGATTGGCCCGCCACCGTCATGTCCGACGACTATACGGTCGTCCCCTCGACCCCGGGACTAGATTGGCCCGCCACCGTCATATCCGACGACTATAATTTCGTCCCCACGACCACGGGACAAGGTTGGCCCGCCGCCGACTTGTCCGACGACTATAGGGTCGTCCCCACGACCACGGGCCAAAGTTGCCCTGCCGCCGACATGTCCGACGACTATAGGGTCGTCCCCACGATCCCGGGACAAGGTTGGCCCGCCGCCGACATGTCCGACGACTATAGGGTCGTCCCCACGCCCCGGGCCAAAGTTGGCTAGCCGCCGACATGTCCGACGACTATAGGGTCGTCCCCACGACCCCGGGTCTAGGTTGGCCCGCCGCCGTCATGTCCGACGACTATACGGCCGTCCCCACGACCACGAGACTAGGTTGGCCAGCCGCCGACATGTCCGACGACTATAGGGTCGTCCCCACCACCCCGGGTCTAGGTTGGCCAGCCGCCGACATGTCCGACGACTATAGGGTCGTCCCCACGACCACGGGCTAAAGTTGGCTAGCCGCCGACATGTCCGACGTCTATAGGGTCGTCCCCACGACCCCGGGGCTAGATTGGCCCTCCACCGTCATGTCCGACGACTATAGGGTCGTCCCCACCACCCCGGGTCTAGGTTGGCCAGCCGCCGACATGATCCGACGACTATAGGGTCGTCCCCACGACCCCGGGACTAGGTTGGCCCGCCGCCGACATGTCCGACGACTATAGGGTCGTCCCCACGACCCCGGGACTAGGTTGGCCAGCCGCCGACATGTCCGACGACTATACGGTCGTCCCCACGACCACGAGACTAGGTTGGCCAGCCGCCGACATGTCCGACGACTATAGGGCCGTCCCCACTACCCCGGGACTAGGTTGGCCCGCCGCCAACTTGTCCGACGACTATAGGGTCGTCCCCACGACCCCGGGTCTAGGTTGGCCCGCCGCCGACATGTCCGACGACTGTACGGTTGTCCCCACGACCACGAGACAAGGTTGGCCAGCCGCCGACATGTCCGACGACTATAGGGTCGTCCCCACGACCCCGGGACTTGGTTGGCCCGCCGCCGACTTGTCCGACGACTATAGGGTCGTCCCCACGACCACGGGCCAAAGTTGGCTAGCCGCCGACTTGTCCGACGACTATAGGGTCGTCCCCACGACCCCGGGACTAGGTTGGCCAGCCGCCGACATGTCCGACGACTATACGGTTGTCCCCACGACCACGAGACTAGGTTGGCCAGCCGCCGACATGTCCGACGACTATAGGGTCGTCCCCACGACCCCGGGCCAAAGTGGCCCTGCCGCCGACATGTCCGACGATTATAGGGTCGTCCCCACGACCCCGGGACAAGATTGGCCCGCCACCGTCATGTCCAACGACTATACGGTCGTCCCCTCGACCCCGGGAATAGGTTGTCCCGCCGCCGACATGTCCGACGTCTATAGGGTCGTCCCCACGACCCCGGGGCTAGATTGGCCCTCCACCGTCATGTCCGACGACTATAGGTTCGTCCCTACGACCCTGGGCATACGTTGGCCAGCCGCCGACATGTCCGACGACTATAGGGTCGTCCCCACGACCCCGGGACAAGATTGGCCCGCCACCGTCATGTCCGACGACTATACGGTCGTCCCCTCGACCCCGGGACTAGATTGGCCCGCCACCGTCATATCCGACGACTATAATTTCGTCCCCACGACCACGGGACTAGGTTGGCCCGCCGCCGACTTGTCCGACGACTATAGGGTCGTCCCCACGACCCCGGGACTAGGTTGGCCCGCCGCCGACTTGTCCGACGACTATAGGGTCGTCTCCACGACCCGGGCCAAAGTTGGCCAGCCGCCGACATGTCCGACGACTATAGGGTCGTCCCCACGACCCCGGGACTAGGTTGGCCTGCCGCCGACATGTCCGACGTTTATAGGGTCGTCCCCACGACCCCGGGACAAGATTGGCCCGCCACCGTCATGTCCGACGACTATACGGCGTCCCCTCGACCCCGGGAATAGGTTGGCCCGCCGCCGACGTGTCGTACGACTAAGGGGTCGTCCCCACGACCACGAGACTAGGTTGGCCAGCCGCCGACATGTCCGACGACTATAGGGTCGTCCCCACGACCCCGGGACTAGATTGGCCCGCCACCGTCATGTCCGACGACTATAGGTTCGTCCCTACGACCCTGGGCATACGTTGGCCAGCCGCCGACATGCCCGACGACTATAGGGTCGTCCCCACGACCCCGGGACAAGATTGGCCCGCCACCGTCATGTCCGACGACTACACGGTCGTCCCCTCGACCCCGGGACTAGATTGGCCCGCCACCGTCATGTCCGACGACTATAGGTTCGTCCCCACGACCACGGGACTAGGTTGGCCCGCCGCCGACTTGTCCGACGACTATAGGGTCGTCCCCACGACCCCGGGACTAGGTCGGCCCGCCGCCGACTTGTCCGACGACTATAGGGTCGTCCCCACGACCACGGGCCAAAGTTGCCCTCCCGCCGACATGTCCGACGACTATAGGGTCGTCCCCACGACCCCGGGACTAGGTTGGCCCGCCACCGTAATGTCCGACGACTATAGGTTCGTCCCTACGACCCTGGGCATACGTTGGCCAGCCGCCGACATGCCCGACGACTATAGGGTCGTCCCCACGACCCCGGGACAAGATTGGCCCGCCACCGTCATGTCCAACGACTACACGGTCGTCCCCTCGACACCGGGACTAGATTGGCCCGCCACTGTCATGTCCTACGACTATAGGGTCGTCCCCACGACCACTGGCCAAAGTTGCCCAGCCGCCGACATGTCCGACGACTATAGGGTCGTCCCCACGACCCCGGGACTAGGTTGGCCCGCCGCCGTCATGTCCGACGACTATACGGTCGTCCCCTCGACCCCGGGTCTAGATTGGCCCGCCACCGTCATATCCGACGACTATAGGGTCGTCCCCACGACCCCGGGACTAGGTCGGCCCGCCGCCGACTTGTCCGACGACTATAGGGTCGTCCCCACGACCACGGGCCAAAGTTGCCCTGCCGCCGACATGTCCGACGATTATAGGGTCGTCCCCACGATCCCGGGACTAGTTTGGCCCGCCGCCGACATGTCCGACGACTATAGGGTCGTCCCCACGCCCCGGGCCAAAGTTGGCCAGCCGCCGACATGTCCGACGACTATAGGATCGTCCCCACGACCCCGGCACTAGGGTGGCCCGCCGCCGACATGTCCGACGTCTAAAGGGTCGTCCCCACGACCCCGGGGCTAGATTACCCCGGCACCGTCATGTCCGACGACTATAGGGTCGTCCCCACGACCCCGGGACCAGGTTGGCCCGCCGCCGACTTGTCCCGCCGCTGACTTGTCCGACGACTATAGGGTCGTCTCCACGACCCCGGGACTAGGTTGGCCAGTCACCGAAATGTCCGACGACTATAGGGTCGTTCCCACGACCACTGGCCAAAGTTGCCCTGCCGCCGACATGTCCGACGACAATAGGGTCGTCCCCACGACCCCGGGCAAAAGTTGCCCTGCCGCCGACATGATCCGACGACTATAGGGTCGTCCCCACGACCCCGGTTCTAGGTTGGCCCGCCGCCGACTTGTCCGACGACTATAGGGTCGTCCCCACGACCCCGGGAGTAGGTTGGCCAGCCGCCGACATGTCCGACGACTGTACGGTTGTCCCCACGACCACGAGACTAGGTTGGACAGCCGCCGACATGTCCGACGACTATAGGGTCGTCCCCACGACCCCGGGACTTGGTTGGCCCGCCGCCGACTTGTCCGACGACTATACGGTTGTCCCCACGACCACGAGACTAGGTTGGCCAGCCGCCGACATGTCCGACGACTATAGGGTCGTCCGCACGACCCCGGGCCAAAGTGGCCCTGCCGCCGACATGTCCGACGATTATAGGGTCGTCCCCACGACCCCGGGACAAGATTGGCCCGCCACCGTCATGTCCAACGACTATACGGTCGTCCCCTCGACCCCGGGAATAGGTTGTCCCGCCGCCGACGTGTCCTACGACTATGGGGTCGTCCCCACGACCACGAGACTAGGTTGGCCAGCCGCCGACATGTCCGACGACTATAGGGTCGTCCCCACGACCCCGGGACTAGGTTGGCCCGCCGCCGACATGTCCGACGTCTATAGGGTCGTCCCCACGACCCCGGGGCTAGATTGGCCCTCCACCGTCATGTCCGACGACTATAGGTTCGTCCCTACGACCCTGGGCATACGTTGGCCAGCCGCCGACATGTCCGACGACTATAGGGTCGTCCCCACGACCCCGGGACAAGATTGGCCCGCCACCGTCATGTCCGACGACTATACGGTCGTCCCCTCGACCCCGGGACTAGATTGGCCCGCCACCGTCATATCCGACGACTATAATTTCGTCCCCACGACCACGGGACTAGGTTGGCCCGCCGCCGACTTGTCCGACGACTATAGGGTCGTCCCCACGACCCCGGGACTAGGTTGGCCCGCCGCCGACTTGTCCGACGACTATAGGGTCGTCCCCACGACCCGGGCCAAAGTTGGCCAGCCGCCGACATGTCCGACGACTATAGGGTCGTCCCCACGACCCCGGGACTAGGTTGGCCTGCCGCCGACATGTCCGACGTTTATAGGGTCGTCCCCACGACCCCGGGACAAGATTGGCCCGCCACCGTCATGTCCGACGATTATACGGTCGTCCCCTCGACCCCGGGAATAGGTTGGCCCGCCGCCGACGTGTCGTACGACTAAGGGGTCGTCCCCACGACCACGAGACTAGGTTGGCCAGCCGCCGACATGTCCGACGACTATAGGGTCGTCCCCACGACCCCGGGACTAGATTGGCCCGCCACCGTCATGTCCGACGACTATAGGTTCGTCCCTACGACCCTGGGCATACGTTGGCCAGCCGCCGACATGCCCGACGACTATAGGGTCGTCCCCACGACCCCGGGACAAGATTGGCCCGCCACCGTCATGTCCGACGACTACACGGTCGTCCCCTCGACCCCGGGACTAGATTGGCCCGCCACCGTCATGTCCGACGACTATAGGTTCGTCCCCACGACCACGGGACTAGGTTGGCCCGCCGCCGACTTGTCCTACGACTATAGGGTCGTCCCCACGACCCCGGGACTAGACCGGCCCGCCGCCGACTTGTCCGACGACTATAGGGTCGTCCCCACGACCACGGGCCAAAGTTGCCCTCCCGCCGACATGTCCGACGACTATAGGGTCGTCCCCACGACCCCGGGACTAGGTTGGCCAGCCGCCGACATGCCCGACGACTATAGGGTCGTCCCCACGACCCCGGGACAAGATTGGCCCGCCACCGTCATGTCCGACGACTACACGGTCGTCCCCTCGACCCCGGGACTAGATTGGCCCGCCACCGTCATGTCCGACGACTATAGGTTCGTCCCCACGACCACGGGACTAGGTTGGCCCGCCGCCGACTTGTCCGACGACTATAGGGTCGTCCCCACGACCCCGGGACTAGGTCGGCCCGCCGCCGACTTGTCCGACGACTATAGGGTCGTCCCCACGACCACGGGCCAAAGTTGCCCTCCCGCCGACATGTCCGACGACTATAGGGTCGTCCCCACGACCCCGGGACTAGGTTGGCCCGCCACCGTAATGTCCGACGACTATAGGTTCGTCCCTACGACCCTGGGCATACGTTGGCCAGCCGCCGACATGCCCGACGACTATAGGGTCGTCCCCACGACCCCGGGACAAGATTGGCCCGCCACCGTCATGTCCAACGACTACACGGTCGTCCCCTCGACACCGGGACTAGATTGGCCCGCCACTGTCATGTCCTACGACTATAGGGTCGTCCCCACGACCACTGGCCAAAGTTGCCCAGCCGCCGACATGTCCGACGACTATAGGGTCGTCCCCACGACCCCGGGACTAGGTTGGCCCGCCGCCGTCATGTCCGACGACTATACGGTCGTCCCCTCGACCCCGGGTCTAGATTGGCCCGCCACCGTCATATCCGACGACTATAGGGTCGTCCCCACGACCCCGGGACTAGGTCGGCCCGCCGCCGACTTGTCCGACGACTATAGGGTCGTCCCCACGACCACGGGCCAAAGTTGCCCTGCCGCCGACATGTCCGACGATTATAGGGTCGTCCCCACGATCCCGGGACTAGTTTGGCCCGCCGCCGACATGTCCGACGACTATAGGGTCGTCCCCACGCCCCGGGCCAAAGTTGGCCAGCCGCCGACATGTCCGACGACTATAGGATCGTCCCCACGACCCCGGCACTAGGGTGGCCCGCCGCCGACATGTCCGACGTCTAAAGGGTCGTCCCCACGACCCCGGGGCTAGATTACCCCGGCACCGTCATGTCCGACGACTATAGGGTCGTCCCCACGACCCCGGGACCAGGTTGGCCCGCCGCCGACTTGTCCCGCCGCTGACTTGTCCGACGACTATAGGGTCGTCTCCACGACCCCGGGACTAGGTTGGCCAGTCACCGAAATGTCCGACGACTATAGGGTCGTTCCCACGACCACTGGCCAAAGTTGCCCTGCCGCCGACATGTCCGACGACAATAGGGTCGTCCCCACGACCCCGGGCAAAAGTTGCCCTGCCGCCGACATGATCCGACGACTATAGGGTCGTCCCCACGACCCCGGTTCTAGGTTGGCCCGCCGCCGACTTGTCCGACGACTATAGGGTCGTCCCCACGACCCCGGGAGTAGGTTGGCCAGCCGCCGACATGTCCGACGACTGTACGGTTGTCCCCACGACCACGAGACTAGGTTGGACAGCCGCCGACATGTCCGACGACTATAGGGTCGTCCCCACGACCCCGGGACTTGGTTGGCCCGCCGCCGACTTGTCCGACGACTATACGGTTGTCCCCACGACCACGAGACTAGGTTGGCCAGCCGCCGACATGTCCGACGACTATAGGGTCGTCCGCACGACCCCGGGCCAAAGTGGCCCTGCCGCCGACATGTCCGACGATTATAGGGTCGTCCCCACGACCCCGGGACAAGATTGGCCCGCCACCGTCATGTCCAACGACTATACGGTCGTCCCCTCGACCCCGGGAATAGGTTGTCCCGCCGCCGACGTGTCCTACGACTATGGGGTCGTCCCCACGACCACGAGACTAGGTTGGCCAGCCGCCGACATGTCCGACGACTATAGGGTCGTCCCCACGACCCCGGGACTAGGTTGGCCCGCCGCCGACATGTCCGACGTCTATAGGGTCGTCCCCACGACCCCGGGGCTAGATTGGCCCTCCACCGTCATGTCCGACGACTATAGGTTCGTCCCTACGACCCTGGGCATACGTTGGCCAGCCGCCGACATGTCCGACGACTATAGGGTCGTCCCCACGACCCCGGGACAAGATTGGCCCGCCACCGTCATGTCCGACGACTATACGGTCGTCCCCTCGACCCCGGGACTAGATTGGCCCGCCACCGTCATATCCGACGACTATAATTTCGTCCCCACGACCACGGGACTAGGTTGGCCCGCCGCCGACTTGTCCGACGACTATAGGGTCGTCCCCACGACCCCGGGACTAGGTTGGCCCGCCGCCGACTTGTCCGACGACTATAGGGTCGTCCCCACGACCCGGGCCAAAGTTGGCCAGCCGCCGACATGTCCGACGACTATAGGGTCGTCCCCACGACCCCGGGACTAGGTTGGCCTGCCGCCGACATGTCCGACGTTTATAGGGTCGTCCCCACGACCCCGGGACAAGATTGGCCCGCCACCGTCATGTCCGACGATTATACGGTCGTCCCCTCGACCCCGGGAATAGGTTGGCCCGCCGCCGACGTGTCGTACGACTAAGGGGTCGTCCCCACGACCACGAGACTAGGTTGGCCAGCCGCCGACATGTCCGACGACTATAGGGTCGTCCCCACGACCCCGGGACTAGATTGGCCCGCCACCGTCATGTCCGACGACTATAGGTTCGTCCCTACGACCCTGGGCATACGTTGGCCAGCCGCCGACATGCCCGACGACTATAGGGTCGTCCCCACGACCCCGGGACAAGATTGGCCCGCCACCGTCATGTCCGACGACTACACGGTCGTCCCCTCGACCCCGGGACTAGATTGGCCCGCCACCGTCATGTCCGACGACTATAGGTTCGTCCCCACGACCACGGGACTAGGTTGGCCCGCCGCCGACTTGTCCTACGACTATAGGGTCGTCCCCACGACCCCGGGACTAGACCGGCCCGCCGCCGACTTGTCCGACGACTATAGGGTCGTCCCCACGACCACGGGCCAAAGTTGCCCTCCCGCCGACATGTCCGACGACTATAGGGTCGTCCCCACGACCCCGGGACTAGGTTGGCCCGCCACCGTCATGTCCGACGACTATAGGTTCGTCCCTACGACCCTGGGCATACGTTGGCCAGCCGCCGACATGCCCGACGACTATAGGGTCGTCCCCACGACCCCGGGACAAGATTGGCCCGCCACCGTCATGTCCGACGACTACACGGTCGTCCCCTCGACACCGGGACTAGATTGACCCGCCACCGTCATGTCCTACGACTATAGGGTCGTCCCCACGACCACTGGCCAAAGTTGCCCAGCCGCCGACATGTCCGACGACTATAGGGTCGTCCCCACGACCCCGGGACTAGTTTGGCCCGCCGCCGTCATGTCCGACGACTATACGGTCGTCCCCTCGACCCCGGGACTAGATTGGCCCGCCACCGTCATATCCGACGACTATAGGGTCGTCCCCACGACCCCGGGACTAGGTCGGCCCGCCGCCGACTTGTCCGACGACTATAGGGTCGTCCCCACGACCACGGGCCAAAGTTGCCCTGCCGCCGACATGTCCGACGATTATAGGGTCGTCCACACGATCCCGGGACTAGGTTGGCCCGCCGCCGACATGTCCGACGATTATAGGGTCGTCCCCACGACCCCGGGACTAGGTCGGCCCGCCGCCGACTTGTCCGACGACTATAGGGTCGTCCCCACGACCACGGGCCAAAGTTGCCCTGCCGCCGACATGTCCGACGATTATAGGGTCGACCCCACGATCCCGGGACTAGGTTGGCCCGCAGCCGACATGTCCGACGACTATAGGGTCGTCCCCACGACCCCGGGGCTAGATTGCCCCGGCACCGTCATGTCCGACGACTATAGGGTCGTCCCCACGACCGCGAGACTAGGTTGGCCCGCCGCCGACTTGTCCGACGCCTATAGGGTCGTCCCCACGACCACGGGCCAATGTTGCCATGCCGCCGACATGTCCGACGACTAAAGGGTCGTCCCCACGACCCCGGGACTAGGTTGGCCCGCCGCCGACATGTCCGACGACTATAGGGTCGTCCCCACGCCCCGGGCCAAAGTTGGCCAGCCGCCGACATGTCCGACGACTATAGGATCGTCCCCACGACCCCGGGACTAGGGTGGCCCGCCGCCGACATGTCCGACGTCTAAAGGGTCGTCCCCACGACCCCGGGGCTAGATTACCCCGGCACCGTCATGTCCGACGACTATAGGGTCGTCCCCACGACCCCGGGACCAGGTTGGCCCGCCGCCGACTTGTCCCGCCGCCGACTTGTCCGACGACTATAGGGTCGTCTCCACGACCCCGGGACTAGGTTGGCCAGTCACCGAAATGTCCGACGACTATAGGGTCGTTCCCACGACCCCGGGTCTAGGTTGGCCCGCCGCCGACTTGTCCGACGACTATAGGGTCGTTCCCACGACCCCGGGTCTAGGTTGGCCCGCCACCGTCATGTCCGACGACTATACGGTCGTCCCCTCGACCCCGGGAATAGGTTGGCCCGCCGCCGACGTGTCGTACGACTATGGGGTCGTCCCCACGACCACGAGACTAGGTTGGCCAGCCGCCGACATGTCCGACGACTCTAGGGTCGTCCCCACGACCCCGGGACTAGATTGGCCCGCCACCGTCATGTCCGACGACTATAGGTTCGTCCCTACGACCCCGGGCATACGTTGGCCAGCCGCCGACATGCCCGACGACTATAGGGTCGTCCCCACGACCCCGGGACAAGATTGGCCCGCCGCCGACTTGTCCGGCGACTATAGGGTCGTCCCCACGACCCTGGGTCTAGGTTGGCCCGCCGCCGTCATGTCCGACGACTATACGGTCGTCCCCACGACCACGAGACTAGGTTGGCCAGCCGCCGACATGTCCGACGACTATAGGGTCGTCCCCACGACCCCGGGTCTTGGTTGGCCCGCCGTCGACATGTCCGACGACTATAGGGTCGTCCCCACGCCCCGGGCCAAAGTTGGCTAGCCGCCGACATGTCCGACGACTATAGGGTCGTCCCCACGACCCCGGGACTATGTTGGCCTGCCGCCGACATGTCCGCCGTCTATAGGGTCGTCCCCACGACCCCGGGTCTAGGTTGGCCCGCCGTCGACATGTCCGACGACTATAGGGTCGTCCCCACGCCCCGGGCCAAAGTTGGCTAGCCGCCGACATGTCCGACGACTATAGGGTCGTCCCCACGACCCCGGGTCTAGGTTGGCCCGCCGCCGACTTGTCCGACGACTATAGGGTCGTTCCCACGACCACTGGCCAAAGTTGCCCTGCCGCCGACATGTCCGACGACTATAGGGTCGTCCGCACGACCCCGGGACTAGATTGGCCCGCCACCGTCATGTCCGACGACAATAGGGTCGTCCCCACGACCACGGGCCAAAGCTGGCCCGCCTCCGACATGTCCGACGACTATAGGGTCGTCTCCACGACCCCGGGACTAGATTGGCCTGCCACCATCATGTCCGACGACTATAGGGACGTCCCCACGACCACGGGACTAGGTTGGGCCGCCGCCGACTAGTCCGACGACTATAGGGTCGTCCCAACGACCCCGGGACTAGATTGGCCCGCCACCATCATGTCCGACGACTATAGGGACGTCCCCACGACCACGGGACTAGGTTGGCCCGCCGCCGACTTGTCCGACGACTATAGGGTCGCGCCTACCACCCCGGGACTAGTATGACCCGCCGCCGACTTTTCCGACGACTATAGGGTCGTCCCCACGAACCCAGGACTAGGTTGGCCAGTCACCGACATGTCCGACGACTATAGGGTCGTCCTCACGACCACGGGCCAAAGTTGCCCTGCCGCCGACATGTCCGACGACTATAGGGACGTCCCCACGACCACGGGACTAGGTTGGCCCCCGCCGACTTGTCCGACGACTATAGGGTCGTGCCTACCACCCCGGGACTAGGATGACCCGCCGCCGACTTTTCCGACGACTATAGGGTCGTCCCCACGAACCCGGGACTAGGTTGGCCAGCCGCCGACATGTCCGACGACTATAGGGTCGTCCCCACCACCCCGGGTCTAGGTTGGCCAGCCGCCGACATGTCCGACGACTATAGGGTCGTCCCCACGACCACGGGCCAAAGTTGCCCTGCCGCCGACATGTCCGACGACTATAGGGTCGTCCTCACGACCACGGGCCAAAGTTGCCCTGCCGCCGACATGTCCGACGACTATAGGATCGTCCCCACGACCCCGGGACTAGGTTGGCCAGTCACCGACATGTCCGACGACTATAGGGTCGTCCTCACGACCACGGGCCAAAGTTGCCCTGCCGCCGACATGTCCGACGACTATAGGGTCGTCCCCACGACCCCGGGACTAGGTTGGCCAGCCTCCGACATATCCGACGACTATAGGGTCGTCCCCACGACCACGGGCCAAAGTTGACCTGCCGCCGACATGTCCGACGATTATAGGGTCGTCCCCACGACCACGGGCCAAAGCTGGCCAGCCGCCGACATGTCCGACGACTATAGGTTCGTATCCACGACCCCGGGACTAGGTTGGCCAGCCGCCGACATGTCCGACGACTATAGGGTCGTCCCCACGACCACGGGCCAAAGCTGGCCAGCCGCCGACATGTCCGACGACTATAGGGTCGTCTCCACGACCCCGGGACTAGATTGGCCCGCCACCGTCATGTCCGACGAATATAGGTTCGTGCCTACGATCCTGGGCATACGTTGGCCCGCCGCCGACATGTCCGACGACTATAGGGTCGTCCCCAAGACCACGGGCCAAAGTTGCCCTGCCGCCGACATGTCCGACGACTACAGGGTCGTCCCCACGACCCCGGGTCTAGGTTGGCCCGCCGTCGACATGTCCGACGACAATAGGGTCGTCCCCACGCCCCGGGCCAAAGTTGGCCAGCCGCCGACATGTCCGACGACTATAGGGTCGTCCCCACGACCCCGGGACTAGATTGGCCCGCCACCGTCATGTCCGACGACTATACGGTCGTCCCCACGACCCCGGGACTAGGTTGGCCCGCCGACGACGTGTCCTACGACTATGGGGTCGTCCCCACGACCACGAGACTAGGTTGGCCAGCCGCCGACATGTCCGACGACAATAGGGTCGTCCCCACCACCCCGGGTCTAGGTTGGCCAGCCGCCGACATGTCCGACGACTATAGGATCGTCCCCACGACCACGGGCCAAAGTTGCCCTGCCGCCGACATGTCCGACGACTATAGGGTCGTCCCCACGACCCCGGGACTAGGTTGGCCAGTCACCGACATGTCCGACGACTATAGGGTCGTCCCCACGACCCGGGCCAAAGTTGACCTGCCGCCGACATGTCCGACGACTATAGGGTCGTCCCCACGACCCCGGGACTAGGTTGGCCTGCCGCCGACATGTCCAACGACTATAGGGTCGTCCCCACGGCCCCGGGACTAGGTTGGCCCGCCGCCGACTTGTCCGACGACTATAGGGTCGTCCACACGACCCGGGCCAAAGTTGGCCGGCCGCCGACATGTCCGACGACTATAGGGTCGTCCCCACGACCCCGGGACTAGGTTGGCCTGCCGCCGACATGTCCGACGACTATAGGGTCGTCCCCAAGACCACGGGCCAAAGTTGGCCGGCCGCCGACATGTCCGACGACTATAGGGTCATCCCCACGACCCCGGGACTAGGTTGGTCTGCCGCCGACATGTCCGACGACTATAGGGTCGTCCCCACGACCCCGGGACAAGATTGGCCCGCCACCGACATGTCCGACGACTTTAGGGTCGTCCCCACGACCCCGGGTCTAGCTTGGCCCGCCGCCGACTTGTCCGACGACTATAGGGTCGTCCCCACGACCCCGGGAGTAGGATGGCCCGCCGCCGACTTGTCCGACGACTATAGGGTCGTCCCCACGACCCCGGGACTAGGTTGGCCAGCCGCCGACATGTCCGACGACTATACGATCGTCCCCACGGCCACGGGACTAGGTTGGCCCGCCGCCGACTTGTCCGACGACTATAGGGACGTCCCTACCACCCCGGGACTAGGTTGGCCAGCCGCCGACATGTCCGACGTCTATAGGGTCGTCCCCACGACCCCGGGGCTAGATTGCCCCGGCACCGTCATGTCCGACGACTATAGGGTCGTCCCCACGACCTCGGGACTAGGTTGGCCCGCCGCCGACTTATCCGACGTCTATAGGGTCGTCCTCACGACCACGGGCCAATGTTGCCATGCCGCCGACATGTCCGACGACTATAGGGTCGTCCCCACGACCCCGGGACTAGGTTGGCCCGCCGCCGACATGTCCGACGACTATAGGGTCGTCTCCACGACCCCGGGACTAGGTTGGCCAGTCACCGACATGTCCGACGACTATAGGGTCGTCCCCACGACTCCGGGACTAGGTTGGCCCGCCGCCGACTTGTCCGACGACTATAGGGCCGTCCCCACGAACCCAGGACTAGGTTGGCCCGCCGCCGACTTGTCCGACGACTATAGGGTCGTCCCGACCACCCCGGGACTAGGTTGGCCAGCCGCCGACATGTCCGACAACTATAGGGTCGTCCCCACGACCCCGGGCCAAAGCTGGCCAACCGCCAACATGTCCGACGACTATAGGGTCGTCCCCACGACCCCGGGACTAGGTTGGCCAGCCGCCGACATGTCCGACGACTATACGATCGTCCCCACGGCCACGGGACTAGGTTGGCCCGCCGCCGACTTGTCCGACGACTATAGGGACGTCCCTACCACCCCGGGACTAGGTTGGCCAGCCGCCGACATGTCCGACGTCTATAGGGTCGTCCCCACGACCCCGGGGCTAGATTGCCCCGGCACCGTCATGTCCGACGACTATAGGGTCGTCCCCACGACCTCGGGACTAGGTTGGCCCGCCGCCGACTTATCCGACGTCTATAGGGTCGTCCTCACGACCACGGGCCAATGTTGCCATGCCGCCGACATGTCCGACGACTATAGGGTCGTCCCCACGACCCCGGGACTAGGTTGGCCCGCCGCCGACATGTCCGACGACTATAGGGTCGTCCCCACGACCACGGGCCAAAGATGCCCTGCCGCCGACATGTCCGACGACTATAGGGTCGTCCCCACGACCCCGGGACTAGGTTGGCCAGCCTCCGACATATCCGACGACTATAGGGTCGTCCCCAAGACCACGGGCCAAAGCTGGCCAGCCGCCGACATGTCCGACGACTATAGGGTCGTCTCCACGACCCCGGGACTAGATTGGCCCGCCACCATCATGTCCGACGACTATAGGGACGTCCCCACGACCACGCGACTAGGTTGGGCCGCCGCCGACTAGTCCGACGACTATAGGGTCGTCCCAACAACCCCGGGACTAGATTGGCCCGCCACCATCATGTCCGACGACTATAGGGACGTCCCCACGACCACGGGAATAGGTTGGCCCGCCGCCGACTTGTCCGACGACTATAGGGTCGTGCCTACCACCCCGGGACTAGGATGACCCGCCGCCGACTTTTCCGACGACTATAGGGTCGTCCCCACGAACCCGGGACTAGGTTGGCCAGTCACCGACATGTCCGACGACTATAGGGTCGTCCTCACGACCACGGGCCAAAGTTGCCCTGCCGCCGACATGTCCGACGACTATAGGGACGTCCCCACGACCACGGGACTAGGTTGGCCCGCCGCCGACTTGTCCGACGACTATACGGTCGTGCCTACCACCCCGGGACTACGATAACCCGCCGCCGACTTTTCCGACGACTATAGGGTCGTCCCCACGAACCCGGGACTAGGTTGGCCAGCCGCCGACATGTCCGACGACTATAGGGTCGCCCCCACCACCCCGGGTTTAGGTTGGCCAGCCGCCGACATGTCCGACGACTATAGGGTCGTCCCCACGACCCCGGGACTATGTTGGCCCGCCGCCGACATGTCCGACGTCTATAGGGTCGTCTCCACGACCCCGGGACTAGGTTGGCCCGCCGCCGACATGTCCGACGACTATAGGTTCGTCCCCGCGACCACGGGCCAAAGATGCCCTGCCGCCGACATGTCCGACGACTATAGGGTCGTCTCCACGACCCCGTGACTAGGTTGGCCTGTCACCGGCATGTCCGACGACTATAGGGTCGCCCCCACGACTACGGGACTAGATTAGCCCGCCACCGTCATGTCCGACGACTATAGGGTCGCCCCCACGACCACGGGCCAAAGTTGCCCTGCCGCCGACATGTCCGACGACTATAGGGTCGTCTCCACGACCACGGGCCAAAGATGCCCTGCCGCCGACATGTCCGACGACTATAGGGTCGTCTCCACGACCCCGGGACTAGATTAGCCCGCCACCGTCATGTCCGACGACTATAGGGTCGCCCCCACGACCACGGGCCAAAGTTGCCCTGCCGCCGACATGTCCGACGACTATAGGGTCGTCCCGACCACCCCGGGATAAGGTTGGCCAGCCGCCGACATGTCCGACGTCTATAGGGTCGTCCCCTCGACCCCGGGGCTAGATTGTCCCGGCACCGTCACGTCCGACGACTATAGGGTCGTCTCCACGACCCCGTGACTAGGTTGGCCTGTCACCGGCATGTCCGACGACTATAGGGTCGTCCCCACGACCCCGGGCCAAAGTTGCCCTGCCGCCGACATGTCCGACGACTATAGGGTCGTCCCCACTACCCCGGGCCAAAGCTGGCCAGCCGCCAACATGTCCGACGACTATAGGGTCGTCCCCACGACCCCGGGACTAGGTTGGCCCGCCGCCGACTTGTCCGACGACTATAGGGTCGTCCCCACGAACCCGGGACTACGTTGGCCAGTCACCGACATGTCCGACGACTATAGGGTCGCCCCCACGACCACGGGCCAAAGTTGCCCTGCCGCCGACATGTCCGACGACTATAGGGTCGTCCCAACGACCCCGGGACTAGATTGGCCCGCCACCGTCATGTCCGACGAATATAGGTTCGTGCCTACGACCCTGGGCATACGTTGGCCCGCCGCCGACATGTCCGACGACTATAGGGTCGTCCCCACGACCACGGGCCAAAGTTGCCCTGCCGCCGACATGTCCGACGACTATTGGGTCGTCCCAACGACCCCGGGACTAGATTGGCCCGCCACCATCATGTCCTACGACTATAGGGACGTCCCCACGACCCCGGGTCTAGGTTGGCCCGCCGTCGACATGTCCGACGACTATAGGGCCGTCCCCACGCCCCGGGCCAAAGTTGGCCAGCCGCCGACATGTCCGACGACTATAGGGTCGTCCCAACGACCCCGGGACTAGATTGGCCCGCCACCACCATGTCCGACGACTATAGGGACGTCCCCACGACCCCGGGACTAGATTGGCCCGCCACCGTCATGTCCGACGACTATACGGTCGTCCCCACGACCACGAGACTAGGTTGGCCAGCCGCCGACATGTCCGACGACTATAGGGTCGTCCCCACCACCCCGGGTCTGGGTTGGCCAGCCGCCGACATGTCCGACGACTATAGGGTCGTCCCCACGACCACGGGCCAAAGTTGCCCTGCCGCCGACATGTCCGACGACTATAGGGTCGTCCCTACCACCCCGGGACTAGGTTGGCCCGCCGCCGACTTGTCCGACGACTATAGGGTCGTCCCCACGACCCCGGGAGTAGGTCGGCCCGCCGCCGACTTGTCCGACGACTATAGGGTCGTCCCCACGAACCCGGGACTAGGTTGGCCAGTCACCGACATGTCCGACGACTATAGGGTCGTCCCCAAGACCACGGGACTAGGTTGCCCTGCCGCCGACATGTCCGACGACTATAGGGTCGTCCCCACGACCCCGGGTCTAGGTTGGCCCGCCGCCGACTTGTCCGACGACTATAGGGTCGTCCCCACGACCCCGGGAGTAGGATGGCCCGCCGCCGACTTGTCCGACGACTATAGGGTCGTCCCCACGACCCCGGGACTAGGTTGGCCGGCCGCCGACATGTCCGACGACTATACGGTCGTCCCCTCGACCACGGGACTAGGTTGGCCCGCCGCCGACTTGTCCGACGACTATAGGGTCGTCCCTACCACCCCGGGACTAGGTTGGCCCGCCGCCGACTTGTCCGACGACTATAGGGTCGTCCCTACCACCCCGGGACTAGGTTGGCCAGCCGCCGACATGTCCGACGTCTATAGGGTCGTCCCCAAGACCACGGGACTAGGTTGCCCTGCCGCCGACATGTCCGACGACTATAGGGTCGTCCCCACGACCCCGGGTCTAGGTTGGCCCGCCGCCGACTTGTCCGACGACTATAGGGTCGTCCCCACTACCCCGGGCCAAAGCTGGCCAGCCGCCAACATGTCCGACGACTATAGGGTCGTCCCCACGACCCCGGGACTAGGTTGGCCCGCCGCCGACTTGTCCGTCGACTATAGGGTCGTCTCCACGACCCCGGGACTAGGTTGGCCCGCCGCCGACTTGTCCGACGACTATAGGGTCGTCTCCACGACCCCGGGACTAGGTTGGCCCGCCGCCGACTTGTCCGACGACTATAGGGTCGTCCCCACGGCCCGGGACTAGGTTGGCCAGCCGCAGACATGTCCGACGACTATAGGGTCGTCCCCACGACCCCGGGACTAGATTAGCCCGCCACCGTCATGTCCGACGACTATAGGGTCGCCCCCACGACCTCGGGCTAAAGTTGCCCTGCCGCCGACATGTCCGACGACTATAGGGTCGTCCCGACCACCCCGGGATAAGGTTGGCCAGCCGCCGACATGTTCGACGTCTATAGGGTCGTCCCCTCGACCCCGGGGCTAGATTGTCCCGGCACCGACTTGTCCGACGACCATAGGGTCGTCCCCACTACCCCGGGCCAAAGCTGGCCAGCCGCCAACATGTCCGACGACTATAGGGTCGTCCCCACGACGCCGGGACTAGGTTGGCCCGCCGCCGACTTGTCCGACGACTATAGGGTCGTCTCCACGACCCCGGGACTAGGTTGGCCAGCCGCCGACATGTCCGACGACTATAGGTTCGTCCCCGCGACCACGGGCCAAAGATGCCCTGCCGCCGACATGTCCGACGACTATAGGGTCGTCTCCACGACCCCGGGACTAGGTTGGCCCGCCGCCGACATGTCCGACGTCTATAGGGTCGTCTCCACGACCCCGGGACTAGGTTGGCCAGCCGCCGACATGTCCGACGACTATAGGGTCGTCTCCACGACCCCGGCACTAGATTGGCCAGCCACCGTCATGTCCGACGACAATAGGGTCGTCCCCACGACCACGGGCCAAAGCTGGCCAGCCGCCGACATGTGCGACGACTATAGGGTCGTCCCCACGACCCCGGGACTAGGTTGGCCCGCCGCCGACTTGTCCGACGACTATAGGGTCGTCCCCACGGCCCGGGACTAGGTTGGCCAGCCGCAGACATGTCCGACGACTATAGGGTCGTCCCCACGACCCCGGGACTAGATTGGCCCGCCACCATCATGTCCGACGACTATAGGGACGTCCCCACGACCCCGGGTCTAGGTTGGCCCGCCGTCGACATGTCCGACGTCTTTAGGGTCGTCGCCTCGACCCCGGGGCTAGATTGCCCCGGCACCGTCACGTCCGACGACTATAGGGTCGTCTCCACGACCCCGGGACTAGGTTGGCCAGTCACCGGCATGTCCGACGACTATAGGGTCGTCCCCACGACCCCGGGCCAAATTTGCGCTGCCGCCGACATGTCCGACGACTATAGGGTCGTCCCCAAGACCCCGGGCCAAAGCTGGCCAGCCGCCAACATGTCCGACGACTATAGGGTCGTCCCCACGACCCCGGGACTAGGTTGGCCAGTCACCGACATGTCCGACGACTATAGGGTCGTCCTCACGACCACGGGCCAAAGTTGCCCTGCCGCCGACATGTCCGACGACTATAGGGTCGTCCCCACGACCGCGGGTCTAGGTTGGCCCGCCGCCGGCTTTTCCGACGACTATAGGGTCGCCCCCACGACCCCAGGACTAGATTGGCCCGCCACCATCATGTCCGACGACTATAGGGTCGTCCCCACGACCCCGGGCCAAAGCTGGCCAGCCGCCAACATGTCCGACGACTATAGGGTCGTCCCCACGACCCCGGGACTAGGTTGGCCTGCCGCCGACATGTCCGACGACTATACGGCCGTCCCCACGACCACGGGACTAGGTCGGCCCGCCGCCGACTTGTCCGACGACTATAGGGTCGTCCCTACCACCCCGGGACTAGGTTGGCCCGCCGCCGACTTGTCCGACGACTATAGGGTCGTCCCTACCACCCCGGGACTAGGTTGGCCAGCCGCCGACATGTCCGACGTCTATAGGGTCGTCCCCAAGACCACGGGACTAGGTTGCCCTGCCGCCGACATGTCCGACGACTATAGGGTCGTCCCCACGACCCCGGGTCTAGGTTGGCCCGCCGCCGACTTGTCCGACGACTATAGGGTCGTCCCCACTACCCCGGGCCAAAGCTGGCCAGCCGCCGACATGTCCGACGACTATAGGGTCGTCCCCACGACCACGGGCCAAAGTTGCCCTGCCGCCGACATGTCCGACGACTATAGGGTCGTCCCTACCACCCCGGGACTAGGTTGGCCAGCCGCCGACATGTCCGACGTCTATAGGGTCGTCCCCACGACTCCGGGACTAGGTCGGCCCGCCGCCGACTCGTCCGACGACTATAGGGTCGTCCCCACGAACCCGGGACTAGGTTGGCCAGTCACCGACATGTCCGACGACTATAGGGTCGTCCCAACGACCCCGGGACTAGATTGGCCCGCCACCATCATGTCCGACGACTATAGGGACGTCCCCACGACCCCGGGACTAGATTGGCCCGCCACCGTCATGTCCGACGACTATACGGTCGTCCCCACGACCACGAGACTAGGTTGGCCAGCCGCCGACATGTCCGACGACTATAGGGTCGTCCCCACCACCCCGGGTCTGGGTTGGCCAGCCGCCGACATGTCCGACGACTATAGGGTCGTCCCCACGACCACGGGCCAAAGTTGCCCTGCCGCCGACATGTCCGACGACTATAGGGTCGTCCCTACCACCCCGGGACTAGGTTGGCCAGCCGCCGACATGTCCGACGACTATAGGGTCGTCCCCACGACCCCGGGACTAGGTCGGCCCGCCGCCGACTCGTCCGACGACTATAGGGTCGTCCCCACGAACCCGGGACTAGGTTGGCCAGTCACCGACATGTCCGACGACTATAGGGTCGTCCCCAAGACCACGGGCCAAAGTTGCCCTGCCGCCGACATGTCCGACGACTATAGGGTCGTCCCCACGACCCCGGGTCTAGGTTGGCCCGCCGCCGACTTGTCCGACGACTATAGGGTCGTCCCCACGACCCCGGGAGTAGGTCGGCCCGCCGCCGACTTGTCCGACGACTATAGGGTCGTCCCCACGAACCCGGGACTAGGTTGGCCAGTCACCGACATGTCCGACGACTATAGGGTCGTCCCCAAGACCACGGGACTAGGTTGCCCTGCCGCCGACATGTCCGACGACTATAGGGTCGTCCCCACGACCCCGGGTCTAGGTTGGCCCGCCGCCGACTTGTCCGACGACTATAGGGTCGTCCCCACGACCCCGGGAGTAGGATGGCCCGCCGCCGACTTGTCCGACGACTATAGGGTCGTCCCCACGACCCCGGGACTAGGTTGGCCGGCCGCCGACATGTCCGACGACTATACGGTCGTCCCCTCGACCACGGGACTGGGTTGGCCCGCCGCCGACTTGTCCGACGACTATAGGGTCGTCCCTACCACCCCGGGACTAGGTTGGCCCGCCGCCGACTTGTCCGACGACTATAGGGTCGTCCCTACCACCCCGGGACTAGGTTGGCCAGCCGCCGACATGTCCGACGTCTATAGGGTCGTCCCCAAGACCACGGGACTAGGTTGCCCTGCCGCCGACATGTCCGACGACTATAGGGTCGTCCCCACGACCCCGGGTCTAGGTTGGCCCGCCGCCGACTTGTCCGACGACTATAGGGTCGTCCCCACTACCCCGGGCCAAAGCTGGCCAGCCGCCAACATGTCCGACGACTATAGGGTCGTCCCCACGACGCCGGGACTAGGTTGGCCCGCCGCCGACTTGTCCGACGACTATAGGGTCGTCTCCACGACCCCGGGACTAGGTTGGCCAGCCGCCGACATGTCCGACGACTATAGGTTCGTCCCCGCGACCACGGGCCAAAGATGCCCTGCCGCCGACATGTCCGACGACTATAGGGTCGTCTCCACGACCCCGGGACTAGGTTGGCCCGCCGCCGACATGTCCGACGTCTATAGGGTCGTCTCCACGACCCCGGGACTAGGTTGGCCCGCCGCCGACTTGTCCGACGACTATAGGGTCGTCTCCACGACCCCGGGACTAGGTTGGCCCGCCGCCGACTTGTCCGACGACTATAGGGTCGTCCCCACGGCCCGGGACTAGGTTGGCCAGCCGCAGTCATGTCCGACGACTATAGGGTCGTCCCCACGACCCCGGGACTAGATTAGCCCGCCACCGTCATGTCCGACGACTATAGGGTCGCCCCCACGACCACGGGCCAAAGTTGCCCTGCCGCCGACATGTCCGACGACTATAGGGTCGTCCCGACCACCCCGGGATAAGGTTGGCCAGCCGCCGACATGTTCGACGTCTATAGGGTCGTCCCCTCGACCCCGGGGCTAGATTGTCCCGGCACCGTCACGTCCGACGACTATAGGGTCGTCTCCACGACCCCGTGACTAGGTTGGCCTGTCACCGGCATGTCCGACGACTATAGGGTCGTCCCCACGACCCCGGGCCAAAGTTGCCCTGCCGCCGACATGTCCGACGACTATAGGGTCGTCCCCACTACCCCGGGCCAAAGCTGGCCAGCCGCCAACATGTCCGACGACTATAGGGTCGTCCCCACGACCCCGGGACTAGGTTGGCCCGCCGCCGACTTGTCCGACGACTATAGGGTCGTCCCCACGAACCCGGGACTACGTTGGCCAGTCACCGACATGTCCGACGACTATAGGGTCGCCCCCACGACCACGGGCCAAAGTTGCCCTGCCGCCGACATGTCCGACGACTATAGGGTCGTCCCAACGACCCCGGGACTAGATTGGCCCGCCACCGTCATGTCCGACGACTATACGGTCGTCCCAACGACCCCGGGACTAGATTGGCCCGCCACCATCATGTCCGACGACTATAGGGACGTCCCCACGACCCCGGGTCTAGGTTGGCCCGCCGTCGACATGTCCGACGACTATAGGGCCGTCCCCACGCCCCGGGCCAAAGTTGGCCAGCCGCCGACATGTCCGACGACTATAGGGTCGTCCCAACGACCCCGGGACTAGATTGGCCCGCCACCATCATGTCCGACGACTATAGGGACGTCCCCACGACCCCGGGACTAGATTGGCCCGCCACCGTCATGTCCGACGACTATACGGTCGTCCCCACGACCACGAGACTAGGTTGGCCAGCCGCCGACAAGTCCGACGACTATAGGGTCGTCCCCACCACCCCGGGTCTGGGTTGGCCAGCCGCCGACATGTCCGACGACTATAGGGTCGTCCCCACAACCACGGGCCAAAGTTGCCCTGCCGCCGACATGTCCGACGACTATAGGGTCGTCCCTACCACCCCGGGACTAGGTTGGCCAGCCGCCGACATGTCCGACGTCTATAGGGTCGTCCCCACGACTCCGGGACTAGGTCGGCCCGCCGCCGACTCGTCCGACGACTATAGGGTCGTCCCCACGAACCCGGGACTAGGTTGGCCAGTCACCGACATGTCCGACGACTATAGGGTCGTCCCAACGACCCCGGGACTAGATTGGCCCGCCACCATCATGTCCGACGACTATAGGGACGTCCCCACGACCCCGGGACTAGATTGGCCCGCCACCGTCATGTCCGACGACTATACGGTCGTCCCCACGACCACGAGACTAGGTTGGCCAGCCGCCGACATGTCCGACGACTATAGGGTCGTCCCCACCACCCCGGGTCTGGGTTGGCCAGCCGCCGACATGTCCGACGACTATAGGGTCGTCCCCACGACCACGGGCCAAAGTTGCCCTGCCGCCGACATGTCCGACGACTATAGGGTCGTCCCTACCACCCCGGGACTAGGTTGGCCAGCCGCCGACATGTCCGACGACTATAGGGTCGTCCCCACGACCCCGGGACTAGGTCGGCCCGCCGCCGACTCGTCCGACGACTATAGGGTCGTCCCCACGAACCCGGGACTAGGTTGGCCAGTCACCGACATGTCCGACGACTATAGGGTCGTCCCCAAGACCACGGGCCAAAGTTGCCCTGCCGCCGACATGTCCGACGACTATAGGGTCGTCCCCACGACCCCGGGTCTAGGTTGGCCCGCCGCCGACTTGTCCGACGACTATAGGGTCGTCCCCACGACCCCGGGAGTAGGTCGGCCCGCCGCCGACTTGTCCGACGACTATAGGGTCGTCCCCACGAACCCGGGACTAGGTTGGCCAGTCACCGACATGTCCGACGACTATAGGGTCGTCCCCAAGACCACGGGACTAGGTTGCCCTGCCGCCGACATGTCCGACGACTATAGGGTCGTCCCCACGACCCCGGGTCTAGGTTGGCCCGCCGCCGACTTGTCCGACGACTATAGGGTCGTCCCCACGACCCCGGGAGTAGGATGGCCCGCCGCCGACTTGTCCGACGACTATAGGGTCGTCCCCACGACCCCGGGACTAGGTTGGCCGGCCGCCGACATGTCCGACGACTATACGGTCGTCCCCTCGACCACGGGACTGGGTTGGCCCGCCGCCGACTTGTCCGACGACTATAGGGTCGTCCCTACCACCCCGGGACTAGGTTGGCCCGCCGCCGACTTGTCCGACGACTATAGGGTCGTCCCTACCACCCCGGGACTAGGTTGGCCAGCCGCCGACATGTCCGACGTCTATAGGGTCGTCCCCAAGACCACGGGACTAGGTTGCCCTGCCGCCGACATGTCCGACGACTATAGGGTCGTCCCCACGACCCCGGGTCTAGGTTGGCCCGCCGCCGACTTGTCCGACGACTATAGGGTCGTCCCCACTACCCCGGGCCAAAGCTGGCCAGCCGCCAACATGTCCGACGACTATAGGGTCGTCCCCACGACGCCGGGACTAGGTTGGCCCGCCGCCGACTTGTCCGACGACTATAGGGTCGTCTCCACGACCCCGGGACTAGGTTGGCCAGCCGCCGACATGTCCGACGACTATAGGTTCGTCCCCGCGACCACGGGCCAAAGATGCCCTGCCGCCGACATGTCCGACGACTATAGGGTCGTCTCCACGACCCCGGGACTAGGTTGGCCCGCCGCCGACATGTCCGACGTCTATAGGGTCGTCTCCACGACCCCGGGACTAGGTTGGCCCGCCGCCGACTTGTCCGACGACTATAGGGTCGTCTCCACGACCCCGGGACTAGGTTGGCCCGCCGCCGACTTGTCCGACGACTATAGGGTCGTCCCCACGGCCCGGGACTAGGTTGGCCAGCCGCAGTCATGTCCGACGACTATAGGGTCGTCCCCACGACCCCGGGACTAGATTAGCCCGCCACCGTCATGTCCGACGACTATAGGGTCGCCCCCACGACCACGGGCCAAAGTTGCCCTGCCGCCGACATGTCCGACGACTATAGGGTCGTCCCGACCACCCCGGGATAAGGTTGGCCAGCCGCCGACATGTTCGACGTCTATAGGGTCGTCCCCTCGACCCCGGGGCTAGATTGTCCCGGCACCGTCACGTCCGACGACTATAGGGTCGTCTCCACGACCCCGTGACTAGGTTGGCCTGTCACCGGCATGTCCGACGACTATAGGGTCGTCCCCACGACCCCGGGCCAAAGTTGCCCTGCCGCCGACATGTCCGACGACTATAGGGTCGTCCCCACTACCCCGGGCCAAAGCTGGCCAGCCGCCAACATGTCCGACGACTATAGGGTCGTCCCCACGACCCCGGGACTAGGTTGGCCCGCCGCCGACTTGTCCGACGACTATAGGGTCGTCCCCACGAACCCGGGACTACGTTGGCCAGTCACCGACATGTCCGACGACTATAGGGTCGCCCCCACGACCACGGGCCAAAGTTGCCCTGCCGCCGACATGTCCGACGACTATAGGGTCGTCCCAACGACCCCGGGACTAGATTGGCCCGCCACCGTCATGTCCGACGACTATACGGTCGTCCCAACGACCCCGGGACTAGATTGGCCCGCCACCATCATGTCCGACGACTATAGGGACGTCCCCACGACCCCGGGTCTAGGTTGGCCCGCCGTCGACATGTCCGACGACTATAGGGCCGTCCCCACGCCCCGGGCCAAAGTTGGCCAGCCGCCGACATGTCCGACGACTATAGGGTCGTCCCAACGACCCCGGGACTAGATTGGCCCGCCACCATCATGTCCGACGACTATAGGGACGTCCCCACGACCCCGGGACTAGATTGGCCCGCCACCGTCATGTCCGACGACTATACGGTCGTCCCCACGACCACGAGACTAGGTTGGCCAGCCGCCGACAAGTCCGACGACTATAGGGTCGTCCCCACCACCCCGGGTCTGGGTTGGCCAGCCGCCGACATGTCCGACGACTATAGGGTCGTCCCCACAACCACGGGCCAAAGTTGCCCTGCCGCCGACATGTCCGACGACTATAGGGTCGTCCCTACCACCCCGGGACTAGGTTGGCCAGCCGCCGACATGTCCGACGTCTATAGGGTCGTCCCCACGACTCCGGGACTAGGTCGGCCCGCCGCCGACTCGTCCGACGACTATAGGGTCGTCCCCACGAACCCGGGACTAGGTTGGCCAGTCACCGACATGTCCGACGACTATAGGGTCGTCCCCAAGACCACGGGCCAAAGTTGCCCTGCCGCCGACATGTCCGACGACTATAGGGTCGTCCCCACGACCCCGGGTCTAGGTTGGCCCGCCGCCGACTTGTCCGACGACTATAGGGTCGTCCCCACGACCCCGGGAGTAGGTCGGCCCGCCGCCGACTTGTCCGACGACTATAGGGTCGTCCCCACGAACCCGGGACTAGGTTGGCCAGTCACCGACATGTCCGACGACTATAGGGTCGTCCCCAAGACCACGGGACTAGGTTGCCCTGCCGCCGACATGTCCGACGACTATAGGGTCGTCCCCACGACCTCGGGTCTAGGTTGGCCCGCCGCCGACTTGTCCGACGACTATAGGGTCGTCCCCACGACCCCGGGAGTAGGATGGCCCGCCGCCGACTTGTCCGACGACTATAGGGTCGTCCCCACGACCCCGGGAGTAGGATGGCCCGCCGCCGACTTGTCCGACGACTATAGGGTCGTCCCCACGACCCCGGGACTAGGTTGGCCGGCCGCCGACATGTCCGACGACTACAGGGTCGTCCCCACGACCGCGGGACTAGGTTGGCCCGCCGCCGACTTGTCCGACGACTATAGGGTCGTCCCCACGACCACGGGCCAATGTTGCCATGCCGCCGACATGTCCGACGACTATAGGGTCGTCCCCACGACCCCGGGACTAGGTTGGCCCGCCGCCGACATGTCCGACGACTATAGGGTCGTCCCCACGCCCCGGGCCAAAGTTGGCCAGCCGCCGACATGTCCGACGACTATAGGGTCGTCCCCACGACCCCGGGACTAGGTTGGCCCGCCGCCGACATGTCCGACGTCTAAAGGGTCGTCCCCACTACCCCGGGGCTAGATTGCCCCGGCACCGTCATGTCCGACGACTATAGGGTCGTCCCCACGACCCAGGGACCAGGTTGGCCCGCCGCCGACATGTCCCGCCGCCGACTTGTCCCGCCGCCGACTTGTCCGACGAATATAGGGTCGTCTCCACGACCCCGGTACTAGGTTGGCCAGTCACCGACATGTCCGACGACTATAGGGTCGTCCCCACGACCCCGGGACTAGGTCGGCCCGCCGCCGACTTGTCCGACGACTATAGGGTCGTCCCCACGACCACGGGCCAAAGTTGCCCTGCCGCCGCCATGTCCGACGACTACAGGATCGTCCCCACGACCCCCGGACTTGATTGCCCCGCCACCGTCATGTCCGATGACTTTAGGGTCGTCCCCACGACCACTGGCCAAAGTTGCCCCGCCGCCGACACGTCCGACGACTATAGGGTCGTCCCCACGACCCCGGGACTAGGTTGGCCAGCCGCCGACTTGTCCGACGACTATACGGTCGTCCCCACGACCACGGGAGTAGGTTGGCCCGCCACCGACTTGTCCGACGACTATAGGGTCGTCCCTACCACCCCGGGACTAGGTTGGCCAGCCGCCGACATGTCCGACGTCTATACGGTCGTCCCCACGACCCCGGGGCTATGTTGGCCCGCCGCCGACTTGTCCGACGACTATAGGGTCGTCCCCACGACCCCGGGACTAGGTCGGCCCGCCGCCGTCTTGTCCGACGACTATAGGGTCGTCCCCACGACCACGGGAGAAAGTTGCCCTGCCGCCGACATGTCCGACGACTATAGGGTCGTCCCCACGACCCCGGGACTAGATTGGCCCGCCACCGTCATGTCCGACGACTATAGGGTCGTCTACACGACCCCGGGACTAGGTTGGCCCGCCGCCGACTTGTCCGACGACTATAGGGTTGTCCCCACGACCACTGGCCAAAGTTGCCCAGCCGCCGACATGTCCGACGACTATAGGGTCGTCCCCACGACCCCGGGCCAAAGTTGCCCTGCCGCCGACATGTCCGACAACTATAGAGTCGTCCCCACGACCCCGGGACTAGGTTGGCCCGCCGCCGACATGTCCGACGTCTATAGGGTCGTCCCCACGACCCCGGGGCTAGATTGCCCCGGCACCGTCATGTCCGACGACTATAGGGTCGTCCCCACGACCCCGGGACTAGATTGGCCCGCCACCGTCATGTCCGACTACTATGGGTTCGTCCCTACGACCCTGGGCATACGTTGGCCCGCCGCCGACATGTCCGCCGACTATAGGGTCGTCCCCACGATCCCGGGACTAGGTTGGCCAGCCGCCGCCATGTCCGACGACTATAGGGTCGTCCCCACGGCCCCAGGAATAGATTGGCCCACCACCGTCATGTCCGACGACTACAGGATCGTCCCCACGACCCCCGGACTTGATTGCCCCGCCACCGTCATGTCCGACGACTATAGGGTCGTCTCCACGACCCCGGGACTAGGATGACCCGCCGCCGACTTTTCCGACGACTATAGGGTCGTCCCCACGAACCCGGGACTACGTTGGCCAGTCACCGACATGTCCGACGACTATAGGGCCGCCCCCACGACCACGGGCCAAAGTTGCCCTGCCGCCGACATGTCCGACGACTATAGGGTCGTCCGCACGACCCCGGGACTAGATTGGCCCGCCATCGTCATGTCCGACGACAATAGGGTCGTCCCCACGACCACGGGCCAAAGCTGGCCAGCCGCCGACATGTCCGACGACTATAGGGTCGTCTCCACGACCCCGGGACTAGGTTGGCCAACCGCCGGCATGTCCGACGACTATAGGGTCGTCCCCGCGACCACGGGCCAAAGATGCCCTGCCGCCGACATGTCCGACGACTATAGGGTCGTCCCCACGACCCCGGGACTAGGTTGGCCCGCCGCCGACTTGTCCGACGACTATAGGGTCGTCCCCACGGCCCGGGACTAGGTTGGCCAGCCGCAGTCATGTCCGACGACTATAGGGTCGTCCCCACGACCCCGGGACTAGATTAGCCCGCCACCGTCATGTCCGACGACTATAGGGTCGCCCCCACGACCACGGGCCAAAGTTGCCCTGCCGCCGACATGTCCGACGACTATAGGGTCGTCCCGACCACCCCGGGATAAGGTTGGCCAGCCGCCGACATGTTCGACGTCTATAGGGTCGTCCCCTCGACCCCGGGGCTAGATTGTCCCGGCACCGTCACGTCCGACGACTATAGGGTCGTCTCCACGACCCCGTGACTAGGTTGGCCTGTCACCGGCATGTCCGACGACTATAGGGTCGTCCCCACGACCCCGGGCCAAAGTTGCCCTGCCGCCGACATGTCCGACGACTATAGGGTCGTCCCCACTACCCCGGGCCAAAGCTGGCCAGCCGCCAACATGTCCGACGACTATAGGGTCGTCCCCACGACCCCGGGACTAGGTTGGCCCGCCGCCGACTTGTCCGACGACTATAGGGTCGTCCCCACGAACCCGGGACTACGTTGGCCAGTCACCGACATGTCCGACGACTATAGGGTCGCCCCCACGACCACGGGCCAAAGTTGCCCTGCCGCCGACATGTCCGACGACTATAGGGTCGTCCCAACGACCCCGGGACTAGATTGGCCCGCCACCGTCATGTCCGACGACTATACGGTCGTCCCAACGACCCCGGGACTAGATTGGCCCGCCACCATCATGTCCGACGACTATAGGGACGTCCCCACGACCCCGGGTCTAGGTTGGCCCGCCGTCGACATGTCCGACGACTATAGGGCCGTCCCCACGCCCCGGGCCAAAGTTGGCCAGCCGCCGACATGTCCGACGACTATAGGGTCGTCCCAACGACCCCGGGACTAGATTGGCCCGCCACCATCATGTCCGACGACTATAGGGACGTCCCCACGACCCCGGGACTAGATTGGCCCGCCACCGTCATGTCCGACGACTATACGGTCGTCCCCACGACCACGAGACTAGGTTGGCCAGCCGCCGACAAGTCCGACGACTATAGGGTCGTCCCCACCACCCCGGGTCTGGGTTGGCCAGCCGCCGACATGTCCGACGACTATAGGGTCGTCCCCACAACCACGGGCCAAAGTTGCCCTGCCGCCGACATGTCCGACGACTATAGGGTCGTCCCTACCACCCCGGGACTAGGTTGGCCAGCCGCCGACATGTCCGACGTCTATAGGGTCGTCCCCACGACTCCGGGACTAGGTCGGCCCGCCGCCGACTCGTCCGACGACTATAGGGTCGTCCCCACGAACCCGGGACTAGGTTGGCCAGTCACCGACATGTCCGACGACTATAGGGTCGTCCCCAAGACCACGGGCCAAAGTTGCCCTGCCGCCGACATGTCCGACGACTATAGGGTCGTCCCCACGACCCCGGGTCTAGGTTGGCCCGCCGCCGACTTGTCCGACGACTATAGGGTCGTCCCCACGACCCCGGGAGTAGGTCGGCCCGCCGCCGACTTGTCCGACGACTATAGGGTCGTCCCCACGAACCCGGGACTAGGTTGGCCAGTCACCGACATGTCCGACGACTATAGGGTCGTCCCCAAGACCACGGGACTAGGTTGCCCTGCCGCCGACATGTCCGACGACTATAGGGTCGTCCCCACGACCTCGGGTCTAGGTTGGCCCGCCGCCGACTTGTCCGACGACTATAGGGTCGTCCCCACGACCCCGGGAGTAGGATGGCCCGCCGCCGACTTGTCCGACGACTATAGGGTCGTCCCCACGACCCCGGGAGTAGGATGGCCCGCCGCCGACTTGTCCGACGACTATAGGGTCGTCCCCACGACCCCGGGACTAGGTTGGCCGGCCGCCGACATGTCCGACGACTATAGGGTCGTCCCCACGACCGCGGGACTAGGTTGGCCCGCCGCCGACTTGTCCGACGACTATAGGGTCGTCCCCACGACCACGGGCCAATGTTGCCATGCCGCCGACATGTCCGACGACTATAGGGTCGTCCCCACGACCCCGGGACTAGGTTGGCCCGCCGCCGACATGTCCGACGACTATAGGGTCGTCCCCACGCCCCGGGCCAAAGTTGGCCAGCCGCCGACATGTCCGACGACTATAGGGTCGTCCCCACGACCCCGGGACTAGGTTGGCCCGCCGCCGACATGTCCGACGTCTAAAGGGTCGTCCCCACTACCCCGGGGCTAGATTGCCCCGGCACCGTCATGTCCGACGACTATAGGGTCGTCCCCACGACCCAGGGACCAGGTTGGCCCGCCGCCGACATGTCCCGCCGCCGACTTGTCCCGCCGCCGACTTGTCCGACGAATATAGGGTCGTCTCCACGACCCCGGTACTAGGTTGGCCAGTCACCGACATGTCCGACGACTATAGGGTCGTCCCCACGACCCCGGGACTAGGTCGGCCCGCCGCCGACTTGTCCGACGACTATAGGGTCGTCCCCACGACCACGGGCCAAAGTTGCCCTGCCGCCGCCATGTCCGACGACTACAGGATCGTCCCCACGACCCCCGGACTTGATTGCCCCGCCACCGTCATGTCCGATGACTTTAGGGTCGTCCCCACGACCACTGGCCAAAGTTGCCCCGCCGCCGACACGTCCGACGACTATAGGGTCGTCCCCACGACCCCGGGACTAGGTTGGCCAGCCGCCGACTTGTCCGACGACTATACGGTCGTCCCCACGACCACGGGAGTAGGTTGGCCCGCCACCGACTTGTCCGACGACTATAGGGTCGTCCCTACCACCCCGGGACTAGGTTGGCCAGCCGCCGACATGTCCGACGTCTATACGGTCGTCCCCACGACCCCGGGGCTATGTTGGCCCGCCGCCGACTTGTCCGACGACTATAGGGTCGTCCCCACGACCCCGGGACTAGGTCGGCCCGCCGCCGTCTTGTCCGACGACTATAGGGTCGTCCCCACGACCACGGGAGAAAGTTGCCCTGCCGCCGACATGTCCGACGACTATAGGGTCGTCCCCACGACCCCGGGACTAGATTGGCCCGCCACCGTCATGTCCGACGACTATAGGGTCGTCTACACGACCCCGGGACTAGGTTGGCCCGCCGCCGACTTGTCCGACGACTATAGGGTTGTCCCCACGACCACTGGCCAAAGTTGCCCAGCCGCCGACATGTCCGACGACTAAAGGGTCGTCCCCACGACCCCGGGCCAAAGTTGCCCTGCCGCCGACATGTCCGACAACTATAGGGTCGTCCCCACGACCCCGGGACTAGGTTGGCCCGCCGCCGACATGTCCGACGTCTATAGGGTCGTCCCCACGACCCCGGGGCTAGATTGCCCCGGCACCGTCATGTCCGACGACTATAGGGTCGTCCCCACGACCCCGGGACTAGATTGGCCCGCCACCGTCATGTCCGACTACTATGGGTTCGTCCCTACGACCCTGGGCATACGTTGGCCCGCCGCCGACATGTCCGCCGACTATAGGGTCGTCCCCACGATCCCGGGACTAGGTTGGCCAGCCGCCGCCATGTCCGACGACTATAGGGTCGTCCCCACGGCCCCAGGAATAGATTGGCCCACCACCGTCATGTCCGACGACTACAGGATCGTCCCCACGACCCCCGGACTTGATTGCCCCGCCACCGTCATGTCCGACGACTATAGGGTCGTCTCCACGACCCCGGGACTAGGATGACCCGCCGCCGACTTTTCCGACGACTATAGGGTCGTCCCCACGAACCCGGGACTACGTTGGCCAGTCACCGACATGTCCGACGACTATAGGGCCGCCCCCACGACCACGGGCCAAAGTTGCCCTGCCGCCGACATGTCCGACGACTATAGGGTCGTCCGCACGACCCCGGGACTAGATTGGCCCGCCATCGTCATGTCCGACGACAATAGGGTCGTCCCCACGACCACGGGCCAAAGCTGGCCAGCCGCCGACATGTCCGACGACTATAGGGTCGTCTCCACGACCCCGGGACTAGGTTGGCCAACCGCCGGCATGTCCGACGACTATAGGGTCGTCCCCGCGACCACGGGCCAAAGATGCCCTGCCGCCGACATGTCCGACGACTATAGGGTCGTCCCCACGACCCCGGGACTAGGTTGGCCCGCCGCCGACATGTCCTACGTCTATAGGGTCGTCTCCACCACCCCGGGACTAGGTTGGCCCGCCGCCGACATGTCCGACGTCTATAGGGTCGTCTCCACCACCCCGGGACTACGTTGGCCAGTCACCGACATGTCCGACGACTATAGGGTCGCCCCCACGACCACGGGCCAAAGTTGCCCTGCCGCCGACATGTCCGACGACTATAGGGTCGTCCCCACGAACCCGGGACTACGTTGGCCAGTCACCGACATGTCCGACGACTATAGGGTCGCCGCCACGACCACGGGCCAAAGTTGCCGTGCCGCCGACATGTCCGACGACTATAGGGTCGTCCCCACGACCCCGGGTCTAGGTTGGCCCGCCGCCGACTTTTCCGACGACTATAGGGTCGTCCCCACGATCACGGGCAAAAGCTGGCCAGCCGCCGACATGTCCGACGACTATAGGGTCGTCTCCACGACCCCGGGACTAGGTTGGCCAGCCGCCGACATGTCCGACGACTATAGGGTCGTCCCCACGACCACGGGCCAAAGCTGGCCAGCCGCCGACATGTCCGACGACTATAGGGTCGTCTCCACGACCCCGGCACTAGATTGGCCAGCCACCGTCATGTCCGACGACAATAGGGTCGTCCCCACGACCACGGGCCAAAGCTGGCCAGCCGCCGACATGTGCGACGACTATAGGGTCGTCCCCACGACCCCGGGACTAGGTTGGCCCGCCGCCGACTTGTCCGACGACTATAGGGTCGTCCCCACGGCCCGGGACTAGGTTGGCCAGCCGCAGACATGTCCGACGACTATAGGGTCGTCCCCACGACCCCGGGACTAGATTGGCCCGCCACCATCATGTCCGACGACTATAGGGACGTCCCCACGACCCCGGGTCTAGGTTGGCCCGCCGTCGACATGTCCGACGTCTTTAGGGTCGTCGCCTCGACCCCGGGGCTAGATTGCCCCGGCACCGTCACGTCCGACGACTATAGGGTCGTCTCCACGACCCCGGGACTAGGTTGGCCAGTCACCGGCATGTCCGACGACTATAGGGTCGTCCCCACGACCCCGGGCCAAATTTGCGCTGCCGCCGACATGTCCGACGACTATAGGGTCGTCCCCAAGACCCCGGGCCAAAGCTGGCCAGCCGCCAACATGTCCGACGACTATAGGGTCGTCCCCACGACCCCGGGACTAGGTTGGCCAGTCACCGACATGTCCGACGACTATAGGGTCGTCCTCACGACCACGGGCCAAAGTTGCCCTGCCGCCGACATGTCCGACGACTATAG
Source organism: Andrena fulva (assembly GCA_946251845.1). NCBI lineage: Eukaryota > Metazoa > Arthropoda > Insecta > Hymenoptera > Andrenidae > Andrena > Andrena fulva. Next base: position 373,048 of record CAMITZ010000148.1, on the reverse strand, counting down.
GGTCGTCCCCACGACCGCGGGTCTAGGTTGGCCCGCCGCCGGCTTTTCCGACGACTATAGGGTCGCCCCCACGACCCCAGGACTAGATTGGCCCGCCACCATCATGTCCGACGACTATAGGGTCGTCCCCACGACCCCGGGCCAAAGCTGGCCAGCCGCCAACATGTCCGACGACTATAGGGTCGTCCCCACGACCCCGGGACTAGGTTGGCCTGCCGCCGACATGTCCGACGACTATACGGCCGTCCCCACGACCACGGGACTAGGTTGGCCCGCCGCCGACTTGTCCGACGACTATAGGGTCGTCCCCACGAACCCGGGACTACGTTGGCCAGTCACCGGCATGTCCGACGACTATAGGGTCGCCCCCACGACCACGGGCCAAAGTTGCCGTGCCGCCGACATGTCCGACGACTATAGGGTCGTCCCCACGACCCCGGGACTAGGTTGGCCAGCCGCCGACTTGTCCGACGACTATAGGGTCGTCCCCACGGCCCGGGACTAGGTTGGCCAGCCGCAGACATGTCCGACGACTATAGGGTCGTCCCCACGACCCCGGGACTAGATTGGCCCGCCACCGTCATGTCCGACGACTATAGGGTCGTCCCCACGACCACGGGCCAAAGCTGGCCAGCCGCCGACATGTCCGACGACTATAGGGTCGTCTCCACGACCCCGGCACTAGATTGGCCCGCCACCGTCATGTCCGACGACAATAGGGTCGTCCCCACGACCACGGGCCAAAGCTGGCCAGCCGCCGACATGTCCGACGACTATAGGGTCGTCCCCACGACCCCGGGACTAGGTTGGCCCGCCGCCGACTTGTCCGACGACTATAGGGTCGTCCCCACGGCCCGGGACTAGGTTGGCCAGCCGCAGACATGTCCGACGACTATAGGGTCGTCCCCACGACCCCGGGACTAGATTGGCCCGCCACCGTCATGTCCGACGACTATAGGGTCGCCCACACGACCACGGGCCAAAGTTGCCCTGCCGCCGACATGTCCGACGACTATAGGGTCGTCCCCACGACCCCGAGTCTAGGTTGGCCCGCCGCCGACTTTTCCGACGACTATAGGGTCGTCCCCACGACCCCGGGAGTAGTTTGGCCCGCCGCCGACTTGTCCGACGGCTATAGGGTCGTCCCCACGACACCGGATCTAGGTTGGCCCGCCGCCGACTTTTCCGACGACTATAGGGTCGTCCCCACGACCCCGGAGTAGGTTGGCCCGCCGCCGACTTGTCCGACGCTATAGGGTCGTCCCCACGACCCCGGGACTAGGTTGGCCCGCCGCCGACTTGTCCGACGACTATAGGGTCGTCTCCACGACCCCGGGACTAGGTTGGCCAGCCGCCGACATGTCCGACGACTATAGGGTCGTCCCCGCGACCACGGGCCAAAGATGCCCGGCCGCCGACATGTCCGACGACTATAGGGTCGTCCCCACGATCCCGCGACTAGGTTGGCCAGCCGCCGACATGTCCGACGACTATAGGCTCGTCCCCACGACCACGGGCCAAAGTTGCCCTGCCGCCGACATGTCCGACGACTATAGGGTCATCCCCACTACCCCGGGCCAAAGCTGGCCAGCCGCCAACATGTCCGACGACTATAGGGTCGTCCCCACGACCACTGGCCAAAGTTGCCCCGCCGCCGACACGTCCGACGACTATAGGGTCGTCCCCACGACCCCGGGACTAGGTTGGCCAGCCGCCGACTTGTCCGACGACTATACGGTCGTCCCCACGACCACGGGAGTAGGTTGGCCCGCCGCCGACTTGTCCGACGACTATAGGGTCGTCCCTACCACCCCGGGACTAGGTTGGCCAGCCGCCGACATGTCCGACGTCTATAGGGTCGTCCCCACGACCCCGGGGCTAGGTTGGCCCGCCGCCGACTTGTCCGACGACTATAGGGTCGTCCCCACGACCCCGGGACTAGGTTGGCCCGCCGCCGACTTGTCCGACGACTATAGGGTCGTCCCCACGACCCCGGGACTAGGTTGGCCCGCCGCCGACTTGTCCGACGACTATAGGGTCGTCCCCACGACCCCGGGTCTAGGTTGGCCCGCCGTCGACATGTCCGACGACTATAGGGTCGTCCCCACGACCCCGGGACTAGATTGGCCCGCCGCCGACATGTCCGACGACTATAGGGTCGTCCCCACGACCCCGGGCCAAAGTTGCCCTGCCGCCGACATGTCCGACAACTATAGGGTCGTCCCCACGACCCCGGGACTAGGTTGGCCCGCCGCCGACATGTCCGACGTCTATAGGGTCGTCCCCACGACCCCGGGGCTAGATTGCCCCGGCACCGTCATGTCCGACGACTATAGGGTCGTCCCCACGACCCCGGGACTAGATTGGCCCGCCACCGTCATGTCCGACGACTATGGGTTCGTCCCTACGACCCTGGGCATACGTTGGCCCGCCGCCGACATGTCCGCCGACTATAGGGTCGTCCCCACGATCCCGGGACTAGGTTGGCCAGCCGCCGCCATGTCCGACGACTATAGGGTCGTCCCCACGGCCCCAGGAATAGATTGGCCCACCACCGTCATGTCCGACGACTACAGGATCGTCCCCACGACCCCCGGACTTGATTGCCCCGCCACCGTCATGTCCGACGACTATAGGGTCGTCTCCACGACCCCGGGACTAGGTTGGACCGCCGCCGACTTTTCCGACGATTATAGAGACGTCCCCACGACCACGGGCCAAAGCTGCCCAGCCGCCGACATGTCCGACGTCTATAGGGTCGTCTCCACGACCCCGGGACTAGGTTGGCCCGCCGCCGACTTGTCCAACGATTATAGGGTCGTCCCCACGACCCCGGGGCTAGATTGCCCCGGCACCGTCATGTCCGACAACTATAGGGTCGTCCCCACGACCCCGGGACTAGATTGGCCCGCCACCGTCATGTCCGACGACTATGGGTTCGTCCCTACGACTCTGGGCATACGTTGGCCCGCCGCCGACATGTCCGCCGACTATAGGGTCGTCCCCACGATCCCGGGACTAGGTTGGCCAGCCGCCGACATTTCCGACGACTATAGGGTCGTCCCCACGGCCCCAGGAATAGATTGGCCCACCACCGTCATGTCCGACGACTATAGGGTCGTATCCACGACCACGGGCCAAAGATGCCCTGCCGCCGACATGTCCGACGACTATAGGGTCGTCCCCACGACCCCGGGACTAGATTGGCCCGCCACCGTCATGTCCGACGACTATTGGGTCGTCTCCACGACCCCGGGACTAGGTTGGCCAGTCACCGACATGTCCTACGACTATGGGGTCGTCCCCACGACCACGAGACTAGGTTGGCCAGCCGCCGACATGTCCGACGACTATAGGGTCGTCCCCACGGCCCCGGGACTAGGTTGGCCTGCCGCCGACTTGTCCTATGGCTATAGGGTCGTCCCCACGAACCCGGGACTAGGTTGGCCAGTCACCGACATGTCCGACGACTATAGGGTCGTCCCCAAGACCGCGGGACTAGGTTGGCCTGCCGCCGACATGTCCGACGTCTATAGGGTCGTCCCCACGACCCCGGGTCAAGATTGGCCCGCCACCGTCATGTCCGACGACTATACGGTCGTCCCCTCGACCCCGGGAATAGGTTGGCCCGCCGCCGACGTGTCGTACGACTATGGGGTCGACCCCACGACCACGAGACTAGGTTGGCCAGCCGCCGACAAGTCCGACGACTATAGGGTCGTCCCCACCACCCCGGGTCTGGGTTGGCCAGCCGCCGACATGTCCGACGACTATAGGGTCGTCCCCACGACCACGGGCCAAAGTTGCCCTGCCGCCGACATGTCCGACGACTATAGGGTCGTCCCTACCACCCCGGGACTAGGTTGGCCAGCCGCCGACATGTCCGACGTCTATAGGGTCGTCCCCACGACTCCGGGACTAGGTCGGCCCGCCGCCGACTCGTCCGACGACTATAGGGTCGTCCCCACGAACCCGGGACTAGGTTGGCCAGTCACCGACATGTCCGACGACTATAGGGTCGTCCCCAAGACCACGGGCCAAAGTTGCCCTGCCGCCGACATGTCCGACGACTATAGGGTCGTCCCCACGACCCCGGGTCTAGGTTAGCCCGCCGCCGACTTGTCCGACGACTATAGGGTCGTCCCCACGACCCCGGGAGTAGGTCGGCCCGCCGCCGACTTGTCCGACGACTATAGGGTCGTCCCCACGAACCCGGGACTAGGTTGGCCAGTCACCGACATGTCCGACGACTATAGGGTCGTCCCCAAGACCACGGGACTAGGTTGCCCTGCCGCCGACATGTCCGACGACTATAGGGTCGTCCCCACGACCTCGGGTCTAGGTTGGCCCGCCGCCGACTTGTCCGACGACTATAGGGTCGTCCCCACGACCCCGGGAGTAGGATGGCCCGCCGCCGACTTGTCCGACGACTATAGGGTCGTCCCCACGACCCCGGGAGTAGGATGGCCCGCCGCCGACTTGTCCGACGACTATAGGGTCGTCCCCACGACCCCGGGACTAGGTTGGCCGGCCGCCGACATGTCCGACGACTATAGGGTCGTCCCCACGACCGCGGGACTAGGTTGGCCCGCCGCCGACTTGTCCGACGACTATAGGGTCGTCCCCACGACCACGGGCCAATGTTGCCATGCCGCCGACATGTCCGACGACTATAGGGTCGTCCCCACGACCCCGGGACTAGGTTGGCCCGCCGCCGACATGTCCGACGACTATAGGGTCGTCCCCACGCCCCGGGCCAAAGTTGGCCAGCCGCCGACATGTCCGACGACTATAGGGTCGTCCCCACGACCCCGGGACTAGGTTGGCCCGCCGCCGACATGTCCGACGTCTAAAGGGTCGTCCCCACTACCCCGGGGCTAGATTGCCCCGGCACCGTCATGTCCGACGACTATAGGGTCGTCCCCACGACCCAGGGACCAGGTTGGCCCGCCGCCGACATGTCCCGCCGCCGACTTGTCCCGCCGCCGACTTGTCCGACGAATATAGGGTCGTCTCCACGACCCCGGTACTAGGTTGGCCAGTCACCGACATGTCCGACGACTATAGGGTCGTCCCCACGACCCCGGGACTAGGTCGGCCCGCCGCCGACTTGTCCGACGACTATAGGGTCGTCCCCACGACCACGGGCCAAAGTTGCCCTGCCGCCGCCATGTCCGACGACTACAGGATCGTCCCCACGACCCCCGGACTTGATTGCCCCGCCACCGTCATGTCCGATGACTATAGGGTCGTCCCCACGACCACTGGCCAAAGTTGCCCCGCCGCCGACACGTCCGACGACTATAGGGTCGTCCCCACGACCCCGGGACTAGGTTGGCCAGCCGCCGACTTGTCCGACGACTATACGGTCGTCCCCACGACCACGGGAGTAGGTTGGCCCGCCACCGACTTGTCCGACGACTATAGGGTCGTCCCTACCACCCCGGGACTAGGTTGGCCAGCCGCCGACATGTCCGACGTCTATACGGTCGTCCCCACGACCCCGGGGCTGTGTTGGCCCGCCGCCGACTTGTCCGACGACTATAGGGTCGTCCCCACGACCCCGGGACTAGGTCGGCCCGCCGCCGTCTTGTCCGACGACTATAGGGTCGTCCCCACGACCACGGGAGAAAGTTGCCCTGCCGCCGACATGTCCGACGACTATAGGGTCGTCCCCACGAACCCGGGACTAGATTGGCCCGCCACCGTCATGTCCGACGACTATAGGGTCGTCTACACGACCCCGGGACTAGGTTGGCCCGCCGCCGACTTGTCCGACGACTATAGGGTCGTCCCCACGACCACTGGCCAAAGTTGCCCAGCCGCCGACATGTCCGACGACTATAGGGTCGTCCCCACGACCCCGGGCCAAAGTTGCCCTGCCGCCGACATGTCCGACAACTATAGGGTCGTCCCCACGACCCCGGGACTAGGTTGGCCCGCCGCCGACATGTCCGACGTCTATAGGGTCGTCCCCACGACCCCGGGGCTAGATTGCCCCGGCACCGTCATGTCCGACGACTATAGGGTCGTCCCCACGACCCCGGGACTAGATTGGCCCGCCACCGTCATGTCCGACTACTATGGGTTCGTCCCTACGACCCTGGGCATACGTTGGCCCGCCGCCGACATGTCCGCCGACTATAGGGTCGTCCCCACGATCCCGGGACTAGGTTGGCCAGCCGCCGCCATGTCCGACGACTATAGGGTCGTCCCCACGGCCCCAGGAATAGATTGGCCCACCACCGTCATGTCCGACGACTACAGGATCGTCCCCACGACCCCCGGACTTGATTGCCCCGCCACCGTCATGTCCGACGACTATAGGGTCGTCTCCACGACCCCGGGACTAGGATGACCCGCCGCCGACTTTTCCGACGACTATAGGGTCGTCCCCACGAACCCGGGACTACGTTGGCCAGTCACCGACATGTCCGACGACTATAGGGCCGCCCCCACGACCACGGGCCAAAGTTGCCCTGCCGCCGACATGTCCGACGACTATAGGGTCGTCCGCACGACCCCGGGACTAGATTGGCCCGCCATCGTCATGTCCGACGACAATAGGGTCGTCCCCACGACCACGGGCCAAAGCTGGCCAGCCGCCGACATGTCCGACGACTATAGGGTCGTCTCCACGACCCCGGGACTAGGTTGGCCAACCGCCGGCATGTCCGACGACTATAGGGTCGTCCCCGCGACCACGGGCCAAAGATGCCCTGCCGCCGACATGTCCGACGACTATAGGGTCGTCCCCACGACCCCGGGACTAGGTTGGCCCGCCGCCGACATGTCCTACGTCTATAGGGTCGTCTCCACCACCCCGGGACTAGGTTGGCCCGCCGCCGACATGTCCGACGTCTATAGGGTCGTCTCCACCACCCCGGGACTACGTTGGCCAGTCACCGACATGTCCGACGACTATAGGGTCGCCCCCACGACCACGGGCCAAAGTTGCCCTGCCGCCGACATGTCCGACGACTATAGGGTCGTCCCAACGACCCCGGGACTAGATTGGCCCGCCACCATCATGTCCGACGACTATAGGGACGTCCCCACGACCCCGGGTCTAGGTTGGCCCGCCGTCGACATGTCCGACGACTATAGGGTCGTCCCCACGCCCCGGGCCAAAGTTGGCCAGCCGCCGACATGTCCGACGACTATAGGGTCGTCCCCACGACCCCGGGACTAGATTGGCCCGCCACCGTCATGTCCGACGACTATACGGTCGTCCCCACGACCACGAGACTAGGTTGGCCAGCCGCCGACATGTCCGACGACTATAGGGTCGTCCCCGCGACCACGGGCCAAAGATGCCCTGCCGCCGACATGTCCGACGACTATAGGGTCGTCCCCACGACCCCGGGACTAGGTTGGCCCGCCGCCGACATGTCCGACGTCTATAGGGTCGTCTCCACGACCCCGGGACTAGGTTGGCCCGCCGCCGACTTGTCCGACGACTATAGGGTCGTCCCCACGGCCCGGGACTAGATTGGCCAGCCGCCGACATGTCCGACGACTATACGGTCGTCCCCACGACCACGGGACTAGGTTGGCCCGCCGCCGACTTGTCCGACGACTATAGGGTCGTCCCCACAACCACGGGCCAAAGTTGCCCTGCCGCCGACATGTCCGACGACTATAGGGTCGTCCCCACGAACCCGGGACTACGTTGGCCAGTCACCGACATGTCCGACGACTATAGGGTCGCCGCCACGACCACGGGCCAAAGTTGCCGTGCCGCCGACATGTCCGACGACTATAGGGTCGTCCCCACGACCCCGGGACTAGATTGGCCCGCCACCATCATGTCCGACGACTATAGGGACGTCCCCACGACCCCGGGTCTAGGTTGGCCCGCCGTCGACATGTCCGACGTCTTTAGGGTCGTCGCCTCGACCCCGGGGCTAGATTGCCCCGGCACCGTCACGTCCGACGACTATAGGGTCGTCTCCACGACCCCGGGACTAGGTTGGCCAGTCACCGGCATGTCCGACGACTATAGGGTCGTCCCCACGACCCCGGGCCAAATTTGCGCTGCCGCCGACATGTCCGACGACTATAGGGTCGTCCCCAAGACCCCGGGCCAAAGCTGGCCAGCCGCCAACATGTCCGACGACTATAGGGTCGTCCCCACGACCCCGGGACTAGGTTGGCCAGTCACCGACATGTCCGACGACTATAGGGTCGTCCTCACGACCACGGGCCAAAGTTGCCCTGCCGCCGACATGTCCGACGACTATAGGGTCGTCCCCACGACCGCGGGTCTAGGTTGGCCCGCCGCCGGCTTTTCCGACGACTATAGGGTCGCCCCCACGACCCCAGGACTAGATTGGCCCGCCACCATCATGTCCGACGACTATAGGGTCGTCCCCACGACCCCGGGCCAAAGCTGGCCAGCCGCCAACATGTCCGACGACTATAGGGTCGTCCCCACGACCCCGGGACTAGGTTGGCCTGCCGCCGACATGTCCGACGACTATACGGCCGTCCCCACGACCACGGGACTAGGTTGGCCCGCCGCCGACTTGTCCGACGACTATAGGGTCTTCCCCACGAACCCGGGACTACGTTGGCCAGTCACCGGCATGTCCGACGACTATAGGGTCGCCCCCACGACCACGGGCCAAAGTTGCCGTGCCGCCGACATGTCCGACGACTATAGGGTCGTCCCCACGACCCCGGGACTAGGTTGGCCAGCCGCCGACTTGTCCGACGACTATAGGGTCGTCCCCACGGCCCGGGACTAGGTTGGCCAGCCGCAGACATGTCCGACGACTATAGGGTCGTCCCCACGACCCCGGGACTAGATTGGCCCGCCACCGTCATGTCCGACGACTATAGGGTCGTCCCCACGACCACGGGCCAAAGCTGGCCAGCCGCCGACATGTCCGACGACTATAGGGTCGTCTCCACGACCCCGGCACTAGATTGGCCCGCCACCGTCATGTCCGACGACAATAGGGTCGTCCCCACGACCACGGGCCAAAGCTGGCCAGCCGCCGACATGTCCGACGACTATAGGGTCGTCCCCACGACCCCGGGACTAGGTTGGCCCGCCGCCGACTTGTCCGACGACTATAGGGTCGTCCCCACGGCCCGGGACTAGGTTGGCCAGCCGCAGACATGTCCGACGACTATAGGGTCGTCCCCACGACCCCGGGACTAGATTGGCCCGCCACCGTCATGTCCGACGACTATAGGGTCGCCCACACGACCACGGGCCAAAGTTGCCCTGCCGCCGACATGTCCGACGACTATAGGGTCGTCCCCACGACCCCGAGTCTAGGTTGGCCCGCCGCCGACTTTTCCGACGACTATAGGGTCGTCCCCACGACCCCGGGAGTAGTTTGGCCCGCCGCCGACTTGTCCGACGGCTATAGGGTCGTCCCCACGACACCGGATCTAGGTTGGCCCGCCGCCGACTTTTCCGACGACTATAGGGTCGTCCCCACGACCCCGGAGTAGGTTGGCCCGCCGCCGACTTGTCCGACGCTATAGGGTCGTCCCCACGACCCCGGGACTAGGTTGGCCCGCCGCCGACTTGTCCGACGACTATAGGGTCGTCTCCACGACCCCGGGACTAGGTTGGCCAGCCGCCGACATGTCCGACGACTATAGGGTCGTCCCCGCGACCACGGGCCAAAGATGCCCGGCCGCCGACATGTCCGACGATTATAGGGTCGTCCCCACGATCCCGCGACTAGGTTGGCCAGCCGCCGACATGTCCGACGACTATAGGCTCGTCCCCACGACCACGGGCCAAAGTTGCCCTGCCGCCGACATGTCCGACGACTATAGGGTCATCCCCACTACCCCGGGCCAAAGCTGGCCAGCCGCCAACATGTCCGACGACTATAGGGTCGTCCCCACGACCACTGGCCAAAGTTGCCCCGCCGCCGACACGTCCGACGACTATAGGGTCGTCCCCACGACCCCGGGACTAGGTTGGCCAGCCGCCGACTTGTCCGACGACTATACGGTCGTCCCCACGACCACGGGAGTAGGTTGGCCCGCCGCCGACTTGTCCGACGACTATAGGGTCGTCCCTACCACCCCGGGACAAGGTTGGCCAGCCGCCGACATGTCCGACGTCTATAGGGTCGTCCCCACGACCCCGGGGCTAGGTTGGCCCGCCGCCGACTTGTCCGACGACTATAGGGTCGTCCCCACGACCCCGGGACTAGGTCGGCCCGCCGCCGTCTTGTCCGACGACTATAGGGTCGTCCCCACGACCACGGGCCAAAGTTGCCCTGCCGCCGACATGTCCGACGACTATAGGGTCGTCCCCACGACCCCGGGACTAGATTGGCCCGCCACCGTCATGTCCGACGACTATAGGGTCGTCTACACGACCCCGGGACTAGGTTGGCCCGCCGCCGACTTGTCCGACGACTATAGGGTCGTCCCCACGACCACTGGCCAAAGTTGCCCAGCCGCCGACATGTCCGACGACTATAGGGTCGTCCCCACGACCCCGGGCCAAAGTTGCCCTGCCGCCGACATGTCCGACAACTATAGGGTCGTCCCCACGACCCCGGGACTGGGTTGGCCCGCCGCCGACATGTCCGACGTCTATAGGGTCGTCCCCACGACCCCGGGGCTAGATTGCCCCGGCACCGTCATGTCCGACGACTATAGGGTCGTCCCCACGACCCCGGGACTAGATTGGCCCGCCACCGTCATGTCCGACGACTATGGGTTCGTCCCTACGACCCTGGGCATACGTTGGCCCGCCGCCGACATGTCCGCCGACTATAGGGTCGTCCCCACGATCCCGGGACTAGGTTGGCCAGCCGCCGCCATGTCCGACGACTATAGGGTCGTCCCCACGGCCCCAGGAATAGATTGGCCCACCACCGTCATGTCCGACGACTACAGGATCGTCCCCACGACCCCCGGACTTGATTGCCCCGCCACCGTCATGTCCGACGACTATAGGGTCGTCTCCACGACCCCGGGACTAGGTTGGACCGCCGCCGACTTTTCCGACGATTATAGAGACGTCCCCACGACCACGGGCCAAAGCTGCCCAGCCGCCGACATGTCCGACGTCTATAGGGTCGTCTCCACGACCCCGGGACTAGGTTGGCCCGCCGCCGACTTGTCCAACGATTATAGGGTCGTCCCCACGACCCCGGGGCTAGATTGCCCCGGCACCGTCATGTCCGACAACTATAGGGTCGTCCCCACGACCCCGGGACTAGATTGGCCCGCCACCGTCATGTCCGACGACTATGGGTTCGTCCCTACGACTCTGGGCATACGTTGGCCCGCCGCCGACATGTCCGCCGACTATAGGGTCGTCCCCACGATCCCGGGACTAGGTTGGCCAGCCGCCGACATTTCCGACGACTATAGGGTCGTCCCCACGGCCCCAGGAATAGATTGGCCCACCACCGTCATGTCCGACGGCTATAGGGTCGTATCCACGACCACGGGCCAAAGATGCCCTGCCGCCGACATGTCCGACGACTATAGGGTCGTCCCCACGACCCCGGGACTAGATTGGCCCGCCACCGTCATGTCCGACGACTATAGGGTCGTCTCCACGAACCCGGGACTAGGTTGGCCAGTCACCGACATGTCCTACGACTATGGGGTCGTCCCCACGACCACGAGACTAGGTTGGCCAGCCGCCGACATGTCCGACGACTATAGGGTCGTCCCCACGGCCCCGGGACTAGGTTGGCCTGCCGCCGACTTGTCCTATGGCTATAGGGTCGTCCCCACGAACCCGGGACTAGGTTGGCCAGTCACCGACATGTCCGACGACTATAGGGTCGTCCCCAAGACCGCGGGACTAGGTTGGCCTGCCGCCGACATGTCCGACGTCTATAGGGTCGTCCCCACGACCCCGGGTCAAGATTGGCCCGCCACCGTCATGTCCGACGACTATACGGTCGTCCCCTCGACCCCGGGAATAGGTTGGCCCGCCACCGACGTGTCGTACGACTATGGGGTCGACCCCACGACCACGAGACTAGGTTGGCCAGCCGCCGACATGTCCGACGACTATAGGGTCGTCCCCACGACCCCGGGACTAGATTGGCCCGCCACCGTCATGTCCGACGACTACAGGTTCGTCCCTACGACCCTGGGCATACGTTGGCCAGCCGCCGACATGCCCGACGACTATAGGGTCGTCCCCACGACCCCGGGACTAGGTTGGCCCGCCGCCGACTTGTCCGACGACTATAGGGTCGTCCCTACGACTCGGCCAAAGTTGGCCAGCCGCCGACATATCCGACGACTATAGGGTCATCCCCACGACCCCGGGACTAGGTTGTCCTGCCGCCGACATGTCCGACGACTATAGGGTCGTCCCCACGAACCCGGGACTAGGTTGGCCAGTCACCGACATGTTCGACGACTATAGGGTCGTCCCCAAGACCACGGGCCAAAGTTGCCCTGCCGCCGACATGTCCGACGACTATAGGGTCGTCCCCACGACCCCGGGTCTAGGTTGGCCCGCCGTCGACTTGTCCGACGACTATAGGGTCGTCCCCACGCTCCGGGCCAAAGTTGGCCAGCCGCCGACATGTCCGACGACTATAGGGTCGTCCCCACGACCCCGGGACTAGGTTGGCCCGCCGCCGACTTGTCCGACGACTATAGGGTCGTCTCCACGACCCCGGGACTAGGTTGGCCCGCCGCCGACTTGTCCGACGATTATAGGGTCGTCCCCACGACCCCGGGGCTAGATTGCCCCGGCACCGTCATGTCCGACAACAATAGGGTCGTCCCCACGACCCCGGGACTAGATTGGCCCGCCACTGTCATGTCCGACGACTATGGGTTCGTCCCTACGACCCTGGGCATACGTTGGCCCGCCGCCGACATGTCCGCCGACTATAGGGTCGTCCCCACGATCCCGGGACTAGGTTGGCCAGCCGCCGACATGTCCGACGACTATAGGGTCGTCCCCACGGCCCCAGGAATAGATTGGCCCACCACCGTCATGTCCGACGACTATAGGGTCGTACCCACGACCACGGGCCAAAGTTGCCCTGCCGCCGACATGTCCGACGACTATAGGGTCGTCCCCAAGACCGCGGGACTAGGTTGGCCTGCCGCCGACATGTCCGACGTCTATAGGGTCGTCCCCACGACCCCGGGGCTAGATTGCCCCGGCATCGTCATGTCCGACGACTATAGGGTCGTCCCCACGATCCCGGGACTAGATTGGCCCGCCACCGTCATGTCCGACGACTATACGGTCGTCCCCGCGACCCCGGGAGTAGGTTGGCCCGCCGCCGACTTGTACGACGACTATAGGGTCGTCCCCACGACCCCGGGACTAGATTGGCCAGCCGCCGACATGTCCGACAACTATAGGGTCCTCTCCACGACCCCGGGACTAGGTTGGCCCGCCGCCGACATATCCGACGACTATAGGGTCGTCCCCACGACCACTGGACTAGGTTGGCCCGCCGCCGACTTGTCCGACGACTATAGGGTCGTCCCCACGACCCCGGGTCTAGGTTGGCCCGCCGCCGACTTTTCCGACGACTATGGGGTCGTCCCCACGACCCCGGGAGTAGGTTGGCCCGCCGCCGACTTGTCCGACGACTATAGGGTCGTCCCCACGACCCCGGGTCTAGGTTGGCCCGCCGCCGTCTTGTCCGACGACTATAGGGTCGTCCCCACGACCCCGGGACTAAGTTGGCCAGACGCCGACACGTCCGACGACTGTAGGGTCGTCCCCACGACCCCGGGACTAGGTTGGCCCGCCGCCGACTTATCCGACGACTATAGGGTCGTCCCCACGACCCCGGGACTAGGTTGGCCCGCCGCCGACTTGTCCGACGACTATAGGGTCGTCCCCACGACCACGGGCCAAAGTTGCCCTGCCGCCGACATGTCCGACGACTATAGGGTCGTCCCCACGACCCCGGGACTAGGTTGGCCCGCCGCCGACTTGTCCAACGACTATAGGGTCGTCCCTACCACCCCGGGACTAGGTTGGCCAGCCGCCGACATGTCCGACGTCTATAGGGTCGTCCCCTCGACCCCGGGGCTAGATTGCCCCGGCTCCGTCACGTCCGACGACTATAGGGTCGTCCCCACGACCCCGGGACTAGATTGGCCCGCCACCGTGATGTCCGACGACTATAGGGTCGTCCCCACGACCCCGGGACTAGATTGGCCGCCACCGTGATGTCCGACGACTATAGGGTCGTCTCCACGACCCCGGGACTAGTTTGGCCCGCCGCCGACTTGTCCGACGACTATAGGGTCGTCCCCACGACCACGGGCCAAAGTTGCCCTGCCGCCGACATGTCCGACGACTATAGGGTCGTCCCCACGATCCCGGGACTAGGTTGGCCCGCCGCCGACATGTCCGACGACTATAGGGTCGTCCCCACGCCCCGGGCCAAAGTTGGCCAGCCACCGACATGTCCGACGACTATAGGGTCGTCCCCACGACCCCGGGGCTAGATTGCCCCGGCACCGTCATGTCCGACGACTATAGGGTCGTCCCCACGACCCCGGGACTAGATTGGCCCGCCACCGTCATGTCCGACGACTATACGGTCGTCCCCGCGACCCCGGGAGTAGGTTGGCCCGCCGCCGACTTTTACGACGACTATAGGGTCGTCCCCACGACCCCGGGACTAGATTGGCCAGCCGCCGACATGTCCGACAACTATAGGGTCCTCTCCACGACCCCGGGACTAGGTTGGCCCGCCGCCGACTTGTCCGACGACTATAGGGTCGTCCCCACGACCACGGGCCAAAGTTGCCCTGCCGCCGACATGTCCGACGACTATAGGGTCGTCCCCACGACCCCGGGACTAGGTTGGCCCGCCGCCGACATGTCCGACGACTATAGGGTCGTCCCCACGCCCCGGTCCAAAGTTGGCCAGCCGCCGACATGTCCGACGACTATAGGGTCGTCCCCACGAACCCGGGACTAGGTTGGCCAGTCACCGACATATCCGACGACTATAGGGTCGTCCCCACGACCACGGGCCAAAGTTGCCCTGGCGCCGACATGTCGGACGACTATAGGGTCGTCCCCACGACCCCGGGTCTAGGTTGGCCCGCCGCCGACTTTTCCGACGACTATGGGGTCGTCCCCACGACCCCGGGAGTAGGTTGGCCCGCCGCCGACTTGTCCGACGACTATAGGGTCGTCCCCACGACCCCGGGACTAAGTTGGCCAGACGCCGACACGTCCGACGACTATAGGGTCGTCCCCACGACCCCGGGACTAGGTTGGCCCGCCGCCGACTTATCCGACGACTATAGGGTCGTCCCCACGACCCCGGGACTAGGTTGGCCCGCCGCCGACTTGTCCGACGACTATAGGGTCGTCCCTACCACCCCGGGACTAGGTTGGCCAGCCGCCGACATGTCCGAAGTCTATAGGGTCGTCCCCTCGACCCCGGGGCTAGATTGCCCCGGCTCCGTCACGTCCGACGACTATAGGGTCGTCTCCACGACCCCGGGACTAGGTTGGCCAGTCACCGGCATGTCCGACGACTATAGGGTCGTCTCCACGACCCCGGGACTAGGTTGGCCCGCCGCCGCCTTGTCCGACGACTATAGGGTCGTCCCCACGACCTCGGGACAGGGTTGGCCAGTCACCGACATATCCGACGACTATAGGGTCGTCCCCACGACCACGGGCCAAAGTTGCCCTGGCGCCGACATGTCCGACGACTATAGGGTCGTCCCCACGACCCCGGGTCTAGGTTGGCCCGCCGCCGACTTTTCCGACGACTATGGGGTCGTCCCCACGACCACGAGACTAGGTTGGCCAGCCGCCGACATGTCCGACGACTATAGGGTCGTCCCCACGAACCCGGGACTAGGTTGGCCAGTCACCGACATATCCGACGACTATAGGGTCGTCCCCACGACCACGGGCCAAAGTTGCCCTGGCGCCGACATGTCCGACGACTATAGGGTCGTCCCCACGACCCCGGGTCTAGGTTGGCCCGCCGCCGACTTTTCCGACGACTATGGGGTCGTCCCCACGACCCCGGGACTAGGTTGGCCCGCCGCCGACTTGTCCGACGACTATAGGGTCGTCCCTACCACCCCCGGACTAGGTTGGCCAGCCGCCGACTTGGTCGACGACTATAGGGTCGTCCCCACGACCCCGGGACTAGGTTGGCCCGCCGCCGACTTGTCCGACGACTATAGGGTCGTCCCTACCACCCCGGGACTAGGTTGGCCAGCCGCCGACATGTCCGACGTCTATAGGGTCGTCCCCACGACCCCGGGACTAGTTTGGTCAGCCGCCGATATGTCCGACAACTATAGGGTCGTCTCCACGACCCCGGGACAAGGTTGGCCCGCCGCCGACTTGTCCGACGACTATAGGGTCGTCCCCACGACCACGGGCCAAAGTTGCCCTGCCGCCGACATGTCCGACGACTATACGGTCGTCCCCGCGACCCCGGGACTAGGTTGGCCCGCCGCCGACGTGTCCTACGACTATGGGGTCGTCCCCACGACCACGAGACTAGGTTGGCCAGCCGCCGACATGTCCGACGACTATAGGGTCGTCCCACGAACCCGGGACTAGGTTGGCCAGTCACCGACATATCCGACGACTATAGGGTCGTCCCCACGACCACGGGCCAAAGTTGCCCTGGCGCCGACATGTCCGACGACTATAGGGTCGTCCCCACGACCCCGGGTCTAGGTTGGCCCGCCGCCGACTTTTCCGACGACGATGGGGTCGTCCCCACGACCCCGGGAGTAGGTTGGCCCGCCGCCGACTTGTCCGACGACTATAGGGTCGTCCCCACGACCCCGGGACTAGGTTGGCCCGCCGCCGACTTATCCGACGACTATAGGGTCGTCCCCACGACCCCGGGACTAGGTTGGCCCGCCGCCGACTTGTCCGACGACTATAGGGTCGTCCCCACGACCACGGGCCAAAGTTGCCCTGTCGCCGACATGTCCGACGACTATAGGGTCGTCCCCACGACCCCGGGACTAGGTTGGCCCGCCGCCGACATGTCCGACGACTATAGGGTCGTCCCCACGCCCCGGTCCAAAGTTGGCCAGCCGCCGACATGTCCGACGACTACGGGGTCGTCCCCACGACCCCGGGACTAGATTGGCCCGCCACCGTCATGTCCGACGACTATACGGTCGTCCCCACGTCCACTGGCCAAAGTTTCCCAGCCGCAGACATGTCCGACGACTATAGGGTCGTCCCCACGACCCCGGGACTAGATTGGCCCGCCACCGTGATGTCCGACGACTATAGGGTCGTCCCCACGACCCCGGGACTAGATTGGCCGCCACCGTGATGTCCGACGACTATAGGGTCGTCTCCACGACCCCGGGACTAGGTTGGCCCGCCGCCGACTTGTCCGACGTCTATAGGGTCGTCCCCACGACCACGGGCCAAAGTTGCCCTGCCGCCGACATGTCCGACGACTATAGGGTCGTACCCACGATCCCGGGACTAGGTTGGCCCGCCGCCGACATGTCCGACGACTATAGGGTCGTCCCCACTCCCCGGGCCAAAGTTGGCCAGCCGCCGACATGTCCGACGACTATAGGGTCGTCCCCACGACCCCGGGGCTAGATTGCCCCGGCACCGTCATGTCCGACGACTATAGGGTCGTCCCCACGACCCCGGGACTAGATTGGCCCGCCACCGTCATGTCCGACGACTATACGGTCGTCCCCGCGACCCCGGGAGTAGGTTGGCCCGCCGCCCACTTGTACGACGACTATAGGGTCGTCCCCACGACCCCGGGACTAGATTGGCCAGCCGCCGACATGTCCGACAACTATAGGGTCCTCTCCACGACCCCGGGACTAGGTTGGCCCGCCGCCGACTTGTCCGACGACTATAGGGTCGTCCCCACGACCACGGGCCAAAGTTGCCCTGCCGCCGACATGTCCGACGACTATAGGGTCGTCCCCACGACCCCGGGACTAGGTTGGCCCGCCGCCGACATGTCCGACGACTATAGGGTCGTCCCCACGCCCCGGTCCAAATTTGGCCAGCCGCCGACATGTCCGACGACTATAGGGTCGTCCCCACGAACCCGGGACTAGGTTGGCCAGTCACCGACATATCCGACGACTATAGGGTCGTCCCCACGACCACGGGCCAAAGTTGCCCTGGCGCCGACATGTCCGACGACTATAGGGTCGTCCCCACGACCCCGGGACTAGGTTGGCCCGCCGCCGACTTGTCCGACGATTATAGGGTCGTCCCCACGACCCCGGGTCTAGGTTGGCCCGCCGTCGACATGTCCGACGACTATAGGGTCGTCCCCACGCCCCGGGCCAAAGTTGGCTAGCCGCCGACTTGTCCGACGACTATAGGGTCGTCCCCACAACCCCGGGACTAGGTTGGCCAGCCGCCGACATGTCCGACGACTATACGGTCGCACCCACGACCACGAGACTAGGTTGGCCAGCCGCCGACATGTCCGACGACTATAGGGTCGTCCCCACGACCCCGGGACTAGGTTGGCCCGCCGCCGACTTGTCCGACGACTATAGGGTCGTCCCCACGACCCCGGGTCTAGGTTGGCCCGCCGTCGACATGTCCGCCGACTATAGGGTCGTCCCCACGACCCCGGGTCTAGGTTGGCCCGCCGCCGACTTGTCCGACGACTATAGGGTCGTCCCCACGACCCCGGGACTAGGTTGGCCCGCCGCCGACTTGTCCGACGACTATAGGGTCGTCCCCGCGACCCCGGGACTAGGTTGGCCCGCCGCCGACTTGTCCGACGACTATAGGGTCGTCCCCACGACCCCGGGTCTAGGTTGGCCCGCCGTCGACATGTCCGACGACTATAGGGTCGTCCCCACGCCCCGGGCCAAAGTTGGCTAGCCGCCGACATGTCCGACGACTATAGGGTCGTCCCCACGACCCCGGGACAAGGTTGGCCCGCCGCCGACTTGTCCGACGACTATAGGGTCGTCCCCACGACCCCGGGACTAGGTTGGCCAGCCGCCGACATGTCCGCCGACTATAGGGTCGTCCCTACCACCCCGGGACTAGGTTCGCCAGCCGCCGACATGTCCGACGACTATAGGGTCGTCCCCACAACCCCGGGGCTAGATTGGCCAGCCGCCGACATGTCCGACGACTATAGGGTCGTCCCCACGACCCCGGGATTAAGTTGGTCAGCCGCCGACATGTCCGACGACTATAGGGTCGTCCCCACGACCCCGGGACTAGATTGGCCCGCCACCATCATGTCCGACGACTATAGAGTCGTCCCCACGACCCCGGGAATAGTTTGGCCCGCCGCCGACATATCCGACGACTATAGGGTCGTCCCCACGACCCCGGGACTAGATTGGCCCGCCACCATCATGTCCGACGACTATAGGGTCGTCCCCACGACCCCGGGACTAGATTGGCCCGCCACCATCATGTCCGACGACTATAGGGTCGTCCCCACCACCCCGGGTCTAGGTTGGCCAGCCGCCGACATGTCCGACGACTATAGGGTCGTCCCCACGACCACGGGCTAAAGTTGGCTAGCCGCCGACATGTCCGACGTCTATAGGGTCGTCCCCACGACCCCGGGGCTAGATTGGCCCTCCACCGTCATGTCCGACGACTATAGGGTCGTCCCCACCACCCCGGGTCTAGGTTGGCCAGCCGCCGACATGATCCGACGACTATAGGGTCGTCCCCACGACCCCGGGACTAGGTTGGCCCGCCGCCGACATGTCCGACGACTATAGGGTCGTCCCCACGACCCCGGGACTAGGTTGGCCAGCCGCCGACATGTCCGACGACTATACGGTCGTCCCCACGACCACGAGACTAGGTTGGCCAGCCGCCGACATGTCCGACGACTATAGGGCCGTCCCCACTACCCCGGGACTAGGTTGGCCCGCCGCCAACTTGTCCGACGACTATAGGGTCGTCCCCACGACCCCGGGTCTAGGTTGGCCCGCCGCCGACATGTCCGACGACTGTACGGTTGTCCCCACGACCACGAGACAAGGTTGGCCAGCCGCCGACATGTCCGACGACTATAGGGTCGTCCCCACGACCCCGGGACTTGGTTGGCCCGCCGCCGACTTGTGCGACGACTATAGGGTCGTCCCCACGACCACGGGCCAAAGTTGGCTAGCCGCCGACTTGTCCGACGACTATAGGGTCGTCCCCACGACCCCGGGACTAGGTTGGCCAGCCGCCGACATGTCCGACGACTATACGGTTGTCCCCACGACCACGAGACTAGGTTGGCCAGCCGCCGACATGTCCGACGACTATAGGGTCGTCCCCACGACCCCGGGCCAAAGTGGCCCTGCCGCCGACATGTCCGACGATTATAGGGTCGTCCCCACGACCCCGGGACAAGATTGGCCCGCCACCGTCATGTCCAACGACTATACGGTCGTCCCCTCGACCCCGGGAATAGGTTGTCCCGCCGCCGACATGTCCGACGTCTATAGGGTCGTCCCCACGACCCCGGGGCTAGATTGGCCCTCCACCGTCATGTCCGACGACTATAGGTTCGTCCCTACGACCCTGGGCATACGTTGGCCAGCCGCCGACATGTCCGACGACTATAGGGTCGTCCCCACGACCCCGGGACAAGATTGGCCCGCCACCGTCATGTCCGACGACTATACGGTCGTCCCCTCGACCCCGGGACTAGATTGGCCCGCCACCGTCATATCCGACGACTATAATTTCGTCCCCACGACCACGGGACTAGGTTGGCCCGCCGCCGACTTGTCCGACGACTATAGGGTCGTCCCCACGACCCCGGGACTAGGTTGGCCCGCCGCCGACTTGTCCGACGACTATAGGGTCGTCTCCACGACCCGGGCCAAAGTTGGCCAGCCGCCGACATGTCCGACGACTATAGGGTCGTCCCCACGACCCCGGGACTAGGTTGGCCTGCCGCCGACATGTCCGACGTTTATAGGGTCGTCCCCACGACCCCGGGACAAGATTGGCCCGCCACCGTCATGTCCGACGACTATACGGCGTCCCCTCGACCCCGGGAATAGGTTGGCCCGCCGCCGACGTGTCGTACGACTAAGGGGTCGTCCCCACGACCACGAGACTAGGTTGGCCAGCCGCCGACATGTCCGACGACTATAGGGTCGTCCCCACGACCCCGGGACTAGATTGGCCCGCCACCGTCATGTCCGACGACTATAGGTTCGTCCCTACGACCCTGGGCATACGTTGGCCAGCCGCCGACATGCCCGACGACTATAGGGTCGTCCCCACGACCCCGGGACAAGATTGGCCCGCCACCGTCATGTCCGACGACTACACGGTCGTCCCCTCGACCCCGGGACTAGATTGGCCCGCCACCGTCATGTCCGACGACTATAGGTTCGTCCCCACGACCACGGGACTAGGTTGGCCCGCCGCCGACTTGTCCGACGACTATAGGGTCGTCCCCACGACCCCGGGACTAGGTCGGCCCGCCGCCGACTTGTCCGACGACTATAGGGTCGTCCCCACGACCACGGGCCAAAGTTGCCCTCCCGCCGACATGTCCGACGACTATAGGGTCGTCCCCACGACCCCGGGACTAGGTTGGCCCGCCACCGTAATGTCCGACGACTATAGGTTCGTCCCTACGACCCTGGGCATACGTTGGCCAGCCGCCGACATGCCCGACGACTATAGGGTCGTCCCCACGACCCCGGGACAAGATTGGCCCGCCACCGTCATGTCCAACGACTACACGGTCGTCCCCTCGACACCGGGACTAGATTGGCCCGCCACTGTCATGTCCTACGACTATAGGGTCGTCCCCACGACCACTGGCCAAAGTTGCCCAGCCGCCGACATGTCCGACGACTATAGGGTCGTCCCCACGACCCCGGGACTAGGTTGGCCCGCCGCCGTCATGTCCGACGACTATACGGTCGTCCCCTCGACCCCGGGACTAGATTGGCCCGCCACCGTCATGTCCGACGACTATAGGTTCGTCCCCACGACCACGGGACTAGGTTGGCCCGCCGCCGACTTGTCCGACGACTATAGGGTCGTCCCCACGACCCCGGGACTAGGTCGGCCCGCCGCCGACTTGTCCGACGACTATAGGGTCGTCCCCACGACCACGGGCCAAAGTTGCCCTGCCGCCGACATGTCCGACGATTATAGGGTCGTCCCCACGATCCCGGGACTAGGTTGGCCCGCCGCCGACATGTCCGACGACTATAGGGTCGTCCCCACGCCCCGGGCCAAAGTTGGCCAGCCGCCGAAATGTCCGACGACTATAGGATCGTCCCCACGACCCCGGCACTAGGGTGGCCCGCCGCCGACATGTCCGACGTCTAAAGGGTCGTCCCCACGACCCCGGGGCTAGATTACCCCGGCACCGTCATGTCCGACGACTATAGGGTCGTCCCCACGACCCCGGGACCAGGTTGGCCCGCCGCCGACTTGTCCCGCCGCTGACTTGTCCGACGACTATAGGGTCGTCTCCACGACCCCGGGACTAGGTTGGCCAGTCACCGAAATGTCCGACGACTATAGGGTCGTTCCCACGACCACTGGCCAAAGTTGCCCTGCCGCCGACATGTCCGACGACAATAGGGTCGTCCCCACGACCCCGGGCAAAAGTTGCCCTGCCGCCGACATGATCCGACGACTATAGGGTCGTCCCCACGACCCCGGTTCTAGGTTGGCCCGCCGCCGACTTGTCCGACGACTATAGGGTCGTCCCCACGACCCCGGGAGTAGGTTGGCCAGCCGCCGACATGTCCGACGACTGTACGGTTGTCCCCACGACCACGAGACTAGGTTGGCCAGCCGCCGACATGTCCGACGACTATAGGGTCGTCCCCACGACCCCGGGACTTGGTTGGCCCGCCGCCGACTTGTCCGACGACTATAGGGTCGTCCCCACGACCACGGGCCAAAGTTGGCTAGCCGCCGACTTGTCCGACGACTATAGGGTCGTCCCCACGACCCCGGGACTAGGTTGGCCAGCCGCCGACATGTCCGACGACTATACGGTTGTCCCCACGACCACGAGACTAGGTTGGCCAGCCGCCGACATGTCCGACGACTATAGGGTCGTCCGCACGACCCCGGGCCAAAGTGGCCCTGCCGCCGACATGTCCGACGATTATAGGGTCGTCCCCACGACCCCGGGACAAGATTGGCCCGCCACCGTCATGTCCAACGACTATACGGTCGTCCCCTCGACCCCGGGAATAGGTTGTCCCGCCGCCGACGTGTCCTACGACTATGGGGTCGTCCCCACGACCACGAGACTAGGTTGGCCAGCCGCCGACATGTCCGACGACTATAGGGTCGTCCCCACGACCCCGGGACTAGGTTGGCCCGCCGCCGACATGTCCGACGTCTATAGGGTCGTCCCCACGACCCCGGGGCTAGATTGGCCCTCCACCGTCATGTCCGACGACTATAGGTTCGTCCCTACGACCCTGGGCATACGTTGGCCAGCCGCCGACATGTCCGACGACTATAGGGTCGTCCCCACGACCCCGGGACAAGATTGGCCCGCCACCGTCATGTCCGACGACTATACGGTCGTCCCCTCGACCCCGGGACTAGATTGGCCCGCCACCGTCATATCCGACGACTATAATTTCGTCCCCACGACCACGGGACTAGGTTGGCCCGCCGCCGACTTGTCCGACGACTATAGGGTCGTCCCCACGACCCCGGGACTAGGTTGGCCCGCCGCCGACTTGTCCGACGACTATAGGGTCGTCCCCACGACCCGGGCCAAAGTTGGCCAGCCGCCGACATGTCCGACGACTATAGGGTCGTCCCCACGACCCCGGGACTAGGTTGGCCTGCCGCCGACATGTCCGACGTTTATAGGGTCGTCCCCACGACCCCGGGACAAGATTGGCCCGCCACCGTCATGTCCGACGATTATACGGTCGTCCCCTCGACCCCGGGAATAGGTTGGCCCGCCGCCGACGTGTCGTACGACTAAGGGGTCGTCCCCACGACCACGAGACTAGGTTGGCCAGCCGCCGACATGTCCGACGACTATAGGGTCGTCCCCACGACCCCGGGACTAGATTGGCCCGCCACCGTCATGTCCGACGACTATAGGTTCGTCCCTACGACCCTGGGCATACGTTGGCCAGCCGCCGACATGCCCGACGACTATAGGGTCGTCCCCACGACCCCGGGACAAGATTGGCCCGCCACCGTCATGTCCGACGACTACACGGTCGTCCCCTCGACCCCGGGACTAGATTGGCCCGCCACCGTCATGTCCGACGACTATAGGTTCGTCCCCACGACCACGGGACTAGGTTGGCCCGCCGCCGACTTGTCCTACGACTATAGGGTCGTCCCCACGACCCCGGGACTAGACCGGCCCGCCGCCGACTTGTCCGACGACTATAGGGTCGTCCCCACGACCACGGGCCAAAGTTGCCCTCCCGCCGACATGTCCGACGACTATAGGGTCGTCCCCACGACCCCGGGACTAGGTTGGCCCGCCACCGTCATGTCCGACGACTATAGGTTCGTCCCTACGACCCTGGGCATACGTTGGCCAGCCGCCGACATGCCCGACGACTATAGGGTCGTCCCCACGACCCCGGGACAAGATTGGCCCGCCACCGTCATGTCCGACGACTACACGGTCGTCCCCTCGACACCGGGACTAGATTGACCCGCCACCGTCATGTCCTACGACTATAGGGTCGTCCCCACGACCACTGGCCAAAGTTGCCCAGCCGCCGACATGTCCGACGACTATAGGGTCGTCCCCACGACCCCGGGACTAGTTTGGCCCGCCGCCGTCATGTCCGACGACTATACGGTCGTCCCCTCGACCCCGGGACTAGATTGGCCCGCCACCGTCATATCCGACGACTATAGGGTCGTCCCCCACGACCCCGGGACTAGGTCGGCCCGCCGCCGACTTGTCCGACGACTATAGGGTCGTCCCCACGACCACGGGCCAAAGTTGCCCTGCCGCCGACATGTCCGACGATTATAGGGTCGTCCACACGATCCCGGGACTAGGTTGGCCCGCCGCCGACATGTCCGACGATTATAGGGTCGTCCCCACGACCCCGGGACTAGGTCGGCCCGCCGCCGACTTGTCCGACGACTATAGGGTCGTCCCCACGACCACGGGCCAAAGTTGCCCTGCCGCCGACATGTCCGACGATTATAGGGTCGACCCCACGATCCCGGGACTAGGTTGGCCCGCAGCCGACATGTCCGACGACTATAGGGTCGTCCCCACGACCCCGGGGCTAGATTGCCCCGGCACCGTCATGTCCGACGACTATAGGGTCGTCCCCACGACCGCGAGACTAGGTTGGCCCGCCGCCGACTTGTCCGACGACTATAGGGTCGTCCCCACGACCACGGGCCAATGTTGCCATGCCGCCGACATGTCCGACGACTAAAGGGTCGTCCCCACGACCCCGGGACTAGGTTGGCCCGCCGCCGACATGTCCGACGACTATAGGGTCGTCCCCACGCCCCGGGCCAAAGTTGGCCAGCCGCCGACATGTCCGACGACTATAGGATCGTCCCCACGACCCCGGGACTAGGGTGGCCCGCCGCCGACATGTCCGACGTCTAAAGGGTCGTCCCCACGACCCCGGGGCTAGATTACCCCGGCACCGTCATGTCCGACGACTATAGGGTCGTCCCCACGACCCCGGGACCAGGTTGGCCCGCCGCCGACTTGTCCCGCCGCCGACTTGTCCGACGACTATAGGGTCGTCTCCACGACCCCGGGACTAGGTTGGCCAGTCACCGAAATGTCCGACGACTATAGGGTCGTTCCCACGACCCCGGGTCTAGGTTGGCCCGCCGCCGACTTGTCCGACGACTATAGGGTCGTTCCCACGACCACTGGCCAAAGTTGCCCTGCCGCCGACATGTCCGACGACTATAGGGTCGTCCGCACGACCCCGGGACTAGATTGGCCCGCCACCGTCATGTCCGACGACAATAGGGTCGTCCCCACGACCACGGGCCAAAGCTGGCCCGCCGCCGACATGTCCGACGACTATAGGGTCGTCTCCACGACCCCGGGACTAGATTGGCCTGCCACCATCATGTCCGACGACTATAGGGACGTCCCCACGACCACGGGACTAGGTTGGGCCGCCGCCGACTAGTCCGACGACTATAGGGTCGTCCCAACGACCCCGGGACTAGATTGGCCCGCCACCATCATGTCCGACGACTATAGGGACGTCCCCACGACCACGGGACTAGGTTGGCCCGCCGCCGACTTGTCCGACGACTATAGGGTCGCGCCTACCACCCCGGGACTAGTATGACCCGCCGCCGACTTTTCCGACGACTATAGGGTCGTCCCCACGAACCCAGGACTAGGTTGGCCAGTCACCGACATGTCCGACGACTATAGGGTCGTCCTCACGACCACGGGCCAAAGTTGCCCTGCCGCCGACATGTCCGACGACTATAGGGACGTCCCCACGACCACGGGACTAGGTTGGCCCGCCGCCGACTTGTCCGACGACTATAGGGTCGTGCCTACCACCCCGGGACTAGGATGACCCGCCGCCGACTTTTCCGACGACTATAGGGTCGTCCCCACGAACCCGGGACTAGGTTGGCCAGCCGCCGACATGTCCGACGACTATAGGGTCGTCCCCACCACCCCGGGTCTAGGTTGGCCAGCCGCCGACATGTCCGACGACTATAGGGTCGTCCCCACGACCACGGGCCAAAGTTGCCCTGCCGCCGACATGTCCGACGACTATAGGGTCGTCCTCACGACCACGGGCCAAAGTTGCCCTGCCGCCGACATGTCCGACGACTATAGGATCGTCCCCACGACCCCGGGACTAGGTTGGCCAGTCACCGACATGTCCGACGACTATAGGGTCGTCCTCACGACCACGGGCCAAAGTTGCCCTGCCGCCGACATGTCCGACGACTATAGGGTCGTCCCCACGACCCCGGGACTAGGTTGGCCAGCCTCCGACATATCCGACGACTATAGGGTCGTCCCCACGACCACGGGCCAAAGTTGACCTGCCGCCGACATGTCCGACGATTATAGGGTCGTCCCCACGACCACGGGCCAAAGCTGGCCAGCCGCCGACATGTCCGACGACTATAGGTTCGTATCCACGACCCCGGGACTAGGTTGGCCAGCCGCCGACATGTCCGACGACTATAGGGTCGTCCCCACGACCACGGGCCAAAGCTGGCCAGCCGCCGACATGTCCGACGACTATAGGGTCGTCTCCACGACCCCGGGACTAGATTGGCCCGCCACCGTCATGTCCGACGAATATAGGTTCGTGCCTACGATCCTGGGCATACGTTGGCCCGCCGCCGACATGTCCGACGACTATAGGGTCGTCCCCAAGACCACGGGCCAAAGTTGCCCTGCCGCCGACATGTCCGACGACTACAGGGTCGTCCCCACGACCCCGGGTCTAGGTTGGCCCGCCGTCGACATGTCCGACGACAATAGGGTCGTCCCCACGCCCCGGGCCAAAGTTGGCCAGCCGCCGACATGTCCGACGACTATAGGGTCGTCCCCACGACCCCGGGACTAGATTGGCCCGCCACCGTCATGTCCGACGACTATACGGTCGTCCCCACGACCCCGGGACTAGGTTGGCCCGCCGACGACGTGTCCTACGACTATGGGGTCGTCCCCACGACCACGAGACTAGGTTGGCCAGCCGCCGACATGTCCGACGACAATAGGGTCGTCCCCACCACCCCGGGTCTAGGTTGGCCAGCCGCCGACATGTCCGACGACTATAGGATCGTCCCCACGACCACGGGCCAAAGTTGCCCTGCCGCCGACATGTCCGACGACTATAGGGTCGTCCCCACGACCCCGGGACTAGGTTGGCCAGTCACCGACATGTCCGACGACTATAGGGTCGTCCCCACGACCCGGGCCAAAGTTGACCTGCCGCCGACATGTCCGACGACTATAGGGTCGTCCCCACGACCCCGGGACTAGGTTGGCCTGCCGCCGACATGTCCAACGACTATAGGGTCGTCCCCACGGCCCCGGGACTAGGTTGGCCCGCCGCCGACTTGTCCGACGACTATAGGGTCGTCCACACGACCCGGGCCAAAGTTGGCCGGCCGCCGACATGTCCGACGACTATAGGGTCGTCCCCACGACCCCGGGACTAGGTTGGCCTGCCGCCGACATGTCCGACGACTATAGGGTCGTCCCCAAGACCACGGGCCAAAGTTGGCCGGCCGCCGACATGTCCGACGACTATAGGGTCATCCCCACGACCCCGGGACTAGGTTGGTCTGCCGCCGACATGTCCGACGACTATAGGGTCGTCCCCACGACCCCGGGACAAGATTGGCCCGCCACCGACATGTCCGACGACTTTAGGGTCGTCCCCACGACCCCGGGTCTAGCTTGGCCCGCCGCCGACTTGTCCGACGACTATAGGGTCGTCCCCACGACCCCGGGAGTAGGATGGCCCGCCGCCGACTTGTCCGACGACTATAGGGTCGTCCCCACGACCCCGGGACTAGGTTGGCCAGCCGCCGACATGTCCGACGACTATACGATCGTCCCCACGGCCACGGGACTAGGTTGGCCCGCCGCCGACTTGTCCGACGACTATAGGGACGTCCCTACCACCCCGGGACTAGGTTGGCCAGCCGCCGACATGTCCGACGTCTATAGGGTCGTCCCCACGACCCCGGGGCTAGATTGCCCCGGCACCGTCATGTCCGACGACTATAGGGTCGTCCCCACGACCTCGGGACTAGGTTGGCCCGCCGCCGACTTATCCGACGTCTATAGGGTCGTCCTCACGACCACGGGCCAATGTTGCCATGCCGCCGACATGTCCGACGACTATAGGGTCGTCCCCACGACCCCGGGACTAGGTTGGCCCGCCGCCGACATGTCCGACGACTATAGGGTCGTCTCCACGACCCCGGGACTAGGTTGGCCAGTCACCGACATGTCCGACGACTATAGGGTCGTCCCCACGACTCCGGGACTAGGTTGGCCCGCCGCCGACTTGTCCGACGACTATAGGGCCGTCCCCACGAACCCAGGACTAGGTTGGCCCGCCGCCGACTTGTCCGACGACTATAGGGTCGTCCCGACCACCCCGGGACTAGGTTGGCCAGCCGCCGACATGTCCGACAACTATAGGGTCGTCCCCACGACCCCGGGCCAAAGCTGGCCAACCGCCAACATGTCCGACGACTATAGGGTCGTCCCCACGACCCCGGGACTAGGTTGGCCAGCCGCCGACATGTCCGACGACTATACGATCGTCCCCACGGCCACGGGACTAGGTTGGCCCGCCGCCGACTTGTCCGACGACTATAGGGACGTCCCTACCACCCCGGGACTAGGTTGGCCAGCCGCCGACATGTCCGACGTCTATAGGGTCGTCCCCACGACCCCGGGGCTAGATTGCCCCGGCACCGTCATGTCCGACGACTATAGGGTCGTCCCCACGACCTCGGGACTAGGTTGGCCCGCCGCCGACTTATCCGACGTCTATAGGGTCGTCCTCACGACCACGGGCCAATGTTGCCATGCCGCCGACATGTCCGACGACTATAGGGTCGTCCCCACGACCCCGGGACTAGGTTGGCCCGCCGCCGACATGTCCGACGACTATAGGGTCGTCCCCACGACCACGGGCCAAAGATGCCCTGCCGCCGACATGTCCGACGACTATAGGGTCGTCCCCACGACCCCGGGACTAGGTTGGCCAGCCTCCGACATATCCGACGACTATAGGGTCGTCCCCAAGACCACGGGCCAAAGCTGGCCAGCCGCCGACATGTCCGACGACTATAGGGTCGTCTCCACGACCCCGGGACTAGATTGGCCCGCCACCATCATGTCCGACGACTATAGGGACGTCCCCACGACCACGCGACTAGGTTGGGCCGCCGCCGACTAGTCCGACGACTATAGGGTCGTCCCAACAACCCCGGGACTAGATTGGCCCGCCACCATCATGTCCGACGACTATAGGGACGTCCCCACGACCACGGGAATAGGTTGGCCCGCCGCCGACTTGTCCGACGACTATAGGGTCGTGCCTACCACCCCGGGACTAGGATGACCCGCCGCCGACTTTTCCGACGACTATAGGGTCGTCCCCACGAACCCGGGACTAGGTTGGCCAGTCACCGACATGTCCGACGACTATAGGGTCGTCCTCACGACCACGGGCCAAAGTTGCCCTGCCGCCGACATGTCCGACGACTATAGGGACGTCCCCACGACCACGGGACTAGGTTGGCCCGCCGCCGACTTGTCCGACGACTATACGGTCGTGCCTACCACCCCGGGACTACGATAACCCGCCGCCGACTTTTCCGACGACTATAGGGTCGTCCCCACGAACCCGGGACTAGGTTGGCCAGCCGCCGACATGTCCGACGACTATAGGGTCGCCCCCACCACCCCGGGTTTAGGTTGGCCAGCCGCCGACATGTCCGACGACTATAGGGTCGTCCCCACGACCCCGGGACTATGTTGGCCCGCCGCCGACATGTCCGACGTCTATAGGGTCGTCTCCACGACCCCGGGACTAGGTTGGCCCGCCGCCGACATGTCCGACGACTATAGGTTCGTCCCCGCGACCACGGGCCAAAGATGCCCTGCCGCCGACATGTCCGACGACTATAGGGTCGTCTCCACGACCCCGTGACTAGGTTGGCCTGTCACCGGCATGTCCGACGACTATAGGGTCGCCCCCACGACTACGGGACTAGATTAGCCCGCCACCGTCATGTCCGACGACTATAGGGTCGCCCCCACGACCACGGGCCAAAGTTGCCCTGCCGCCGACATGTCCGACGACTATAGGGTCGTCTCCACGACCACGGGCCAAAGATGCCCTGCCGCCGACATGTCCGACGACTATAGGGTCGTCTCCACGACCCCGGGACTAGATTAGCCCGCCACCGTCATGTCCGACGACTATAGGGTCGCCCCCACGACCACGGGCCAAAGTTGCCCTGCCGCCGACATGTCCGACGACTATAGGGTCGTCCCGACCACCCCGGGATAAGGTTGGCCAGCCGCCGACATGTCCGACGTCTATAGGGTCGTCCCCTCGACCCCGGGGCTAGATTGTCCCGGCACCGTCACGTCCGACGACTATAGGGTCGTCTCCACGACCCCGTGACTAGGTTGGCCTGTCACCGGCATGTCCGACGACTATAGGGTCGTCCCCACGACCCCGGGCCAAAGTTGCCCTGCCGCCGACATGTCCGACGACTATAGGGTCGTCCCCACTACCCCGGGCCAAAGCTGGCCAGCCGCCAACATGTCCGACGACTATAGGGTCGTCCCCACGACCCCGGGACTAGGTTGGCCCGCCGCCGACTTGTCCGACGACTATAGGGTCGTCCCCACGAACCCGGGACTACGTTGGCCAGTCACCGACATGTCCGACGACTATAGGGTCGCCCCCACGACCACGGGCCAAAGTTGCCCTGCCGCCGACATGTCCGACGACTATAGGGTCGTCCCAACGACCCCGGGACTAGATTGGCCCGCCACCGTCATGTCCGACGAATATAGGTTCGTGCCTACGACCCTGGGCATACGTTGGCCCGCCGCCGACATGTCCGACGACTATAGGGTCGTCCCCACGACCACGGGCCAAAGTTGCCCTGCCGCCGACATGTCCGACGACTATTGGGTCGTCCCAACGACCCCGGGACTAGATTGGCCCGCCACCATCATGTCCTACGACTATAGGGACGTCCCCACGACCCCGGGTCTAGGTTGGCCCGCCGTCGACATGTCCGACGACTATAGGGCCGTCCCCACGCCCCGGGCCAAAGTTGGCCAGCCGCCGACATGTCCGACGACTATAGGGTCGTCCCAACGACCCCGGGACTAGATTGGCCCGCCACCACCATGTCCGACGACTATAGGGACGTCCCCACGACCCCGGGACTAGATTGGCCCGCCACCGTCATGTCCGACGACTATACGGTCGTCCCCACGACCACGAGACTAGGTTGGCCAGCCGCCGACATGTCCGACGACTATAGGGTCGTCCCCACCACCCCGGGTCTGGGTTGGCCAGCCGCCGACATGTCCGACGACTATAGGGTCGTCCCCACGACCACGGGCCAAAGTTGCCCTGCCGCCGACATGTCCGACGACTATAGGGTCGTCCCTACCACCCCGGGACTAGGTTGGCCCGCCGCCGACTTGTCCGACGACTATAGGGTCGTCCCCACGACCCCGGGAGTAGGTCGGCCCGCCGCCGACTTGTCCGACGACTATAGGGTCGTCCCCACGAACCCGGGACTAGGTTGGCCAGTCACCGACATGTCCGACGACTATAGGGTCGTCCCCAAGACCACGGGACTAGGTTGCCCTGCCGCCGACATGTCCGACGACTATAGGGTCGTCCCCACGACCCCGGGTCTAGGTTGGCCCGCCGCCGACTTGTCCGACGACTATAGGGTCGTCCCCACGACCCCGGGAGTAGGATGGCCCGCCGCCGACTTGTCCGACGACTATAGGGTCGTCCCCACGACCCCGGGACTAGGTTGGCCGGCCGCCGACATGTCCGACGACTATACGGTCGTCCCCTCGACCACGGGACTAGGTTGGCCCGCCGCCGACTTGTCCGACGACTATAGGGTCGTCCCTACCACCCCGGGACTAGGTTGGCCCGCCGCCGACTTGTCCGACGACTATAGGGTCGTCCCTACCACCCCGGGACTAGGTTGGCCAGCCGCCGACATGTCCGACGTCTATAGGGTCGTCCCCAAGACCACGGGACTAGGTTGCCCTGCCGCCGACATGTCCGACGACTATAGGGTCGTCCCCACGACCCCGGGTCTAGGTTGGCCCGCCGCCGACTTGTCCGA
The DNA here is from genome assembly GCA_946251845.1 of Andrena fulva. Classification (NCBI taxonomy): domain Eukaryota; kingdom Metazoa; phylum Arthropoda; class Insecta; order Hymenoptera; family Andrenidae; genus Andrena; species Andrena fulva. The sequence continues at coordinate 340,263 of CAMITZ010000148.1, read as the reverse complement.
CGACTATAGGGTCGTCCCCACTACCCCGGGCCAAAGCTGGCCAGCCGCCAACATGTCCGACGACTATAGGGTCGTCCCCACGACCCCGGGACTAGGTTGGCCCGCCGCCGACTTGTCCGTCGACTATAGGGTCGTCTCCACGACCCCGGGACTAGGTTGGCCCGCCGCCGACTTGTCCGACGACTATAGGGTCGTCTCCACGACCCCGGGACTAGGTTGGCCCGCCGCCGACTTGTCCGACGACTATAGGGTCGTCCCCACGGCCCGGGACTAGGTTGGCCAGCCGCAGACATGTCCGACGACTATAGGGTCGTCCCCACGACCCCGGGACTAGATTAGCCCGCCACCGTCATGTCCGACGACTATAGGGTCGCCCCCACGACCACGGGCCAAAGTTGCCCTGCCGCCGACATGTCCGACGACTATAGGGTCGTCCCGACCACCCCGGGATAAGGTTGGCCAGCCGCCGACATGTTCGACGTCTATAGGGTCGTCCCCTCGACCCCGGGGCTAGATTGTCCCGGCACCGACTTGTCCGACGACCATAGGGTCGTCCCCACTACCCCGGGCCAAAGCTGGCCAGCCGCCAACATGTCCGACGACTATAGGGTCGTCCCCACGACGCCGGGACTAGGTTGGCCCGCCGCCGACTTGTCCGACGACTATAGGGTCGTCTCCACGACCCCGGGACTAGGTTGGCCAGCCGCCGACATGTCCGACGACTATAGGTTCGTCCCCGCGACCACGGGCCAAAGATGCCCTGCCGCCGACATGTCCGACGACTATAGGGTCGTCTCCACGACCCCGGGACTAGGTTGGCCCGCCGCCGACATGTCCGACGTCTATAGGGTCGTCTCCACGACCCCGGGACTAGGTTGGCCAGCCGCCGACATGTCCGACGACTATAGGGTCGTCTCCACGACCCCGGCACTAGATTGGCCAGCCACCGTCATGTCCGACGACAATAGGGTCGTCCCCACGACCACGGGCCAAAGCTGGCCAGCCGCCGACATGTGCGACGACTATAGGGTCGTCCCCACGACCCCGGGACTAGGTTGGCCCGCCGCCGACTTGTCCGACGACTATAGGGTCGTCCCCACGGCCCGGGACTAGGTTGGCCAGCCGCAGACATGTCCGACGACTATAGGGTCGTCCCCACGACCCCGGGACTAGATTGGCCCGCCACCATCATGTCCGACGACTATAGGGACGTCCCCACGACCCCGGGTCTAGGTTGGCCCGCCGTCGACATGTCCGACGTCTTTAGGGTCGTCGCCTCGACCCCGGGGCTAGATTGCCCCGGCACCGTCACGTCCGACGACTATAGGGTCGTCTCCACGACCCCGGGACTAGGTTGGCCAGTCACCGGCATGTCCGACGACTATAGGGTCGTCCCCACGACCCCGGGCCAAATTTGCGCTGCCGCCGACATGTCCGACGACTATAGGGTCGTCCCCAAGACCCCGGGCCAAAGCTGGCCAGCCGCCAACATGTCCGACGACTATAGGGTCGTCCCCACGACCCCGGGACTAGGTTGGCCAGTCACCGACATGTCCGACGACTATAGGGTCGTCCTCACGACCACGGGCCAAAGTTGCCCTGCCGCCGACATGTCCGACGACTATAGGGTCGTCCCCACGACCGCGGGTCTAGGTTGGCCCGCCGCCGGCTTTTCCGACGACTATAGGGTCGCCCCCACGACCCCAGGACTAGATTGGCCCGCCACCATCATGTCCGACGACTATAGGGTCGTCCCCACGACCCCGGGCCAAAGCTGGCCAGCCGCCAACATGTCCGACGACTATAGGGTCGTCCCCACGACCCCGGGACTAGGTTGGCCTGCCGCCGACATGTCCGACGACTATACGGCCGTCCCCACGACCACGGGACTAGGTCGGCCCGCCGCCGACTTGTCCGACGACTATAGGGTCGTCCCTACCACCCCGGGACTAGGTTGGCCCGCCGCCGACTTGTCCGACGACTATAGGGTCGTCCCTACCACCCCGGGACTAGGTTGGCCAGCCGCCGACATGTCCGACGTCTATAGGGTCGTCCCCAAGACCACGGGACTAGGTTGCCCTGCCGCCGACATGTCCGACGACTATAGGGTCGTCCCCACGACCCCGGGTCTAGGTTGGCCCGCCGCCGACTTGTCCGACGACTATAGGGTCGTCCCCACTACCCCGGGCCAAAGCTGGCCAGCCGCCGACATGTCCGACGACTATAGGGTCGTCCCCACGACCACGGGCCAAAGTTGCCCTGCCGCCGACATGTCCGACGACTATAGGGTCGTCCCTACCACCCCGGGACTAGGTTGGCCAGCCGCCGACATGTCCGACGTCTATAGGGTCGTCCCCACGACTCCGGGACTAGGTCGGCCCGCCGCCGACTCGTCCGACGACTATAGGGTCGTCCCCACGAACCCGGGACTAGGTTGGCCAGTCACCGACATGTCCGACGACTATAGGGTCGTCCCAACGACCCCGGGACTAGATTGGCCCGCCACCATCATGTCCGACGACTATAGGGAGGTCCCCACGACCCCGGGACTAGATTGGCCCGCCACCGTCATGTCCGACGACTATACGGTCGTCCCCACGACCACGAGACTAGGTTGGCCAGCCGCCGACATGTCCGACGACTATAGGGTCGTCCCCACCACCCCGGGTCTGGGTTGGCCAGCCGCCGACATGTCCGACGACTATAGGGTCGTCCCCACGACCACGGGCCAAAGTTGCCCTGCCGCCGACATGTCCGACGACTATAGGGTCGTCCCTACCACCCCGGGACTAGGTTGGCCAGCCGCCGACATGTCCGACGACTATAGGGTCGTCCCCACGACCCCGGGACTAGGTCGGCCCGCCGCCGACTCGTCCGACGACTATAGGGTCGTCCCCACGAACCCGGGACTAGGTTGGCCAGTCACCGACATGTCCGACGACTATAGGGTCGTCCCCAAGACCACGGGCCAAAGTTGCCCTGCCGCCGACATGTCCGACGACTATAGGGTCGTCCCCACGACCCCGGGTCTAGGTTGGCCCGCCGCCGACTTGTCCGACGACTATAGGGTCGTCCCCACGACCCCGGGAGTAGGTCGGCCCGCCGCCGACTTGTCCGACGACTATAGGGTCGTCCCCACGAACCCGGGACTAGGTTGGCCAGTCACCGACATGTCCGACGACTATAGGGTCGTCCCCAAGACCACGGGACTAGGTTGCCCTGCCGCCGACATGTCCGACGACTATAGGGTCGTCCCCACGACCCCGGGTCTAGGTTGGCCCGCCGCCGACTTGTCCGACGACTATAGGGTCGTCCCCACGACCCCGGGAGTAGGATGGCCCGCCGCCGACTTGTCCGACGACTATAGGGTCGTCCCCACGACCCCGGGACTAGGTTGGCCGGCCGCCGACATGTCCGACGACTATACGGTCGTCCCCTCGACCACGGGACTGGGTTGGCCCGCCGCCGACTTGTCCGACGACTATAGGGTCGTCCCTACCACCCCGGGACTAGGTTGGCCCGCCGCCGACTTGTCCGACGACTATAGGGTCGTCCCTACCACCCCGGGACTAGGTTGGCCAGCCGCCGACATGTCCGACGTCTATAGGGTCGTCCCCAAGACCACGGGACTAGGTTGCCCTGCCGCCGACATGTCCGACGACTATAGGGTCGTCCCCACGACCCCGGGTCTAGGTTGGCCCGCCGCCGACTTGTCCGACGACTATAGGGTCGTCCCCACTACCCCGGGCCAAAGCTGGCCAGCCGCCAACATGTCCGACGACTATAGGGTCGTCCCCACGACGCCGGGACTAGGTTGGCCCGCCGCCGACTTGTCCGACGACTATAGGGTCGTCTCCACGACCCCGGGACTAGGTTGGCCAGCCGCCGACATGTCCGACGACTATAGGTTCGTCCCCGCGACCACGGGCCAAAGATGCCCTGCCGCCGACATGTCCGACGACTATAGGGTCGTCTCCACGACCCCGGGACTAGGTTGGCCCGCCGCCGACATGTCCGACGTCTATAGGGTCGTCTCCACGACCCCGGGACTAGGTTGGCCCGCCGCCGACTTGTCCGACGACTATAGGGTCGTCTCCACGACCCCGGGACTAGGTTGGCCCGCCGCCGACTTGTCCGACGACTATAGGGTCGTCCCCACGGCCCGGGACTAGGTTGGCCAGCCGCAGTCATGTCCGACGACTATAGGGTCGTCCCCACGACCCCGGGACTAGATTAGCCCGCCACCGTCATGTCCGACGACTATAGGGTCGCCCCCACGACCACGGGCCAAAGTTGCCCTGCCGCCGACATGTCCGACGACTATAGGGTCGTCCCGACCACCCCGGGATAAGGTTGGCCAGCCGCCGACATGTTCGACGTCTATAGGGTCGTCCCCTCGACCCCGGGGCTAGATTGTCCCGGCACCGTCACGTCCGACGACTATAGGGTCGTCTCCACGACCCCGTGACTAGGTTGGCCTGTCACCGGCATGTCCGACGACTATAGGGTCGTCCCCACGACCCCGGGCCAAAGTTGCCCTGCCGCCGACATGTCCGACGACTATAGGGTCGTCCCCACTACCCCGGGCCAAAGCTGGCCAGCCGCCAACATGTCCGACGACTATAGGGTCGTCCCCACGACCCCGGGACTAGGTTGGCCCGCCGCCGACTTGTCCGACGACTATAGGGTCGTCCCCACGAACCCGGGACTACGTTGGCCAGTCACCGACATGTCCGACGACTATAGGGTCGCCCCCACGACCACGGGCCAAAGTTGCCCTGCCGCCGACATGTCCGACGACTATAGGGTCGTCCCAACGACCCCGGGACTAGATTGGCCCGCCACCGTCATGTCCGACGACTATACGGTCGTCCCAACGACCCCGGGACTAGATTGGCCCGCCACCATCATGTCCGACGACTATAGGGACGTCCCCACGACCCCGGGTCTAGGTTGGCCCGCCGTCGACATGTCCGACGACTATAGGGCCGTCCCCACGCCCCGGGCCAAAGTTGGCCAGCCGCCGACATGTCCGACGACTATAGGGTCGTCCCAACGACCCCGGGACTAGATTGGCCCGCCACCATCATGTCCGACGACTATAGGGACGTCCCCACGACCCCGGGACTAGATTGGCCCGCCACCGTCATGTCCGACGACTATACGGTCGTCCCCACGACCACGAGACTAGGTTGGCCAGCCGCCGACAAGTCCGACGACTATAGGGTCGTCCCCACCACCCCGGGTCTGGGTTGGCCAGCCGCCGACATGTCCGACGACTATAGGGTCGTCCCCACAACCACGGGCCAAAGTTGCCCTGCCGCCGACATGTCCGACGACTATAGGGTCGTCCCTACCACCCCGGGACTAGGTTGGCCAGCCGCCGACATGTCCGACGTCTATAGGGTCGTCCCCACGACTCCGGGACTAGGTCGGCCCGCCGCCGACTCGTCCGACGACTATAGGGTCGTCCCCACGAACCCGGGACTAGGTTGGCCAGTCACCGACATGTCCGACGACTATAGGGTCGTCCCAACGACCCCGGGACTAGATTGGCCCGCCACCATCATGTCCGACGACTATAGGGACGTCCCCACGACCCCGGGACTAGATTGGCCCGCCACCGTCATGTCCGACGACTATACGGTCGTCCCCACGACCACGAGACTAGGTTGGCCAGCCGCCGACATGTCCGACGACTATAGGGTCGTCCCCACCACCCCGGGTCTGGGTTGGCCAGCCGCCGACATGTCCGACGACTATAGGGTCGTCCCCACGACCACGGGCCAAAGTTGCCCTGCCGCCGACATGTCCGACGACTATAGGGTCGTCCCTACCACCCCGGGACTAGGTTGGCCAGCCGCCGACATGTCCGACGACTATAGGGTCGTCCCCACGACCCCGGGACTAGGTCGGCCCGCCGCCGACTCGTCCGACGACTATAGGGTCGTCCCCACGAACCCGGGACTAGGTTGGCCAGTCACCGACATGTCCGACGACTATAGGGTCGTCCCCAAGACCACGGGCCAAAGTTGCCCTGCCGCCGACATGTCCGACGACTATAGGGTCGTCCCCACGACCCCGGGTCTAGGTTGGCCCGCCGCCGACTTGTCCGACGACTATAGGGTCGTCCCCACGACCCCGGGAGTAGGTCGGCCCGCCGCCGACTTGTCCGACGACTATAGGGTCGTCCCCACGAACCCGGGACTAGGTTGGCCAGTCACCGACATGTCCGACGACTATAGGGTCGTCCCCAAGACCACGGGACTAGGTTGCCCTGCCGCCGACATGTCCGACGACTATAGGGTCGTCCCCACGACCCCGGGTCTAGGTTGGCCCGCCGCCGACTTGTCCGACGACTATAGGGTCGTCCCCACGACCCCGGGAGTAGGATGGCCCGCCGCCGACTTGTCCGACGACTATAGGGTCGTCCCCACGACCCCGGGACTAGGTTGGCCGGCCGCCGACATGTCCGACGACTATACGGTCGTCCCCTCGACCACGGGACTGGGTTGGCCCGCCGCCGACTTGTCCGACGACTATAGGGTCGTCCCTACCACCCCGGGACTAGGTTGGCCCGCCGCCGACTTGTCCGACGACTATAGGGTCGTCCCTACCACCCCGGGACTAGGTTGGCCAGCCGCCGACATGTCCGACGTCTATAGGGTCGTCCCCAAGACCACGGGACTAGGTTGCCCTGCCGCCGACATGTCCGACGACTATAGGGTCGTCCCCACGACCCCGGGTCTAGGTTGGCCCGCCGCCGACTTGTCCGACGACTATAGGGTCGTCCCCACTACCCCGGGCCAAAGCTGGCCAGCCGCCAACATGTCCGACGACTATAGGGTCGTCCCCACGACGCCGGGACTAGGTTGGCCCGCCGCCGACTTGTCCGACGACTATAGGGTCGTCTCCACGACCCCGGGACTAGGTTGGCCAGCCGCCGACATGTCCGACGACTATAGGTTCGTCCCCGCGACCACGGGCCAAAGATGCCCTGCCGCCGACATGTCCGACGACTATAGGGTCGTCTCCACGACCCCGGGACTAGGTTGGCCCGCCGCCGACATGTCCGACGTCTATAGGGTCGTCTCCACGACCCCGGGACTAGGTTGGCCCGCCGCCGACTTGTCCGACGACTATAGGGTCGTCTCCACGACCCCGGGACTAGGTTGGCCCGCCGCCGACTTGTCCGACGACTATAGGGTCGTCCCCACGGCCCGGGACTAGGTTGGCCAGCCGCAGTCATGTCCGACGACTATAGGGTCGTCCCCACGACCCCGGGACTAGATTAGCCCGCCACCGTCATGTCCGACGACTATAGGGTCGCCCCCACGACCACGGGCCAAAGTTGCCCTGCCGCCGACATGTCCGACGACTATAGGGTCGTCCCGACCACCCCGGGATAAGGTTGGCCAGCCGCCGACATGTTCGACGTCTATAGGGTCGTCCCCTCGACCCCGGGGCTAGATTGTCCCGGCACCGTCACGTCCGACGACTATAGGGTCGTCTCCACGACCCCGTGACTAGGTTGGCCTGTCACCGGCATGTCCGACGACTATAGGGTCGTCCCCACGACCCCGGGCCAAAGTTGCCCTGCCGCCGACATGTCCGACGACTATAGGGTCGTCCCCACTACCCCGGGCCAAAGCTGGCCAGCCGCCAACATGTCCGACGACTATAGGGTCGTCCCCACGACCCCGGGACTAGGTTGGCCCGCCGCCGACTTGTCCGACGACTATAGGGTCGTCCCCACGAACCCGGGACTACGTTGGCCAGTCACCGACATGTCCGACGACTATAGGGTCGCCCCCACGACCACGGGCCAAAGTTGCCCTGCCGCCGACATGTCCGACGACTATAGGGTCGTCCCAACGACCCCGGGACTAGATTGGCCCGCCACCGTCATGTCCGACGACTATACGGTCGTCCCAACGACCCCGGGACTAGATTGGCCCGCCACCATCATGTCCGACGACTATAGGGACGTCCCCACGACCCCGGGTCTAGGTTGGCCCGCCGTCGACATGTCCGACGACTATAGGGCCGTCCCCACGCCCCGGGCCAAAGTTGGCCAGCCGCCGACATGTCCGACGACTATAGGGTCGTCCCAACGACCCCGGGACTAGATTGGCCCGCCACCATCATGTCCGACGACTATAGGGACGTCCCCACGACCCCGGGACTAGATTGGCCCGCCACCGTCATGTCCGACGACTATACGGTCGTCCCCACGACCACGAGACTAGGTTGGCCAGCCGCCGACAAGTCCGACGACTATAGGGTCGTCCCCACCACCCCGGGTCTGGGTTGGCCAGCCGCCGACATGTCCGACGACTATAGGGTCGTCCCCACAACCACGGGCCAAAGTTGCCCTGCCGCCGACATGTCCGACGACTATAGGGTCGTCCCTACCACCCCGGGACTAGGTTGGCCAGCCGCCGACATGTCCGACGTCTATAGGGTCGTCCCCACGACTCCGGGACTAGGTCGGCCCGCCGCCGACTCGTCCGACGACTATAGGGTCGTCCCCACGAACCCGGGACTAGGTTGGCCAGTCACCGACATGTCCGACGACTATAGGGTCGTCCCCAAGACCACGGGCCAAAGTTGCCCTGCCGCCGACATGTCCGACGACTATAGGGTCGTCCCCACGACCCCGGGTCTAGGTTGGCCCGCCGCCGACTTGTCCGACGACTATAGGGTCGTCCCCACGACCCCGGGAGTAGGTCGGCCCGCCGCCGACTTGTCCGACGACTATAGGGTCGTCCCCACGAACCCGGGACTAGGTTGGCCAGTCACCGACATGTCCGACGACTATAGGGTCGTCCCCAAGACCACGGGACTAGGTTGCCCTGCCGCCGACATGTCCGACGACTATAGGGTCGTCCCCACGACCTCGGGTCTAGGTTGGCCCGCCGCCGACTTGTCCGACGACTATAGGGTCGTCCCCACGACCCCGGGAGTAGGATGGCCCGCCGCCGACTTGTCCGACGACTATAGGGTCGTCCCCACGACCCCGGGAGTAGGATGGCCCGCCGCCGACTTGTCCGACGACTATAGGGTCGTCCCCACGACCCCGGGACTAGGTTGGCCGGCCGCCGACATGTCCGACGACTACAGGGTCGTCCCCACGACCGCGGGACTAGGTTGGCCCGCCGCCGACTTGTCCGACGACTATAGGGTCGTCCCCACGACCACGGGCCAATGTTGCCATGCCGCCGACATGTCCGACGACTATAGGGTCGTCCCCACGACCCCGGGACTAGGTTGGCCCGCCGCCGACATGTCCGACGACTATAGGGTCGTCCCCACGCCCCGGGCCAAAGTTGGCCAGCCGCCGACATGTCCGACGACTATAGGGTCGTCCCCACGACCCCGGGACTAGGTTGGCCCGCCGCCGACATGTCCGACGTCTAAAGGGTCGTCCCCACTACCCCGGGGCTAGATTGCCCCGGCACCGTCATGTCCGACGACTATAGGGTCGTCCCCACGACCCAGGGACCAGGTTGGCCCGCCGCCGACATGTCCCGCCGCCGACTTGTCCCGCCGCCGACTTGTCCGACGAATATAGGGTCGTCTCCACGACCCCGGTACTAGGTTGGCCAGTCACCGACATGTCCGACGACTATAGGGTCGTCCCCACGACCCCGGGACTAGGTCGGCCCGCCGCCGACTTGTCCGACGACTATAGGGTCGTCCCCACGACCACGGGCCAAAGTTGCCCTGCCGCCGCCATGTCCGACGACTACAGGATCGTCCCCACGACCCCCGGACTTGATTGCCCCGCCACCGTCATGTCCGATGACTTTAGGGTCGTCCCCACGACCACTGGCCAAAGTTGCCCCGCCGCCGACACGTCCGACGACTATAGGGTCGTCCCCACGACCCCGGGACTAGGTTGGCCAGCCGCCGACTTGTCCGACGACTATACGGTCGTCCCCACGACCACGGGAGTAGGTTGGCCCGCCACCGACTTGTCCGACGACTATAGGGTCGTCCCTACCACCCCGGGACTAGGTTGGCCAGCCGCCGACATGTCCGACGTCTATACGGTCGTCCCCACGACCCCGGGGCTATGTTGGCCCGCCGCCGACTTGTCCGACGACTATAGGGTCGTCCCCACGACCCCGGGACTAGGTCGGCCCGCCGCCGTCTTGTCCGACGACTATAGGGTCGTCCCCACGACCACGGGAGAAAGTTGCCCTGCCGCCGACATGTCCGACGACTATAGGGTCGTCCCCACGACCCCGGGACTAGATTGGCCCGCCACCGTCATGTCCGACGACTATAGGGTCGTCTACACGACCCCGGGACTAGGTTGGCCCGCCGCCGACTTGTCCGACGACTATAGGGTTGTCCCCACGACCACTGGCCAAAGTTGCCCAGCCGCCGACATGTCCGACGACTATAGGGTCGTCCCCACGACCCCGGGCCAAAGTTGCCCTGCCGCCGACATGTCCGACAACTATAGAGTCGTCCCCACGACCCCGGGACTAGGTTGGCCCGCCGCCGACATGTCCGACGTCTATAGGGTCGTCCCCACGACCCCGGGGCTAGATTGCCCCGGCACCGTCATGTCCGACGACTATAGGGTCGTCCCCACGACCCCGGGACTAGATTGGCCCGCCACCGTCATGTCCGACTACTATGGGTTCGTCCCTACGACCCTGGGCATACGTTGGCCCGCCGCCGACATGTCCGCCGACTATAGGGTCGTCCCCACGATCCCGGGACTAGGTTGGCCAGCCGCCGCCATGTCCGACGACTATAGGGTCGTCCCCACGGCCCCAGGAATAGATTGGCCCACCACCGTCATGTCCGACGACTACAGGATCGTCCCCACGACCCCCGGACTTGATTGCCCCGCCACCGTCATGTCCGACGACTATAGGGTCGTCTCCACGACCCCGGGACTAGGATGACCCGCCGCCGACTTTTCCGACGACTATAGGGTCGTCCCCACGAACCCGGGACTACGTTGGCCAGTCACCGACATGTCCGACGACTATAGGGCCGCCCCCACGACCACGGGCCAAAGTTGCCCTGCCGCCGACATGTCCGACGACTATAGGGTCGTCCGCACGACCCCGGGACTAGATTGGCCCGCCATCGTCATGTCCGACGACAATAGGGTCGTCCCCACGACCACGGGCCAAAGCTGGCCAGCCGCCGACATGTCCGACGACTATAGGGTCGTCTCCACGACCCCGGGACTAGGTTGGCCAACCGCCGGCATGTCCGACGACTATAGGGTCGTCCCCGCGACCACGGGCCAAAGATGCCCTGCCGCCGACATGTCCGACGACTATAGGGTCGTCCCCACGACCCCGGGACTAGGTTGGCCCGCCGCCGACTTGTCCGACGACTATAGGGTCGTCCCCACGGCCCGGGACTAGGTTGGCCAGCCGCAGTCATGTCCGACGACTATAGGGTCGTCCCCACGACCCCGGGACTAGATTAGCCCGCCACCGTCATGTCCGACGACTATAGGGTCGCCCCCACGACCACGGGCCAAAGTTGCCCTGCCGCCGACATGTCCGACGACTATAGGGTCGTCCCGACCACCCCGGGATAAGGTTGGCCAGCCGCCGACATGTTCGACGTCTATAGGGTCGTCCCCTCGACCCCGGGGCTAGATTGTCCCGGCACCGTCACGTCCGACGACTATAGGGTCGTCTCCACGACCCCGTGACTAGGTTGGCCTGTCACCGGCATGTCCGACGACTATAGGGTCGTCCCCACGACCCCGGGCCAAAGTTGCCCTGCCGCCGACATGTCCGACGACTATAGGGTCGTCCCCACTACCCCGGGCCAAAGCTGGCCAGCCGCCAACATGTCCGACGACTATAGGGTCGTCCCCACGACCCCGGGACTAGGTTGGCCCGCCGCCGACTTGTCCGACGACTATAGGGTCGTCCCCACGAACCCGGGACTACGTTGGCCAGTCACCGACATGTCCGACGACTATAGGGTCGCCCCCACGACCACGGGCCAAAGTTGCCCTGCCGCCGACATGTCCGACGACTATAGGGTCGTCCCAACGACCCCGGGACTAGATTGGCCCGCCACCGTCATGTCCGACGACTATACGGTCGTCCCAACGACCCCGGGACTAGATTGGCCCGCCACCATCATGTCCGACGACTATAGGGACGTCCCCACGACCCCGGGTCTAGGTTGGCCCGCCGTCGACATGTCCGACGACTATAGGGCCGTCCCCACGCCCCGGGCCAAAGTTGGCCAGCCGCCGACATGTCCGACGACTATAGGGTCGTCCCAACGACCCCGGGACTAGATTGGCCCGCCACCATCATGTCCGACGACTATAGGGACGTCCCCACGACCCCGGGACTAGATTGGCCCGCCACCGTCATGTCCGACGACTATACGGTCGTCCCCACGACCACGAGACTAGGTTGGCCAGCCGCCGACAAGTCCGACGACTATAGGGTCGTCCCCACCACCCCGGGTCTGGGTTGGCCAGCCGCCGACATGTCCGACGACTATAGGGTCGTCCCCACAACCACGGGCCAAAGTTGCCCTGCCGCCGACATGTCCGACGACTATAGGGTCGTCCCTACCACCCCGGGACTAGGTTGGCCAGCCGCCGACATGTCCGACGTCTATAGGGTCGTCCCCACGACTCCGGGACTAGGTCGGCCCGCCGCCGACTCGTCCGACGACTATAGGGTCGTCCCCACGAACCCGGGACTAGGTTGGCCAGTCACCGACATGTCCGACGACTATAGGGTCGTCCCCAAGACCACGGGCCAAAGTTGCCCTGCCGCCGACATGTCCGACGACTATAGGGTCGTCCCCACGACCCCGGGTCTAGGTTGGCCCGCCGCCGACTTGTCCGACGACTATAGGGTCGTCCCCACGACCCCGGGAGTAGGTCGGCCCGCCGCCGACTTGTCCGACGACTATAGGGTCGTCCCCACGAACCCGGGACTAGGTTGGCCAGTCACCGACATGTCCGACGACTATAGGGTCGTCCCCAAGACCACGGGACTAGGTTGCCCTGCCGCCGACATGTCCGACGACTATAGGGTCGTCCCCACGACCTCGGGTCTAGGTTGGCCCGCCGCCGACTTGTCCGACGACTATAGGGTCGTCCCCACGACCCCGGGAGTAGGATGGCCCGCCGCCGACTTGTCCGACGACTATAGGGTCGTCCCCACGACCCCGGGAGTAGGATGGCCCGCCGCCGACTTGTCCGACGACTATAGGGTCGTCCCCACGACCCCGGGACTAGGTTGGCCGGCCGCCGACATGTCCGACGACTATAGGGTCGTCCCCACGACCGCGGGACTAGGTTGGCCCGCCGCCGACTTGTCCGACGACTATAGGGTCGTCCCCACGACCACGGGCCAATGTTGCCATGCCGCCGACATGTCCGACGACTATAGGGTCGTCCCCACGACCCCGGGACTAGGTTGGCCCGCCGCCGACATGTCCGACGACTATAGGGTCGTCCCCACGCCCCGGGCCAAAGTTGGCCAGCCGCCGACATGTCCGACGACTATAGGGTCGTCCCCACGACCCCGGGACTAGGTTGGCCCGCCGCCGACATGTCCGACGTCTAAAGGGTCGTCCCCACTACCCCGGGGCTAGATTGCCCCGGCACCGTCATGTCCGACGACTATAGGGTCGTCCCCACGACCCAGGGACCAGGTTGGCCCGCCGCCGACATGTCCCGCCGCCGACTTGTCCCGCCGCCGACTTGTCCGACGAATATAGGGTCGTCTCCACGACCCCGGTACTAGGTTGGCCAGTCACCGACATGTCCGACGACTATAGGGTCGTCCCCACGACCCCGGGACTAGGTCGGCCCGCCGCCGACTTGTCCGACGACTATAGGGTCGTCCCCACGACCACGGGCCAAAGTTGCCCTGCCGCCGCCATGTCCGACGACTACAGGATCGTCCCCACGACCCCCGGACTTGATTGCCCCGCCACCGTCATGTCCGATGACTTTAGGGTCGTCCCCACGACCACTGGCCAAAGTTGCCCCGCCGCCGACACGTCCGACGACTATAGGGTCGTCCCCACGACCCCGGGACTAGGTTGGCCAGCCGCCGACTTGTCCGACGACTATACGGTCGTCCCCACGACCACGGGAGTAGGTTGGCCCGCCACCGACTTGTCCGACGACTATAGGGTCGTCCCTACCACCCCGGGACTAGGTTGGCCAGCCGCCGACATGTCCGACGTCTATACGGTCGTCCCCACGACCCCGGGGCTATGTTGGCCCGCCGCCGACTTGTCCGACGACTATAGGGTCGTCCCCACGACCCCGGGACTAGGTCGGCCCGCCGCCGTCTTGTCCGACGACTATAGGGTCGTCCCCACGACCACGGGAGAAAGTTGCCCTGCCGCCGACATGTCCGACGACTATAGGGTCGTCCCCACGACCCCGGGACTAGATTGGCCCGCCACCGTCATGTCCGACGACTATAGGGTCGTCTACACGACCCCGGGACTAGGTTGGCCCGCCGCCGACTTGTCCGACGACTATAGGGTTGTCCCCACGACCACTGGCCAAAGTTGCCCAGCCGCCGACATGTCCGACGACTAAAGGGTCGTCCCCACGACCCCGGGCCAAAGTTGCCCTGCCGCCGACATGTCCGACAACTATAGGGTCGTCCCCACGACCCCGGGACTAGGTTGGCCCGCCGCCGACATGTCCGACGTCTATAGGGTCGTCCCCACGACCCCGGGGCTAGATTGCCCCGGCACCGTCATGTCCGACGACTATAGGGTCGTCCCCACGACCCCGGGACTAGATTGGCCCGCCACCGTCATGTCCGACTACTATGGGTTCGTCCCTACGACCCTGGGCATACGTTGGCCCGCCGCCGACATGTCCGCCGACTATAGGGTCGTCCCCACGATCCCGGGACTAGGTTGGCCAGCCGCCGCCATGTCCGACGACTATAGGGTCGTCCCCACGGCCCCAGGAATAGATTGGCCCACCACCGTCATGTCCGACGACTACAGGATCGTCCCCACGACCCCCGGACTTGATTGCCCCGCCACCGTCATGTCCGACGACTATAGGGTCGTCTCCACGACCCCGGGACTAGGATGACCCGCCGCCGACTTTTCCGACGACTATAGGGTCGTCCCCACGAACCCGGGACTACGTTGGCCAGTCACCGACATGTCCGACGACTATAGGGCCGCCCCCACGACCACGGGCCAAAGTTGCCCTGCCGCCGACATGTCCGACGACTATAGGGTCGTCCGCACGACCCCGGGACTAGATTGGCCCGCCATCGTCATGTCCGACGACAATAGGGTCGTCCCCACGACCACGGGCCAAAGCTGGCCAGCCGCCGACATGTCCGACGACTATAGGGTCGTCTCCACGACCCCGGGACTAGGTTGGCCAACCGCCGGCATGTCCGACGACTATAGGGTCGTCCCCGCGACCACGGGCCAAAGATGCCCTGCCGCCGACATGTCCGACGACTATAGGGTCGTCCCCACGACCCCGGGACTAGGTTGGCCCGCCGCCGACATGTCCTACGTCTATAGGGTCGTCTCCACCACCCCGGGACTAGGTTGGCCCGCCGCCGACATGTCCGACGTCTATAGGGTCGTCTCCACCACCCCGGGACTACGTTGGCCAGTCACCGACATGTCCGACGACTATAGGGTCGCCCCCACGACCACGGGCCAAAGTTGCCCTGCCGCCGACATGTCCGACGACTATAGGGTCGTCCCCACGAACCCGGGACTACGTTGGCCAGTCACCGACATGTCCGACGACTATAGGGTCGCCGCCACGACCACGGGCCAAAGTTGCCGTGCCGCCGACATGTCCGACGACTATAGGGTCGTCCCCACGACCCCGGGTCTAGGTTGGCCCGCCGCCGACTTTTCCGACGACTATAGGGTCGTCCCCACGATCACGGGCAAAAGCTGGCCAGCCGCCGACATGTCCGACGACTATAGGGTCGTCTCCACGACCCCGGGACTAGGTTGGCCAGCCGCCGACATGTCCGACGACTATAGGGTCGTCCCCACGACCACGGGCCAAAGCTGGCCAGCCGCCGACATGTCCGACGACTATAGGGTCGTCTCCACGACCCCGGCACTAGATTGGCCAGCCACCGTCATGTCCGACGACAATAGGGTCGTCCCCACGACCACGGGCCAAAGCTGGCCAGCCGCCGACATGTGCGACGACTATAGGGTCGTCCCCACGACCCCGGGACTAGGTTGGCCCGCCGCCGACTTGTCCGACGACTATAGGGTCGTCCCCACGGCCCGGGACTAGGTTGGCCAGCCGCAGACATGTCCGACGACTATAGGGTCGTCCCCACGACCCCGGGACTAGATTGGCCCGCCACCATCATGTCCGACGACTATAGGGACGTCCCCACGACCCCGGGTCTAGGTTGGCCCGCCGTCGACATGTCCGACGTCTTTAGGGTCGTCGCCTCGACCCCGGGGCTAGATTGCCCCGGCACCGTCACGTCCGACGACTATAGGGTCGTCTCCACGACCCCGGGACTAGGTTGGCCAGTCACCGGCATGTCCGACGACTATAGGGTCGTCCCCACGACCCCGGGCCAAATTTGCGCTGCCGCCGACATGTCCGACGACTATAGGGTCGTCCCCAAGACCCCGGGCCAAAGCTGGCCAGCCGCCAACATGTCCGACGACTATAGGGTCGTCCCCACGACCCCGGGACTAGGTTGGCCAGTCACCGACATGTCCGACGACTATAGGGTCGTCCTCACGACCACGGGCCAAAGTTGCCCTGCCGCCGACATGTCCGACGACTATAGGGTCGTCCCCACGACCGCGGGTCTAGGTTGGCCCGCCGCCGGCTTTTCCGACGACTATAGGGTCGCCCCCACGACCCCAGGACTAGATTGGCCCGCCACCATCATGTCCGACGACTATAGGGTCGTCCCCACGACCCCGGGCCAAAGCTGGCCAGCCGCCAACATGTCCGACGACTATAGGGTCGTCCCCACGACCCCGGGACTAGGTTGGCCTGCCGCCGACATGTCCGACGACTATACGGCCGTCCCCACGACCACGGGACTAGGTTGGCCCGCCGCCGACTTGTCCGACGACTATAGGGTCGTCCCCACGAACCCGGGACTACGTTGGCCAGTCACCGGCATGTCCGACGACTATAGGGTCGCCCCCACGACCACGGGCCAAAGTTGCCGTGCCGCCGACATGTCCGACGACTATAGGGTCGTCCCCACGACCCCGGGACTAGGTTGGCCAGCCGCCGACTTGTCCGACGACTATAGGGTCGTCCCCACGGCCCGGGACTAGGTTGGCCAGCCGCAGACATGTCCGACGACTATAGGGTCGTCCCCACGACCCCGGGACTAGATTGGCCCGCCACCGTCATGTCCGACGACTATAGGGTCGTCCCCACGACCACGGGCCAAAGCTGGCCAGCCGCCGACATGTCCGACGACTATAGGGTCGTCTCCACGACCCCGGCACTAGATTGGCCCGCCACCGTCATGTCCGACGACAATAGGGTCGTCCCCACGACCACGGGCCAAAGCTGGCCAGCCGCCGACATGTCCGACGACTATAGGGTCGTCCCCACGACCCCGGGACTAGGTTGGCCCGCCGCCGACTTGTCCGACGACTATAGGGTCGTCCCCACGGCCCGGGACTAGGTTGGCCAGCCGCAGACATGTCCGACGACTATAGGGTCGTCCCCACGACCCCGGGACTAGATTGGCCCGCCACCGTCATGTCCGACGACTATAGGGTCGCCCACACGACCACGGGCCAAAGTTGCCCTGCCGCCGACATGTCCGACGACTATAGGGTCGTCCCCACGACCCCGAGTCTAGGTTGGCCCGCCGCCGACTTTTCCGACGACTATAGGGTCGTCCCCACGACCCCGGGAGTAGTTTGGCCCGCCGCCGACTTGTCCGACGGCTATAGGGTCGTCCCCACGACACCGGATCTAGGTTGGCCCGCCGCCGACTTTTCCGACGACTATAGGGTCGTCCCCACGACCCCGGAGTAGGTTGGCCCGCCGCCGACTTGTCCGACGCTATAGGGTCGTCCCCACGACCCCGGGACTAGGTTGGCCCGCCGCCGACTTGTCCGACGACTATAGGGTCGTCTCCACGACCCCGGGACTAGGTTGGCCAGCCGCCGACATGTCCGACGACTATAGGGTCGTCCCCGCGACCACGGGCCAAAGATGCCCGGCCGCCGACATGTCCGACGACTATAGGGTCGTCCCCACGATCCCGCGACTAGGTTGGCCAGCCGCCGACATGTCCGACGACTATAGGCTCGTCCCCACGACCACGGGCCAAAGTTGCCCTGCCGCCGACATGTCCGACGACTATAGGGTCATCCCCACTACCCCGGGCCAAAGCTGGCCAGCCGCCAACATGTCCGACGACTATAGGGTCGTCCCCACGACCACTGGCCAAAGTTGCCCCGCCGCCGACACGTCCGACGACTATAGGGTCGTCCCCACGACCCCGGGACTAGGTTGGCCAGCCGCCGACTTGTCCGACGACTATACGGTCGTCCCCACGACCACGGGAGTAGGTTGGCCCGCCGCCGACTTGTCCGACGACTATAGGGTCGTCCCTACCACCCCGGGACTAGGTTGGCCAGCCGCCGACATGTCCGACGTCTATAGGGTCGTCCCCACGACCCCGGGGCTAGGTTGGCCCGCCGCCGACTTGTCCGACGACTATAGGGTCGTCCCCACGACCCCGGGACTAGGTTGGCCCGCCGCCGACTTGTCCGACGACTATAGGGTCGTCCCCACGACCCCGGGACTAGGTTGGCCCGCCGCCGACTTGTCCGACGACTATAGGGTCGTCCCCACGACCCCGGGTCTAGGTTGGCCCGCCGTCGACATGTCCGACGACTATAGGGTCGTCCCCACGACCCCGGGACTAGATTGGCCCGCCGCCGACATGTCCGACGACTATAGGGTCGTCCCCACGACCCCGGGCCAAAGTTGCCCTGCCGCCGACATGTCCGACAACTATAGGGTCGTCCCCACGACCCCGGGACTAGGTTGGCCCGCCGCCGACATGTCCGACGTCTATAGGGTCGTCCCCACGACCCCGGGGCTAGATTGCCCCGGCACCGTCATGTCCGACGACTATAGGGTCGTCCCCACGACCCCGGGACTAGATTGGCCCGCCACCGTCATGTCCGACGACTATGGGTTCGTCCCTACGACCCTGGGCATACGTTGGCCCGCCGCCGACATGTCCGCCGACTATAGGGTCGTCCCCACGATCCCGGGACTAGGTTGGCCAGCCGCCGCCATGTCCGACGACTATAGGGTCGTCCCCACGGCCCCAGGAATAGATTGGCCCACCACCGTCATGTCCGACGACTACAGGATCGTCCCCACGACCCCCGGACTTGATTGCCCCGCCACCGTCATGTCCGACGACTATAGGGTCGTCTCCACGACCCCGGGACTAGGTTGGACCGCCGCCGACTTTTCCGACGATTATAGAGACGTCCCCACGACCACGGGCCAAAGCTGCCCAGCCGCCGACATGTCCGACGTCTATAGGGTCGTCTCCACGACCCCGGGACTAGGTTGGCCCGCCGCCGACTTGTCCAACGATTATAGGGTCGTCCCCACGACCCCGGGGCTAGATTGCCCCGGCACCGTCATGTCCGACAACTATAGGGTCGTCCCCACGACCCCGGGACTAGATTGGCCCGCCACCGTCATGTCCGACGACTATGGGTTCGTCCCTACGACTCTGGGCATACGTTGGCCCGCCGCCGACATGTCCGCCGACTATAGGGTCGTCCCCACGATCCCGGGACTAGGTTGGCCAGCCGCCGACATTTCCGACGACTATAGGGTCGTCCCCACGGCCCCAGGAATAGATTGGCCCACCACCGTCATGTCCGACGACTATAGGGTCGTATCCACGACCACGGGCCAAAGATGCCCTGCCGCCGACATGTCCGACGACTATAGGGTCGTCCCCACGACCCCGGGACTAGATTGGCCCGCCACCGTCATGTCCGACGACTATTGGGTCGTCTCCACGACCCCGGGACTAGGTTGGCCAGTCACCGACATGTCCTACGACTATGGGGTCGTCCCCACGACCACGAGACTAGGTTGGCCAGCCGCCGACATGTCCGACGACTATAGGGTCGTCCCCACGGCCCCGGGACTAGGTTGGCCTGCCGCCGACTTGTCCTATGGCTATAGGGTCGTCCCCACGAACCCGGGACTAGGTTGGCCAGTCACCGACATGTCCGACGACTATAGGGTCGTCCCCAAGACCGCGGGACTAGGTTGGCCTGCCGCCGACATGTCCGACGTCTATAGGGTCGTCCCCACGACCCCGGGTCAAGATTGGCCCGCCACCGTCATGTCCGACGACTATACGGTCGTCCCCTCGACCCCG
The DNA here is from genome assembly GCA_946251845.1 of Andrena fulva. Lineage (NCBI taxonomy): Eukaryota > Metazoa > Arthropoda > Insecta > Hymenoptera > Andrenidae > Andrena > Andrena fulva. The sequence continues at coordinate 319,846 of CAMITZ010000148.1, read as the reverse complement.
GGAATAGGTTGGCCCGCCGCCGACGTGTCGTACGACTATGGGGTCGACCCCACGACCACGAGACTAGGTTGGCCAGCCGCCGACAAGTCCGACGACTATAGGGTCGTCCCCACCACCCCGGGTCTGGGTTGGCCAGCCGCCGACATGTCCGACGACTATAGGGTCGTCCCCACGACCACGGGCCAAAGTTGCCCTGCCGCCGACATGTCCGACGACTATAGGGTCGTCCCTACCACCCCGGGACTAGGTTGGCCAGCCGCCGACATGTCCGACGTCTATAGGGTCGTCCCCACGACTCCGGGACTAGGTCGGCCCGCCGCCGACTCGTCCGACGACTATAGGGTCGTCCCCACGAACCCGGGACTAGGTTGGCCAGTCACCGACATGTCCGACGACTATAGGGTCGTCCCCAAGACCACGGGCCAAAGTTGCCCTGCCGCCGACATGTCCGACGACTATAGGGTCGTCCCCACGACCCCGGGTCTAGGTTAGCCCGCCGCCGACTTGTCCGACGACTATAGGGTCGTCCCCACGACCCCGGGAGTAGGTCGGCCCGCCGCCGACTTGTCCGACGACTATAGGGTCGTCCCCACGAACCCGGGACTAGGTTGGCCAGTCACCGACATGTCCGACGACTATAGGGTCGTCCCCAAGACCACGGGACTAGGTTGCCCTGCCGCCGACATGTCCGACGACTATAGGGTCGTCCCCACGACCTCGGGTCTAGGTTGGCCCGCCGCCGACTTGTCCGACGACTATAGGGTCGTCCCCACGACCCCGGGAGTAGGATGGCCCGCCGCCGACTTGTCCGACGACTATAGGGTCGTCCCCACGACCCCGGGAGTAGGATGGCCCGCCGCCGACTTGTCCGACGACTATAGGGTCGTCCCCACGACCCCGGGACTAGGTTGGCCGGCCGCCGACATGTCCGACGACTATAGGGTCGTCCCCACGACCGCGGGACTAGGTTGGCCCGCCGCCGACTTGTCCGACGACTATAGGGTCGTCCCCACGACCACGGGCCAATGTTGCCATGCCGCCGACATGTCCGACGACTATAGGGTCGTCCCCACGACCCCGGGACTAGGTTGGCCCGCCGCCGACATGTCCGACGACTATAGGGTCGTCCCCACGCCCCGGGCCAAAGTTGGCCAGCCGCCGACATGTCCGACGACTATAGGGTCGTCCCCACGACCCCGGGACTAGGTTGGCCCGCCGCCGACATGTCCGACGTCTAAAGGGTCGTCCCCACTACCCCGGGGCTAGATTGCCCCGGCACCGTCATGTCCGACGACTATAGGGTCGTCCCCACGACCCAGGGACCAGGTTGGCCCGCCGCCGACATGTCCCGCCGCCGACTTGTCCCGCCGCCGACTTGTCCGACGAATATAGGGTCGTCTCCACGACCCCGGTACTAGGTTGGCCAGTCACCGACATGTCCGACGACTATAGGGTCGTCCCCACGACCCCGGGACTAGGTCGGCCCGCCGCCGACTTGTCCGACGACTATAGGGTCGTCCCCACGACCACGGGCCAAAGTTGCCCTGCCGCCGCCATGTCCGACGACTACAGGATCGTCCCCACGACCCCCGGACTTGATTGCCCCGCCACCGTCATGTCCGATGACTATAGGGTCGTCCCCACGACCACTGGCCAAAGTTGCCCCGCCGCCGACACGTCCGACGACTATAGGGTCGTCCCCACGACCCCGGGACTAGGTTGGCCAGCCGCCGACTTGTCCGACGACTATACGGTCGTCCCCACGACCACGGGAGTAGGTTGGCCCGCCACCGACTTGTCCGACGACTATAGGGTCGTCCCTACCACCCCGGGACTAGGTTGGCCAGCCGCCGACATGTCCGACGTCTATACGGTCGTCCCCACGACCCCGGGGCTGTGTTGGCCCGCCGCCGACTTGTCCGACGACTATAGGGTCGTCCCCACGACCCCGGGACTAGGTCGGCCCGCCGCCGTCTTGTCCGACGACTATAGGGTCGTCCCCACGACCACGGGAGAAAGTTGCCCTGCCGCCGACATGTCCGACGACTATAGGGTCGTCCCCACGAACCCGGGACTAGATTGGCCCGCCACCGTCATGTCCGACGACTATAGGGTCGTCTACACGACCCCGGGACTAGGTTGGCCCGCCGCCGACTTGTCCGACGACTATAGGGTCGTCCCCACGACCACTGGCCAAAGTTGCCCAGCCGCCGACATGTCCGACGACTATAGGGTCGTCCCCACGACCCCGGGCCAAAGTTGCCCTGCCGCCGACATGTCCGACAACTATAGGGTCGTCCCCACGACCCCGGGACTAGGTTGGCCCGCCGCCGACATGTCCGACGTCTATAGGGTCGTCCCCACGACCCCGGGGCTAGATTGCCCCGGCACCGTCATGTCCGACGACTATAGGGTCGTCCCCACGACCCCGGGACTAGATTGGCCCGCCACCGTCATGTCCGACTACTATGGGTTCGTCCCTACGACCCTGGGCATACGTTGGCCCGCCGCCGACATGTCCGCCGACTATAGGGTCGTCCCCACGATCCCGGGACTAGGTTGGCCAGCCGCCGCCATGTCCGACGACTATAGGGTCGTCCCCACGGCCCCAGGAATAGATTGGCCCACCACCGTCATGTCCGACGACTACAGGATCGTCCCCACGACCCCCGGACTTGATTGCCCCGCCACCGTCATGTCCGACGACTATAGGGTCGTCTCCACGACCCCGGGACTAGGATGACCCGCCGCCGACTTTTCCGACGACTATAGGGTCGTCCCCACGAACCCGGGACTACGTTGGCCAGTCACCGACATGTCCGACGACTATAGGGCCGCCCCCACGACCACGGGCCAAAGTTGCCCTGCCGCCGACATGTCCGACGACTATAGGGTCGTCCGCACGACCCCGGGACTAGATTGGCCCGCCATCGTCATGTCCGACGACAATAGGGTCGTCCCCACGACCACGGGCCAAAGCTGGCCAGCCGCCGACATGTCCGACGACTATAGGGTCGTCTCCACGACCCCGGGACTAGGTTGGCCAACCGCCGGCATGTCCGACGACTATAGGGTCGTCCCCGCGACCACGGGCCAAAGATGCCCTGCCGCCGACATGTCCGACGACTATAGGGTCGTCCCCACGACCCCGGGACTAGGTTGGCCCGCCGCCGACATGTCCTACGTCTATAGGGTCGTCTCCACCACCCCGGGACTAGGTTGGCCCGCCGCCGACATGTCCGACGTCTATAGGGTCGTCTCCACCACCCCGGGACTACGTTGGCCAGTCACCGACATGTCCGACGACTATAGGGTCGCCCCCACGACCACGGGCCAAAGTTGCCCTGCCGCCGACATGTCCGACGACTATAGGGTCGTCCCAACGACCCCGGGACTAGATTGGCCCGCCACCATCATGTCCGACGACTATAGGGACGTCCCCACGACCCCGGGTCTAGGTTGGCCCGCCGTCGACATGTCCGACGACTATAGGGTCGTCCCCACGCCCCGGGCCAAAGTTGGCCAGCCGCCGACATGTCCGACGACTATAGGGTCGTCCCCACGACCCCGGGACTAGATTGGCCCGCCACCGTCATGTCCGACGACTATACGGTCGTCCCCACGACCACGAGACTAGGTTGGCCAGCCGCCGACATGTCCGACGACTATAGGGTCGTCCCCGCGACCACGGGCCAAAGATGCCCTGCCGCCGACATGTCCGACGACTATAGGGTCGTCCCCACGACCCCGGGACTAGGTTGGCCCGCCGCCGACATGTCCGACGTCTATAGGGTCGTCTCCACGACCCCGGGACTAGGTTGGCCCGCCGCCGACTTGTCCGACGACTATAGGGTCGTCCCCACGGCCCGGGACTAGATTGGCCAGCCGCCGACATGTCCGACGACTATACGGTCGTCCCCACGACCACGGGACTAGGTTGGCCCGCCGCCGACTTGTCCGACGACTATAGGGTCGTCCCCACAACCACGGGCCAAAGTTGCCCTGCCGCCGACATGTCCGACGACTATAGGGTCGTCCCCACGAACCCGGGACTACGTTGGCCAGTCACCGACATGTCCGACGACTATAGGGTCGCCGCCACGACCACGGGCCAAAGTTGCCGTGCCGCCGACATGTCCGACGACTATAGGGTCGTCCCCACGACCCCGGGACTAGATTGGCCCGCCACCATCATGTCCGACGACTATAGGGACGTCCCCACGACCCCGGGTCTAGGTTGGCCCGCCGTCGACATGTCCGACGTCTTTAGGGTCGTCGCCTCGACCCCGGGGCTAGATTGCCCCGGCACCGTCACGTCCGACGACTATAGGGTCGTCTCCACGACCCCGGGACTAGGTTGGCCAGTCACCGGCATGTCCGACGACTATAGGGTCGTCCCCACGACCCCGGGCCAAATTTGCGCTGCCGCCGACATGTCCGACGACTATAGGGTCGTCCCCAAGACCCCGGGCCAAAGCTGGCCAGCCGCCAACATGTCCGACGACTATAGGGTCGTCCCCACGACCCCGGGACTAGGTTGGCCAGTCACCGACATGTCCGACGACTATAGGGTCGTCCTCACGACCACGGGCCAAAGTTGCCCTGCCGCCGACATGTCCGACGACTATAGGGTCGTCCCCACGACCGCGGGTCTAGGTTGGCCCGCCGCCGGCTTTTCCGACGACTATAGGGTCGCCCCCACGACCCCAGGACTAGATTGGCCCGCCACCATCATGTCCGACGACTATAGGGTCGTCCCCACGACCCCGGGCCAAAGCTGGCCAGCCGCCAACATGTCCGACGACTATAGGGTCGTCCCCACGACCCCGGGACTAGGTTGGCCTGCCGCCGACATGTCCGACGACTATACGGCCGTCCCCACGACCACGGGACTAGGTTGGCCCGCCGCCGACTTGTCCGACGACTATAGGGTCTTCCCCACGAACCCGGGACTACGTTGGCCAGTCACCGGCATGTCCGACGACTATAGGGTCGCCCCCACGACCACGGGCCAAAGTTGCCGTGCCGCCGACATGTCCGACGACTATAGGGTCGTCCCCACGACCCCGGGACTAGGTTGGCCAGCCGCCGACTTGTCCGACGACTATAGGGTCGTCCCCACGGCCCGGGACTAGGTTGGCCAGCCGCAGACATGTCCGACGACTATAGGGTCGTCCCCACGACCCCGGGACTAGATTGGCCCGCCACCGTCATGTCCGACGACTATAGGGTCGTCCCCACGACCACGGGCCAAAGCTGGCCAGCCGCCGACATGTCCGACGACTATAGGGTCGTCTCCACGACCCCGGCACTAGATTGGCCCGCCACCGTCATGTCCGACGACAATAGGGTCGTCCCCACGACCACGGGCCAAAGCTGGCCAGCCGCCGACATGTCCGACGACTATAGGGTCGTCCCCACGACCCCGGGACTAGGTTGGCCCGCCGCCGACTTGTCCGACGACTATAGGGTCGTCCCCACGGCCCGGGACTAGGTTGGCCAGCCGCAGACATGTCCGACGACTATAGGGTCGTCCCCACGACCCCGGGACTAGATTGGCCCGCCACCGTCATGTCCGACGACTATAGGGTCGCCCACACGACCACGGGCCAAAGTTGCCCTGCCGCCGACATGTCCGACGACTATAGGGTCGTCCCCACGACCCCGAGTCTAGGTTGGCCCGCCGCCGACTTTTCCGACGACTATAGGGTCGTCCCCACGACCCCGGGAGTAGTTTGGCCCGCCGCCGACTTGTCCGACGGCTATAGGGTCGTCCCCACGACACCGGATCTAGGTTGGCCCGCCGCCGACTTTTCCGACGACTATAGGGTCGTCCCCACGACCCCGGAGTAGGTTGGCCCGCCGCCGACTTGTCCGACGCTATAGGGTCGTCCCCACGACCCCGGGACTAGGTTGGCCCGCCGCCGACTTGTCCGACGACTATAGGGTCGTCTCCACGACCCCGGGACTAGGTTGGCCAGCCGCCGACATGTCCGACGACTATAGGGTCGTCCCCGCGACCACGGGCCAAAGATGCCCGGCCGCCGACATGTCCGACGATTATAGGGTCGTCCCCACGATCCCGCGACTAGGTTGGCCAGCCGCCGACATGTCCGACGACTATAGGCTCGTCCCCACGACCACGGGCCAAAGTTGCCCTGCCGCCGACATGTCCGACGACTATAGGGTCATCCCCACTACCCCGGGCCAAAGCTGGCCAGCCGCCAACATGTCCGACGACTATAGGGTCGTCCCCACGACCACTGGCCAAAGTTGCCCCGCCGCCGACACGTCCGACGACTATAGGGTCGTCCCCACGACCCCGGGACTAGGTTGGCCAGCCGCCGACTTGTCCGACGACTATACGGTCGTCCCCACGACCACGGGAGTAGGTTGGCCCGCCGCCGACTTGTCCGACGACTATAGGGTCGTCCCTACCACCCCGGGACAAGGTTGGCCAGCCGCCGACATGTCCGACGTCTATAGGGTCGTCCCCACGACCCCGGGGCTAGGTTGGCCCGCCGCCGACTTGTCCGACGACTATAGGGTCGTCCCCACGACCCCGGGACTAGGTCGGCCCGCCGCCGTCTTGTCCGACGACTATAGGGTCGTCCCCACGACCACGGGCCAAAGTTGCCCTGCCGCCGACATGTCCGACGACTATAGGGTCGTCCCCACGACCCCGGGACTAGATTGGCCCGCCACCGTCATGTCCGACGACTATAGGGTCGTCTACACGACCCCGGGACTAGGTTGGCCCGCCGCCGACTTGTCCGACGACTATAGGGTCGTCCCCACGACCACTGGCCAAAGTTGCCCAGCCGCCGACATGTCCGACGACTATAGGGTCGTCCCCACGACCCCGGGCCAAAGTTGCCCTGCCGCCGACATGTCCGACAACTATAGGGTCGTCCCCACGACCCCGGGACTGGGTTGGCCCGCCGCCGACATGTCCGACGTCTATAGGGTCGTCCCCACGACCCCGGGGCTAGATTGCCCCGGCACCGTCATGTCCGACGACTATAGGGTCGTCCCCACGACCCCGGGACTAGATTGGCCCGCCACCGTCATGTCCGACGACTATGGGTTCGTCCCTACGACCCTGGGCATACGTTGGCCCGCCGCCGACATGTCCGCCGACTATAGGGTCGTCCCCACGATCCCGGGACTAGGTTGGCCAGCCGCCGCCATGTCCGACGACTATAGGGTCGTCCCCACGGCCCCAGGAATAGATTGGCCCACCACCGTCATGTCCGACGACTACAGGATCGTCCCCACGACCCCCGGACTTGATTGCCCCGCCACCGTCATGTCCGACGACTATAGGGTCGTCTCCACGACCCCGGGACTAGGTTGGACCGCCGCCGACTTTTCCGACGATTATAGAGACGTCCCCACGACCACGGGCCAAAGCTGCCCAGCCGCCGACATGTCCGACGTCTATAGGGTCGTCTCCACGACCCCGGGACTAGGTTGGCCCGCCGCCGACTTGTCCAACGATTATAGGGTCGTCCCCACGACCCCGGGGCTAGATTGCCCCGGCACCGTCATGTCCGACAACTATAGGGTCGTCCCCACGACCCCGGGACTAGATTGGCCCGCCACCGTCATGTCCGACGACTATGGGTTCGTCCCTACGACTCTGGGCATACGTTGGCCCGCCGCCGACATGTCCGCCGACTATAGGGTCGTCCCCACGATCCCGGGACTAGGTTGGCCAGCCGCCGACATTTCCGACGACTATAGGGTCGTCCCCACGGCCCCAGGAATAGATTGGCCCACCACCGTCATGTCCGACGGCTATAGGGTCGTATCCACGACCACGGGCCAAAGATGCCCTGCCGCCGACATGTCCGACGACTATAGGGTCGTCCCCACGACCCCGGGACTAGATTGGCCCGCCACCGTCATGTCCGACGACTATAGGGTCGTCTCCACGAACCCGGGACTAGGTTGGCCAGTCACCGACATGTCCTACGACTATGGGGTCGTCCCCACGACCACGAGACTAGGTTGGCCAGCCGCCGACATGTCCGACGACTATAGGGTCGTCCCCACGGCCCCGGGACTAGGTTGGCCTGCCGCCGACTTGTCCTATGGCTATAGGGTCGTCCCCACGAACCCGGGACTAGGTTGGCCAGTCACCGACATGTCCGACGACTATAGGGTCGTCCCCAAGACCGCGGGACTAGGTTGGCCTGCCGCCGACATGTCCGACGTCTATAGGGTCGTCCCCACGACCCCGGGTCAAGATTGGCCCGCCACCGTCATGTCCGACGACTATACGGTCGTCCCCTCGACCCCGGGAATAGGTTGGCCCGCCACCGACGTGTCGTACGACTATGGGGTCGACCCCACGACCACGAGACTAGGTTGGCCAGCCGCCGACATGTCCGACGACTATAGGGTCGTCCCCACGACCCCGGGACTAGATTGGCCCGCCACCGTCATGTCCGACGACTACAGGTTCGTCCCTACGACCCTGGGCATACGTTGGCCAGCCGCCGACATGCCCGACGACTATAGGGTCGTCCCCACGACCCCGGGACTAGGTTGGCCCGCCGCCGACTTGTCCGACGACTATAGGGTCGTCCCTACGACTCGGCCAAAGTTGGCCAGCCGCCGACATATCCGACGACTATAGGGTCATCCCCACGACCCCGGGACTAGGTTGTCCTGCCGCCGACATGTCCGACGACTATAGGGTCGTCCCCACGAACCCGGGACTAGGTTGGCCAGTCACCGACATGTTCGACGACTATAGGGTCGTCCCCAAGACCACGGGCCAAAGTTGCCCTGCCGCCGACATGTCCGACGACTATAGGGTCGTCCCCACGACCCCGGGTCTAGGTTGGCCCGCCGTCGACTTGTCCGACGACTATAGGGTCGTCCCCACGCTCCGGGCCAAAGTTGGCCAGCCGCCGACATGTCCGACGACTATAGGGTCGTCCCCACGACCCCGGGACTAGGTTGGCCCGCCGCCGACTTGTCCGACGACTATAGGGTCGTCTCCACGACCCCGGGACTAGGTTGGCCCGCCGCCGACTTGTCCGACGATTATAGGGTCGTCCCCACGACCCCGGGGCTAGATTGCCCCGGCACCGTCATGTCCGACAACAATAGGGTCGTCCCCACGACCCCGGGACTAGATTGGCCCGCCACTGTCATGTCCGACGACTATGGGTTCGTCCCTACGACCCTGGGCATACGTTGGCCCGCCGCCGACATGTCCGCCGACTATAGGGTCGTCCCCACGATCCCGGGACTAGGTTGGCCAGCCGCCGACATGTCCGACGACTATAGGGTCGTCCCCACGGCCCCAGGAATAGATTGGCCCACCACCGTCATGTCCGACGACTATAGGGTCGTACCCACGACCACGGGCCAAAGTTGCCCTGCCGCCGACATGTCCGACGACTATAGGGTCGTCCCCAAGACCGCGGGACTAGGTTGGCCTGCCGCCGACATGTCCGACGTCTATAGGGTCGTCCCCACGACCCCGGGGCTAGATTGCCCCGGCATCGTCATGTCCGACGACTATAGGGTCGTCCCCACGATCCCGGGACTAGATTGGCCCGCCACCGTCATGTCCGACGACTATACGGTCGTCCCCGCGACCCCGGGAGTAGGTTGGCCCGCCGCCGACTTGTACGACGACTATAGGGTCGTCCCCACGACCCCGGGACTAGATTGGCCAGCCGCCGACATGTCCGACAACTATAGGGTCCTCTCCACGACCCCGGGACTAGGTTGGCCCGCCGCCGACATATCCGACGACTATAGGGTCGTCCCCACGACCACTGGACTAGGTTGGCCCGCCGCCGACTTGTCCGACGACTATAGGGTCGTCCCCACGACCCCGGGTCTAGGTTGGCCCGCCGCCGACTTTTCCGACGACTATGGGGTCGTCCCCACGACCCCGGGAGTAGGTTGGCCCGCCGCCGACTTGTCCGACGACTATAGGGTCGTCCCCACGACCCCGGGTCTAGGTTGGCCCGCCGCCGTCTTGTCCGACGACTATAGGGTCGTCCCCACGACCCCGGGACTAAGTTGGCCAGACGCCGACACGTCCGACGACTGTAGGGTCGTCCCCACGACCCCGGGACTAGGTTGGCCCGCCGCCGACTTATCCGACGACTATAGGGTCGTCCCCACGACCCCGGGACTAGGTTGGCCCGCCGCCGACTTGTCCGACGACTATAGGGTCGTCCCCACGACCACGGGCCAAAGTTGCCCTGCCGCCGACATGTCCGACGACTATAGGGTCGTCCCCACGACCCCGGGACTAGGTTGGCCCGCCGCCGACTTGTCCAACGACTATAGGGTCGTCCCTACCACCCCGGGACTAGGTTGGCCAGCCGCCGACATGTCCGACGTCTATAGGGTCGTCCCCTCGACCCCGGGGCTAGATTGCCCCGGCTCCGTCACGTCCGACGACTATAGGGTCGTCCCCACGACCCCGGGACTAGATTGGCCCGCCACCGTGATGTCCGACGACTATAGGGTCGTCCCCACGACCCCGGGACTAGATTGGCCGCCACCGTGATGTCCGACGACTATAGGGTCGTCTCCACGACCCCGGGACTAGTTTGGCCCGCCGCCGACTTGTCCGACGACTATAGGGTCGTCCCCACGACCACGGGCCAAAGTTGCCCTGCCGCCGACATGTCCGACGACTATAGGGTCGTCCCCACGATCCCGGGACTAGGTTGGCCCGCCGCCGACATGTCCGACGACTATAGGGTCGTCCCCACGCCCCGGGCCAAAGTTGGCCAGCCACCGACATGTCCGACGACTATAGGGTCGTCCCCACGACCCCGGGGCTAGATTGCCCCGGCACCGTCATGTCCGACGACTATAGGGTCGTCCCCACGACCCCGGGACTAGATTGGCCCGCCACCGTCATGTCCGACGACTATACGGTCGTCCCCGCGACCCCGGGAGTAGGTTGGCCCGCCGCCGACTTTTACGACGACTATAGGGTCGTCCCCACGACCCCGGGACTAGATTGGCCAGCCGCCGACATGTCCGACAACTATAGGGTCCTCTCCACGACCCCGGGACTAGGTTGGCCCGCCGCCGACTTGTCCGACGACTATAGGGTCGTCCCCACGACCACGGGCCAAAGTTGCCCTGCCGCCGACATGTCCGACGACTATAGGGTCGTCCCCACGACCCCGGGACTAGGTTGGCCCGCCGCCGACATGTCCGACGACTATAGGGTCGTCCCCACGCCCCGGTCCAAAGTTGGCCAGCCGCCGACATGTCCGACGACTATAGGGTCGTCCCCACGAACCCGGGACTAGGTTGGCCAGTCACCGACATATCCGACGACTATAGGGTCGTCCCCACGACCACGGGCCAAAGTTGCCCTGGCGCCGACATGTCGGACGACTATAGGGTCGTCCCCACGACCCCGGGTCTAGGTTGGCCCGCCGCCGACTTTTCCGACGACTATGGGGTCGTCCCCACGACCCCGGGAGTAGGTTGGCCCGCCGCCGACTTGTCCGACGACTATAGGGTCGTCCCCACGACCCCGGGACTAAGTTGGCCAGACGCCGACACGTCCGACGACTATAGGGTCGTCCCCACGACCCCGGGACTAGGTTGGCCCGCCGCCGACTTATCCGACGACTATAGGGTCGTCCCCACGACCCCGGGACTAGGTTGGCCCGCCGCCGACTTGTCCGACGACTATAGGGTCGTCCCTACCACCCCGGGACTAGGTTGGCCAGCCGCCGACATGTCCGAAGTCTATAGGGTCGTCCCCTCGACCCCGGGGCTAGATTGCCCCGGCTCCGTCACGTCCGACGACTATAGGGTCGTCTCCACGACCCCGGGACTAGGTTGGCCAGTCACCGGCATGTCCGACGACTATAGGGTCGTCTCCACGACCCCGGGACTAGGTTGGCCCGCCGCCGCCTTGTCCGACGACTATAGGGTCGTCCCCACGACCTCGGGACAGGGTTGGCCAGTCACCGACATATCCGACGACTATAGGGTCGTCCCCACGACCACGGGCCAAAGTTGCCCTGGCGCCGACATGTCCGACGACTATAGGGTCGTCCCCACGACCCCGGGTCTAGGTTGGCCCGCCGCCGACTTTTCCGACGACTATGGGGTCGTCCCCACGACCACGAGACTAGGTTGGCCAGCCGCCGACATGTCCGACGACTATAGGGTCGTCCCCACGAACCCGGGACTAGGTTGGCCAGTCACCGACATATCCGACGACTATAGGGTCGTCCCCACGACCACGGGCCAAAGTTGCCCTGGCGCCGACATGTCCGACGACTATAGGGTCGTCCCCACGACCCCGGGTCTAGGTTGGCCCGCCGCCGACTTTTCCGACGACTATGGGGTCGTCCCCACGACCCCGGGACTAGGTTGGCCCGCCGCCGACTTGTCCGACGACTATAGGGTCGTCCCTACCACCCCCGGACTAGGTTGGCCAGCCGCCGACTTGGTCGACGACTATAGGGTCGTCCCCACGACCCCGGGACTAGGTTGGCCCGCCGCCGACTTGTCCGACGACTATAGGGTCGTCCCTACCACCCCGGGACTAGGTTGGCCAGCCGCCGACATGTCCGACGTCTATAGGGTCGTCCCCACGACCCCGGGACTAGTTTGGTCAGCCGCCGATATGTCCGACAACTATAGGGTCGTCTCCACGACCCCGGGACAAGGTTGGCCCGCCGCCGACTTGTCCGACGACTATAGGGTCGTCCCCACGACCACGGGCCAAAGTTGCCCTGCCGCCGACATGTCCGACGACTATACGGTCGTCCCCGCGACCCCGGGACTAGGTTGGCCCGCCGCCGACGTGTCCTACGACTATGGGGTCGTCCCCACGACCACGAGACTAGGTTGGCCAGCCGCCGACATGTCCGACGACTATAGGGTCGTCCCACGAACCCGGGACTAGGTTGGCCAGTCACCGACATATCCGACGACTATAGGGTCGTCCCCACGACCACGGGCCAAAGTTGCCCTGGCGCCGACATGTCCGACGACTATAGGGTCGTCCCCACGACCCCGGGTCTAGGTTGGCCCGCCGCCGACTTTTCCGACGACGATGGGGTCGTCCCCACGACCCCGGGAGTAGGTTGGCCCGCCGCCGACTTGTCCGACGACTATAGGGTCGTCCCCACGACCCCGGGACTAGGTTGGCCCGCCGCCGACTTATCCGACGACTATAGGGTCGTCCCCACGACCCCGGGACTAGGTTGGCCCGCCGCCGACTTGTCCGACGACTATAGGGTCGTCCCCACGACCACGGGCCAAAGTTGCCCTGTCGCCGACATGTCCGACGACTATAGGGTCGTCCCCACGACCCCGGGACTAGGTTGGCCCGCCGCCGACATGTCCGACGACTATAGGGTCGTCCCCACGCCCCGGTCCAAAGTTGGCCAGCCGCCGACATGTCCGACGACTACGGGGTCGTCCCCACGACCCCGGGACTAGATTGGCCCGCCACCGTCATGTCCGACGACTATACGGTCGTCCCCACGTCCACTGGCCAAAGTTTCCCAGCCGCAGACATGTCCGACGACTATAGGGTCGTCCCCACGACCCCGGGACTAGATTGGCCCGCCACCGTGATGTCCGACGACTATAGGGTCGTCCCCACGACCCCGGGACTAGATTGGCCGCCACCGTGATGTCCGACGACTATAGGGTCGTCTCCACGACCCCGGGACTAGGTTGGCCCGCCGCCGACTTGTCCGACGTCTATAGGGTCGTCCCCACGACCACGGGCCAAAGTTGCCCTGCCGCCGACATGTCCGACGACTATAGGGTCGTACCCACGATCCCGGGACTAGGTTGGCCCGCCGCCGACATGTCCGACGACTATAGGGTCGTCCCCACTCCCCGGGCCAAAGTTGGCCAGCCGCCGACATGTCCGACGACTATAGGGTCGTCCCCACGACCCCGGGGCTAGATTGCCCCGGCACCGTCATGTCCGACGACTATAGGGTCGTCCCCACGACCCCGGGACTAGATTGGCCCGCCACCGTCATGTCCGACGACTATACGGTCGTCCCCGCGACCCCGGGAGTAGGTTGGCCCGCCGCCCACTTGTACGACGACTATAGGGTCGTCCCCACGACCCCGGGACTAGATTGGCCAGCCGCCGACATGTCCGACAACTATAGGGTCCTCTCCACGACCCCGGGACTAGGTTGGCCCGCCGCCGACTTGTCCGACGACTATAGGGTCGTCCCCACGACCACGGGCCAAAGTTGCCCTGCCGCCGACATGTCCGACGACTATAGGGTCGTCCCCACGACCCCGGGACTAGGTTGGCCCGCCGCCGACATGTCCGACGACTATAGGGTCGTCCCCACGCCCCGGTCCAAATTTGGCCAGCCGCCGACATGTCCGACGACTATAGGGTCGTCCCCACGAACCCGGGACTAGGTTGGCCAGTCACCGACATATCCGACGACTATAGGGTCGTCCCCACGACCACGGGCCAAAGTTGCCCTGGCGCCGACATGTCCGACGACTATAGGGTCGTCCCCACGACCCCGGGACTAGGTTGGCCCGCCGCCGACTTGTCCGACGATTATAGGGTCGTCCCCACGACCCCGGGTCTAGGTTGGCCCGCCGTCGACATGTCCGACGACTATAGGGTCGTCCCCACGCCCCGGGCCAAAGTTGGCTAGCCGCCGACTTGTCCGACGACTATAGGGTCGTCCCCACAACCCCGGGACTAGGTTGGCCAGCCGCCGACATGTCCGACGACTATACGGTCGCACCCACGACCACGAGACTAGGTTGGCCAGCCGCCGACATGTCCGACGACTATAGGGTCGTCCCCACGACCCCGGGACTAGGTTGGCCCGCCGCCGACTTGTCCGACGACTATAGGGTCGTCCCCACGACCCCGGGTCTAGGTTGGCCCGCCGTCGACATGTCCGCCGACTATAGGGTCGTCCCCACGACCCCGGGTCTAGGTTGGCCCGCCGCCGACTTGTCCGACGACTATAGGGTCGTCCCCACGACCCCGGGACTAGGTTGGCCCGCCGCCGACTTGTCCGACGACTATAGGGTCGTCCCCGCGACCCCGGGACTAGGTTGGCCCGCCGCCGACTTGTCCGACGACTATAGGGTCGTCCCCACGACCCCGGGTCTAGGTTGGCCCGCCGTCGACATGTCCGACGACTATAGGGTCGTCCCCACGCCCCGGGCCAAAGTTGGCTAGCCGCCGACATGTCCGACGACTATAGGGTCGTCCCCACGACCCCGGGACAAGGTTGGCCCGCCGCCGACTTGTCCGACGACTATAGGGTCGTCCCCACGACCCCGGGACTAGGTTGGCCAGCCGCCGACATGTCCGCCGACTATAGGGTCGTCCCTACCACCCCGGGACTAGGTTCGCCAGCCGCCGACATGTCCGACGACTATAGGGTCGTCCCCACAACCCCGGGGCTAGATTGGCCAGCCGCCGACATGTCCGACGACTATAGGGTCGTCCCCACGACCCCGGGATTAAGTTGGTCAGCCGCCGACATGTCCGACGACTATAGGGTCGTCCCCACGACCCCGGGACTAGATTGGCCCGCCACCATCATGTCCGACGACTATAGAGTCGTCCCCACGACCCCGGGAATAGTTTGGCCCGCCGCCGACATATCCGACGACTATAGGGTCGTCCCCACGACCCCGGGACTAGATTGGCCCGCCACCATCATGTCCGACGACTATAGGGTCGTCCCCACGACCCCGGGACTAGGTTGGCCCGCCGCCGACTTGTCCGACGACTATAGGGTCGTACCTCCCACCCCGGGACTAGGTTGGCCCGCCGCCGACTTGTCCGACGACTATAGGGTCGTCCCCACGACCACGGGCCAAAGTTGGTCAGCCGCCGACATGTCCGACGCCTATACGGTCGTCCCCACGACCCCGGGACTAGATTGGCCCGCCACCGTCATGTCCGACGACTATAGGTTCGTCCCCACGACCACGGGACTAGGTTGGCCCGCCGCCGACTTGTCCGACGACTATAGGGTCGTCCCCACGACCCCGGGACTAGGTCGGCCCGCCGCCGACTTGTCCGACGACTATAGGGTCGTCCCCACGACCACGGGCCAAAGTTGCCCTGCCGCCGACATGTCCGACGACTATAGGGTCGTCCCCACGATCCCGGGACTAGGTTGGTCCGCCGCCGACATGTCCGACGACTATAGGGTCGTCCCCACGACCACTGGCCAAAGTTGCCCAGCCGCCGACATGTCCGACGACTATAGGGTCGTCCCCACGACCCCGGGACTAGGTTGGCCCGCCGCCGACTTGTCCGACGATTATAGGGTCGTCCCCACGACCCCGGGTCTAGGTTGGCCCGCCGTCGACATGTCCGACGACTATAGGGTCGTCCCCACGCCCCGGGCCAAAGTTGGCTAGCCGCCGACATGTCCGACGACTATAGGGTCGTCCCCACGACCCCGGGACTAGATTGGCCCGCCACCGTCATGTCCGACGACTATACGGTCGTCCCCACGACCACGAGACTAGGTTGGCCAGCCGCCGACATGTCCGACGACTATAGGGTCGTCCCCACCACCCCGGGTCTGGGTTGGCCAGCCGCCGACATGTCCGACTACTATAGGGTCGTCCCCACGACCACGGGCCAAAGTTGGCCAGCCGCCGACATGTCCGACGACTATAGGGTCGTCCCCACGACCCCGGTTCTAGGTTGGCCCGCCGCCGACTTGTCCGACGACTATAGGGTCGTCCCCACGACCCCGGGACTAGGTTGGCCAGCCGCCGACATGTCCGACGACTATACGGTCGTCCCCACGACCACGAGACTAGGTTGGCCAGCCGCCGACATGTCCGACGACTATAGGGTCGTCCCCACGACCCCGGGACTAGGTTGGCCCGCCGCCGACTTGTCCGACGACTATAGGGTCGTCCCCACGACCCCGGGTCTAGGTTGGCCCGCCGTCGACATGTCCGACGACTATAGGGTCGTCCCCACGCCCCGGGCCAAAGTTGGCTAGCCGCCGACATGTCCGACGACTATAGGGTCGTCCCCACGACCCCGGGTCTAGGTTGGCCCGCCGCCGACTTGTCCGACGACTATAGGGTCGTCCCCACGACCCCGGTTCTAGGTTCGCCCGCCGCCGACTTGTCCGACGACTATAGGGTCGTCCCCACGACCCCGGGACTAGGTTGGCCAGCCGCCGACATGTCCGACGACTATACGGTCGTCCCCACGACCACGAGACTAGGTTGGCCAGCCGCCGACATGTCCGACGACTATAGGGCCGTCCCCACGACCCCGGGACTAGGTTGGCCCGCCGCCAACTTGTCCGACGACTATAGGGTCGTCCCCACGACCCCGGGTCTAGGTTGGCCCGCCGTCGACATGTCCGACGACTATAGGGTCGACCCACGACCCCGGTTCTAGGTTGGCCCGCCGCCGACTTGTCCGACGACTATAGGGTCGACCCACGACCCCGGGACTAGGTTGGCCAGCCGCCGACATGTCCGACGACTATACGGTTGTCCCCACGACCACGAGACTAGGTTGGCCAGCCGCCGACATGTCCGACGACTATAGGGTCGTCCCCACGACCCCGGGACTAGGTTGGCCCGCCGCCGACTTGTCCGACGACTATAGGGTCGTCCCCACGACCCCGGGTCTAGGTTGGCCCGCCGTCGACATGTCCGACGACTATAGGGTCGTCCCCACGCCCCGGGCCAAAGTTGGCTAGCCGCCGACATGTCCGACGACTATAGGGTCGTCCCCACGACCCCGGGTCTAGGTTGGCCCGCCGCCGTCATGTCCGACGACTATACGGCCGTCCCCACGACCACGAGACTAGGTTGGCCAGCCGCCGACATGTCCGACGACTATAGGGTCGTCCCCACCACCCCGGGTCTAGGTTGGCCAGCCGCAGACATGTCCGACGACTATAGGGTCGTCCCCACGACCACGGGCCAAAGTTGGCTAGCCGCCGACATGTCCGACGTCTATAGGGTCGTCCCCACGACCCCGGGGCTAGATTGGCCCTCCACCGTCATGTCCGACGACTATAGGTTCGTCCCTACGACCCTGGGCATACGTTGGCCAGCCGCCGACATGTCCGACGACTATAGGGTCGTCCCCACGACCCCGGGACAAGATTGGCCCGCCACCGTCATGTCCGACGACTATACGGTCGTCCCCTCGACCCCGGGACTAGATTGGCCCGCCACCGTCATATCCGACGACTATAATTTCGTCCCCACGACCACGGGACAAGGTTGGCCCGCCGCCGACTTGTCCGACGACTATAGGGTCGTCCCCACGACCACGGGCCAAAGTTGCCCTGCCGCCGACATGTCCGACGACTATAGGGTCGTCCCCACGATCCCGGGACAAGGTTGGCCCGCCGCCGACATGTCCGACGACTATAGGGTCGTCCCCACGCCCCGGGCCAAAGTTGGCTAGCCGCCGACATATCCGACGACTATAGGGTCGTCCCCACGACCCCGGGTCTAGGTTGGCCCGCCGCCGTCATGTCCGACGACTATACGGCCGTCCCCACGACCACGAGACTAGGTTGGCCAGCCGCCGACATGTCCGACGACTATAGGGTCGTCCCCACCACCCCGGGTCTAGGTTGGCCAGCCGCCGACATGTCCGACGACTATAGGGTCGTCCCCACGACCACGGGCTAAAGTTGGCTAGCCGCCGACATGTCCGACGTCTATAGGGTCGTCCCCACGACCCCGGGGCTAGATTGGCCCTCCACCGTCATGTCCGACGACTATAGGGTCGTCCCCACCACCCCGGGTCTAGGTTGGCCAGCCGCCGACATGATCCGACGACTATAGGGTCGTCCCCACGACCCCGGGACTAGGTTGGCCCGCCGCCGACATGTCCGACGACTATAGGGTCGTCCCCACGACCCCGGGACTAGGTTGGCCAGCCGCCGACATGTCCGACGACTATACGGTCGTCCCCACGACCACGAGACTAGGTTGGCCAGCCGCCGACATGTCCGACGACTATAGGGCCGTCCCCACTACCCCGGGACTAGGTTGGCCCGCCGCCAACTTGTCCGACGACTATAGGGTCGTCCCCACGACCCCGGGTCTAGGTTGGCCCGCCGCCGACATGTCCGACGACTGTACGGTTGTCCCCACGACCACGAGACAAGGTTGGCCAGCCGCCGACATGTCCGACGACTATAGGGTCGTCCCCACGACCCCGGGACTTGGTTGGCCCGCCGCCGACTTGTGCGACGACTATAGGGTCGTCCCCACGACCACGGGCCAAAGTTGGCTAGCCGCCGACTTGTCCGACGACTATAGGGTCGTCCCCACGACCCCGGGACTAGGTTGGCCAGCCGCCGACATGTCCGACGACTATACGGTTGTCCCCACGACCACGAGACTAGGTTGGCCAGCCGCCGACATGTCCGACGACTATAGGGTCGTCCCCACGACCCCGGGCCAAAGTGGCCCTGCCGCCGACATGTCCGACGATTATAGGGTCGTCCCCACGACCCCGGGACAAGATTGGCCCGCCACCGTCATGTCCAACGACTATACGGTCGTCCCCTCGACCCCGGGAATAGGTTGTCCCGCCGCCGACATGTCCGACGTCTATAGGGTCGTCCCCACGACCCCGGGGCTAGATTGGCCCTCCACCGTCATGTCCGACGACTATAGGTTCGTCCCTACGACCCTGGGCATACGTTGGCCAGCCGCCGACATGTCCGACGACTATAGGGTCGTCCCCACGACCCCGGGACAAGATTGGCCCGCCACCGTCATGTCCGACGACTATACGGTCGTCCCCTCGACCCCGGGACTAGATTGGCCCGCCACCGTCATATCCGACGACTATAATTTCGTCCCCACGACCACGGGACTAGGTTGGCCCGCCGCCGACTTGTCCGACGACTATAGGGTCGTCCCCACGACCCCGGGACTAGGTTGGCCCGCCGCCGACTTGTCCGACGACTATAGGGTCGTCTCCACGACCCGGGCCAAAGTTGGCCAGCCGCCGACATGTCCGACGACTATAGGGTCGTCCCCACGACCCCGGGACTAGGTTGGCCTGCCGCCGACATGTCCGACGTTTATAGGGTCGTCCCCACGACCCCGGGACAAGATTGGCCCGCCACCGTCATGTCCGACGACTATACGGCGTCCCCTCGACCCCGGGAATAGGTTGGCCCGCCGCCGACGTGTCGTACGACTAAGGGGTCGTCCCCACGACCACGAGACTAGGTTGGCCAGCCGCCGACATGTCCGACGACTATAGGGTCGTCCCCACGACCCCGGGACTAGATTGGCCCGCCACCGTCATGTCCGACGACTATAGGTTCGTCCCTACGACCCTGGGCATACGTTGGCCAGCCGCCGACATGCCCGACGACTATAGGGTCGTCCCCACGACCCCGGGACAAGATTGGCCCGCCACCGTCATGTCCGACGACTACACGGTCGTCCCCTCGACCCCGGGACTAGATTGGCCCGCCACCGTCATGTCCGACGACTATAGGTTCGTCCCCACGACCACGGGACTAGGTTGGCCCGCCGCCGACTTGTCCGACGACTATAGGGTCGTCCCCACGACCCCGGGACTAGGTCGGCCCGCCGCCGACTTGTCCGACGACTATAGGGTCGTCCCCACGACCACGGGCCAAAGTTGCCCTCCCGCCGACATGTCCGACGACTATAGGGTCGTCCCCACGACCCCGGGACTAGGTTGGCCCGCCACCGTAATGTCCGACGACTATAGGTTCGTCCCTACGACCCTGGGCATACGTTGGCCAGCCGCCGACATGCCCGACGACTATAGGGTCGTCCCCACGACCCCGGGACAAGATTGGCCCGCCACCGTCATGTCCAACGACTACACGGTCGTCCCCTCGACACCGGGACTAGATTGGCCCGCCACTGTCATGTCCTACGACTATAGGGTCGTCCCCACGACCACTGGCCAAAGTTGCCCAGCCGCCGACATGTCCGACGACTATAGGGTCGTCCCCACGACCCCGGGACTAGGTTGGCCCGCCGCCGTCATGTCCGACGACTATACGGTCGTCCCCTCGACCCCGGGACTAGATTGGCCCGCCACCGTCATGTCCGACGACTATAGGTTCGTCCCCACGACCACGGGACTAGGTTGGCCCGCCGCCGACTTGTCCGACGACTATAGGGTCGTCCCCACGACCCCGGGACTAGGTCGGCCCGCCGCCGACTTGTCCGACGACTATAGGGTCGTCCCCACGACCACGGGCCAAAGTTGCCCTGCCGCCGACATGTCCGACGATTATAGGGTCGTCCCCACGATCCCGGGACTAGGTTGGCCCGCCGCCGACATGTCCGACGACTATAGGGTCGTCCCCACGCCCCGGGCCAAAGTTGGCCAGCCGCCGACATGTCCGACGACTATAGGATCGTCCCCACGACCCCGGCACTAGGGTGGCCCGCCGCCGACATGTCCGACGTCTAAAGGGTCGTCCCCACGACCCCGGGGCTAGATTACCCCGGCACCGTCATGTCCGACGACTATAGGGTCGTCCCCACGACCCCGGGACCAGGTTGGCCCGCCGCCGACTTGTCCCGCCGCTGACTTGTCCGACGACTATAGGGTCGTCTCCACGACCCCGGGACTAGGTTGGCCAGTCACCGAAATGTCCGACGACTATAGGGTCGTTCCCACGACCACTGGCCAAAGTTGCCCTGCCGCCGACATGTCCGACGACAATAGGGTCGTCCCCACGACCCCGGGCAAAAGTTGCCCTGCCGCCGACATGATCCGACGACTATAGGGTCGTCCCCACGACCCCGGTTCTAGGTTGGCCCGCCGCCGACTTGTCCGACGACTATAGGGTCGTCCCCACGACCCCGGGAGTAGGTTGGCCAGCCGCCGACATGTCCGACGACTGTACGGTTGTCCCCACGACCACGAGACTAGGTTGGCCAGCCGCCGACATGTCCGACGACTATAGGGTCGTCCCCACGACCCCGGGACTTGGTTGGCCCGCCGCCGACTTGTCCGACGACTATAGGGTCGTCCCCACGACCACGGGCCAAAGTTGGCTAGCCGCCGACTTGTCCGACGACTATAGGGTCGTCCCCACGACCCCGGGACTAGGTTGGCCAGCCGCCGACATGTCCGACGACTATACGGTTGTCCCCACGACCACGAGACTAGGTTGGCCAGCCGCCGACATGTCCGACGACTATAGGGTCGTCCGCACGACCCCGGGCCAAAGTGGCCCTGCCGCCGACATGTCCGACGATTATAGGGTCGTCCCCACGACCCCGGGACAAGATTGGCCCGCCACCGTCATGTCCAACGACTATACGGTCGTCCCCTCGACCCCGGGAATAGGTTGTCCCGCCGCCGACGTGTCCTACGACTATGGGGTCGTCCCCACGACCACGAGACTAGGTTGGCCAGCCGCCGACATGTCCGACGACTATAGGGTCGTCCCCACGACCCCGGGACTAGGTTGGCCCGCCGCCGACATGTCCGACGTCTATAGGGTCGTCCCCACGACCCCGGGGCTAGATTGGCCCTCCACCGTCATGTCCGACGACTATAGGTTCGTCCCTACGACCCTGGGCATACGTTGGCCAGCCGCCGACATGTCCGACGACTATAGGGTCGTCCCCACGACCCCGGGACAAGATTGGCCCGCCACCGTCATGTCCGACGACTATACGGTCGTCCCCTCGACCCCGGGACTAGATTGGCCCGCCACCGTCATATCCGACGACTATAATTTCGTCCCCACGACCACGGGACTAGGTTGGCCCGCCGCCGACTTGTCCGACGACTATAGGGTCGTCCCCACGACCCCGGGACTAGGTTGGCCCGCCGCCGACTTGTCCGACGACTATAGGGTCGTCCCCACGACCCGGGCCAAAGTTGGCCAGCCGCCGACATGTCCGACGACTATAGGGTCGTCCCCACGACCCCGGGACTAGGTTGGCCTGCCGCCGACATGTCCGACGTTTATAGGGTCGTCCCCACGACCCCGGGACAAGATTGGCCCGCCACCGTCATGTCCGACGATTATACGGTCGTCCCCTCGACCCCGGGAATAGGTTGGCCCGCCGCCGACGTGTCGTACGACTAAGGGGTCGTCCCCACGACCACGAGACTAGGTTGGCCAGCCGCCGACATGTCCGACGACTATAGGGTCGTCCCCACGACCCCGGGACTAGATTGGCCCGCCACCGTCATGTCCGACGACTATAGGTTCGTCCCTACGACCCTGGGCATACGTTGGCCAGCCGCCGACATGCCCGACGACTATAGGGTCGTCCCCACGACCCCGGGACAAGATTGGCCCGCCACCGTCATGTCCGACGACTACACGGTCGTCCCCTCGACCCCGGGACTAGATTGGCCCGCCACCGTCATGTCCGACGACTATAGGTTCGTCCCCACGACCACGGGACTAGGTTGGCCCGCCGCCGACTTGTCCTACGACTATAGGGTCGTCCCCACGACCCCGGGACTAGACCGGCCCGCCGCCGACTTGTCCGACGACTATAGGGTCGTCCCCACGACCACGGGCCAAAGTTGCCCTCCCGCCGACATGTCCGACGACTATAGGGTCGTCCCCACGACCCCGGGACTAGGTTGGCCCGCCACCGTCATGTCCGACGACTATAGGTTCGTCCCTACGACCCTGGGCATACGTTGGCCAGCCGCCGACATGCCCGACGACTATAGGGTCGTCCCCACGACCCCGGGACAAGATTGGCCCGCCACCGTCATGTCCGACGACTACACGGTCGTCCCCTCGACACCGGGACTAGATTGACCCGCCACCGTCATGTCCTACGACTATAGGGTCGTCCCCACGACCACTGGCCAAAGTTGCCCAGCCGCCGACATGTCCGACGACTATAGGGTCGTCCCCACGACCCCGGGACTAGTTTGGCCCGCCGCCGTCATGTCCGACGACTATACGGTCGTCCCCTCGACCCCGGGACTAGATTGGCCCGCCACCGTCATATCCGACGACTATAGGGTCGTCCCCACGACCCCGGGACTAGGTCGGCCCGCCGCCGACTTGTCCGACGACTATAGGGTCGTCCCCACGACCACGGGCCAAAGTTGCCCTGCCGCCGACATGTCCGACGATTATAGGGTCGTCCACACGATCCCGGGACTAGGTTGGCCCGCCGCCGACATGTCCGACGATTATAGGGTCGTCCCCACGACCCCGGGACTAGGTCGGCCCGCCGCCGACTTGTCCGACGACTATAGGGTCGTCCCCACGACCACGGGCCAAAGTTGCCCTGCCGCCGACATGTCCGACGATTATAGGGTCGACCCCACGATCCCGGGACTAGGTTGGCCCGCAGCCGACATGTCCGACGACTATAGGGTCGTCCCCACGACCCCGGGGCTAGATTGCCCCGGCACCGTCATGTCCGACGACTATAGGGTCGTCCCCACGACCGCGAGACTAGGTTGGCCCGCCGCCGACTTGTCCGACGACTATAGGGTCGTCCCCACGACCACGGGCCAATGTTGCCATGCCGCCGACATGTCCGACGACTAAAGGGTCGTCCCCACGACCCCGGGACTAGGTTGGCCCGCCGCCGACATGTCCGACGACTATAGGGTCGTCCCCACGCCCCGGGCCAAAGTTGGCCAGCCGCCGACATGTCCGACGACTATAGGATCGTCCCCACGACCCCGGGACTAGGGTGGCCCGCCGCCGACATGTCCGACGTCTAAAGGGTCGTCCCCACGACCCCGGGGCTAGATTACCCCGGCACCGTCATGTCCGACGACTATAGGGTCGTCCCCACGACCCCGGGACCAGGTTGGCCCGCCGCCGACTTGTCCCGCCGCCGACTTGTCCGACGACTATAGGGTCGTCTCCACGACCCCGGGACTAGGTTGGCCAGTCACCGAAATGTCCGACGACTATAGGGTCGTTCCCACGACCCCGGGTCTAGGTTGGCCCGCCGCCGACTTGTCCGACGACTATAGGGTCGTTCCCACGACCACTGGCCAAAGTTGCCCTGCCGCCGACATGTCCGACGACTATAGGGTCGTCCGCACGACCCCGGGACTAGATTGGCCCGCCACCGTCATGTCCGACGACAATAGGGTCGTCCCCACGACCACGGGCCAAAGCTGGCCCGCCGCCGACATGTCCGACGACTATAGGGTCGTCTCCACGACCCCGGGACTAGATTGGCCTGCCACCATCATGTCCGACGACTATAGGGACGTCCCCACGACCACGGGACTAGGTTGGGCCGCCGCCGACTAGTCCGACGACTATAGGGTCGTCCCAACGACCCCGGGACTAGATTGGCCCGCCACCATCATGTCCGACGACTATAGGGACGTCCCCACGACCACGGGACTAGGTTGGCCCGCCGCCGACTTGTCCGACGACTATAGGGTCGCGCCTACCACCCCGGGACTAGTATGACCCGCCGCCGACTTTTCCGACGACTATAGGGTCGTCCCCACGAACCCAGGACTAGGTTGGCCAGTCACCGACATGTCCGACGACTATAGGGTCGTCCTCACGACCACGGGCCAAAGTTGCCCTGCCGCCGACATGTCCGACGACTATAGGGACGTCCCCACGACCACGGGACTAGGTTGGCCCGCCGCCGACTTGTCCGACGACTATAGGGTCGTGCCTACCACCCCGGGACTAGGATGACCCGCCGCCGACTTTTCCGACGACTATAGGGTCGTCCCCACGAACCCGGGACTAGGTTGGCCAGCCGCCGACATGTCCGACGACTATAGGGTCGTCCCCACCACCCCGGGTCTAGGTTGGCCAGCCGCCGACATGTCCGACGACTATAGGGTCGTCCCCACGACCACGGGCCAAAGTTGCCCTGCCGCCGACATGTCCGACGACTATAGGGTCGTCCTCACGACCACGGGCCAAAGTTGCCCTGCCGCCGACATGTCCGACGACTATAGGATCGTCCCCACGACCCCGGGACTAGGTTGGCCAGTCACCGACATGTCCGACGACTATAGGGTCGTCCTCACGACCACGGGCCAAAGTTGCCCTGCCGCCGACATGTCCGACGACTATAGGGTCGTCCCCACGACCCCGGGACTAGGTTGGCCAGCCTCCGACATATCCGACGACTATAGGGTCGTCCCCACGACCACGGGCCAAAGTTGACCTGCCGCCGACATGTCCGACGATTATAGGGTCGTCCCCACGACCACGGGCCAAAGCTGGCCAGCCGCCGACATGTCCGACGACTATAGGTTCGTATCCACGACCCCGGGACTAGGTTGGCCAGCCGCCGACATGTCCGACGACTATAGGGTCGTCCCCACGACCACGGGCCAAAGCTGGCCAGCCGCCGACATGTCCGACGACTATAGGGTCGTCTCCACGACCCCGGGACTAGATTGGCCCGCCACCGTCATGTCCGACGAATATAGGTTCGTGCCTACGATCCTGGGCATACGTTGGCCCGCCGCCGACATGTCCGACGACTATAGGGTCGTCCCCAAGACCACGGGCCAAAGTTGCCCTGCCGCCGACATGTCCGACGACTACAGGGTCGTCCCCACGACCCCGGGTCTAGGTTGGCCCGCCGTCGACATGTCCGACGACAATAGGGTCGTCCCCACGCCCCGGGCCAAAGTTGGCCAGCCGCCGACATGTCCGACGACTATAGGGTCGTCCCCACGACCCCGGGACTAGATTGGCCCGCCACCGTCATGTCCGACGACTATACGGTCGTCCCCACGACCCCGGGACTAGGTTGGCCCGCCGACGACGTGTCCTACGACTATGGGGTCGTCCCCACGACCACGAGACTAGGTTGGCCAGCCGCCGACATGTCCGACGACAATAGGGTCGTCCCCACCACCCCGGGTCTAGGTTGGCCAGCCGCCGACATGTCCGACGACTATAGGATCGTCCCCACGACCACGGGCCAAAGTTGCCCTGCCGCCGACATGTCCGACGACTATAGGGTCGTCCCCACGACCCCGGGACTAGGTTGGCCAGTCACCGACATGTCCGACGACTATAGGGTCGTCCCCACGACCCGGGCCAAAGTTGACCTGCCGCCGACATGTCCGACGACTATAGGGTCGTCCCCACGACCCCGGGACTAGGTTGGCCTGCCGCCGACATGTCCAACGACTATAGGGTCGTCCCCACGGCCCCGGGACTAGGTTGGCCCGCCGCCGACTTGTCCGACGACTATAGGGTCGTCCACACGACCCGGGCCAAAGTTGGCCGGCCGCCGACATGTCCGACGACTATAGGGTCGTCCCCACGACCCCGGGACTAGGTTGGCCTGCCGCCGACATGTCCGACGACTATAGGGTCGTCCCCAAGACCACGGGCCAAAGTTGGCCGGCCGCCGACATGTCCGACGACTATAGGGTCATCCCCACGACCCCGGGACTAGGTTGGTCTGCCGCCGACATGTCCGACGACTATAGGGTCGTCCCCACGACCCCGGGACAAGATTGGCCCGCCACCGACATGTCCGACGACTTTAGGGTCGTCCCCAC
The DNA here is from genome assembly GCA_946251845.1 of Andrena fulva. Lineage (NCBI taxonomy): Eukaryota > Metazoa > Arthropoda > Insecta > Hymenoptera > Andrenidae > Andrena > Andrena fulva. The sequence goes on along the minus strand of CAMITZ010000148.1, from coordinate 292,341 downwards.
GACCCCGGGTCTAGCTTGGCCCGCCGCCGACTTGTCCGACGACTATAGGGTCGTCCCCACGACCCCGGGAGTAGGATGGCCCGCCGCCGACTTGTCCGACGACTATAGGGTCGTCCCCACGACCCCGGGACTAGGTTGGCCAGCCGCCGACATGTCCGACGACTATACGATCGTCCCCACGGCCACGGGACTAGGTTGGCCCGCCGCCGACTTGTCCGACGACTATAGGGACGTCCCTACCACCCCGGGACTAGGTTGGCCAGCCGCCGACATGTCCGACGTCTATAGGGTCGTCCCCACGACCCCGGGGCTAGATTGCCCCGGCACCGTCATGTCCGACGACTATAGGGTCGTCCCCACGACCTCGGGACTAGGTTGGCCCGCCGCCGACTTATCCGACGTCTATAGGGTCGTCCTCACGACCACGGGCCAATGTTGCCATGCCGCCGACATGTCCGACGACTATAGGGTCGTCCCCACGACCCCGGGACTAGGTTGGCCCGCCGCCGACATGTCCGACGACTATAGGGTCGTCTCCACGACCCCGGGACTAGGTTGGCCAGTCACCGACATGTCCGACGACTATAGGGTCGTCCCCACGACTCCGGGACTAGGTTGGCCCGCCGCCGACTTGTCCGACGACTATAGGGCCGTCCCCACGAACCCAGGACTAGGTTGGCCCGCCGCCGACTTGTCCGACGACTATAGGGTCGTCCCGACCACCCCGGGACTAGGTTGGCCAGCCGCCGACATGTCCGACAACTATAGGGTCGTCCCCACGACCCCGGGCCAAAGCTGGCCAACCGCCAACATGTCCGACGACTATAGGGTCGTCCCCACGACCCCGGGACTAGGTTGGCCAGCCGCCGACATGTCCGACGACTATACGATCGTCCCCACGGCCACGGGACTAGGTTGGCCCGCCGCCGACTTGTCCGACGACTATAGGGACGTCCCTACCACCCCGGGACTAGGTTGGCCAGCCGCCGACATGTCCGACGTCTATAGGGTCGTCCCCACGACCCCGGGGCTAGATTGCCCCGGCACCGTCATGTCCGACGACTATAGGGTCGTCCCCACGACCTCGGGACTAGGTTGGCCCGCCGCCGACTTATCCGACGTCTATAGGGTCGTCCTCACGACCACGGGCCAATGTTGCCATGCCGCCGACATGTCCGACGACTATAGGGTCGTCCCCACGACCCCGGGACTAGGTTGGCCCGCCGCCGACATGTCCGACGACTATAGGGTCGTCCCCACGACCACGGGCCAAAGATGCCCTGCCGCCGACATGTCCGACGACTATAGGGTCGTCCCCACGACCCCGGGACTAGGTTGGCCAGCCTCCGACATATCCGACGACTATAGGGTCGTCCCCAAGACCACGGGCCAAAGCTGGCCAGCCGCCGACATGTCCGACGACTATAGGGTCGTCTCCACGACCCCGGGACTAGATTGGCCCGCCACCATCATGTCCGACGACTATAGGGACGTCCCCACGACCACGCGACTAGGTTGGGCCGCCGCCGACTAGTCCGACGACTATAGGGTCGTCCCAACAACCCCGGGACTAGATTGGCCCGCCACCATCATGTCCGACGACTATAGGGACGTCCCCACGACCACGGGAATAGGTTGGCCCGCCGCCGACTTGTCCGACGACTATAGGGTCGTGCCTACCACCCCGGGACTAGGATGACCCGCCGCCGACTTTTCCGACGACTATAGGGTCGTCCCCACGAACCCGGAACTAGGTTGGCCAGTCACCGACATGTCCGACGACTATAGGGTCGTCCTCACGACCACGGGCCAAAGTTGCCCTGCCGCCGACATGTCCGACGACTATAGGGACGTCCCCACGACCACGGGACTAGGTTGGCCCGCCGCCGACTTGTCCGACGACTATACGGTCGTGCCTACCACCCCGGGACTACGATAACCCGCCGCCGACTTTTCCGACGACTATAGGGTCGTCCCCACGAACCCGGGACTAGGTTGGCCAGCCGCCGACATGTCCGACGACTATAGGGTCGCCCCCACCACCCCGGGTTTAGGTTGGCCAGCCGCCGACATGTCCGACGACTATAGGGTCGTCCCCACGACCCCGGGACTATGTTGGCCCGCCGCCGACATGTCCGACGTCTATAGGGTCGTCTCCACGACCCCGGGACTAGGTTGGCCCGCCGCCGACATGTCCGACGACTATAGGTTCGTCCCCGCGACCACGGGCCAAAGATGCCCTGCCGCCGACATGTCCGACGACTATAGGGTCGTCTCCACGACCCCGTGACTAGGTTGGCCTGTCACCGGCATGTCCGACGACTATAGGGTCGCCCCCACGACTACGGGACTAGATTAGCCCGCCACCGTCATGTCCGACGACTATAGGGTCGCCCCCACGACCACGGGCCAAAGTTGCCCTGCCGCCGACATGTCCGACGACTATAGGGTCGTCTCCACGACCACGGGCCAAAGATGCCCTGCCGCCGACATGTCCGACGACTATAGGGTCGTCTCCACGACCCCGGGACTAGATTAGCCCGCCACCGTCATGTCCGACGACTATAGGGTCGCCCCCACGACCACGGGCCAAAGTTGCCCTGCCGCCGACATGTCCGACGACTATAGGGTCGTCCCGACCACCCCGGGATAAGGTTGGCCAGCCGCCGACATGTCCGACGTCTATAGGGTCGTCCCCTCGACCCCGGGGCTAGATTGTCCCGGCACCGTCACGTCCGACGACTATAGGGTCGTCTCCACGACCCCGTGACTAGGTTGGCCTGTCACCGGCATGTCCGACGACTATAGGGTCGTCCCCACGACCCCGGGCCAAAGTTGCCCTGCCGCCGACATGTCCGACGACTATAGGGTCGTCCCCACTACCCCGGGCCAAAGCTGGCCAGCCGCCAACATGTCCGACGACTATAGGGTCGTCCCCACGACCCCGGGACTAGGTTGGCCCGCCGCCGACTTGTCCGACGACTATAGGGTCGTCCCCACGAACCCGGGACTACGTTGGCCAGTCACCGACATGTCCGACGACTATAGGGTCGCCCCCACGACCACGGGCCAAAGTTGCCCTGCCGCCGACATGTCCGACGACTATAGGGTCGTCCCAACGACCCCGGGACTAGATTGGCCCGCCACCGTCATGTCCGACGAATATAGGTTCGTGCCTACGACCCTGGGCATACGTTGGCCCGCCGCCGACATGTCCGACGACTATAGGGTCGTCCCCACGACCACGGGCCAAAGTTGCCCTGCCGCCGACATGTCCGACGACTATTGGGTCGTCCCAACGACCCCGGGACTAGATTGGCCCGCCACCATCATGTCCTACGACTATAGGGACGTCCCCACGACCCCGGGTCTAGGTTGGCCCGCCGTCGACATGTCCGACGACTATAGGGCCGTCCCCACGCCCCGGGCCAAAGTTGGCCAGCCGCCGACATGTCCGACGACTATAGGGTCGTCCCAACGACCCCGGGACTAGATTGGCCCGCCACCACCATGTCCGACGACTATAGGGACGTCCCCACGACCCCGGGACTAGATTGGCCCGCCACCGTCATGTCCGACGACTATACGGTCGTCCCCACGACCACGAGACTAGGTTGGCCAGCCGCCGACATGTCCGACGACTATAGGGTCGTCCCCACCACCCCGGGTCTGGGTTGGCCAGCCGCCGACATGTCCGACGACTATAGGGTCGTCCCCACGACCACGGGCCAAAGTTGCCCTGCCGCCGACATGTCCGACGACTATAGGGTCGTCCCTACCACCCCGGGACTAGGTTGGCCCGCCGCCGACTTGTCCGACGACTATAGGGTCGTCCCCACGACCCCGGGAGTAGGTCGGCCCGCCGCCGACTTGTCCGACGACTATAGGGTCGTCCCCACGAACCCGGGACTAGGTTGGCCAGTCACCGACATGTCCGACGACTATAGGGTCGTCCCCAAGACCACGGGACTAGGTTGCCCTGCCGCCGACATGTCCGACGACTATAGGGTCGTCCCCACGACCCCGGGTCTAGGTTGGCCCGCCGCCGACTTGTCCGACGACTATAGGGTCGTCCCCACGACCCCGGGAGTAGGATGGCCCGCCGCCGACTTGTCCGACGACTATAGGGTCGTCCCCACGACCCCGGGACTAGGTTGGCCGGCCGCCGACATGTCCGACGACTATACGGTCGTCCCCTCGACCACGGGACTAGGTTGGCCCGCCGCCGACTTGTCCGACGACTATAGGGTCGTCCCTACCACCCCGGGACTAGGTTGGCCCGCCGCCGACTTGTCCGACGACTATAGGGTCGTCCCTACCACCCCGGGACTAGGTTGGCCAGCCGCCGACATGTCCGACGTCTATAGGGTCGTCCCCAAGACCACGGGACTAGGTTGCCCTGCCGCCGACATGTCCGACGACTATAGGGTCGTCCCCACGACCCCGGGTCTAGGTTGGCCCGCCGCCGACTTGTCCGACGACTATAGGGTCGTCCCCACTACCCCGGGCCAAAGCTGGCCAGCCGCCAACATGTCCGACGACTATAGGGTCGTCCCCACGACCCCGGGACTAGGTTGGCCCGCCGCCGACTTGTCCGTCGACTATAGGGTCGTCTCCACGACCCCGGGACTAGGTTGGCCCGCCGCCGACTTGTCCGACGACTATAGGGTCGTCTCCACGACCCCGGGACTAGGTTGGCCCGCCGCCGACTTGTCCGACGACTATAGGGTCGTCCCCACGGCCCGGGACTAGGTTGGCCAGCCGCAGACATGTCCGACGACTATAGGGTCGTCCCCACGACCCCGGGACTAGATTAGCCCGCCACCGTCATGTCCGACGACTATAGGGTCGCCCCCACGACCACGGGCCAAAGTTGCCCTGCCGCCGACATGTCCGACGACTATAGGGTCGTCCCGACCACCCCGGGATAAGGTTGGCCAGCCGCCGACATGTTCGACGTCTATAGGGTCGTCCCCTCGACCCCGGGGCTAGATTGTCCCGGCACCGACTTGTCCGACGACCATAGGGTCGTCCCCACTACCCCGGGCCAAAGCTGGCCAGCCGCCAACATGTCCGACGACTATAGGGTCGTCCCCACGACGCCGGGACTAGGTTGGCCCGCCGCCGACTTGTCCGACGACTATAGGGTCGTCTCCACGACCCCGGGACTAGGTTGGCCAGCCGCCGACATGTCCGACGACTATAGGTTCGTCCCCGCGACCACGGGCCAAAGATGCCCTGCCGCCGACATGTCCGACGACTATAGGGTCGTCTCCACGACCCCGGGACTAGGTTGGCCCGCCGCCGACATGTCCGACGTCTATAGGGTCGTCTCCACGACCCCGGGACTAGGTTGGCCAGCCGCCGACATGTCCGACGACTATAGGGTCGTCTCCACGACCCCGGCACTAGATTGGCCAGCCACCGTCATGTCCGACGACAATAGGGTCGTCCCCACGACCACGGGCCAAAGCTGGCCAGCCGCCGACATGTGCGACGACTATAGGGTCGTCCCCACGACCCCGGGACTAGGTTGGCCCGCCGCCGACTTGTCCGACGACTATAGGGTCGTCCCCACGGCCCGGGACTAGGTTGGCCAGCCGCAGACATGTCCGACGACTATAGGGTCGTCCCCACGACCCCGGGACTAGATTGGCCCGCCACCATCATGTCCGACGACTATAGGGACGTCCCCACGACCCCGGGTCTAGGTTGGCCCGCCGTCGACATGTCCGACGTCTTTAGGGTCGTCGCCTCGACCCCGGGGCTAGATTGCCCCGGCACCGTCACGTCCGACGACTATAGGGTCGTCTCCACGACCCCGGGACTAGGTTGGCCAGTCACCGGCATGTCCGACGACTATAGGGTCGTCCCCACGACCCCGGGCCAAATTTGCGCTGCCGCCGACATGTCCGACGACTATAGGGTCGTCCCCAAGACCCCGGGCCAAAGCTGGCCAGCCGCCAACATGTCCGACGACTATAGGGTCGTCCCCACGACCCCGGGACTAGGTTGGCCAGTCACCGACATGTCCGACGACTATAGGGTCGTCCTCACGACCACGGGCCAAAGTTGCCCTGCCGCCGACATGTCCGACGACTATAGGGTCGTCCCCACGACCGCGGGTCTAGGTTGGCCCGCCGCCGGCTTTTCCGACGACTATAGGGTCGCCCCCACGACCCCAGGACTAGATTGGCCCGCCACCATCATGTCCGACGACTATAGGGTCGTCCCCACGACCCCGGGCCAAAGCTGGCCAGCCGCCAACATGTCCGACGACTATAGGGTCGTCCCCACGACCCCGGGACTAGGTTGGCCTGCCGCCGACATGTCCGACGACTATACGGCCGTCCCCACGACCACGGGACTAGGTCGGCCCGCCGCCGACTTGTCCGACGACTATAGGGTCGTCCCTACCACCCCGGGACTAGGTTGGCCCGCCGCCGACTTGTCCGACGACTATAGGGTCGTCCCTACCACCCCGGGACTAGGTTGGCCAGCCGCCGACATGTCCGACGTCTATAGGGTCGTCCCCAAGACCACGGGACTAGGTTGCCCTGCCGCCGACATGTCCGACGACTATAGGGTCGTCCCCACGACCCCGGGTCTAGGTTGGCCCGCCGCCGACTTGTCCGACGACTATAGGGTCGTCCCCACTACCCCGGGCCAAAGCTGGCCAGCCGCCGACATGTCCGACGACTATAGGGTCGTCCCCACGACCACGGGCCAAAGTTGCCCTGCCGCCGACATGTCCGACGACTATAGGGTCGTCCCTACCACCCCGGGACTAGGTTGGCCAGCCGCCGACATGTCCGACGTCTATAGGGTCGTCCCCACGACTCCGGGACTAGGTCGGCCCGCCGCCGACTCGTCCGACGACTATAGGGTCGTCCCCACGAACCCGGGACTAGGTTGGCCAGTCACCGACATGTCCGACGACTATAGGGTCGTCCCAACGACCCCGGGACTAGATTGGCCCGCCACCATCATGTCCGACGACTATAGGGAGGTCCCCACGACCCCGGGACTAGATTGGCCCGCCACCGTCATGTCCGACGACTATACGGTCGTCCCCACGACCACGAGACTAGGTTGGCCAGCCGCCGACATGTCCGACGACTATAGGGTCGTCCCCACCACCCCGGGTCTGGGTTGGCCAGCCGCCGACATGTCCGACGACTATAGGGTCGTCCCCACGACCACGGGCCAAAGTTGCCCTGCCGCCGACATGTCCGACGACTATAGGGTCGTCCCTACCACCCCGGGACTAGGTTGGCCAGCCGCCGACATGTCCGACGACTATAGGGTCGTCCCCACGACCCCGGGACTAGGTCGGCCCGCCGCCGACTCGTCCGACGACTATAGGGTCGTCCCCACGAACCCGGGACTAGGTTGGCCAGTCACCGACATGTCCGACGACTATAGGGTCGTCCCCAAGACCACGGGCCAAAGTTGCCCTGCCGCCGACATGTCCGACGACTATAGGGTCGTCCCCACGACCCCGGGTCTAGGTTGGCCCGCCGCCGACTTGTCCGACGACTATAGGGTCGTCCCCACGACCCCGGGAGTAGGTCGGCCCGCCGCCGACTTGTCCGACGACTATAGGGTCGTCCCCACGAACCCGGGACTAGGTTGGCCAGTCACCGACATGTCCGACGACTATAGGGTCGTCCCCAAGACCACGGGACTAGGTTGCCCTGCCGCCGACATGTCCGACGACTATAGGGTCGTCCCCACGACCCCGGGTCTAGGTTGGCCCGCCGCCGACTTGTCCGACGACTATAGGGTCGTCCCCACGACCCCGGGAGTAGGATGGCCCGCCGCCGACTTGTCCGACGACTATAGGGTCGTCCCCACGACCCCGGGACTAGGTTGGCCGGCCGCCGACATGTCCGACGACTATACGGTCGTCCCCTCGACCACGGGACTGGGTTGGCCCGCCGCCGACTTGTCCGACGACTATAGGGTCGTCCCTACCACCCCGGGACTAGGTTGGCCCGCCGCCGACTTGTCCGACGACTATAGGGTCGTCCCTACCACCCCGGGACTAGGTTGGCCAGCCGCCGACATGTCCGACGTCTATAGGGTCGTCCCCAAGACCACGGGACTAGGTTGCCCTGCCGCCGACATGTCCGACGACTATAGGGTCGTCCCCACGACCCCGGGTCTAGGTTGGCCCGCCGCCGACTTGTCCGACGACTATAGGGTCGTCCCCACTACCCCGGGCCAAAGCTGGCCAGCCGCCAACATGTCCGACGACTATAGGGTCGTCCCCACGACGCCGGGACTAGGTTGGCCCGCCGCCGACTTGTCCGACGACTATAGGGTCGTCTCCACGACCCCGGGACTAGGTTGGCCAGCCGCCGACATGTCCGACGACTATAGGTTCGTCCCCGCGACCACGGGCCAAAGATGCCCTGCCGCCGACATGTCCGACGACTATAGGGTCGTCTCCACGACCCCGGGACTAGGTTGGCCCGCCGCCGACATGTCCGACGTCTATAGGGTCGTCTCCACGACCCCGGGACTAGGTTGGCCCGCCGCCGACTTGTCCGACGACTATAGGGTCGTCTCCACGACCCCGGGACTAAGTTGGCCCGCCGCCGACTTGTCCGACGACTATAGGGTCGTCCCCACGGCCCGGGACTAGGTTGGCCAGCCGCAGTCATGTCCGACGACTATAGGGTCGTCCCCACGACCCCGGGACTAGATTAGCCCGCCACCGTCATGTCCGACGACTATAGGGTCGCCCCCACGACCACGGGCCAAAGTTGCCCTGCCGCCGACATGTCCGACGACTATAGGGTCGTCCCGACCACCCCGGGATAAGGTTGGCCAGCCGCCGACATGTTCGACGTCTATAGGGTCGTCCCCTCGACCCCGGGGCTAGATTGTCCCGGCACCGTCACGTCCGACGACTATAGGGTCGTCTCCACGACCCCGTGACTAGGTTGGCCTGTCACCGGCATGTCCGACGACTATAGGGTCGTCCCCACGACCCCGGGCCAAAGTTGCCCTGCCGCCGACATGTCCGACGACTATAGGGTCGTCCCCACTACCCCGGGCCAAAGCTGGCCAGCCGCCAACATGTCCGACGACTATAGGGTCGTCCCCACGACCCCGGGACTAGGTTGGCCCGCCGCCGACTTGTCCGACGACTATAGGGTCGTCCCCACGAACCCGGGACTACGTTGGCCAGTCACCGACATGTCCGACGACTATAGGGTCGCCCCCACGACCACGGGCCAAAGTTGCCCTGCCGCCGACATGTCCGACGACTATAGGGTCGTCCCAACGACCCCGGGACTAGATTGGCCCGCCACCGTCATGTCCGACGACTATACGGTCGTCCCAACGACCCCGGGACTAGATTGGCCCGCCACCATCATGTCCGACGACTATAGGGACGTCCCCACGACCCCGGGTCTAGGTTGGCCCGCCGTCGACATGTCCGACGACTATAGGGCCGTCCCCACGCCCCGGGCCAAAGTTGGCCAGCCGCCGACATGTCCGACGACTATAGGGTCGTCCCAACGACCCCGGGACTAGATTGGCCCGCCACCATCATGTCCGACGACTATAGGGACGTCCCCACGACCCCGGGACTAGATTGGCCCGCCACCGTCATGTCCGACGACTATACGGTCGTCCCCACGACCACGAGACTAGGTTGGCCAGCCGCCGACAAGTCCGACGACTATAGGGTCGTCCCCACCACCCCGGGTCTGGGTTGGCCAGCCGCCGACATGTCCGACGACTATAGGGTCGTCCCCACAACCACGGGCCAAAGTTGCCCTGCCGCCGACATGTCCGACGACTATAGGGTCGTCCCTACCACCCCGGGACTAGGTTGGCCAGCCGCCGACATGTCCGACGTCTATAGGGTCGTCCCCACGACTCCGGGACTAGGTCGGCCCGCCGCCGACTCGTCCGACGACTATAGGGTCGTCCCCACGAACCCGGGACTAGGTTGGCCAGTCACCGACATGTCCGACGACTATAGGGTCGTCCCCAAGACCACGGGCCAAAGTTGCCCTGCCGCCGACATGTCCGACGACTATAGGGTCGTCCCCACGACCCCGGGTCTAGGTTGGCCCGCCGCCGACTTGTCCGACGACTATAGGGTCGTCCCCACGACCCCGGGAGTAGGTCGGCCCGCCGCCGACTTGTCCGACGACTATAGGGTCGTCCCCACGAACCCGGGACTAGGTTGGCCAGTCACCGACATGTGCGACGACTATAGGGTCGTCCCCAAGACCACGGGACTAGGTTGCCCTGCCGCCGACATGTCCGACGACTATAGGGTCGTCCCCACGACCTCGGGTCTAGGTTGGCCCGCCGCCGACTTGTCCGACGACTATAGGGTCGTCCCCACGACCCCGGGAGTAGGATGGCCCGCCGCCGACTTGTCCGACGACTATAGGGTCGTCCCCACGACCCCGGGAGTAGGATGGCCCGCCGCCGACTTGTCCGACGACTATAGGGTCGTCCCCACGACCCCGGGACTAGGTTGGCCGGCCGCCGACATGTCCGACGACTACAGGGTCGTCCCCACGACCGCGGGACTAGGTTGGCCCGCCGCCGACTTGTCCGACGACTATAGGGTCGTCCCCACGACCACGGGCCAATGTTGCCATGCCGCCGACATGTCCGACGACTATAGGGTCGTCCCCACGACCCCGGGACTAGGTTGGCCCGCCGCCGACATGTCCGACGACTATAGGGTCGTCCCCACGCCCCGGGCCAAAGTTGGCCAGCCGCCGACATGTCCGACGACTATAGGGTCGTCCCCACGACCCCGGGACTAGGTTGGCCCGCCGCCGACATGTCCGACGTCTAAAGGGTCGTCCCCACTACCCCGGGGCTAGATTGCCCCGGCACCGTCATGTCCGACGACTATAGGGTCGTCCCCACGACCCAGGGACCAGGTTGGCCCGCCGCCGACATGTCCCGCCGCCGACTTGTCCCGCCGCCGACTTGTCCGACGAATATAGGGTCGTCTCCACGACCCCGGTACTAGGTTGGCCAGTCACCGACATGTCCGACGACTATAGGGTCGTCCCCACGACCCCGGGACTAGGTCGGCCCGCCGCCGACTTGTCCGACGACTATAGGGTCGTCCCCACGACCACGGGCCAAAGTTGCCCTGCCGCCGCCATGTCCGACGACTACAGGATCGTCCCCACGACCCCCGGACTTGATTGCCCCGCCACCGTCATGTCCGATGACTTTAGGGTCGTCCCCACGACCACTGGCCAAAGTTGCCCCGCCGCCGACACGTCCGACGACTATAGGGTCGTCCCCACGACCCCGGGACTAGGTTGGCCAGCCGCCGACTTGTCCGACGACTATACGGTCGTCCCCACGACCACGGGAGTAGGTTGGCCCGCCACCGACTTGTCCGACGACTATAGGGTCGTCCCTACCACCCCGGGACTAGGTTGGCCAGCCGCCGACATGTCCGACGTCTATACGGTCGTCCCCACGACCCCGGGGCTATGTTGGCCCGCCGCCGACTTGTCCGACGACTATAGGGTCGTCCCCACGACCCCGGGACTAGGTCGGCCCGCCGCCGTCTTGTCCGACGACTATAGGGTCGTCCCCACGACCACGGGAGAAAGTTGCCCTGCCGCCGACATGTCCGACGACTATAGGGTCGTCCCCACGACCCCGGGACTAGATTGGCCCGCCACCGTCATGTCCGACGACTATAGGGTCGTCTACACGACCCCGGGACTAGGTTGGCCCGCCGCCGACTTGTCCGACGACTATAGGGTTGTCCCCACGACCACTGGCCAAAGTTGCCCAGCCGCCGACATGTCCGACGACTATAGGGTCGTCCCCACGACCCCGGGCCAAAGTTGCCCTGCCGCCGACATGTCCGACAACTATAGGGTCGTCCCCACGACCCCGGGACTAGGTTGGCCCGCCGCCGACATGTCCGACGTCTATAGGGTCGTCCCCACGACCCCGGGGCTAGATTGCCCCGGCACCGTCATGTCCGACGACTATAGGGTCGTCCCCACGACCCCGGGACTAGATTGGCCCGCCACCGTCATGTCCGACTACTATGGGTTCGTCCCTACGACCCTGGGCATACGTTGGCCCGCCGCCGACATGTCCGCCGACTATAGGGTCGTCCCCACGATCCCGGGACTAGGTTGGCCAGCCGCCGCCATGTCCGACGACTATAGGGTCGTCCCCACGGCCCCAGGAATAGATTGGCCCACCACCGTCATGTCCGACGACTACAGGATCGTCCCCACGACCCCCGGACTTGATTGCCCCGCCACCGTCATGTCCGACGACTATAGGGTCGTCTCCACGACCCCGGGACTAGGATGACCCGCCGCCGACTTTTCCGACGACTATAGGGTCGTCCCCACGAACCCGGGACTACGTTGGCCATTCACCGACATGTCCGACGACTATAGGGCCGCCCCCACGACCACGGGCCAAAGTTGCCCTGCCGCCGACATGTCCGACGACTATAGGGTCGTCCGCACGACCCCGGGACTAGATTGGCCCGCCATCGTCATGTCCGACGACAATAGGGTCGTCCCCACGACCACGGGCCAAAGCTGGCCAGCCGCCGACATGTCCGACGACTATAGGGTCGTCTCCACGACCCCGGGACTAGGTTGGCCAACCGCCGGCATGTCCGACGACTATAGGGTCGTCCCCGCGACCACGGGCCAAAGATGCCCTGCCGCCGACATGTCCGACGACTATAGGGTCGTCCCCACGACCCCGGGACTAGGTTGGCCCGCCGCCGACTTGTCCGACGACTATAGGGTCGTCCCCACGGCCCGGGACTAGGTTGGCCAGCCGCAGTCATGTCCGACGACTATAGGGTCGTCCCCACGACCCCGGGACTAGATTAGCCCGCCACCGTCATGTCCGACGACTATAGGGTCGCCCCCACGACCACGGGCCAAAGTTGCCCTGCCGCCGACATGTCCGACGACTATAGGGTCGTCCCGACCACCCCGGGATAAGGTTGGCCAGCCGCCGACATGTTCGACGTCTATAGGGTCGTCCCCTCGACCCCGGGGCTAGATTGTCCCGGCACCGTCACGTCCGACGACTATAGGGTCGTCTCCACGACCCCGTGACTAGGTTGGCCTGTCACCGGCATGTCCGACGACTATAGGGTCGTCCCCACGACCCCGGGCCAAAGTTGCCCTGCCGCCGACATGTCCGACGACTATAGGGTCGTCCCCACTACCCCGGGCCAAAGCTGGCCAGCCGCCAACATGTCCGACGACTATAGGGTCGTCCCCACGACCCCGGGACTAGGTTGGCCCGCCGCCGACTTGTCCGACGACTATAGGGTCGTCCCCACGAACCCGGGACTACGTTGGCCAGTCACCGACATGTCCGACGACTATAGGGTCGCCCCCACGACCACGGGCCAAAGTTGCCCTGCCGCCGACATGTCCGACGACTATAGGGTCGTCCCAACGACCCCGGGACTAGATTGGCCCGCCACCGTCATGTCCGACGACTATACGGTCGTCCCAACGACCCCGGGACTAGATTGGCCCGCCACCATCATGTCCGACGACTATAGGGACGTCCCCACGACCCCGGGTCTAGGTTGGCCCGCCGTCGACATGTCCGACGACTATAGGGCCGTCCCCACGCCCCGGGCCAAAGTTGGCCAGCCGCCGACATGTCCGACGACTATAGGGTCGTCCCAACGACCCCGGGACTAGATTGGCCCGCCACCATCATGTCCGACGACTATAGGGACGTCCCCACGACCCCGGGACTAGATTGGTCCGCCACCGTCATGTCCGACGACTATACGGTCGTCCCCACGACCACGAGACTAGGTTGGCCAGCCGCCGACAAGTCCGACGACTATAGGGTCGTCCCCACCACCCCGGGACTGGGTTGGCCAGCCGCCGACATGTCCGACGACTATAGGGTCGTCCCCACAACCACGGGCCAAAGTTGCCCTGCCGCCGACATGTCCGACGACTATAGGGTCGTCCCTACCACCCCGGGACTAGGTTGGCCAGCCGCCGACATGTCCGACGTCTATAGGGTCGTCCCCACGACTCCGGGACTAGGTCGGCCCGCCGCCGACTCGTCCGACGACTATAGGGTCGTCCCCACGAACCCGGGACTAGGTTGGCCAGTCACCGACATGTCCGACGACTATAGGGTCGTCCCCAAGACCACGGGCCAAAGTTGCCCTGCCGCCGACATGTCCGACGACTATAGGGTCGTCCCCACGACCCCGGGTCTAGGTTGGCCCGCCGCCGACTTGTCCGACGACTATAGGGTCGTCCCCACGACCCCGGGAGTAGGTCGGCCCGCCGCCGACTTGTCCGACGACTATAGGGTCGTCCCCACGAACCCGGGACTAGGTTGGCCAGTCACCGACATGTCCGACGACTATAGGGTCGTCCCCAAGACCACGGGACTAGGTTGCCCTGCCGCCGACATGTCCGACGACTATAGGGTCGTCCCCACGACCTCGGGTCTAGGTTGGCCCGCCGCCGACTTGTCCGACGACTATAGGGTCGTCCCCACGACCCCGGGAGTAGGATGGCCCGCCGCCGACTTGTCCGACGACTATAGGGTCGTCCCCACGACCCCGGGAGTAGGATGGCCCGCCGCCGACTTGTCCGACGACTATAGGGTCGTCCCCACGACCCCGGGACTAGGTTGGCCGGCCGCCGACATGTCCGACGACTATAGGGTCGTCCCCACGACCGCGGGACTAGGTTGGCCCGCCGCCGACTTGTCCGACGACTATAGGGTCGTCCCCACGACCACGGGCCAATGTTGCCATGCCGCCGACATGTCCGACGACTATAGGGTCGTCCCCACGACCCCGGGACTAGGTTGGCCCGCCGCCGACATGTCCGACGACTATAGGGTCGTCCCCACGCCCCGGGCCAAAGTTGGCCAGCCGCCGACATGTCCGACGACTATAGGGTCGTCCCCACGACCCCGGGACTAGGTTGGCCCGCCGCCGACATGTCCGACGTCTAAAGGGTCGTCCCCACTACCCCGGGGCTAGATTGCCCCGGCACCGTCATGTCCGACGACTATAGGGTCGTCCCCACGACCCAGGGACCAGGTTGGCCCGCCGCCGACATGTCCCGCCGCCGACTTGTCCCGCCGCCGACTTGTCCGACGAATATAGGGTCGTCTCCACGACCCCGGTACTAGGTTGGCCAGTCACCGACATGTCCGACGACTATAGGGTCGTCCCCACGACCCCGGGACTAGGTCGGCCCGCCGCCGACTTGTCCGACGACTATAGGGTCGTCCCCACGACCACGGGCCAAAGTTGCCCTGCCGCCGCCATGTCCGACGACTACAGGATCGTCCCCACGACCCCCGGACTTGATTGCCCCGCCACCGTCATGTCCGATGACTTTAGGGTCGTCCCCACGACCACTGGCCAAAGTTGCCCCGCCGCCGACACGTCCGACGACTATAGGGTCGTCCCCACGACCCCGGGACTAGGTTGGCCAGCCGCCGACTTGTCCGACGACTATACGGTCGTCCCCACGACCACGGGAGTAGGTTGGCCCGCCACCGACTTGTCCGACGACTATAGGGTCGTCCCTACCACCCCGGGACTAGGTTGGCCAGCCGCCGACATGTCCGACGTCTATACGGTCGTCCCCACGACCCCGGGGCTATGTTGGCCCGCCGCCGACTTGTCCGACGACTATAGGGTCGTCCCCACGACCCCGGGACTAGGTCGGCCCGCCGCCGTCTTGTCCGACGACTATAGGGTCGTCCCCACGACCACGGGAGAAAGTTGCCCTGCCGCCGACATGTCCGACGACTATAGGGTCGTCCCCACGACCCCGGGACTAGATTGGCCCGCCACCGTCATGTCCGACGACTATAGGGTCGTCTACACGACCCCGGGACTAGGTTGGCCCGCCGCCGACTTGTCCGACGACTATAGGGTTGTCCCCACGACCACTGGCCAAAGTTGCCCAGCCGCCGACATGTCCGACGACTATAGGGTCGTCCCCACGACCCCGGGCCAAAGTTGCCCTGCCGCCGACATGTCCGACAACTATAGGGTCGTCCCCACGACCCCGGGACTAGGTTGGCCCGCCGCCGACATGTCCGACGTCTATAGGGTCGTCCCCACGACCCCGGGGCTAGATTGCCCCGGCACCGTCATGTCCGACGACTATAGGGTCGTCCCCACGACCCCGGGACTAGATTGGCCCGCCACCGTCATGTCCGACTACTATGGGTTCGTCCCTACGACCCTGGGCATACGTTGGCCCGCCGCCGACATGTCCGCCGACTATAGGGTCGTCCCCACGATCCCGGGACTAGGTTGGCCAGCCGCCGCCATGTCCGACGACTATAGGGTCGTCCCCACGGCCCCAGGAATAGATTGGCCCACCACCGTCATGTCCGACGACTACAGGATCGTCCCCACGACCCCCGGACTTGATTGCCCCGCCACCGTCATGTCCGACGACTATAGGGTCGTCTCCACGACCCCGGGACTAGGATGACCCGCCGCCGACTTTTCCGACGACTATAGGGTCGTCCCCACGAACCCGGGACTACGTTGGCCAGTCACCGACATGTCCGACGACTATAGGGCCGCCCCCACGACCACGGGCCAAAGTTGCCCTGCCGCCGACATGTCCGACGACTATAGGGTCGTCCGCACGACCCCGGGACTAGATTGGCCCGCCATCGTCATGTCCGACGACAATAGGGTCGTCCCCACGACCACGGGCCAAAGCTGGCCAGCCGCCGACATGTCCGACGACTATAGGGTCGTCTCCACGACCCCGGGACTAGGTTGGCCAACCGCCGGCATGTCCGACGACTATAGGGTCGTCCCCGCGACCACGGGCCAAAGATGCCCTGCCGCCGACATGTCCGACGACTATAGGGTCGTCCCCACGACCCCGGGACTAGGTTGGCCCGCCGCCGACTTGTCCGACGACTATAGGGTCGTCCCCACGGCCCGGGACTAGGTTGGCCAGCCGCAGTCATGTCCGACGACTATAGGGTCGTCCCCACGACCCCGGGACTAGATTAGCCCGCCACCGTCATGTCCGACGACTATAGGGTCGCCCCCACGACCACGGGCCAAAGTTGCCCTGCCGCCGACATGTCCGACGACTATAGGGTCGTCCCGACCACCCCGGGATAAGGTTGGCCAGCCGCCGACATGTTCGACGTCTATAGGGTCGTCCCCTCGACCCCGGGGCTAGATTGTCCCGGCACCGTCACGTCCGACGACTATAGGGTCGTCTCCACGACCCCGTGACTAGGTTGGCCTGTCACCGGCATGTCCGACGACTATAGGGTCGTCCCCACGACCCCGGGCCAAAGTTGCCCTGCCGCCGACATGTCCGACGACTATAGGGTCGTCCCCACTACCCCGGGCCAAAGCTGGCCAGCCGCCAACATGTCCGACGACTATAGGGTCGTCCCCACGACCCCGGGACTAGGTTGGCCCGCCGCCGACTTGTCCGACGACTATAGGGTCGTCCCCACGAACCCGGGACTACGTTGGCCAGTCACCGACATGTCCGACGACTATAGGGTCGCCCCCACGACCACGGGCCAAAGTTGCCCTGCCGCCGACATGTCCGACGACTATAGGGTCGTCCCAACGACCCCGGGACTAGATTGGCCCGCCACCGTCATGTCCGACGACTATACGGTCGTCCCAACGACCCCGGGACTAGATTGGCCCGCCACCATCATGTCCGACGACTATAGGGACGTCCCCACGACCCCGGGTCTAGGTTGGCCCGCCGTCGACATGTCCGACGACTATAGGGCCGTCCCCACGCCCCGGGCCAAAGTTGGCCAGCCGCCGACATGTCCGACGACTATAGGGTCGTCCCAACGACCCCGGGACTAGATTGGCCCGCCACCATCATGTCCGACGACTATAGGGACGTCCCCACGACCCCGGGACTAGATTGGTCCGCCACCGTCATGTCCGACGACTATACGGTCGTCCCCACGACCACGAGACTAGGTTGGCCAGCCGCCGACAAGTCCGACGACTATAGGGTCGTCCCCACCACCCCGGGTCTGGGTTGGCCAGCCGCCGACATGTCCGACGACTATAGGGTCGTCCCCACAACCACGGGCCAAAGTTGCCCTGCCGCCGACATGTCCGACGACTATAGGGTCGTCCCTACCACCCCGGGACTAGGTTGGCCAGCCGCCGACATGTCCGACGTCTATAGGGTCGTCCCCACGACTCCGGGACTAGGTCGGCCCGCCGCCGACTCGTCCGACGACTATAGGGTCGTCCCCACGAACCCGGGACTAGGTTGGCCAGTCACCGACATGTCCGACGACTATAGGGTCGTCCCCAAGACCACGGGCCAAAGTTGCCCTGCCGCCGACATGTCCGACGACTATAGGGTCGTCCCCACGACCCCGGGTCTAGGTTGGCCCGCCGCCGACTTGTCCGACGACTATAGGGTCGTCCCCACGACCCCGGGAGTAGGTCGGCCCGCCGCCGACTTGTCCGACGACTATAGGGTCGTCCCCACGAACCCGGGACTAGGTTGGCCAGTCACCGACATGTCCGACGACTATAGGGTCGTCCCCAAGACCACGGGACTAGGTTGCCCTGCCGCCGACATGTCCGACGACTATAGGGTCGTCCCCACGACCTCGGGTCTAGGTTGGCCCGCCGCCGACTTGTCCGACGACTATAGGGTCGTCCCCACGACCCCGGGAGTAGGATGGCCCGCCGCCGACTTGTCCGACGACTATAGGGTCGTCCCCACGACCCCGGGAGTAGGATGGCCCGCCGCCGACTTGTCCGACGACTATAGGGTCGTCCCCACGACCCCGGGACTAGGTTGGCCGGCCGCCGACATGTCCGACGACTATAGGGTCGTCCCCACGACCGCGGGACTAGGTTGGCCCGCCGCCGACTTGTCCGACGACTATAGGGTCGTCCCCACGACCACGGGCCAATGTTGCCATGCCGCCGACATGTCCGACGACTATAGGGTCGTCCCCACGACCCCGGGACTAGGTTGGCCCGCCGCCGACATGTCCGACGACTATAGGGTCGTCCCCACGCCCCGGGCCAAAGTTGGCCAGCCGCCGACATGTCCGACGACTATAGGGTCGTCCCCACGACCCCGGGACTAGGTTGGCCCGCCGCCGACATGTCCGACGTCTAAAGGGTCGTCCCCACTACCCCGGGGCTAGATTGCCCCGGCACCGTCATGTCCGACGACTATAGGGTCGTCCCCACGACCCAGGGACCAGGTTGGCCCGCCGCCGACATGTCCCGCCGCCGACTTGTCCCGCCGCCGACTTGTCCGACGAATATAGGGTCGTCTCCACGACCCCGGTACTAGGTTGGCCAGTCACCGACATGTCCGACGACTATAGGGTCGTCCCCACGACCCCGGGACTAGGTCGGCCCGCCGCCGACTTGTCCGACGACTATAGGGTCGTCCCCACGACCACGGGCCAAAGTTGCCCTGCCGCCGCCATGTCCGACGACTACAGGATCGTCCCCACGACCCCCGGACTTGATTGCCCCGCCACCGTCATGTCCGATGACTTTAGGGTCGTCCCCACGACCACTGGCCAAAGTTGCCCCGCCGCCGACACGTCCGACGACTATAGGGTCGTCCCCACGACCCCGGGACTAGGTTGGCCAGCCGCCGACTTGTCCGACGACTATACGGTCGTCCCCACGACCACGGGAGTAGGTTGGCCCGCCACCGACTTGTCCGACGACTATAGGGTCGTCCCTACCACCCCGGGACTAGGTTGGCCAGCCGCCGACATGTCCGACGTCTATACGGTCGTCCCCACGACCCCGGGGCTATGTTGGCCCGCCGCCGACTTGTCCGACGACTATAGGGTCGTCCCCACGACCCCGGGACTAGGTCGGCCCGCCGCCGTCTTGTCCGACGACTATAGGGTCGTCCCCACGACCACGGGAGAAAGTTGCCCTGCCGCCGACATGTCCGACGACTATAGGGTCGTCCCCACGACCCCGGGACTAGATTGGCCCGCCACCGTCATGTCCGACGACTATAGGGTCGTCTACACGACCCCGGGACTAGGTTGGCCCGCCGCCGACTTGTCCGACGACTATAGGGTTGTCCCCACGACCACTGGCCAAAGTTGCCCAGCCGCCGACATGTCCGACGACTATAGGGTCGTCCCCACGACCCCGGGCCAAAGTTGCCCTGCCGCCGACATGTCCGACAACTATAGGGTCGTCCCCACGACCCCGGGACTAGGTTGGCCCGCCGCCGACATGTCCGACGTCTATAGGGTCGTCCCCACGACCCCGGGGCTAGATTGCCCCGGCACCGTCATGTCCGACGACTATAGGGTCGTCCCCACGACCCCGGGACTAGATTGGCCCGCCACCGTCATGTCCGACTACTATGGGTTCGTCCCTACGACCCTGGGCATACGTTGGCCCGCCGCCGACATGTCCGCCGACTATAGGGTCGTCCCCACGATCCCGGGACTAGGTTGGCCAGCCGCCGCCATGTCCGACGACTATAGGGTCGTCCCCACGGCCCCAGGAATAGATTGGCCCACCACCGTCATGTCCGACGACTACAGGATCGTCCCCACGACCCCCGGACTTGATTGCCCCGCCACCGTCATGTCCGACGACTATAGGGTCGTCTCCACGACCCCGGGACTAGGATGACCCGCCGCCGACTTTTCCGACGACTATAGGGTCGTCCCCACGAACCCGGGACTACGTTGGCCAGTCACCGACATGTCCGACGACTATAGGGCCGCCCCCACGACCACGGGCCAAAGTTGCCCTGCCGCCGACATGTCCGACGACTATAGGGTCGTCCGCACGACCCCGGGACTAGATTGGCCCGCCATCGTCATGTCCGACGACAATAGGGTCGTCCCCACGACCACGGGCCAAAGCTGGCCAGCCGCCGACATGTCCGACGACTATAGGGTCGTCTCCACGACCCCGGGACTAGGTTGGCCAACCGCCGGCATGTCCGACGACTATAGGGTCGTCCCCGCGACCACGGGCCAAAGATGCCCTGCCGCCGACATGTCCGACGACTATAGGGTCGTCCCCACGACCCCGGGACTAGGTTGGCCCGCCGCCGACATGTCCTACGTCTATAGGGTCGTCTCCACCACCCCGGGACTAGGTTGGCCCGCCGCCGACATGTCCGACGTCTATAGGGTCGTCTCCACCACCCCGGGACTACGTTGGCCAGTCACCGACATGTCCGACGACTATAGGGTCGCCCCCACGACCACGGGCCAAAGTTGCCCTGCCGCCGACATGTCCGACGACTATAGGGTCGTCCCCACGAACCCGGGACTACGTTGGCCAGTCACCGACATGTCCGACGACTATAGGGTCGCCGCCACGACCACGGGCCAAAGTTGCCGTGCCGCCGACATGTCCGACGACTATAGGGTCGTCCCCACGACCCCGGGTCTAGGTTGGCCCGCCGCCGACTTTTCCGACGACTATAGGGTCGTCCCCACGATCACGGGCAAAAGCTGGCCAGCCGCCGACATGTCCGACGACTATAGGGTCGTCTCCACGACCCCGGGACTAGGTTGGCCAGCCGCCGACATGTCCGACGACTATAGGGTCGTCCCCACGACCACGGGCCAAAGCTGGCCAGCCGCCGACATGTCCGACGACTATAGGGTCGTCTCCACGACCCCGGCACTAGATTGGCCAGCCACCGTCATGTCCGACGACAATAGGGTCGTCCCCACGACCACGGGCCAAAGCTGGCCAGCCGCCGACATGTGCGACGACTATAGGGTCGTCCCCACGACCCCGGGACTAGGTTGGCCCGCCGCCGACTTGTCCGACGACTATAGGGTCGTCCCCACGGCCCGGGACTAGGTTGGCCAGCCGCAGACATGTCCGACGACTATAGGGTCGTCCCCACGACCCCGGGACTAGATTGGCCCGCCACCATCATGTCCGACGACTATAGGGACGTCCCCACGACCCCGGGTCTAGGTTGGCCCGCCGTCGACATGTCCGACGTCTTTAGGGTCGTCGCCTCGACCCCGGGGCTAGATTGCCCCGGCACCGTCACGTCCGACGACTATAGGGTCGTCTCCACGACCCCGGGACTAGGTTGGCCAGTCACCGGCATGTCCGACGACTATAGGGTCGTCCCCACGACCCCGGGCCAAATTTGCGCTGCCGCCGACATGTCCGACGACTATAGGGTCGTCCCCAAGACCCCGGGCCAAAGCTGGCCAGCCGCCAACATGTCCGACGACTATAGGGTCGTCCCCACGACCCCGGGACTAGGTTGGCCAGTCACCGACATGTCCGACGACTATAGGGTCGTCCTCACGACCACGGGCCAAAGTTGCCCTGCCGCCGACATGTCCGACGACTATAGGGTCGTCCCCACGACCGCGGGTCTAGGTTGGCCCGCCGCCGGCTTTTCCGACGACTATAGGGTCGCCCCCACGACCCCAGGACTAGATTGGCCCGCCACCATCATGTCCGACGACTATAGGGTCGTCCCCACGACCCCGGGCCAAAGCTGGCCAGCCGCCAACATGTCCGACGACTATAGGGTCGTCCCCACGACCCCGGGACTAGGTTGGCCTGCCGCCGACATGTCCGACGACTATACGGCCGTCCCCACGACCACGGGACTAGGTTGGCCCGCCGCCGACTTGTCCGACGACTATAGGGTCGTCCCCACGAACCCGGGACTACGTTGGCCAGTCACCGGCATGTCCGACGACTATAGGGTCGCCCCCACGACCACGGGCCAAAGTTGCCGTGCCGCCGACATGTCCGACGACTATAGGGTCGTCCCCACGACCCCGGGACTAGGTTGGCCAGCCGCCGACTTGTCCGACGACTATAGGGTCGTCCCCACGGCCCGGGACTAGGTTGGCCAGCCGCAGACATGTCCGACGACTATAGGGTCGTCCCCACGACCCCGGGACTAGATTGGCCCGCCACCGTCATGTCCGACGACTATAGGGTCGTCCCCACGACCACGGGCCAAAGCTGGCCAGCCGCCGACATGTCCGACGACTATAGGGTCGTCTCCACGACCCCGGCACTAGATTGGCCCGCCACCGTCATGTCCGACGACAATAGGGTCGTCCCCACGACCACGGGCCAAAGCTGGCCAGCCGCCGACATGTCCGACGACTATAGGGTCGTCCCCACGACCCCGGGACTAGGTTGGCCCGCCGCCGACTTGTCCGACGACTATAGGGTCGTCCCCACGGCCCGGGACTAGGTTGGCCAGCCGCAGACATGTCCGACGACTATAGGGTCGTCCCCACGACCCCGGGACTAGATTGGCCCGCCACCGTCATGTCCGACGACTATAGGGTCGCCCACACGACCACGGGCCAAAGTTGCCCTGCCGCCGACATGTCCGACGACTATAGGGTCGTCCCCACGACCCCGAGTCTAGGTTGGCCCGCCGCCGACTTTTCCGACGACTATAGGGTCGTCCCCACGACCCCGGGAGTAGTTTGGCCCGCCGCCGACTTGTCCGACGGCTATAGGGTCGTCCCCACGACACCGGATCTAGGTTGGCCCGCCGCCGACTTTTCCGACGACTATAGGGTCGTCCCCACGACCCCGGAGTAGGTTGGCCCGCCGCCGACTTGTCCGACGCTATAGGGTCGTCCCCACGACCCCGGGACTAGGTTGGCCCGCCGCCGACTTGTCCGACGACTATAGGGTCGTCTCCACGACCCCGGGACTAGGTTGGCCAGCCGCCGACTTGTCCGACGACTATACGGTCGTCCCCACGACCACGGGAGTAGGTTGGCCCGCCGCCGACTTGTCCGACGACTATAGGGTCGTCCCTACCACCCCGGGACTAGGTTGGCCAGCCGCCGACATGTCCGACGACTATAGGCTCGTCCCCACGACCACGGGCCAAAGTTGCCCTGCCGCCGACATGTCCGACGACTATAGGGTCATCCCCACTACCCCGGGCCAAAGCTGGCCAGCCGCCAACATGTCCGACGACTATAGGGTCGTCCCCACGACCACTGGCCAAAGTTGCCCCGCCGCCGACACGTCCGACGACTATAGGGTCGTCCCCACGACCCCGGGACTAGGTTGGGCAGCCGCCGACTTGTCCGACGACTATACGGTCGTCCCCACGACCACGGGAGTAGGTTGGCCCGCCGCCGACTTGTCCGACGACTATAGGGTCGTCCCTACCACCCCGGGACTAGGTTGGCCAGCCGCCGACATGTCCGACGTCTATAGGGTCGTCCCCACGACCCCGGGGCTAGGTTGGCCCGCCGCCGACTTGTCCGACGACTATAGGGTCGTCCCCACGACCCCGGGACTAGGTCGGCCCGCCGCCGTCTTGTCCGACGACTATAGGGTCGCCCCACGACCACGGGCCAAAGTTGCCCTGCCGCCGACATGTCCGACGACTATAGGGTCGTCCCCACGACCCCGGGACTAGATTGGCCCGCCGCCGACATGTCCGACGACTATAGGGTCGTCCCCACGACCCCGGGCCAAAGTTGCCCTGCCGCCGACATGTCCGACAACTATAGGGTCGTCCCCACGACCCCGGGACTAGGTTGGCCCGCCGCCGACATGTCCGACGTCTATAGGGTCGTCCCCACGACCCCGGGGCTAGATTGCCCCGGCACCGTCATGTCCGACGACTATAGGGTCGTCCCCACGACCCCGGGACTAGATTGGCCCGCCACCGTCATGTCCGACGACTATGGGTTCGTCCCTACGACCCTGGGCATACGTTGGCCCGCCGCCGACATGTCCGCCGACTATAGGGTCGTCCCCACGATCCCGGGACTAGGTTGGCCAGCCGCCGCCATGTCCGACGACTATAGGGTCGTCCCCACGGCCCCAGGAATAGATTGGCCCACCACCGTCATGTCCGACGACTACAGGATCGTCCCCACGACCCCCGGACTTGATTGCCCCGCCACCGTCATGTCCGACGACTATAGGGTCGTCTCCACGACCCCGGGACTAGGTTGGACCGCCGCCGACTTTTCCGACGATTATAGAGACGTCCCCACGACCACGGGCCAAAGCTGCCCAGCCGCCGACATGTCCGACGTCTATAGGGTCGTCTCCACGACCCCGGGACTAGGTTGGCCCGCCGCCGACTTGTCCAACGATTATAGGGTCGTCCCCACGACCCCGGGGCTAGATTGCCCCGGCACCGTCATGTCCGACAACTATAGGGTCGTCCCCACGACCCCGGGACTAGATTGGCCCGCCACCGTCATGTCCGACGACTATGGGTTCGTCCCTACGACTCTGGGCATACGTTGGCCCGCCGCCGACATGTCCGCCGACTATAGGGTCGTCCCCACGATCCCGGGACTAGGTTGGCCAGCCGCCGACATTTCCGACGACTATAGGGTCGTCCCCACGGCCCCAGGAATAGATTGGCCCACCACCGTCATGTCCGACGACTATAGGGTCGTATCCACGACCACGGGCCAAAGATGCCCTGCCGCCGACATGTCCGACGACTATAGGGTCGTCCCCACGACCCCGGGACTAGATTGGCCCGCCACCGTCATGTCCGACGACTATTGGGTCGTCTCCACGACCCCGGGACTAGGTTGGCCAGTCACCGACATGTCCTACGACTATGGGGTCGTCCCCACGACCACGAGACTAGGTTGGCCAGCCGCCGACATGTCCGACGACTATAGGGTCGTCCCCACGGCCCCGGGACTAGGTTGGCCTGCCGCCGACTTGTCCTATGGCTATAGGGTCGTCCCCACGAACCCGGGACTAGGTTGGCCAGTCACCGACATGTCCGACGACTATAGGGTCGTCCCCAAGACCGCGGGACTAGGTTGGCCTGCCGCCGACATGTCCGACGTCTATAGGGTCGTCCCCACGACCCCGGGTCAAGATTGGCCCGCCACCGTCATGTCCGACGACTATACGGTCGTCCCCTCGACCCCGGGAATAGGTTGGCCCGCCGCCGACGTGTCGTACGACTATGGGGTCGACCCCACGACCACGAGACTAGGTTGGCCAGCCGCCGACAAGTCCGACGACTATAGGGTCGTCCCCACCACCCCGGGTCTGGGTTGGCCAGCCGCCGACATGTCCGACGACTATAGGGTCGTCCCCACGACCACGGGCCAAAGTTGCCCTGCCGCCGACATGTCCGACGACTATAGGGTCGTCCCTACCACCCCGGGACTAGGTTGGCCAGCCGCCGACATGTCCGACGTCTATAGGGTCGTCCCCACGACTCCGGGACTAGGTCGGCCCGCCGCCGACTCGTCCGACGACTATAGGGTCGTCCCCACGAACCCGGGACTAGGTTGGCCAGTCACCGACATGTCCGACGACTATAGGGTCGTCCCCAAGACCACGGGCCAAAGTTGCCCTGCCGCCGACATGTCCGACGACTATAGGGTCGTCCCCACGACCCCGGGTCTAGGTTAGCCCGCCGCCGACTTGTCCGACGACTATAGGGTCGTCCCCACGACCCCGGGAGTAGGTCGGCCCGCCGCCGACTTGTCCGACGACTATAGGGTCGTCCCCACGAACCCGGGACTAGGTTGGCCAGTCACCGACATGTCCGACGACTATAGGGTCGTCCCCAAGACCACGGGACTAGGTTGCCCTGCCGCCGACATGTCCGACGACTATAGGGTCGTCCCCACGACCTCGGGTCTAGGTTGGCCCGCCGCCGACTTGTCCGACGACTATAGGGTCGTCCCCACGACCCCGGGAGTAGGATGGCCCGCCGCCGACTTGTCCGACGACTATAGGGTCGTCCCCACGACCCCGGGAGTAGGATGGCCCGCCGCCGACTTGTCCGACGACTATAGGGTCGTCCCCACGACCCCGGGACTAGGTTGGCCGGCCGCCGACATGTCCGACGACTATAGGGTCGTCCCCACGACCGCGGGACTAGGTTGGCCCGCCGCCGACTTGTCCGACGACTATAGGGTCGTCCCCACGACCACGGGCCAATGTTGCCATGCCGCCGACATGTCCGACGACTATAGGGTCGTCCCCACGACCCCGGGACTAGGTTGGCCCGCCGCCGACATGTCCGACGACTATAGGGTCGTCCCCACGCCCCGGGCCAAAGTTGGCCAGCCGCCGACATGTCCGACGACTATAGGGTCGTCCCCACGACCCCGGGACTAGGTTGGCCCGCCGCCGACATGTCCGACGTCTAAAGGGTCGTCCCCACTACCCCGGGGCTAGATTGCCCCGGCACCGTCATGTCCGACGACTATAGGGTCGTCCCCACGACCCAGGGACCAGGTTGGCCCGCCGCCGACATGTCCCGCCGCCGACTTGTCCCGCCGCCGACTTGTCCGACGAATATAGGGTCGTCTCCACGACCCCGGTACTAGGTTGGCCAGTCACCGACATGTCCGACGACTATAGGGTCGTCCCCACGACCCCGGGACTAGGTCGGCCCGCCGCCGACTTGTCCGACGACTATAGGGTCGTCCCCACGACCACGGGCCAAAGTTGCCCTGCCGCCGCCATGTCCGACGACTACAGGATCGTCCCCACGACCCCCGGACTTGATTGCCCCGCCACCGTCATGTCCGATGACTATAGGGTCGTCCCCACGACCACTGGCCAAAGTTGCCCCGCCGCCGACACGTCCGACGACTATAGGGTCGTCCCCACGACCCCGGGACTAGGTTGGCCAGCCGCCGACTTGTCCGACGACTATACGGTCGTCCCCACGACCACGGGAGTAGGTTGGCCCGCCACCGACTTGTCCGACGACTATAGGGTCGTCCCTACCACCCCGGGACTAGGTTGGCCAGCCGCCGACATGTCCGACGTCTATACGGTCGTCCCCACGACCCCGGGGCTGTGTTGGCCCGCCGCCGACTTGTCCGACGACTATAGGGTCGTCCCCACGACCCCGGGACTAGGTCGGCCCGCCGCCGTCTTGTCCGACGACTATAGGGTCGTCCCCACGACCACGGGAGAAAGTTGCCCTGCCGCCGACATGTCCGACGACTATAGGGTCGTCCCCACGAACCCGGGACTAGATTGGCCCGCCACCGTCATGTCCGACGACTATAGGGTCGTCTACACGACCCCGGGACTAGGTTGGCCCGCCGCCGACTTGTCCGACGACTATAGGGTCGTCCCCACGACCACTGGCCAAAGTTGCCCAGCCGCCGACATGTCCGACGACTATAGGGTCGTCCCCACGACCCCGGGCCAAAGTTGCCCTGCCGCCGACATGTCCGACAACTATAGGGTCGTCCCCACGACCCCGGGACTAGGTTGGCCCGCCGCCGACATGTCCGACGTCTATAGGGTCGTCCCCACGACCCCGGGGCTAGATTGCCCCGGCACCGTCATGTCCGACGACTATAGGGTCGTCCCCACGACCCCGGGACTAGATTGGCCCGCCACCGTCATGTCCGACTACTATGGGTTCGTCCCTACGACCCTGGGCATACGTTGGCCCGCCGCCGACATGTCCGCCGACTATAGGGTCGTCCCCACGATCCCGGGACTAGGTTGGCCAGCCGCCGCCATGTCCGACGACTATAGGGTCGTCCCCACGGCCCCAGGAATAGATTGGCCCACCACCGTCATGTCCGACGACTACAGGATCGTCCCCACGACCCCCGGACTTGATTGCCCCGCCACCGTCATGTCCGACGACTATAGGGTCGTCTCCACGACCCCGGGACTAGGATGACCCGCCGCCGACTTTTCCGACGACTATAGGGTCGTCCCCACGAACCCGGGACTACGTTGGCCAGTCACCGACATGTCCGACGACTATAGGGCCGCCCCCACGACCACGGGCCAAAGTTGCCCTGCCGCCGACATGTCCGACGACTATAGGGTCGTCCGCACGACCCCGGGACTAGATTGGCCCGCCATCGTCATGTCCGACGACAATAGGGTCGTCCCCACGACCACGGGCCAAAGCTGGCCAGCCGCCGACATGTCCGACGACTATAGGGTCGTCTCCACGACCCCGGGACTAGGTTGGCCAACCGCCGGCATGTCCGACGACTATAGGGTCGTCCCCGCGACCACGGGCCAAAGATGCCCTGCCGCCGACATGTCCGACGACTATAGGGTCGTCCCAACGACCCCGGGACTAGATTGGCCCGCCACCATCATGTCCGACGACTATAGGGACGTCCCCACGACCCCGGGTCTAGGTTGGCCAGCCGCCGCCATGTCCGACGACTATAGGGTCGTCCCCACGGCCCCAGGAATAGATTGGCCCACCACCGTCATGTCCGACGACTACAGGATCGTCCCCACGACCCCCGGACTTGATTGCCCCGCCACCGTCATGTCCGACGACTATAGGGTCGTCTCCACGACCCCGGGACTAGGATGACCCGCCGCCGACTTTTCCGACGACTATAGGGTCGTCCCCACGAACCCGGGACTACGTTGGCCAGTCACCGACATGTCCGACGACTATAGGGCCGCCCCCACGACCACGGGCCAAAGTTGCCCTGCCGCCGACATGTCCGACGACTATAGGGTCGTCCCCACGACCCCGGGACTAGGTTGGCCCGCCGCCGACATGTCCTACGTCTATAGGGTCGTCTCCACCACCCCGGGACTAGGTTGGCCCGCCGCCGACATGTCCGACGTCTATAGGGTCGTCTCCACCACCCCGGGACTACGTTGGCCAGTCACCGACATGTCCGACGACTATAGGGTCGCCCCCACGACCACGGGCCAAAGTTGCCCTGCCGCCGACATGTCCGACGACTATAGGGTCGTCCCAACGACCCCGGGACTAGATTGGCCCGCCACCATCATGTCCGACGACTATAGGGACGTCCCCACGACCCCGGGTCTAGGTTGGCCCGCCGTCGACATGTCCGACGACTATAGGGTCGTCCCCACGCCCCGGGCCAAAGTTGGCCAGCCGCCGACATGTCCGACGACTATAGGGTCGTCCCCACGACCCCGGGACTAGATTGGCCCGCCACCGTCATGTCCGACGACTATACGGTCGTCCCCACGACCACGAGACTAGGTTGGCCAGCCGCCGACATGTCCGACGACTATAGGGTCGTCCCCGCGACCACGGGCCAAAGATGCCCTGCCGCCGACATGTCCGACGACTATAGGGTCGTCCCCACGACCCCGGGACTAGGTTGGCCCGCCGCCGACATGTCCGACGTCTATAGGGTCGTCTCCACGACCCCGGGACTAGGTTGGCCCGCCGCCGACTTGTCCGACGACTATAGGGTCGTCCCCACGGCCCGGGACTAGATTGGCCAGCCGCCGACATGTCCGACGACTATACGGTCGTCCCCACGACCACGGGACTAGGTTGGCCCGCCGCCGACTTGTCCGACGACTATAGGGTCGTCCCCACAACCACGGGCCAAAGTTGCCCTGCCGCCGACATGTCCGACGACTATAGGGTCGTCCCCACGAACCCGGGACTACGTTGGCCAGTCACCGACATGTCCGACGACTATAGGGTCGCCGCCACGACCACGGGCCAAAGTTGCCGTGCCGCCGACATGTCCGACGACTATAGGGTCGTCCCCACGACCCCGGGACTAGATTGGCCCGCCACCATCATGTCCGACGACTATAGGGACGTCCCCACGACCCCGGGTCTAGGTTGGCCCGCCGTCGACATGTCCGACGTCTTTAGGGTCGTCGCCTCGACCCCGGGGCTAGATTGCCCCGGCACCGTCACGTCCGACGACTATAGGGTCGTCTCCACGACCCCGGGACTAGGTTGGCCAGTCACCGGCATGTCCGACGACTATAGGGTCGTCCCCACGACCCCGGGCCAAATTTGCGCTGCCGCCGACATGTCCGACGACTATAGGGTCGTCCCCAAGACCCCGGGCCAAAGCTGGCCAGCCGCCAACATGTCCGACGACTATAGGGTCGTCCCCACGACCCCGGGACTAGGTTGGCCAGTCACCGACATGTCCGACGACTATAGGGTCGTCCTCACGACCACGGGCCAAAGTTGCCCTGCCGCCGACATGTCCGACGACTATAGGGTCGTCCCCACGACCGCGGGTCTAGGTTGGCCCGCCGCCGGCTTTTCCGACGACTATAGGGTCGCCCCCACGACCCCAGGACTAGATTGGCCCGCCACCATCATGTCCGACGACTATAGGGTCGTCCCCACGACCCCGGGCCAAAGCTGGCCAGCCGCCAACATGTCCGACGACTATAGGGTCGTCCCCACGACCCCGGGACTAGGTTGGCCTGCCGCCGACATGTCCGACGACTATACGGCCGTCCCCACGACCACGGGACTAGGTTGGCCCGCCGCCGACTTGTCCGACGACTATAGGGTCTTCCCCACGAACCCGGGACTACGTTGGCCAGTCACCGGCATGTCCGACGACTATAGGGTCGCCCCCACGACCACGGGCCAAAGTTGCCGTGCCGCCGACATGTCCGACGACTATAGGGTCGTCCCCACGACCCCGGGACTAGGTTGGCCAGCCGCCGACTTGTCCGACGACTATAGGGTCGTCCCCACGGCCCGGGACTAGGTTGGCCAGCCGCAGACATGTCCGACGACTATAGGGTCGTCCCCACGACCCCGGGACTAGATTGGCCCGCCACCGTCATGTCCGACGACTATAGGGTCGTCCCCACGACCACGGGCCAAAGCTGGCCAGCCGCCGACATGTCCGACGACTATAGGGTCGTCCCCACGACCCCGGGACTAGGTTGGCCCGCCGCCGACTTGTCCGACGACTATAGGGTCGTCCCCACGGCCCGGGACTAGGTTGGCCAGCCGCAGACATGTCCGACGACTATAGGGTCGTCCCCACGGCCCGGGACTAGGTTGGCCAGCCGCAGACATGTCCGACGACTATAGGGTCGTCCCCACGACCCCGGGACTAGATTGGCCCGCCACCGACATGTCCGACGACTATAGGGTCGTCCCCACGACCCCGGGACTAGGTTGGCCCGCCGCCGACTTGTCCGACGACTATAGGGTCGTCCCCACGACCCCGGGACTAGATTGGCCCGCCACCGTCATGTCCGACGACTATAGGTTCGTCCCTACGACCCTGGGCATACGTTGGCCAGCCGCCGACATGCCCGACGACTATAGGGTCGTCCCCACGACCCCGGGACAAGATTGGCCCGCCACCGTCATGTCCGACGACTACACGGTCGTCCTCTCGACCCCGGGACTAGATTGGCCCGCCACCGTCATGTCCGACGACTATAGGTTCGTCCCCACGACCACGGGACTAGGTTGGCCCGCCGCCGACTTGTCCGACGACTATAGGGTCGTCCCCACGACCCCGGGACTAGGTCGGCCCGCCGCCGACTTGTCCGACGACTATAGGGTCGTCCCCACGACCACGGGCCAAAGTTGCCCTGCCGCCGACATGTCCGACAACTATAGGGTCGTCCCCACGACCCCGGGGCTAGGTTGGCCCGCCGCCGACTTGTCCGACGACTATAGGGTCGTCCCCACGACCCCGGGACTAGGTCGGCCCGCCGCCGTCTTGTCCGACGACTATAGGGTCGTCCCCACGACCACGGGCCAAAGTTGCCCTGCCGCCGACATGTCCGACGACTATAGGGTCGTCCCCACGACCCCGGGACTAGATTGGCCCGCCACCGTCATGTCCGACGACTATAGGGTCGTCTACACGACCCCGGGACTAGGTTGGCCCGCCGCCGACTTGTCCGACGACTATAGGGTCGTCCCCACGACCACTGGCCAAAGTTGCCCAGCCGCCGACATGTCCGACGACTATAGGGTCGTCCCCACGACCCCGGGCCAAAGTTGCCCTGCCGCCGACATGTCCGACAACTATAGGGTCGTCCCCACGACCCCGGGACTGGGTTGGCCCGCCGCCGACATGTCCGACGTCTATAGGGTCGTCCCCACGACCCCGGGGCTAGATTGCCCCGGCACCGTCATGTCCGACGACTATAGGGTCGTCCCCACGACCCCGGGACTAGATTGGCCCGCCACCGTCATGTCCGACGACTATGGGTTCGTCCCTACGACCCTGGGCATACGTTGGCCCGCCGCCGACATGTCCGCCGACTATAGGGTCGTCCCCACGATCCCGGGACTAGGTTGGCCAGCCGCCGCCATGTCCGACGACTATAGGGTCGTCCCCACGGCCCCAGGAATAGATTGGCCCACCACCGTCATGTCCGACGACTACAGGATCGTCCCCACGACCCCCGGACTTGATTGCCCCGCCACCGTCATGTCCGACGACTATAGGGTCGTCTCCACGACCCCGGGACTAGGTTGGACCGCCGCCGACTTTTCCGACGATTATAGAGACGTCCCCACGACCACGGGCCAAAGCTGCCCAGCCGCCGACATGTCCGACGTCTATAGGGTCGTCTCCACGACCCCGGGACTAGGTTGGCCCGCCGCCGACTTGTCCAACGATTATAGGGTCGTCCCCACGACCCCGGGGCTAGATTGCCCCGGCACCGTCATGTCCGACAACTATAGGGTCGTCCCCACGACCCCGGGACTAGATTGGCCCGCCACCGTCATGTCCGACGACTATGGGTTCGTCCCTACGACTCTGGGCATACGTTGGCCCGCCGCCGACATGTCCGCCGACTATAGGGTCGTCCCCACGATCCCGGGACTAGGTTGGCCAGCCGCCGACATTTCCGACGACTATAGGGTCGTCCCCACGGCCCCAGGAATAGATTGGCCCACCACCGTCATGTCCGACGGCTATAGGGTCGTATCCACGACCACGGGCCAAAGATGCCCTGCCGCCGACATGTCCGACGACTATAGGGTCGTCCCCACGACCCCGGGACTAGATTGGCCCGCCACCGTCATGTCCGACGACTATAGGGTCGTCTCCACGAACCCGGGACTAGGTTGGCCAGTCACCGACATGTCCTACGACTATGGGGTCGTCCCCACGACCACGAGACTAGGTTGGCCAGCCGCCGACATGTCCGACGACTATAGGGTCGTCCCCACGGCCCCGGGACTAGGTTGGCCTGCCGCCGACTTGTCCTATGGCTATAGGGTCGTCCCCACGAACCCGGGACTAGGTTGGCCAGTCACCGACATGTCCGACGACTATAGGGTCGTCCCCAAGACCGCGGGACTAGGTTGGCCTGCCGCCGACATGTCCGACGTCTATAGGGTCGTCCCCACGACCCCGGGTCAAGATTGGCCCGCCACCGTCATGTCCGACGACTATACGGTCGTCCCCTCGACCCCGGGAATAGGTTGGCCCGCCACCGACGTGTCGTACGACTATGGGGTCGACCCCACGACCACGAGACTAGGTTGGCCAGCCGCCGACATGTCCGACGACTATAGGGTCGTCCCCACGACCCCGGGACTAGATTGGCCCGCCACCGTCATGTCCGACGACTACAGGTTCGTCCCTACGACCCTGGGCATACGTTGGCCAGCCGCCGACATGCCCGACGACTATAGGGTCGTCCCCACGACCCCGGGACTAGGTTGGCCCGCCGCCGACTTGTCCGACGACTATAGGGTCGTCCCTACGACTCGGCCAAAGTTGGCCAGCCGCCGACATATCCGACGACTATAGGGTCATCCCCACGACCCCGGGACTAGGTTGGCCCGCCGCCGACTTGTCCGACGACTATAGGGTCGTCCCCACGAACCCGGGACTAGGTTGGCCAGTCACCGACATGTTCGACGACTATAGGGTCGTCCCCAAGACCACGGGCCAAAGTTGCCCTGCCGCCGACATGTCCGACGACTATAGGGTCGTCCCCACGACCCCGGGTCTAGGTTGGCCCGCCGTCGACTTGTCCGACGACTATAGGGTCGTCCCCACGCTCCGGGCCAAAGTTGGCCAGCCGCCGACATGTCCGACGACTATAGGGTCGTCCCCACGACCCCGGGACTAGGTTGGCCCGCCGCCGACTTGTCCGACGACTATAGGGTCGTCTCCACGACCCCGGGACTAGGTTGGCCCGCCGCCGACTTGTCCGACGATTATAGGGTCGTCCCCACGACCCCGGGGCTAGATTGCCCCGGCACCGTCATGTCCGACAACAATAGGGTCGTCCCCACGACCCCGGGACTAGATTGGCCCGCCACCGTCATGTCCGACGACTATGGGTTCGTCCCTACGACCCTGGGCATACGTTGGCCCGCCGCCGACATGTCCGCCGACTATAGGGTCGTCCCCACGATCCCGGGACTAGGTTGGCCAGCCGCCGACATGTCCGACGACTATAGGGTCGTCCCCACGGCCCCAGGAATAGATTGGCCCACCACCGTCATGTCCGACGACTATAGGGTCGTACCCACGACCACGGGCCAAAGTTGCCCTGCCGCCGACATGTCCGACGACTATAGGGTCGTCCCCACGACCCCGGGACTAGATTGGCCCGCCACCGTCATGTCCGACGACTATAGGGTCGTCTCCACGACCCCGGGTCTAGGTTGGCCAGTCACCGACATGTCCTACGACTATGGGGTCGTCCCCACGACCACGAGACTAGGTTGGCCAGCCGCCGACATGTCCGACGACTATAGGGTCGTCCCCACGGCTCCGGGACTAGGTTGGCCTGCCGCCGACATGTCCGATGACTATAGGGTCGTCCCCACGAACCCAGGACTAGGTTGGCCAGTCACCGACATGTCCGACGACTATAGGGTCGTCCCCCAGACCACGGGCCAAAGTTGCCCTGCCGCCGACATGTCCGACGACTATAGGGTCGTCCCCACGACCCCGGGTCTAGGTTGGCCCGCCGCCGACTTGTCCGACGACTATAGGGTCGTCCCCACGACCCCGGGAGTGGGTTGGCCCGCCGCCGAATTGTCCGACGACTATAGGGTCGTCTCCACGACCCCGGGACTAGGTTGGCCCGCCGCCGACTTGTCCGACGATTATAGGGTCGTCCCCACGACCCCGGGGCTAGATTGCCCCGGCACCGTCATGTCCGACAACTATAGGGTCGTCCCCACGACCCCGGGACTAGATTGGCCCGCCACCGTCATGTCCGACGACTATGGGTTCGTCCCTACGACCCTGGGCATACGTTGGCCCGCCGCCGACATGTCCGCCGACTATAGGGTCGTCCCCACGATCCCGGGACTAGGTTGGCCAGCCGCCGCCATGTCCGACGACTATAGGGTCGTCCCCACGGCCCCAGGAATAGATTGGCCCACCACCGTCATGTCCGACGACTACAGGATCGTCCCCACGACCCCCGGACTTGATTGCCCCGCCACCGTCATGTCCGACGACTATAGGGTCGTCTCCACGACCCCGGGACTAGGTTGGACCGCCGCCGACTTTTCCGACGATTATAGAGACGTCCCCACGACCACGGGCCAAAGTTGCCCAGCCGCCGACATGTCCGACGACTATAGGGTCGTCCCCACGACCCCGGGACTAGATTGGCCCGCCACCGTCATGTCCGACGACTATAGGGTCGTCTTCACGACCCCGGGACTAGGTTGGCCAGTCACCGACATGTCCTACGACTATGGGGTCGTCCCCACGACCACGAGACTAGGTTGGCCAGCCGCCGACATGTCCGACGACTATAGGGTCGTCCCCACGGCCCCGGGACTAGGTTGGCCTGCCGCCGACATGTCCGATGACTATAGGGTCGTCCCCACGAACCCGGGACTAGGTTGGCCAGTCACCGACATGTCCGACGACTATAGGGTCGTCCCCAAGACCGCGGGACTAGGTTGGCCTGCCGCCGACATGTCCGACGTCTATAGGGTCGTCCCCACGACCCCGGGTCAAGATTGGCCCGCCACCGTCATGTCCGACGACTATACGGTCGTCCCCTCGATCCCGGGAATAGGTTGGCCCGCCGCCGACGTGTCGTACGACTATGGGGCCGAACCCACGACCACGAGACTAGGTTGGCCAGCCGCCGACATGTCCGACGACTATAGGGTCGTCCCCACGACCACTGGCCAAAGTTGCCCAGCCGCCGACATGTCCGACGACTATAGGGTCGTCCCCACGACCCCGGGACTAGATTGGCCCGCCACCGTCATGTCCGACGACTATAGGTTCGTCCCTACGACCCTGGGCATACGTTGGCCAGCCGCCGACATGCCCGACGACTATAGGGTCGTCCCCACGACCCCGGGACAAGATTGGCCCGCCACCGTCATGTCCGACGACTACACGGTCGTCCTCTCGACCCCGGGACTAGATTGGCCCGCCACCGTCATGTCCGACGACTATAGGTTCGTCCCCACGACCACGGGACTAGGTTGGCCCGCCGCCGACTTGTCCGACGACTATAGGGTCGTCCCCACGACCCCGGGACTAGGTCGGCCCGCCGCCGACTTGTCCGACGACTATAGGGTCGTCCCCACGACCACGGGCCAAAGTTGCCCTGCCGCCGACATGTCCGACGACTATAGGGTCGTCCCCACGATCCCGGGACTAGGTTGGCCCGCCGCCGACATGTCCGACGACTATAGGGTCGTCCCCACGACCACTGGCCAAAGTTGCCCAGCCGCCGACATGTCCGACGACTATAGGGTCGTCCCCACGACCCCGGGACTAGGTCGACCCTACGACCCGGGCCAAAGTTGGCCAGCCGCCGACATATCCGACGGCTATAGGGTCATCCCCACGACCCCGGGACTAGGTTGTCCTGCCGCCGACATGTCCGACGACTATAGGGTCGTCCCCACGAACCCGGGACTAGGTTGGCCAGTCACCGACATGTTCGACGACTATAGGGTCGTCCCCAAGACCACGGGCCAAAGTTGCCCTGCCGCCGACATGTCCGACGACTATAGGGTCGTCCCCACGACCCCGGGACTAGGTTGGCCCGCCGTCGACTTGTCCGACGACTATAGGGTCGTCCCCACGCCCCGGGCCAAAGTTGGCCAGCCGCCGACATGTCCGACGACTATAGGGTCGTCCCCACGACCCCGGGACTAGGTTGGCCCGCCGCCGACTTGTCCGACCACTATAGGGTCGTCTCCACGACCCCGGGACTAGGTTGGCCCGCCGCCGACTTGTCCGACGATTATAGGGTCGTCCCCACGACCCCGGGGCTAGATTGCCCCGGCACCGTCATGTCCGACAACTATAGGGTCGTCCCCACGACCCCGGGACTAGATTGGCCCGCCACCGTCATGTCCGACGACTATGGGTTCGTCCCTACGACCCTGGGCATACGTTGGCCCGCCGCCGACATGTCCGCCGACTATAGGGTCGTCCCCACGATCCCGGGACTAGGTTGGCCAGCCGCCGACATGTCCGACGACTATAGGGTCGTCCCCACGGCCCCAGGAATAGATTGGCCCACCACCGTCATGTCCGACGACTATAGGGTCGTACCCACGACCACGGGCCAAAGTTGCCCTGCCGCCGACATGTCCGACGACTATAGGGTCGTCCCCACGACCCCGGGACTAGATTGGCCCGCCACCGTCATGTCCGACGACTATAGGGTCGTCTCCACGACCCCGGGACTAGGTTGGCCAGTCACCGACATGTCCTACGACTATGGGGTCGTCCCCACGACCACGAGACTGGGTTGGCCAGCCGCCGACATGTCCGGCGACTATAGGGTCGTCCCCACGGCTCCGGGACTAGGTTGGCCTGCCGCCGACATGTCCGATGACTATAGGGTCGTCCCCACGAACCCGGGACTAGGTTGGCCAGTCACCGACATGTCCGACGACTATAGGGTCGTCCCCCAGACCACGGGCCAAAGTTGCCCTGCCGCCGACATGTCCGACGACTATAGGGTCGTCCCCACGACCCCGGGTCTAGGTTGGCCCGCCGCCGACTTGTCCGACGACTATAGGGTCGTCCCCACGACCCCGGGAGTGGGATGGCCCGCCGCCGACTTGTCCGACGACTATAGGGTCGTCCCCACGACCACGGGACTAGGTTGGCCCGCCGCCGACTTGTCCGACGACTATAGGGACGTCCCTACCACCCCGGGACTAGGTTGGCCAGCCGCCGACATGTCCGACGTCTATAGGGTCGTCCCCACGACCCCGGGGCTAGATTGCCCCGGCACCGTCATGTCCGACGACTATAGGGTCGTCCCCACGACCGCGGGACTAGATTGCCCCGGCACCGTCATGTCCGACGACTATACGGTCGTCCCCTCGACCCCGGGAATAGGTTGGCCCGCCGCTGACGTGTCGTACGACTATGGGGTCGACCCCACGACCACGAGACTAGGTTGGCCAGTCGCCGACATGTCCGACGACTATAGGGTCGTCCCCACGACCCCGGGACTAGATTGGCCCGCCACCGTCATGTCCGACGACTATAGGTTCGTCCCTACGACCCTGGGCATACGTTGGCCAGCCGCCGACATGTCCGACGACTATAGGGTCGTCCCCACGACCCCGGGACAAGATTGGCCCGCCGCCGACATGTCCGACGACTATAGGGTCGTCCTCACGACCACTGGCCAAAGTTGCCCAGCCGCCGACATGTCCGACGACTATAGGGTCGTCCCCACGACCACTGGCCAAAGTTGCCCAGCCGCCGACATGTCCGACGACTATAGGGTCGTCCCCACGACCCCGGGACTAGGTTGTCCCGCCGCCGACTTGTCCGACGACTATAGGGTCGTCCCCACGACCCGGGCCAAAGTTGGCCAGCCGCCGACATGTCCGACGACTATAGGGTCATCCCCACGACCCCGGGACTAGGTTGGCCTGCCGCCGACATGTCCGACGACTATTGGGTCGTCCCCACGAACCCGGGACTAGGTTGGGCCGCCGCCGACTAGTCCGACGACTATAGGGTCGTCCCAACGACCCCGGGACTAGATTGGCCAGCCACCATCATGTCCGACGACTATAGGGACGTCCCCACGACCCCGGGACTAGGTTGTCCCGCCGCCGACTTGTCCGACGACTATAGGGTCGTCCCCACGACCCGGGCCAAAGTTGGCCAGCCGCCGACATGTCCGACGACTATAGGGTCATCCCCACGACCCCGGGACTAGGTTGGCCTGCCGCCGACATGTCCGACGACTATTGGGTCGTCCCCACGAACCCGGGACTAGGTTGGGCCGCCGCCGACTAGTCCGACGACTATAGGGTCGTCCCAACGACCCCGGGACTAGATTGGCCAGCCACCATCATGTCCGACGACTATAGGGACGTCCCCACGACCCCGGGACTAGGGCGGCCCGCCGCCGACTTGTCCGACGACTATAGGGTCGTGCCTACTACCCCGGGACTAGGATGACCCGCCGCCGACTTTTCCGACGACTATAGGGTCGTCCCCACGAACCCGGGACTACGTTGGCCAGTCACCGACATGTCCGACGACTATAGGGTCGCCCCCACGACCACGGGTCACAGTTGCCCTGCCGCCGACATGTCCGACGACTATAGGGTTGTCCCCACGACCCCGGGCCTAAGTTGGCCCGCGGCCGACTTGTCCTACGACTATAGGACCGTGCCTACCACCCCGGGACTAGGTTGGCCAGCCTCCGACATATCCGACGACTGTAGGGTCTACTCCCCACGACCGCGGGCCAAAGTTGGCCAGCCGCCGACATGTCCGACGACTATAGGGTCGTCCCCACGACCCCGGGACTAGGTTGGCCAGCCTCCGGCATATCCGACGACTATAGGGTCGTCCCCACGACCACGGGCCAAAGTTGACCTGCCGCCGACATGTCCGACGACTATAGGGTCGTCCGCACGACCCCGCGACTAGATTGGCCCGCCACCGTCATGTCCGACGACAATAGGGTCGTCCCCACGACCACGGGCCAAAGCTGGCCAGCCGCCGACATGTCCGACGACTATAGGGTCGTCCCCACGACCCCGGGTCTAGGTTGGCCCGCCGCCGACTTGTCCGACGACTATAGGGTCGTCCCCACGACCACGGGACTAGGTTGGCCCGCCGCCGACTTGTCCGACGACTATAGGGACGTCCCTACCACCCCGGGACTAGGTTGGCCAGCCGCCGACATGTCCGACGTCTATAGGGTCGTCCCCACGACCCCGGGGCTAGATTGCCCCGGCACCGTCATGTCCGACGACTATAGGGTCGTCCCCACGACCGCGGGACTAGGTTGGTCTGCCGCCGACATGTCCGACGTCTATAGGGTCGTCCCCACGACCCCGGGTCAAGATTGGCCCGCCACCGTCATGTCCGACGACTATACGGTCGTCCCCTCGACCCCGGGAATAGGTTGGCCCGCCGCCGACGTGTCGTACGACTATGGGGTCGACCCCACGACCACGAGACTAGGTTGGCCAGTCGCCGACATGTCCGACGACTATAGGGTCGTCCCCACGACCCCGGGACTAGATTGGCCCGCCACCGTCATGTCCGACGACTATAGGTTCGTCCCTACGACCCTGGGCATACGTTGGCCAGCCGCCGACATGCCCGACGAATATAGGGTCGTCCCCACGACCCCGGGACAAGATTGGCCCGCCACCGTCATGTCCGACGACTACACGGTCGTCCTCTCGACCCCGGGACTAGATTGGCCCGCCACCGTCATGTCCGACGACTATAGGTTCGTCCCCACGACCACGGGACTAGGTTGGCCCGCCGCCGACTTGTCCGACGACTATAGGGTCGTCCCCACGACCCCGGGACTAGGTCGGCCCGCCGCCGACTTGTCCGACGACTATAGGGTCGTCCCCACGACCACGGGCCAAAGTTGCCCTGCCGCCGACATGTCCGACGACTATAGGGTCGTCCCCACGATCCCGGGACTAGGTTGGCCCGCCGCCGACATGTCCGACGACTATACGGTCGTCCTCACGACCACTGGCCAAAGTTGCCCAGCCGCCGACATGTCCGACGACTATAGGGTTGTCCCCACGACCACTGGCCAAAGTTGCCCAGCCGCCGACATGTCCGACGACTATAGGGTCGTCCCCACGACCCCGGGACTAGGTTGTCCCGCCGCCGACTTGTCCGACGACTATAGGGTCGTCCCCACGACCCGGGCCAAAGTTGGCCAGCCGCCGACATGTCCGACGACTATAGGGTCATCCCCACGACCCCGGGACTAGGTTGGCCAGCCGCCGACATGTCCGACGACTATAGGGTCGTCCCCACGAACCCGGGACTAGGTTGGCCAGTCACCGACATGTTCGACGACTATAGGGTCGTCCCCAAGACCACGGGCCAAAGTTGCCCTGCCGCCGACATGTCCGACGATTATAGGGTCGTCCCCACGACCCCGGGTCTAGGTTGGCCCGCCGTCGACTTGTCCGACGACTATAGGGTCGTCCCCACGCCCCGGGCCAAAGTTGGCCAGCCGCCGACATGTCCGACGACTATAGGTTCGTCCCCACGACCACGGGACTAGGTTGGCCCGTCGCCGACTTATCCGACGACTATAGGGTCGTCCCCACGACCCCGGGACTAGGTCGGCCCGCCGCCGACTTGTCCGACGACTATAGGGTCGTCCCCACGACCCCGGGACTAGGTTGGCTCGCCGCCGACATGTCCGACGTCTATAGGGTCGTCTCCACGACCCCGGGACTAGGTTGGCCCGCCGCCGACTTGTCCGACGACTATAGAGTCGTCCCCACGACCCCGGGACTAGGTTGGGCCGCCGCCGACTAGTCCGACGACTATAGGGTCGTCCCAACGACCCCGGGACTAGATTGGCCAGCCACCATCATGTCCGACGACTATAGGGACGTCCCCACGACCACGGGACTAGGTTGGCCCTCCGCCGACTTGTCCGACGACTATAGGGTCGTGCCTACCACCCCGGGACTAGGAT
This sequence comes from Andrena fulva, assembly GCA_946251845.1. NCBI lineage: Eukaryota > Metazoa > Arthropoda > Insecta > Hymenoptera > Andrenidae > Andrena > Andrena fulva. The sequence goes on along the minus strand of CAMITZ010000148.1, from coordinate 249,662 downwards.
GACCCGCCGCCGACTTTTCCGACGACTATAGGGTCGTCCCCACGAACCCGGGACTACGTTGGCCAGTCACCGACATGTCCGACGACTATAGGGTCGCCCCCACGACCACGGGTCAAAGTTGCCCTGCCGCCGACATGTCCGACGACTATAGGGTTGTCCCCACGACCCCGGGCCTAAGTTGGCTCGCGGCCGACTTGTCCTACGACTATAGGACCGTGCCTACCACCCCGGGACTAGGTTGGCCAGCCTCCGACATATCCGACGACTGTAGGGTCTACTCCCCACGACCGCGGGCCAAAGTTGGCCAGCCGCCGACATGTCCGACGACTATAGGGTCGTCCCCACGACCCCGGGACTAGGTTGGCCAGCCTCCGACATATCCGACGACTATAGGGTCGTCCCCACGACCACGGGCCAAAGTTGACCTGCCGCCGACATGTCCGACGACTATAGGGTCGTCCGCACGACCCCGGGACTAGATTGGCCCGCCACCGTCATGTCCGACGACAATAGGGTCGTCCCCACGACCACGGGCCAAAGCTGGCCAGCCGCCGACATGTCCGACGAATATAGGTTCGTGCCTACGACCCTGGGCATACGTTGTCCCGCCACCGACTTGTCCGACGACTATAGAGTCGTCCCCACGACCCCGGGACTAGGTTGGGCCGCCGCCGACTAGTCCGACGACTATAGGGTCGTCCCAACGACCCCGGGACTAGATTGGCCAGCCACCATCATGTCCGACGACTATAGGGACGTCCCCACGACCACGGGACTAGGTTGGCCCTCCGCCGACTTGTCCGACGACTATAGGGTCGTGCCTACCACCCCGGGACTAGGATGACCCGCCGCCGACTTTTCCGACGACTATAGGGTCGTCCCCACGAACCCGGGACTACGTTGGCCAGTCACCGACATGTCCGACGACTATAGGGTCGCCCCCACGACCACGGGTCAAAGTTGCCCTGCCGCCGACATGTCCGACGACTATAGGGTTGTCCCCACGACCCCGGGCCTAAGTTGGCTCGCGGCCGACTTGTCCTACGACTATAGGACCGTGCCTACCACCCCGGGACTAGGTTGGCCAGCCTCCGACATATCCGACGACTGTAGGGTCTACTCCCCACGACCGCGGGCCAAAGTTGGCCAGCCGCCGACATGTCCGACGACTATAGGGTCGTCCCCACGACCCCGGGACTAGGTTGGCCAGCCTCCGACATATCCGACGACTATAGGGTCGTCCCCACGACCACGGGCCAAAGTTGACCTGCCGCCGACATGTCCGACGACTATAGGGTCGTCCGCACGACCCCGGGACTAGATTGGCCCGCCACCGTCATGTCCGACGACAATAGGGTCGTCCCCACGACCACGGGCCAAAGCTGGCCAGCCGCCGACATGTCCGACGAATATAGGTTCGTGCCTACGACCCTGGGCATACGTTGTCCCGCCACCGACATGTCCGACGACTATAGGGTCGTCCCCACGACCCCGGGACTAGGTTGGCCCGCCGCCGACATGTCCGACGTCTATAGGGTCGTCTCCACGACCCCGGGACTAGGTTGGCCCGCCGCCGACTTGTCCGACGACTATAGGGTCGTCCCCACGACCCCGGGACTAGGTTGTCCCGCCGCCGACATGTCCGACGACTATAGGGTCGTCCCCACGACCCCGGGACTAGGTTGGCCCGCCGCCGACTTGTCCGACGACTATAGGGTCGTCTCCACGACCCCGGGACTAGGTTGGCCCGCCGCCGACATGTCCGACGTCTATAGGGTCGTCTCCACGACCCCGGGACTAGGTTGGCCCGCCGCCGACTTGTCCGACGACTATAGGGTCGTCCCCACGACCCCGGGACTAGGTTGTCCCGCCGCCGACATGTCCGACGACTATAGGGTCGTCCCCACGACCCCGGGACTAGGTTGGCCCGCCGCCGACATGTCCGACGTCTATAGGGTCGTCCCCACGACCCCGGGTCTAGGTTGGCCCGCCGCCGACTTTTCCGACGACTATAGGGTCGTCCCCACGACCCCGGGAGTAGGTTGGCCCGCCGCCGACTTGTCCGACGGCTATAGGGTCGTCCCCACGACCCCGGGACTAGGTTGGCCCGCCGCCGACTTGTCCGACGACTATAGGGTCGTATCCACGACCCCGGGACTAGGTTGGCCAGCCGCCGACATGTCCGACGACTATAGGGTCGTCCCCGCGACCACGGGCCAAAGATGCCCTGCCGCCGACATGTCCGACGACTATAGGGTCGTCTCCACGACCCCGGGACTAGGTTGGCCCGCCGCCGACATGTCCGACGTCTATAGGGTCGTCTCCACGACCCCGGGACTAGGTTGGCCCGCCGCCGACTTGTCCGACGGCTATAGGGTCGTCCCCACGACCCCGGGACTAGGTTGGCCCGCCGCCGACTTGTCCGACGACTATAGGGTCGTCTCCACGACCCCGGGACTAGGTTGGCCAGCCGCCGACATGTCCGACGATTATACGGTCGTCCCCGCGACCACGGGCCAAAGATGCCCTGCCGCCGACATGTCCGACGACTATAGGGTCGTCCCCACGGCCCGGGACTAGGTTGGCCAGCCGCAGACATGTCCAACGACTATAGGGTCGTCCCCACGACCCCGGGACCAGATTGGCCCGCCACCGTCATGTCCGACGACAATAGGGTCGTCCCCACGACCACGGGCCAAAGCTGGCCAGCCGCCGACATGTCCGACGTCTATAGGGTCGTCTCCACGACCCCGGGACTAGGTTGGCCCGCCGCCGACTTGTCCGACGACTATAGGGTCGTCCCCACGACCCCGGGACTAGGTTGTCCCGCCGCCGACATGTCCGACGACTATAGGGTCGTCCCCACGACCCCGGGACTAGGTTGGCCCGCCGCCGACATGTCCGACGTCTATAGGGTCGTCTCCACGACCCCGGGACTAGGTTGGCCCGCCGCCGACTTGTCCGACGACTATAGGGTCGTCCCCACGACCCCGGGACTAGGTTGTCCCGCCGCCGACATGTCCGACGACTATAGGGTCGTCCCCACGACCCCGGGACTAGGTTGGCCCGCCGCCGACATGTCCGACGTCTATAGGGTCGTCTCCACGACCCCGGGACTAGGTTGGCCCGCCGCCGACTTGTCCGACGACTATAGGGTCGTCCCCACGACCCCGGGACTAGGTTGGCCCGCCGCCGACTTGTCCGACGATTATAGGGTCGTCTCCACGACCCCGGGACTAGGTCGGCCCGCCGCCGACTTGTCCGACGACTATAGGGTCGTCCCCACGACCACGGGCCAAAGTTGCCCTGCCGCCGACATGTCCGACGACTATAGGGTCGTCCCCACGATCCCGGGACTAGGTTGGCCCGCCGCCGACATGTCCGACGACTATACGGTCGTCCTCACGACCACTGGCCAAAGTTGCCCAGCCGCGGACATGTCCGACGACTATAGGGTTGTCCCCACGACCACTGGCCAAAGTTGCCCAGCCGCCGACATGTCCGACGACTATAGGGTCGTCCCCACGACCCCGGGACTAGGTTGTCCCGCCGCCGACTTGTCCGACGACTATAGGGTCGTCCCCACGACCCGGGCCAAAGTTGGCCAGCCGCCGACATGTCCGACGACTATAGGGTCATCCCCACGACCCCGGGACTAGGTTGGCCTGCCGCCGACATGTCCGACGACTATAGGGTCGTCCCCACGAACCCGGGACTAGGTTGGCCAGTCACCGACATGTTCGACGACTATAGGGTCGTCCCCAAGACCACGGGCCAAAGTTGCCCTGCCGCCGACATGTCCGACGACTATAGGGTCGTCCCCACGACCCCGGGACTAGGTTGGCCCGCCGCCGACTTGTCCGACGGCTATAGGGTCGTCCCCACGACCCCGGGACTAGGTTGGCCCGCCGCCGACTTGTCCGACGACTATAGGGTCGTCTCCACGACCCCGGGACTAGGTTGGCCAGCCGCCGACATGTCCGACGACTATAGGGTCGTCCCCACGACCCCGGGACCAGATTGGCCCGCCACCGTCATGTCCGACGACAATAGGATCGTCCCCGCGACCACGGGCCAAAGATGCCCTGCCGCCGACATGTCCGACGACTATAGGGTCGTCCCCACGGCCCGGGACAAGGTTGGCCAGCCGCAGACATGTCCGACGACTATAGGGTCGTCCCCACGACCCCGGGACCAGATTGGCCCGCCACCGTCATGTCCGACGACAATAGGGTCGTCCCCACGACCACGGGCCAAAGCTGGCCAGCCGCCGACATGTCCGACGACTATAGGGTCGTCTGCACGACCCCGGGACTATGTTGGCCAGCCGCCGACATGTCCGACGACTATAGGGTCGTCCCCACGACCACGGGCCAAAGCTGGCCAGCCGCCGACATGTCCGACGACTATAGGGTCGTCTCCACGACCCCGGGACTAGATTGGCCCGCCACCGTCATGTCCGACGAATATAGGTTCGTGCCTACGACCCTGGGCATACGTTGTCCCGCCGCCGACATGTCCGACGACTATAGGGTCGTCCCCACGACCCCGGGACTAGGTTGGCCCGCCGCCGACATGTCCGACGTCTATAGGGTCGTCTCCACGACCCCGGGACTAGGTTGGCCCGCCGCCGACTTGTCCGACGACTATAGGGTCGTCCCCACGACCCCGGGACTAGGTTGTCCCGCCGCCGACATGTCCGACGTCTATAGGGTCGTCCCCACGACCACGGGCCAAAGATGCCCTGCCGCCGACATGTCCGACGACTATAGGGTCGTCCCCACGACCCCGGGTCTAGGTTGGCCCGCCGCCGACTTTTCCGACGACTATAGGGTCGTCCCCACGACCCCGGGAGTAGGTTGGCCCGCCGCCGACTTGTCCGACGGCTATAGGGTCGTCCCCACGACCCCGGGACTAGGTTGGCCCGCCGCCGACTTGTCCGACGACTATAGGGTCGTCTCCACGACCCCGGGACTAGGTTGGCCAGCCGCCGACATGTCCGACGACTATAGGGTCGTCCCCGCGACCACGGGCCAAAGATGCCCTGCCGCCGACATGTCCGACGACTATAGGGTCGTCCCCACGACCCCGGGACTAGGTTGGCCCGCCGCCGACATGTCCGACGTCTATAGGGTCGTCTCCACGACCCCGGGACTAGGTTGGCCCGACGCCGACTTGTCCGACGACTATAGGGTCGTCCCCACGGCCCGGGACTAGGTTGGCCAGCCGCAGACATGTCCGACGACTATAGGGTCGTCCCCACGACCCCGGGACCAGATTGGCCCGCCACCGTCATGTCCGACGACTATAGGTTCGCCCCCACGACCACGGGCCAAAGTTGCCCTGCCGCCGACATGTCCGACGACTATAGGGTCGTCCCCACGACCCCGGGTCTAGGTTGGCCCGCCGCCGACTTTTTCAACGACTATAGGGTCGTCCCCACGACCCCGGGAGTAGGTTGGCCCGCCGCCGACTTGTCCGACGGCTATAGGGTCGTCCCCACGACCCCGGGACTAGGTTGGCCCGCCGCCGACTTGTCCGACGACTATAGGGTCGTCCCCACGACCCCGGGACTAGGTTGGCCCGCCGCCGACATGTCCGACGTCTATAGGGTCGTCTCCACGACCCCGGGACTAGGTTGGCCCGCCGCCGACTTGTCCGACGACTATAGGGTCGTCCCCACGACCCCGGGACTAGGTTGTCCCGCCGCCGACATGTCCGACGACTATAGGGTCGTCCCCACGACCCCGGGACTAGGTTGGCCCGCCGCCGACATGTCCGACGTCTATAGGGTCGTCTCCACGACCCCGGGACTAGGTTGGCCCGCCGCCGACTTGTCCGACGACTATAGGGTCGTCCCCACGACCCCGGGACTAGGTTGGCCCGCCGCCGACTTGTCCGACGATTATAGGGTCGTCTCCACGACCCCGGGACTAGGTCGGCCCGCCGCCGACTTGTCCGACGACTATAGGGTCGTCCCCACGACCACGGGCCAAAGTTGCCCTGCCGCCGACATGTCCGACGACTATAGGGTCGTCCCCACGATCCCGGGACTAGGTTGGCCCGCCGCCGACATGTCCGACGACTATACGGTCGTCCTCACGACCACTGGCCAAAGTTGCCCAGCCGCGGACATGTCCGACGACTATAGGGTCATCCCCACGACCCCGGGACTAGGTTGGCCTGCCGCCGACATGTCCGACGGCTATAGGGTCGTCCCCACGAACCCGGGACTAGGTTGGCCAGTCACCGACATGTTCGACGACTATAGGGTCGTCCCCAAGACCACGGGCCAAAGTTGCCCTGCCGCCGACATGTCCGACGATTATAGGGTCGTCCCCACGACCCCGGGTCTAGGTTGGCCCGCCGTCGACTTGTCCGACGACTATAGGGTCGTCCCCACGCCCCGGGCCAAAGTTGGCCAGCCGCCGACATGTCCGACGACTATAGGGTCGTCCCCACGACCCCGGGACTAGGTTGGCCCGCCGCCGACATGTCCGACGTCTATAGGGTCGTCTCCACGACCCCGGGACTAGGTCGGCCCGCCGCCGACTTGTCCGACGACTATAGGGTCGTCCCCACGACCCCGGGACTAGGTTGGCCCGCCGCCGACATGTCCGACGTCTATAGGGTCGTCTCCACGACCCCGGGACTAGGTTGGCCCGCCGCCGACTTGTCCGACGACTATAGAGTCGTCCCCACGACCCCGGGACTAGGTTGGGCCGCCGCCGACTAGTCCGACGACTATAGGGTCGTCCCAACGACCCCGGGACTAGATTGGCCAGCCACCATCATGTCCGACGACTATAGGGACGTCCCCACGACCACGGGACTAGGTTGGCCCTCCGCCGACTTGTCCGACGACTATAGGGTCGTGCCTACCACCCCGGGACTAGGATGACCCGCCGCCGACTTTTCCGACGACTATAGGGTCGTCCCCACGAACCCGGGACTACGTTGGCCAGTCACCGACATGTCCGACGACTATAGGGTCGCCCCCACGACCACGGGTCAAAGTTGCCCTGCCGCCGATATGTCCGACGACTATAGGGTTGTCCCCACGACCCCGGGCCTAAGTTGGCCCGCGGCCGACTTGTCCTACGACTATAGGACCGTGCCTACCACCCCGGGACTAGGTTGGCCAGCCTCCGACATATCCGACGACTGTAGGGTCTACTCCCCACGACCGCGGGCCAAAGTTGGCCAGCCGCCGACATGTCCGACGACTATAGGGTCGTCCCCACGACCCCGGGACTAGGTTGGCCAGCCTCCGACATATCCGACGACTATAGGGTCGTCCCCACGACCACGGGCCAAAGTTGACCTGCCGCCGACATTTCCGACGACTATAGGGTCGTCCGCACGACCCAGGGACTAGATTGGCCCGCCACCGTCATGTCCGACGACAATAGGGTCGTCTCCACGACCACGGGCCAAAGCTGGCCAGCCGCCGACATGTCCGACGAATATAGGTTCGTGCCTACGACCCTGGGCATACGTTGTCCCGCCGCCGACATGTCCGACGACTATAGGGTCGTCCCCACGACCCCGGGACTAGGTTGGCCCGCCGCCGACATGTCCGACGTCTATAGGGTCGTCTCCACGACCCCGGGACTAGGTTGGCCCGCCGCCGACTTGTCCGACGACTATAGGGTCGTCCCCACGACCCCGGGACTAGGTTGTCCCGCCGCCGACATGTCCGACGACTATAGGGTCGTCCCCACGACCCCGGGACTAGGTTGGCCCGCCGCCGACATGTCCGACGTCTATAGGGTCGTCTCCACGACCTCGGGACTAGGTTGGCCCGCCGCCGACTTGTCCGACGACTATAGGGTCGTCCCCACGACCCCGGGACTAGGTTGGCCCGCCGCCGACTTGTCCGACGACTATAGGGTCGTCCCCACGACCCCGGGACTAGGTTGGCCCGCCGCCGACATGTCCGACGTCTATAGGGTCGTCTCCACGACCTCGGGACTAGGTTGGCCCGCCGCCGACTTGTCCGACGACTATAGGGTCGTCCCCACGACCCCGGGACTAGGTTGCCCCGCCGCCGACTTGTCCGACGACTATAGGGTCGTCCCCACGACCCCGGGACTAGGTTGGCCCGCCGCCGACTTGTCCGACGACTATAGGGTCGTCTCCACGACCCCGGGACTAGGTTGGCCAGCCGCCGACATGTCCGACGTCTATAGGGTCGTCTCCACGACCTCGGGACTAGGTTGGCCCGCCGCCGACTTGTCCGACGACTATAGGGTCGTCCCCACGACCCCGGGACTAGGTTGCCCCGCCGCCGACTTGTCCGACGACTATAGGGTCGTCCCCACGACCCCGGGACTAGGTTGGCCCGCCGCCGACTTGTCCGACGACTATAGGGTCGTCTCCACGACCCCGGGACTAGGTTGGCCCGCCGCCGACTTGTCCGACGACTATAGGGTCGTCTCCACGACCCCGGGACTAGGTTGGCCAGCCGCCGACATGTCCGACGACTATAGGGTCGTCCCCGCGACCACGGGCCAAAGATGCCCTGCCGCCGACATGTCCGACGACTATAGGGTCGTCCCCACGACCCCGGGACTAGGTTGGCCCGCCGCCGACATGTCCGACGTCTATAGGGTCGTCTCCACGACCCCGGGACTAGGTTGGCCCGCCGCCGACTTGTCCGACGGCTATAGGGTCGTCCCCACGACCCCGGGACTAGGTTGGCCCGCCGCCGACTTGTCCGACGACTATAGGGTCGTCTCCACGACCCCGGGACTAGGTTGGCGAGCCGCCGACATGTCCGACGATTATACGGTCGTCCCCGCGACCACGGGCCAAAGATGCCCTGCCGCCGACATGTCCGACGACTATAGGGTCGTCCCCACGGCCCGGGACTAGGTTGGCCAGCCGCAGACATGTCCGACGACTATAGGGTCGTCCCCACGACCCCGGGACCAGATTGGCCCGCCACCGTCATGTCCGACGACAATAGGGTCGTCCCCACGACCACGGGCCAAAGCTGGCCAGCCGCCGACATGTCCGACGACTATAGGGTCGTCTCCACGACCCCGGGACTAGGTTGGCCAGCCGCCGACATGTCCGACGACTATAGGGTCGTCCCCACGACCACGGGCCAAAGCTGGCCAGCCGCCGACATGTCCGACGACTATAGGGTCGTCTCCACGACCCCGGGACTAGATTGGCCCGCCACCGTCATGTCCGACGAATATAGGTTCGTGCCTACGACCCTGGGCATACGTTGTCCCGCCGCCGACATGTCCGACGACTATAGGGTCATCCCCACGACCCCGGGACTAGGTTGGCCCGCCGCCGACATGTCCGACGTCTATAGGGTCGTCTCCACGACCCCGGGGCTAGGTTGGCCCGCCGCCGACTTGTCCGACGACTATAGGGTCGTCCCCACGACCCCGGGACTAGGTTGTCCCGCCGCCGACATGTCCGACGACTATAGGGTCGTCCCCACGACCCCGGGACTAGGTTGGCCCGCCGCCGACATGTCCGACGTCTATAGGGTCGTCTCCACGACCCCGGGACTAGGTTGGCCCGCCGCCGACATGTCCGACGTCTATAGGGTCGTCTCCACGACCCCGGGACTAGGTTGGCCCGCCGCCGACTTGTCCGACGACTATAGGGTCGTCCCCACGACCCCGGGACTAGGTTGGCCCGCCGCCGACTTGTCCGACGATTATAGGGTCGTCTCCACGACCCCGGGACTAGGTTGGCCAGCCGCCGACATGTCCGACGACTATAGGGTCGTTCCCGCGACCACGGGCCAAAGATGCCCTGCCGCCGACATGTCCGACGACTATAGGGTCGTCCCCACGACCCCGGGTCTAGGTTGGCCCGCCGCCGACTTTTCCGACGACTATAGGGTCGTCCCCACGACCCCGGGAGTAGGTTGGCCCGCCGCCGACTTGTCCGACGGCTATAGGGTCGTCCCCACGACCCCGGGACTAGGTTGGCCCGCCGCCGACTTGTCCGACGACTATAGGGTCGTCTCCACGACCCCGGGACTAGGTTGGCCAGCCGCCGACATGTCCGACGACTATAGGGTCGTCCCCGCGACCACGGGCCAAAGATGCCCTGCCGCCGACATGTCCGACGACTATAGGGTCGTCCCCACGACCCCGGGACTAGGTTGGCCCGCCGCCGACATGTCCGACGTCAATAGGGTCGTCTCCACGACCCCGGGACTAGGTTGGCCCGACGCCGACTTGTCCGACGACTATAGGGTCGTCCCCACGGCCCGGGACTAGGTTGGCCAGCCGCCGACATGTCCGACGACTATAGGGTCGTCCCCGCGACCACGGGCCAAAGATGCCCTGCCGCCGACATGTCCGACGACTATAGGGTCGTCCCCACGACCCCGGGACTAGGTTGGCCCGCCGCCGACATGTCCGACGTCTATAGGGTCGTCTCCACGACCCCGGGACTAGGTTGGCCCGCCGCCGACTTGTCCGACGACTATAGAGTCGTCCCCACGACCCCGGGACTAGGTTGGCCCGCCGCCGACTAGTCCGACGACTATAGAGTCGTCCCAACGACCCCGGGACTAGATTGGCCCGCCACCGTCATGTCCGACGAATATAGGTTCGTGCCTACGACCCTGGGCATACGTTGGCCCGCCGCCGACATGTCCGACGACTATAGGGTCGTCCCCACGATCCCGCAACTAGGTTGGCCAGCCGCCGACATATCCGACGACAATAGGGTCGTCCCCACGACCCCGGGACTAGATTGGCCCGCCACCGTCATGTCCGACGACAATAGGGTCGTCCCCACGACCACGGGCCAAAGCTGGCCAGCCGCCGACATGTCCGACGACTATAGGGTCGTCTCCACGACCCCGGGACTAGGTTGGCCAGCCGCCGACATGTCCGACGACTATAGGGTCGTCCCCACGACCACGGGCCAAAGCTGGCCAGCCGCCGACATGTCCGACGACTATAGGGTCGTCTCCACGACCCCGGGACTAGATTGGCCCGCCACCGTCATGTCCGACGAATATAGGTTCGTGCCTACGACCCTGGGCATACGTTGTCCCGCCGCCGACATGTCCGACGACTATAGGGTCATCCCCACGACCCCGGGACTAGGTTGGCCCGCCGCCGACATGTCCGACGTCTATAGGGTCGTCTCCACGACCCCGGGGCTAGGTTGGCCCGCCGCCGACTTGTCCGACGACTATAGGGTCGTCCCCACGACCCCGGGACTAGGTTGTCCCGCCGCCGACATGTCCGACGACTATAGGGTCGTCCCCACGACCCCGGGACTAGGTTGGCCCGCCGCCGACATGTCCGACGTCTATAGGGTCGTCTCCACGACCCCGGGACTAGGTTGGCCCGCCGCCGACATGTCCGACGTCTATAGGGTCGTCTCCACGACCCCGGGACTAGGTTGGCCCGCCGCCGACTTGTCCGACGACTATAGGGTCGTCCCCACGACCCCGGGACTAGGTTGGCCCGCCGCCGACTTGTCCGACGATTATAGGGTCGTCTCCACGACCCCGGGACTAGGTTGGCCAGCCGCCGACATGTCCGACGACTATAGGGTCGTTCCCGCGACCACGGGCCAAAGATGCCCTGCCGCCGACATGTCCGACGACTATAGGGTCGTCCCCACGACCCCGGGTCTAGGTTGGCCCGCCGCCGACTTTTCCGACGACTATAGGGTCGTCCCCACGACCCCGGGAGTAGGTTGGCCCGCCGCCGACTTGTCCGACGGCTATAGGGTCGTCCCCACGACCCCGGGACTAGGTTGGCCCGCCGCCGACTTGTCCGACGACTATAGGGTCGTCTCCACGACCCCGGGACTAGGTTGGCCAGCCGCCGACATGTCCGACGACTATAGGGTCGTCCCCGCGACCACGGGCCAAAGATGCCCTGCCGCCGACATGTCCGACGACTATAGGGTCGTCCCCACGACCCCGGGACTAGGTTGGCCCGCCGCCGACATGTCCGACGTCAATAGGGTCGTCTCCACGACCCCGGGACTAGGTTGGCCCGACGCCGACTTGTCCGACGACTATAGGGTCGTCCCCACGGCCCGGGACTAGGTTGGCCAGCCGCCGACATGTCCGACGACTATAGGGTCGTCCCCGCGACCACGGGCCAAAGATGCCCTGCCGCCGACATGTCCGACGACTATAGGGTCGTCCCCACGACCCCGGGACTAGGTTGGCCCGCCGCCGACATGTCCGACGTCTATAGGGTCGTCTCCACGACCCCGGGACTAGGTTGGCCCGCCGCCGACTTGTCCGACGACTATAGAGTCGTCCCCACGACCCCGGGACTAGGTTGGCCCGCCGCCGACTAGTCCGACGACTATAGAGTCGTCCCAACGACCCCGGGACTAGATTGGCCCGCCACCGTCATGTCCGACGAATATAGGTTCGTGCCTACGACCCTGGGCATACGTTGGCCCGCCGCCGACATGTCCGACGACTATAGGGTCGTCCCCACGATCCCGCAACTAGGTTGGCCAGCCGCCGACATATCCGACGACAATAGGGTCGTCCCCACGACCCCGGGACTAGATTGGCCCGCCACCGTCATGTCCGACGACAATAGGGTCGTCCCCACGACCACGGGCCAAAGTTGCCCTGCCGCCGACATGTCCGACGACTATAGGGTCGTCCCCACTACCCCGGGCCAAAGCTGGCAAGCCGCCAACATGTCCGACGAATATAGGGTCGTCCCCACGACCCCGGGACTAGGTTGGCCCGCCGCCGACTTGTCCGACGACTATAGGGTCGTCTCCACGACCCCGGGACTAGGTTGGCCCGCCGCCGACATGTCCGACGTCTATAGGGTCGTCTCCACGACCCCGGGACTAGGTTGGCCCGCCGCCGACTTGTCCGACGACTATAGGGTCGTGCCTACCACCCCGGGACTAGGATGACCCGCCGCCGACTTTTCCGACGACTATAGGGTCGTCCCCACGAACACGGGACTACGTTGGCCAGTCACCGTGTTGCAGCCGAGATTCACCGCTCAGCTGGTGCGCGGATTTAAATGTGCGTGCGAGAGCGTGTCAACACGGTGACGCACCGTTCGTCAAGACGGTTACGCGCGTCACCCGTTTTTGCACGGCTCGAGCGTTGGCCTTCCCGGAATCCGACCGTTAGTTCCTCGAACACCTTCGAACAAAGGCAACACTCTCTCGCACGCACAATCGTGAAAATCTCTTGTCGCCCCGCGACCCACGGTTTGAACCACGGTAAAACGGCCCCTCGAGCCATCGCGCCCAGCGCCCTGTACATAGTTTGTACATATTTGTGTTCCGTGTTGACTGCGTGTTTTGTGAGTAGTGTTTTGTTCGTGATCTCTCTGCGTGTTGTATATATTGTTGCAACGACGCCCATTTCGGCTAATAAACGTGCCGTCACCAATTTGGAGTGCATCTATTCTCTGGCCAGTCCCAGCGATCCACACCGCCTCCACCAGGCACTAGTTTAAACATTTGGTCCTTCGAGCCGGATCGCCTTGAAAGATGACTCCAACCAACCGGCATGGAGATAACGAGGATACCCCGACAGCCCCTCCAAAATGGCAGTCGTTAGTGAAGGAGATTCGGTTGCTCCTCCAGGGATCAGTTCGCCTCCTCGCGAACTTCAAGAAGATGGGGAGGGCGAAGTTCACGGAGGAGAATGCCGAGGACCGCCTGGCCAAGCTGACCGAGACGTGGGCCCGGTGCGAGGCCCTCAACCTGGAGCTGGAGCTCCTGCTGCCGGACGCCGAAAGGACGGCGTGCCCGTTCGTCGCGCAGGAGGAGTTCGTCCGGGCTGAGGACGAGTATTGGGCAGCGCGGGACTTCCTGCGGGAGGTCATCCGGTCCTTCCAGACGCCGCCAACTCCGGGACCATCGGAGACGACCAGCGGGGAATCCAGCAAAGGCCTGGCGCGCCTTCCGCATATCGCGTTGCCGAAGTTCTCAGGTGCGTACACGGAGTGGCCGAGTTTTCGCGACTTGTTTACGTCGTTGGTCATCGGGAACGCGACCCTCAGCAACGCGACACGGCTGCAGTATTTGCAGTCGGCGGTGGAGGGACAGGCGGCCGAGACGATCGCTCACATTACCATCACCGAGGCCAATTTCGGCACCGCGTGGTCCCTGTTGACCCAGGAGTTCGAAAACAAACGAGCGATCGTCTCGGCACACCTCCGCGACCTTCTCAGTCTGCCGCCGATGGCGGGCGCGTCGGCCGCGGAGCTGCAGCGGTTGCGGGCCCCCACCAATCGAGCGCTCTCTCTCCTCGCCAACCTAGGACGCCCCACCGAACACTGGGATGATGTCATCGTCGCCCTGACGACGATGAAGCTCGATCCCGAGCTGATAGAGGAGTGGGAGCTCTCGCTTGGCGTCAGCACCGACCCCCCTTCTTACGCGGCGCTCGATCGGTTCATGAAGTCCCGGATTCAATCGCTTGACGCCGCGCGACTCGCGAAGGAAGCCGCCAAACCCGATCGAAGCCAGGCCGGAAAATCGTCGCGCGGGTCCGTCGCTCGGGTCTGCACGACCAACCCTGCGCCAGACCCTTCGTCGTACGGGACGAATTCCCAATGCCCTGTGTGCCGGGCGCGACATGCGATGTATCGGTGCCCGGCGTTTAAAGCCCTCCGCCTCGACCAGCGCCGCGAACTCGCGGCTGACAAGCGCGTATGCTATAATTGTCTTGCGCCCGGCCACATGGCCCCGTCCTGCCCCGTCGCAGCCACGTGCTCGCATTGCGGCCGGCGACATCACTCGCTGCTCCATCCGTCGAACGCCGAAACATCACCCGATGCCCACGATGCCGACGAGGTCACTGCGGACCAGTCGGCAAACGGAGAGCAGCCCCGTGAGGCTGCGATAAATTCCATCGCGTCGCCCGCGAGTACGGATGGAGCGCCAGTGGTGCTAGCCACCGCGATCGTCGGCGTTCGGTCATCGGGCGGCGATTTGCTGACCATCCGCGCACTGCTGGACCAAGGAGCGCAGGTGTCACTCGTGTCGGAGTCAGTGGTCCAGACGTTGGGTCTCCCCCGGCAACCGCACGTGACCAACCTTGTCGGCGCTCTGGATGGCCAACTGGGAGCCTCGCAGTCGCAGGTGAGGCTGACCTTGACGCCGCCTGCTGGAGCACCCCCGGCAGCCATTACCATCACCGCTCATGTTGTGCCCAAGGTGTCCTCGTACGTGCACGAGTGGACTCCGACCACGCAGCGGAAGCATTTCGCCGGTCTGACGTTCGCGGATCCAGATCCGTCGGCCAGTCGCCCGATTGACCTGATCGTCGGCGCCGACTATTTTGGAGCCCTGCTGCTCCCCGGGCTTCGTCGCGGCACCCCTTCGGCCCTGATCGCGCAACAGACGATCTTCGGATGGATTGTCTCCGGTCCCACCGGTCCCAACGGTCGTTCGCCCGCCGCCGGTGCGGTGCACCACGTCACGGCCCAGCCCGTGACCGTGGAGACCGACCTCCGGGCGGTACCACCGAAGTTTCTGGAGGGTCGACGAAGCCACCGTGCCCCCGACCCTCGATCCAGACGACACACGCTGCGAGCGGTTTGTTGTGACCACGTGCCCACGGCGGGCGGACGATCGCGACGATCGCGACCCCGTCCGACTCCTTCTGAGGACCGGACGTCCGCTCGATGTCGGCGAGTTCGGCCTGCCCACGATCGCCCTCCTGAGCTCGCTCGACTGGCGCCTCCCTCGCTTCGTCCTCAAGGCCGACATCGAGGCGATGTACCGGCAAATCCTCGTGCCCCGAGCGACGCGACCCTCCCGTGCATTCGGTGGCACCCTTGCGAATCCCAGCGTCCGATCACTCGCGTCGTGCTCCTTCCGTGTCCCCCCGCGCCTGCTGACGTGGCCACGACGTGAACAACACCTGTATACCACCGCCAACAATGTAACGCGCCACTCCGGTCCACCTTGTCGCGTCATTGCGTGTCACGGCGGGCGGACGCCTGACGCCGGCGTCCGTCACGATCGGCTCGGTCGAGCGAGCCGAGGCGGGCGGAATGTTGCAGCCGAGATTCACCGCTCAGCTGGTGCGCGGATTTAAATGTGCGTGCGAGAGCGTGTCAACACGGTGACGCACCGTTCGTCAAGACGGTTACGCGCGTCACCCGTTTTTGCACGGCTCGAGCGTTGGCCTTCCCGGAATCCGACCGTTAGTTCCTCGAACACCTTCGAACAAAGGCAACACTCTCTCGCACGCACAATCGTGAAAATCTCTTGTCGCCCCGCGACCCACGGTTTGAACCACGGTAAAACGGCCCCTCGAGCCATCGCGCCCAGCGCCCTGTACATAGTTTGTACATATTTGTGTTCCGTGTTGACTGCGTGTTTTGTGAGTAGTGTTTTGTTCGTGATCTCTCTGCGTGTTGTATATATTGTTGCAACGACGCCCATTTCGGCTAATAAACGTGCCGTCACCAATTTGGAGTGCATCTATTCTCTGGCCAGTCCCAGCGATCCACACCGCCTCCACCAGGCACTAGTTTAAACACACCGACATGTCCGACGACTATAGGGTCGCCCCCACGACCACGGGCCAAAGTTGCCCTGCCGCCGACATGTCCGCCGACTATAGGGTCGTCCCCACGACCCCGGGCCTAAGTTGGCCTGCGGCCGACTTGTCCTACGACTATAGGGTCGTGCCTACCACCCCGGGACTAGGTTGGCCAGCCTCCGACATATCCGACGACTGTAGGGTCTTCCCCACGACCGCGGGCCAAATTTGGCCAACCGCCGACATGTCCGACGACTATAGGGTCGTCCGCACGACCCCGGGACTAGGTTGGCCAGCCTCCGACATATCCGACGACTATAGGGTCGTCCCCACGACCACGGGCCAAAGTTGACCTGCCGCCGACATGTCCGACGACTATAGGGTCGTCCCCACGATCCCGCGACTAGGTTGGCCAGCCGCCGACATGTCCGACGACAATAGGGTCGTCCCCACGACCCCGGGACTAGATTGGCCCGCCACAGTCATGTCCGACGACAGTAGGGTCGTCCCCACGACCACGGGCCAAAGTTGCCCTGCCGCCGACATGTCCGACGACCATAGGGTCGTCCCCACTACCCCGGGCCAAAGCTGGCCAGCCGCCAACATGTCCGACGACTATAGGGTCGTCCCCACGACCCCGGGACTAGGTTGGCCCGCCGCCGACTTGTCCGACGACTATAGGGTCGTCCACACGACCCCGGGAGTAGGTTGGCCCGCCGCCGACTTGTCCGACGGCTATAGGCTCGTCCCCACGACCCCGGGACTAGGTTGGCCCGCCGCCGACATGTCCGACGTCTATAGGGTCGTCTCCACGACCCCGGGACTAGGTTGGCCAGCCGCCGACATGTCCGACGCCTATAGGGTCGTCTCCACGACCCCGGGACTAGGTTGGCCCGCCGCCGACTTGTCCGACGACTATAGGGTCGTCCCCACGACCACGGGCCAAAGCTGGCCAGCCGCCGACATGTCCGACGACTATAGGGTCGTCTCCACGACCCCGGGACTAGATTGGCCCGCCACCGTCATGTCCGACGAATATAGGTTCGTGCCTACGACCCTGGGCATACGTTGTCCCGCCGCCGACATGTCCGACGACTATAGGGTCGTCCCCACGACCCCGGGACTAGGTTGGCCCGCCGCCGACTTGTCCGACGACTATAGGGTCGTCTCCACGACCCCGGGACTAGGTTGGCCAGCCGCCGACATGTCCGACGACTATAGGGTCGTCCCCGCGACCACGGGCCAAAGATGCCCTGCCGCCGACATGTCCGACGACTATAGGGTCGTCCCCACGACCCCGGGACTAGGTTGGCCCGCCGCCGACATGTCCGACGTCTATAGGGTCGTCTCCACGACCCCGGGACTAGGTTGGCCCGCCGCCGACTTGTCCGACGACTATAGGGTCGTCCCCACGACCCCGGGACTAGGTTGGCCCGCCGCCGACTTGTCCGACGATTATAGGGTCGTCTCCACGACCCCGGGACTAGGTTGGCCAGCCGCCGACATGTCCGACGACTATAGGGTCGTTCCCGCGACCACGGGCCAAAGATGCCCTGCCGCCGACATGTCCGACGACTATAGGGTCGTCCCCACGACCCCGGGTCTAGGTTGGCCCGCCGCCGACGTTTCCGACGACTATAGGGTCGTCCCCACGACCCCGGGAGTAGGTTGGCCCGCCGCCGACTTGTCCGACGTCTATAGGGTCGTCCCCACGACCCCGGGACTAGGTTGGCCCGCCGCCAACTTGTCCGACGACTATAGGGTCGTCTCCACGACCCCGGGACTAGGTTGGCCAGCCGCCGACATGTCCGACGACTATAGGGTCGTCCCCGCGACCACGGGCCAAAGATGCCCTGCCGCCGACATGTCCGACGACTATAGGGTCGTCCCCACGACCCCGGGACTAGGTTGGCCCGCCGCCGACATGTCCGACGTCTATAGGGTCGTCTCCACGACCCCGGGACTAGGTTGGCCCGACGCCGACTTGTCCGACGACTATAGGGTCGTCCCCACGGCCCGGGACTAGGTTGGCCAGCCGCAGACATGTCCGACGACTATAGGGTCGTCCCCACGACCCCGGGCCAAAGCTGGCCAGCCGCCAACATGTCCGACGCCTATAGGGTCGTCCCCACGACCCCGGGACTAGGTTGGCCCGCCGCCGACTTGTCCGACGACTATAGGGTCGTCTCCACGACCCCGGGACTAGGTTGTCCAGCCGCCGACATGTCCGACGACTATAGGGTCGTCCCCGCGACCACGGGCCAAAGATGCCCTGCCGCCGACATGTCCGACGACTATAGGGTCGTCCCCACGACCCCGGGACTAGGTTGGCCCGCCGCCGACATGTCCGACGTCTATAGGGTCGTCTCCACGACCCCGGGACTAGGTTGGCCCGACGCCGACTTGTCCGACGACTATAGGGTCGTCCCCACGGCCCGGGACTAGGTTGGCCAGCCGCAGACATGTCCGACGACTATAGGGTCGTCCCCACGACCCCGGGACCAGATTGGCCCGCCACCGTCATGTCCGACGACTATAGGGTCGCCCCCACGACCACGGGCCAAAGTTGCCCTGCCGCCGACATGTCCGGCGACTATAGGGTCGTCCCCACGACCCCGTGTCTAGGTTGGCCCGCCGCCGACTTTTCCGACGACTATAGGGTCGTCCCCACGATCCCGGGAGTAGGTTGGCCCGCCGCCGACTTGTCCGACGGCTATATGGTCGTCCCCACGACCCCGGGACTAGGTTGGCCCGCCGCCGACTTGTCCGACGACTATAGGGTCGTCTCCACGACCCCGGGACTAGGTTGGCCAGCCGCCGACATGTCCGACGATTATAGGGTCGTCCCCGCGACCACGGGCCAAAGATGCCCTGCCGCCGACATGTCCGACGAATATAGGTTCGTGCCTACGACCCTGGGCATACGTTGGCCCGCCGCCGACAAGTCCGACGACTATAGGGTCGTCCCCACGATCCCGCAACTAGGTTGGCCCGCCGCCGACATATCCGACGACAATAGGGTCGTCCCCACGACCCCGGGACTAGATTGGCCCGCCACCGTCATGTCCGACGACTATAGGGTCGCCCCCACGACCACGGGCCAAAGTTGCCCTGCCGCCGACATGTCCGCCGACTATAGGGTCGTCCCCACGACCCCGGGCCTAAGTTGGCCTGCGGCCGACTTGTCCTACGACTATAGGGTCGTGCCTACCACCCCGGGACTAGGTTGGCCAGCCTCCGACATATCCGACGACTGTAGGGTCTTCCCCACGACCGCGGGCCAAATTTGGCCAGCCGCCGACATGTCCGACGACTATAGGGTCGTCCCCACGACCCCGGGACTAGGTTGGCCAGCCTCCGACATATCCGACGACTATAGGGTCGTCCCCACGACCACGGGCCAAAGTTGACCTGCCGCCGACATGTCCGACGACTATAGGGTCGTCCGCACGACCCCGGGACTAGATTGGCCCGCCACCGTCATGTCCGACGACAATAGGGTCGTCTCCACGACCCCGGGACTAGGTTGTCCAGCCGCCGACATGTCCGACGACTATAGGGTCGTCCCCACGACCCCGGGCCAAAGCTGGCCAGCCGCCAACATGTCCGACGCCTATAGGGTCGTCCCCACGACCCCGGGACTAGGTTGGCCCGCCGCCGACTTGTCCGACGACTATAGGGTCGTCCCCACGGCCCGGGACTAGGTTGGCCAGCCGCAGACATGTCCGACGACTATAGGGTCGTCCCCACGACCCCGGAACCAGATTGGCCCGCCACCGTCATGTCCGACGACTATAGGGTCGCCCCCACGACCACGGGCCAAAGTTGCCCTGCCGCCGACATGTCCGACGACTATAGGGTCGTCCCCACGACCCCGGGTCTAGGTTGGCCCGCCGCCGACTTTTCCGACGACTATAGGGTCGTCCCCACGACCCCGGGAGTAGGTTGGCCCGCCGCCGACTTGTCCGACGGCTATAGGGTCGTCCCCACGACCCCGGGACTAGGTTGGCCCGCCGCCGACTTGTCCGACGACTATAGGGTCGTCTCCACGACCCCGGGACTAGGTTGGCCAGCCGCCGACATGTCCGACGATTATAGGGTCGTCCCCGCGAACACGGGCCAAAGATGCCCTGCCGCCGACATGTCCGACGACTATAGGGTCGTCCCCACGACCCCGGGACTAGGTTGGCCCGCCGCCGACATGTCCGACGTCTATAGGGTCGTCTCCACGACCCCGGGACTAGGTTGGCCCGCCGCCGACTTGTCCGACGACTATAGAGTCGTCCCCACGACCCCGGGACTAGGTTGGCCCGCCGCCGACTAGTCCGACGACTATAGAGTCGTCCCAACGACCCCGGGACTAGATTGGCCCGCCACCGTCATGTCCGACGACAATAGGGTCGTCCCCACGACCACGGGCCAAAGTTGCCCTGCCGCCGACATGTCCGACGACTATAGGGTCGTCCCCACTACCCCGGGCCAATGCTGGCAAGCCGCCAACATGTCCGACGAATATAGGGTCGTCCCCACGACCCCGGGACTAGGTTGGCCCGCCGCCGACTTGTCCGACGACTATAGGGTCGTCTCCACGACCCCGGGACTAATTTGGCCAGCCGCCGACATGTCCGACGACTATAGGGTCGTCCCCGCGACCACGGGCCAAAGATGCCCTGCCGCCGACATGTCCGACGACTATAGGGTCGTCCCCACGACCCCGGGACTAGGTTGGCCCGCCGCCGACATGTCCGACGTCTATAGGGTCGTCTCCACGACCCCGGGACTAGGTTGGCCCGCCGCCGACATGTCCGACGACTATAGAGTCGTCCCCACGACCCCGGGACTAGGTTGGGCCGCCGCCGACTAGTCCGACGACTATAGGGTCGTCCCAACGACCTCGGGACTAGATTGGCCCGCCACCATCATGTCCGACGACTATAGGGACGTCCCCACGACCACGGGACTAGGTTGGCCCGCCGCCGACTTGTCCGACGACTATAGGGTCGTGCCTACCACCCCGGGACTAGGATGACCCGCCGCCGACTTTTCCGACGACTATAGGGTCGTCCCCACGAACACGGGACTACGTTGGCCAGTCACCGACATGTCCGACGACTATAGGGTCGCCCCCACGACCCCGAGACTAGGTTGGCCAGCCGCCGACATGTCCGACGACTATAGGGTCGTCCCCACGACCACGGGCCAAAGCTGGCCAGCCGCCGACATGTCCGACGACTATAGGGTCGTCTCCACGACCCCGGGACTAGATTGGCCCGCCACCGTCATGTCCGACGAATATAGGTTCGTGCCTACGACCCTGGGCTTACGTTGGCCCGCCGCCGACATGTCCGACGACTATAGGGTCGTCCCCACGATCCCGCGACTAGGTTGGCCAGCCGCCGACATGTCCGACGACAATAGGGTCGTCCCCACGACCCCGGAACTAGATTGGCCCGCCACAGTCATGTCCGACGACAATAGGGTCGTCCCCACGACCACGGGCCAAAGTTGCCCTGCCGCCGACATGTCCGACGACTATAGGGTCGTCCCCACTACCCCGGGCCAAAGCTGGCCAGCCGCCGACATGTCCGACGACTATAGGGTCGTCTCCACGACCCCGGGACTAGATTGGCCCGCCACCGTCATGTCCGACGAATATAGGTTCGTGCCTACGACCCTGGGCTTACGTTGGCCCGCCGCCGACATGTCCGACGACTATAGGGTCGTCCCCACGATCCCGCGACTAGGTTGGCCAGCCGCCGACATGTCCGACGACAATAGGGTCGTCCCCACGACCCCGGAACTAGATTGGCCCGCCACAGTCATGTCCGACGACAATAGGGTCGTCCCCACGACCACGGGCCAAAGTTGCCCTGCCGCCGACATGTCCGACGACTATAGGGTCGTCCCCACTACCCCGGGCCAAAGCTGGCCAGCCGCCAACATGTCCGACGACTATAGGGTCGTCCCCACGACCCCGGGACTAGGTTGGCCCGCCGCCGACTTGTCCGACGACTATAGGATCGTCCCCACGGCCCGGGACTAGGTTGGCCCGCCGCAGACATGTCCGACGACAATAGGGTCGTCCCCACGACCCCGGGACTAGATTGGCCCGCCACCGTCATGTCCGACGACAATAGGGTCGTCCCCACGACCACGGGCCAAAGCTGGCCAGCCGCCGACATGTCCGACGACTATAGGGTCGTCTCCACGACCCCGGGACTAGGTTGTCCAGCCGCCGACATGTCCGATGACTATAGGGTCGTCCCCACGACCCCGGGCCAAAGCTGGCCAGCCGCCAACATGTCCGACGCCTATAGGGTAGTCCCCACGACCCCGGGACTAGGTTGGCCCGCCGCCGACTTGTCCGACGACTATAGGATCGTCCCCACGGCCCGGGACTAGGTTGGCCAGCCGCAGACATGTCCGACGACTATAGGGTCGTCCCCACGACCCCGGAACCAGATTGGCCCGCCACCGTCATGTCCGACGACTATAGGGTCGCCCCCACGACCACGGGCCAAAGTTGCCCTGCCGCCGACATGTCCGACGACTATAGGGTCGTCCCCACGACCCCGGGTCTAGGTTGGCCCGCCGCCGACTTTTCCGACGACTATAGGGTCGTCCCCACGACCCCGGGAGTAGGTTGGCCCGCCGCCGACTTGTCCGACGGCTATAGGGTCGTCCCCACGACCCCGGGACTAGGTTGGCCCGCCGCCGACTTGTCCGACGACTATAGGGTCGTCTCCACGACCCCGGGACTAGGTTGGCCAGCCGCCGACATGTCCGACGATTATAGGGTCGTCCCCGCGAACACGGGCCAAAGATGCCCTGCCGCCGACATGTCCGACGACTATAGGGTCGTCCCCACGACCCCGGGACTAGGTTGGCCCGCCGCCGACATGTCCGACGTCTATAGGGTCGTC
The DNA here is from genome assembly GCA_946251845.1 of Andrena fulva. NCBI lineage: Eukaryota > Metazoa > Arthropoda > Insecta > Hymenoptera > Andrenidae > Andrena > Andrena fulva. The sequence continues at coordinate 226,238 of CAMITZ010000148.1, read as the reverse complement.
TCCACGACCCCGGGACTAGGTTGGCCCGCCGCCGACTTGTCCGACGACTATAGAGTCGTCCCCACGACCCCGGGACTAGGTTGGCCCGCCGCCGACTAGTCCGACGACTATAGAGTCGTCCCAACGACCCCGGGACTAGATTGGCCCGCCACCGTCATGTCCGACGAATATAGGTTCGTGCCTACGACCCTGGGTATACGTTGGCCCGCCGCCGACATGTCCGACGACTATAGGGTCGTCCCCACGATCCCGCAACTAGGTTGGCCAGCCGCCGACATATCCGACGACAATAGGGTCGTCCCCACGACCCCGGGACTAGATTGGCCCGCCACCGTCATGTCCGACGACAATAGGGTCGTCCCCACGACCACGGGCCAAAGTTGCCCTGCCGCCGACATGTCCGACGACTATAGGGTCGTCCCCACTACCCCGGGCCAATGCTGGCAAGCCGCCAACATGTCCGACGACAATAGGGTCGTCCCCACGACCACGGGCCAATGTTGCCCTGCCGCCGACATGTCCGACGAATATAGGGTCGTCCCCACTACCCCGGGCCAAAGCTGGCCAGCCGCCAACATGTCCGACGACTATAGGGTCGTCCCCACGACCCCGGGACTAGGTTGGCCCGCCGCCGACTTGTCCGACGACTATAGGGTCGTCCCCACGACCCCGGGAGTAGGTTGGCCCGCCGCCGACTTGTCCGACGGCTATAGGGTCGTCCCCACGACCCCGGGACTAGGTTGGCCCGCCGCCGACTTGTCCGACGACTATAGAGTCGTCCCCACGACCCCGGGACTAGGTTGGCCCGCCGCCGACATGTCCGACGTCTATAGGGTCGTCTCCACGACCCCGGGACTAGGTTGGCCCGCCGCCGACTTGTCCGACGACTATAGGGTTGCCCCCACGGCCCGGGACTAGGTTGGCCAGCCGCAGACATGTCCGACGACTATAGGGTCGTCCCCACGACCCCGGGACAAGATTGGCCCGCCACCGTCATGTCCGACGACTATAGGGTCGTCCCCGCGACCACGGGCCAAAGATGCCCTGCCGCCGACATGTCCGACGACTATGGGGTCGTCCCCACGACCCCGGGACTAGGTTGGCCCGCCGACGACATGTCCGACGTCTATAGGGTCGTCTCCACGACCCCTGGACTAGGTTGGCCCGCCGCCGACTTGTCCGACGACTATAGGGTCGTCCCCACGGCCCGGGACTAGGTTGGCCCGCCGCCGACTTGTCCGACGGCTATAGAGTCGTCCCCACGACCCCGGGACTAGGTTGGCCAGCCGCAGACATGTCCGACGACTATAGGGTCGTCCCCACGACCCCGGGACTAGATTTGCCCGCCGCCGACTTGTCTGACGACTATAGGGTCGTCCCTACGACCCCGGGACTAGGTTGGCAAGCCGCCGACATGTCCGATGACTATAGGGTCGTCCCCACGACCCCGGGACTAGGTCGGCCCGCCGCCGACATGTCCGACGACTATAGGGTCGTCCCCACGACCCGGGCCAATGTTGGCCAGCCGCCGACATGTCCGACGACTATAGGGTCGTCCCCACGACCCCGGGACTATGTTGGCCCGCCGCCGACATGTCCGAAGAATATAGGGTCGTTCCCACGACCCCGGGGCTAGATTGCCCCGGCACCGTCATGTCCGATGACTATAGGGTCGTCTCCACGACCACGGGCCAATGTTGCCCAGCCACCGACATGTCCGCCGACTATAGGGTCGTCCCCACGACCCCGGGTCTAGATTGGCCCGTCACCGACATGTCCGACGACTATAGGGTCGCCCCACGACCCCGGGACTAGGTTGGCCCGCCGCCGACTTGTCCGACGACTATAGGGTCGTCCCCACGACCCCGGGACTATGTTGGCCCGCCGCCGACTTGTCCGACGACTATAGGGTTGTTCCCACGACCCCGGGACTAGATTGGCCCGCCACCATCGTGTCGGAGGTCTATAGGGTTGTCCCCACGACCACGGGCCAAAGTTGGCCAGCCGCCGACATGTCCGACGACTATAGGGTCGTCCCCACGACCACGGGCCAAAGTTGCCCAGCCGCCAACATGTCCAACGACTATAGGGTCGTCCCCACGACCCCGGGACTAGATTGGCCCCCACCATCATGTCCGACGGCTATAGGGTCGTCCCCACGACCCCGGGTCTAGATTGGCCCGTCACCGACATGTCCGACGACTATAGGGTCGCCCCACGACCCCGGGACTAGGTTGGCCCGCCGCCGACTTGTCCGACGACTATAGGGTCGTCCCCACGACCCCGGGAGTAGGTTGGCCCGCCGCCGACATGTCCGACGACTATAGGGTCGTCCCCACGACCCGGGCCAATGTTGGCCAGCCGCCGACATGTCCGACGGCTATAGGGTCGTCCCCACGACCCCGGGTCTAGGTTGGCCCGCCGCCGACTTTTCCGACGACTATAGGGTCGTCCCCACGACCCCGGGAGTAGGTTGGCCCGCCGCCGACTTGTCCGACGGCTATAGGGTCGTCCCCACGACCCCGGGACTAGGTTGGCCCGCCGCCGACTTGTCCGACGACTATAGGGTCGTCTCCACGACCCCGGGACTAGGTTGGCCCGCCGCCGACTTGTCCGACGACTATAGGGTCGTCCCCACGGCCCGGGACTAGGTTGGCCCGCCGCCGACTTGTCCGACGACTATAGAGTCGTCCCCACGACCCCGGGACTAGGTTGGCCCGCCGCCGACATGTCCGACGTCTATAGGGTCGTCTCCACGACCCCGGGACTAGGTTGGCCCGCCGCCGACTTGTCCGACGACTATAGGGTCGCCCCCACGGCCCGGGACTAGGTTGGCCAGCCGCAGACATGTCCGACGACTATAGGGTCGTCCCCACGACCCCGGGACAAGATTGGCCCGCCACCGTCATGTCCGACGACTATAGGGTCGTCCCCGCGACCACGGGCCAAAGATGCCCTGCCGCCGACATGTCCGACGACTATAGGGTCGTCCCCACGACCCCGGGACTAGGTTGGCCCGCCGACGACATGTCCGACGTCTATAGGGTCGTCTCCACGACCCCTGGACTAGGTTGGCCCGCCGCCGACTTGTCCGACGACTATAGGGTCGTCCCCACGGCCCGGGACTAGGTTGGCCCGCCGCCGACTTGTCCGACGGCTATAGAGTCGTCCCCACGACCCCGGGACTAGGTTGGCCAGCCGCAGACATGTCCGACGACTATAGGGTCGTCCGCACGACCCCGGGACTAGATTTGCCCGCCGCCGACTTGTCTGACGACTATAGGGTCGTCCCTACCACCCCGGGACTAGGTTGGCAAGCCGCCGACATGTCCGATGACTATAGGGTCGTCCCCACGACCCCGGGACTAGGTCGGCCCGCCGCCGACATGTCCGACGACTATAGGGTCGTCCCCACGACCCGGGCCAATGTTGGCCAGCCGCCGACATGTCCGACGACTATAGGGTCGTCCCCACGACCCCGGGACTATGTTGGCCCGCCGCCGACATGTCCGAAGAATATAGGGTCGTTCCCACGACCCCGGGGCTAGATTGCCCCGGCACCGTCATGTCCGATGACTATAGGGTCGTCTCCACGACCACGGGCCAAAGTTGCCCAGCCGCCAACATGTCCAACGACTATAGGCTCGTCCCCACGACCCCGGGACTAGATTGGCCCCCACCATCATGTCCGACGGCTATAGGGTCGTCCCCACGACCCCGGGTCTAGATTGGCCCGTCACCGACATGTCCGACGACTATAGGGTCGCCCCACGACCCCGGGACTAGGTTGGCCCGCCGCCGACTTGTCCGACGACTATAGGGTCGTCCCCACGACCCCGGGAGTAGGTTGGCCCGCCGCCGACATGTCCGACGACTATAGGGTCGTCCCCACGACCCGGGCCAATGTTGGCCAGCCGCCGACATGTCCGACGGCTATAGGGTCGTCCCCACGACCCCGGGTCTAGGTTGGCCCGCCGCCGACTTTTCCGACGACTATAGGGTCGTCCCCACGACCCCGCGACTAGGTTGGCCAGCCGCCGACATGTCCGACGACAATAGGGTCGTCCCCACGACCCCGGGACTAGATTGGCCCGCCACAGTCATGTCCGACGACAATAGGGTCGCCCCCACGACCACGGGCCAAAGTTGCCCTGCCGCCGACATGTCCGACGACTATAGGGTCGTCCCCACGACCCCGGGACTAGATTGGCCCGCCACAGTCATGTCCGACGACAACAGGGTCGTCCCCACGACCACGGGCCAAAGTTGCCCTGCCGCCGTCATGTCCGACGAATATAGGGTCGTCCCCACTACCCCGGGCCAAAGCTGGCCAGCCGCCAACATGTCCGACGACTATAGGGTCGTCCCCACGACCCCGGGACTAGGTTGGCCCGCCGCCGACTTGTCCGACGACTATAGGGTCGTCCCCACGACCCCGGGAGTAGGTTGGCCCGCCGCCGACTTGTCCGACGGCTATAGGGTCGTCCCCACGACCCCGGGACTAGGTTGGCCCGCCGCCGACTTGTCCGACGACTATAGAGTCGTCCCCACGACCCCGGGACTAGGTTGGCCCGCCGCCGACATGTCCGACGTCTATAGGGTCGTCTCCACGACCCCGGGACTAGGTTGGCCCGCCGCCGACTTGTCCGACGACTATAGGGTCGCCCCCACGGCCCGGGACTAGGTTGGCCAGCCGCATACATGTCCGACGACTATAGGGTCGTCCCCACGACCCCGGGACAAGATTGGCCCGCCACCGTCATGTCCGACGACTATAGGGTCGTCCCCGCGACCACGGGCCAAAGATGCCCTGCCGCCGACATGTCCGACGACTATAGGGTCGTCCCCACGACCCCGGGACTAGGTTGGCCCGCCGACGACATGTCCGACGTCTATAGGGTCGTCTCCACGACCCCTGGACTAGGTTGGCCCGCCGCCGACTTGTCCGACGACTATAGGGTCGTCCCCACGGCCCGGGACTAGGTTGGCCCGCCGCTGACTTGTCCGACGGCTATAGAGTCGTCCCCACGACCCCGGGACTAGGTTGGCCAGCCGCAGACATGTCCGACGACTATAGGGTCGTCCCCACGACCCCGGGACTAGATTTGCCCGCCGCCGACTTGTCTGACGACTATAGGGTCGTCCCTACCACCCCGGGACTAGGTTGGCAAGCCGCCGACATGTCCGATGACTATAGGGTCGTCCCCACGACCCCGGGACTAGGTCGGCCCGCCGCCGACATGTCCGACGACTATAGGGTCGTCCCCACGACCCGGGCCAATGTTGGCCAGCCGCCGACATGTCCGACGACTATAGGGTCGTCCCCACGACCCCGGGACTATGTTGGCCCGCCGCCGACTTGTCCGACGACAATAGGGTCGTGCCTACCACCCCGGGACTAGGATGACCCGCCGCCGACTTTTCCGACGACTATAGGGTCGTCCCCACGAACACGGGACTACGTTGGCCAGTCACCGACATGTCCGACGACTATAGGGTCGCCCCCACGACCACGGGCCAAAGTTGCCCTGCCGCCGACATGTCCGCCGACTATAGGGTCGTCCCCACGACCCCGGGCCTAAGTTGGCCTGCGGCCGACTTGTCCTACGACTATAGGGTCGTGCCTACCACCCCGGGACTAGGTTGGCCAGCCTCCGACATATCCGACGACTGTAGGGTCTTCCCCACGACCGCGGGCCAAATTTGGCCAGCCGCCGACATGTCCGACGACTATAGGGTCGTCCCCACGACCCCGGGACTAGGTTGGCCAGCCTCCGACATATCCGACGACTATAGGGTCGTCCCCACGACCACGGGCCAAAGTTGACCTGCCGCCGACATGTCCGACGACTATAGGGTCGTCCGCACGACCCCGGGACTAGATTGGCCCGCCACCGTCATGTCCGACGACAATAGGGTCGTCCCCACGACCACGGGCCAAAGCTGGCCAGCCGCCGACATGTCCGACGACTATAGGGTCGTCTCCACGACCCCGAGACTAGGTTGGCCAGCCGCCGACATGTCCGACGACTATAGGGTCGTCCCCACGACCACGGGCCAAAGCTGGCCAGCCGCCGACATGTCCGACGACTATAGGGTCGTCTCCACGACCCCGGGACTAGATTGGCCCGCCACCGTCATGTCCGACGAATATAGGTTCGTGCCTACGACCCTGGGCTTACGTTGGCCCGCCGCCGACATGTCCGACGACTATAGGGTCGTCCCCACGATCCCGCGACTAGGTTGGCCAGCCGCCGACATGTCCGACGACAATAGGGTCGTCCCCACGACCCCGGAACTAGATTGGCCCGCCACAGTCATGTCCGACGACAATAGGGTCGTCCCCACGACCACGGGCCAAAGTTGCCCTGCCGCCGACATGTCCGACGACTATAGGGTCGTCCCCACTACCCCGGGCCAAAGCTGGCCAGCCGCCAACATGTCCGACGACTATAGGGTCGTCCCCACGACCCCGGGACTAGGTTGGCCCGCCGCCGACTTGTCCGACGACTATAGGGTCGTCCGCACGACCCCGGGAGTAGGTTGGCCCGCCACCGTCATGTCCGACGACAATAGGGTCGTCCCCACGACCACGGGCCAAAGTTGCCCTGCCGCCGACATGTCCGACGACTATAGGGTCGTCCCCACTACCCCGGGCCAAAGCTGGCCAGCCGCCAACATGTCCGACGACTATAGGGTCGTCCCCACGACCCCGGGACTAGGTTGGCCCGCCGCCGACTTGTCCGACGACTATAGGGTCGTCCGCACGACCCCGGGAGTAGGTTGGCCCGCCACCGTCATGTCCGACGACAATAGGGTCGTCCCCACGACCACGGGCCAAAGCTGGCCAGCCGCCGACATGTCCGACGACTATAGGGTCGTCTCCACGACCCCGGGACTAGGTTGGCCCGCCGCCGACTTGTCCGACGACTATAGGGTCGTCCGCACGACCCCGGGAGTAGGTTGGCCCGCCACCGTCATGTCCGACGACAATAGGGTCGTCCCCACGACCACGGGCCAAAGCTGGCCAGCCGCCAACATGTCCGACGCCTATAGGGTAGTCCCCACGACCCCGGGACTAGGTTGGCCCGCCGCCGACTTGTCCGACGACTATAGGATCGTCCCCACGGCCCGGGACTAGGTTGGCCAGCCGCAGACATGTCCGACGACTATAGGGTCGTCCCCACGACCCCGGAACCAGATTGGCCCGCCACCGTCATGTCCGACGACTATAGGGTCGCCCCCACGACCACGGGCCAAAGTTGCCCTGCCGCCGACATGTCCGACGACTATAGGGTCGTCCCCACGACCCCGGGTCTAGGTTGGCCCGCCGCCGACTTGTCCGACGACTATAGGGTCGTCCCCACGACCCCGGGAGTAGGTTGGCCCGCCGCCGACTTGTCCGACGGCTATAGGGTCGTCCCCACGACCCCGGGACTAGGTTGGCCCGCCGCCGACTTGTCCGACGACTATAGAGTCGTCCCCACGACCCCGGGACTAGGTTGGCCCGCCGCCGACATGTCCGACGTCTATAGGGTCGTCTCCACGACCCCGGGACTAGGTTGGCCCGCCGCCGACTTGTCCGACGACTATAGGGTCGCCCCCACGGCCCGGGACTAGGTTGGCCAGCCGCATACATGTCCGACGACTATAGGGTCGTCCCCACGACCCCGGGACAAGATTGGCCCGCCACCGTCATGTCCGACGACTATAGGGTCGTCCCCGCGACCACGGGCCAAAGATGCCCTGCCGCCGACATGTCCGACGACTATAGGGTCGTCCCCACGACCCCGGGACTAGGTTGGCCCGCCGACGACATGTCCGACGTCTATAGGGTCGTCTCCACGACCCCTGGACTAGGTTGGCCCGCCGCCGACTTGTCCGACGACTATAGGGTCGTCCCCACGGCCCGGGACTAGGTTGGCCCGCCGCTGACTTGTCCGACGGCTATAGAGTCGTCCCCACGACCCCGGGACTAGGTTGGCCAGCCGCAGACATGTCCGACGACTATAGGGTCGTCCCCACGACCCCGGGACTAGATTTGCCCGCCGCCGACTTGTCTGACGACTATAGGGTCGTCCCTACCACCCCGGGACTAGGTTGGCAAGCCGCCGACATGTCCGATGACTATAGGGTCGTCCCCACGACCCCGGGACTAGGTCGGCCCGCCGCCGACATGTCCGACGACTATAGGGTCGTCCCCACGACCCGGGCCAATGTTGGCCAGCCGCCGACATGTCCGACGACTATAGGGTCGTCCCCACGACCCCGGGACTATGTTGGCCCGCCGCCGACTTGTCCGACGACAATAGGGTCGTGCCTACCACCCCGGGACTAGGATGACCCGCCGCCGACTTTTCCGACGACTATAGGGTCGTCCCCACGAACACGGGACTACGTTGGCCAGTCACCGACATGTCCGACGACTATAGGGTCGCCCCCACGACCACGGGCCAAAGTTGCCCTGCCGCCGACATGTCCGCCGACTATAGGGTCGTCCCCACGACCCCGGGCCTAAGTTGGCCTGCGGCCGACTTGTCCTACGACTATAGGGTCGTGCCTACCACCCCGGGACTAGGTTGGCCAGCCTCCGACATATCCGACGACTGTAGGGTCTTCCCCACGACCGCGGGCCAAATTTGGCCAGCCGCCGACATGTCCGACGACTATAGGGTCGTCCCCACGACCCCGGGACTAGGTTGGCCAGCCTCCGACATATCCGACGACTATAGGGTCGTCCCCACGACCACGGGCCAAAGTTGACCTGCCGCCGACATGTCCGACGACTATAGGGTCGTCCGCACGACCCCGGGACTAGATTGGCCCGCCACCGTCATGTCCGACGACAATAGGGTCGTCCCCACGACCACGGGCCAAAGCTGGCCAGCCGCCGACATGTCCGACGACTATAGGGTCGTCTCCACGACCCCGAGACTAGGTTGGCCAGCCGCCGACATGTCCGACGACTATAGGGTCGTCCCCACGACCACGGGCCAAAGCTGGCCAGCCGCCGACATGTCCGACGACTATAGGGTCGTCTCCACGACCCCGGGACTAGATTGGCCCGCCACCGTCATGTCCGACGAATATAGGTTCGTGCCTACGACCCTGGGCTTACGTTGGCCCGCCGCCGACATGTCCGACGACTATAGGGTCGTCCCCACGATCCCGCGACTAGGTTGGCCAGCCGCCGACATGTCCGACGACAATAGGGTCGTCCCCACGACCCCGGAACTAGATTGGCCCGCCACAGTCATGTCCGACGACAATAGGGTCGTCCCCACGACCACGGGCCAAAGTTGCCCTGCCGCCGACATGTCCGACGACTATAGGGTCGTCCCCACTACCCCGGGCCAAAGCTGGCCAGCCGCCAACATGTCCGACGACTATAGGGTCGTCCCCACGACCCCGGGACTAGGTTGGCCCGCCGCCGACTTGTCCGACGACTATAGGGTCGTCCGCACGACCCCGGGAGTAGGTTGGCCCGCCACCGTCATGTCCGACGACAATAGGGTCGTCCCCACGACCACGGGCCAAAGTTGCCCTGCCGCCGACATGTCCGACGACTATAGGGTCGTCCCCACTACCCCGGGCCAAAGCTGGCCAGCCGCCAACATGTCCGACGACTATAGGGTCGTCCCCACGACCCCGGGACTAGGTTGGCCCGCCGCCGACTTGTCCGACGACTATAGGGTCGTCCGCACGACCCCGGGAGTAGGTTGGCCCGCCACCGTCATGTCCGACGACAATAGGGTCGTCCCCACGACCACGGGCCAAAGCTGGCCAGCCGCCGACATGTCCGACGACTATAGGGTCGTCTCCACGACCCCGGGACTAGGTTGGCCCGCCGCCGACTTGTCCGACGACTATAGGGTCGTCCGCACGACCCCGGGAGTAGGTTGGCCCGCCACCGTCATGTCCGACGACAATAGGGTCGTCCCCACGACCACGGGCCAAAGCTGGCCAGCCGCCAACATGTCCGACGCCTATAGGGTAGTCCCCACGACCCCGGGACTAGGTTGGCCCGCCGCCGACTTGTCCGACGACTATAGGATCGTCCCCACGGCCCGGGACTAGGTTGGCCAGCCGCAGACATGTCCGACGACTATAGGGTCGTCCCCACGACCCCGGAACCAGATTGGCCCGCCACCGTCATGTCCGACGACTATAGGGTCGCCCCCACGACCACGGGCCAAAGTTGCCCTGCCGCCGACATGTCCGACGACTATAGGGTCGTCCCCACGACCCCGGGTCTAGGTTGGCCCGCCGCCGACTTGTCCGACGACTATAGGGTCGTCCCCACGACCCCGGGAGTAGGTTGGCCCGCCGCCGACTTGTCCGACGGCTATAGGGTCGTCCCCACGACCCCGGGACTAGGTTGGCCCGCCGCCGACTTGTCCGACGACTATAGAGTCGTCCCCACGACCCCGGGACTAGGTTGGCCCGCCGCCGACATGTCCGACGTCTATAGGGTCGTCTCCACGACCCCGGGACTAGGTTGGCCCGCCGCCGACTTGTCCGACGACTATAGGGTCGCCCCCACGGCCCGGGACTAGGTTGGCCAGCCGCATACATGTCCGACGACTATAGGGTCGTCCCCACGACCCCGGGACAAGATTGGCCCGCCACCGTCATGTCCGACGACTATAGGGTCGTCCCCGCGACCACGGGCCAAAGATGCCCTGCCGCCGACATGTCCGACGACTATAGGGTCGTCCCCACGACCCCGGGACTAGGTTGGCCCGCCGACGACATGTCCGACGTCTATAGGGTCGTCTCCACGACCCCTGGACTAGGTTGGCCCGCCGCCGACTTGTCCGACGACTATAGGGTCGTCCCCACGGCCCGGGACTAGGTTGGCCCGCCGCTGACTTGTCCGACGGCTATAGAGTCGTCCCCACGACCCCGGGACTAGGTTGGCCAGCCGCAGACATGTCCGACGACTATAGGGTCGTCCCCACGACCCCGGGACTAGATTTGCCCGCCGCCGACTTGTCTGACGACTATAGGGTCGTCCCTACCACCCCGGGACTAGGTTGGCAAGCCGCCGACATGTCCGATGACTATAGGGTCGTCCCCACGACCCCGGGACTAGGTCGGCCCGCCGCCGACATGTCCGACGACTATAGGGTCGTCCCCACGACCCGGGCCAATGTTGGCCAGCCGCCGACATGTCCGACGACTATAGGGTCGTCCCCACGACCCCGGGACTATGTTGGCCCGCCGCCGACTTGTCCGACGACTATAGGGTCGTGCCTACCACCCCGGGACTAGGATGACCCGCCGCCGACTTTTCCGACGACTATAGGGTCGTCCCCACGAACACGGGACTACGTTGGCCAGTCACCGACATGTCCGACGACTATAGGGTCGCCCCCACGACCACGGGCCAAAGTTGCCCTGCCGCCGACATGTCCGCCGACTATAGGGTCGTCCCCACGACCCCGGGCCTAAGTTGGCCTGCGGCCGACTTGTCCTACGACTATAGGGTCGTGCCTACCACCTCGGGACTAGGTTGGCCAGCCTCCGACATATCCGACGACTGTAGGGTCTTCCCCACGACCGCGGGCCAAATTTGGCCAGCCGCCGATATGTCCGACGACTATAGGGTCGTCCCCACGACCCCGGGACTAGGTTGGCCAGCCTCCGACATATCCGGCGACTATAGGGTCGTCCCCACGACCACGGGCCAAAGTTGACCTGCCGCCGACATGTCCGACGACTATAGGGTCGTCCGCACGACCCCGGGACTAGATTGGCCCGCCACCGTCATGTCCGACGACAATAGGGTCGTCCCCACGACCACGGGCCAAAGCTGGCCAGCCGCCGACATGTCCGACGACTATAGGGTCGTCTCCACGACCCCGAGACTAGGTTGGCCAGCCGCCGACATGTCCGACGACTATAGGGTCGTCCCCACGACCACGGGCCAAAGCTGGCCAGCCGCCGACATGTCCGACGACTATAGGGTTGTCTCCACGACCCCGGGACTAGATTGGCCCGCCACCGTCATGTCCGACGAATATAGGTTCGTGCCTACGACCCTGGGCTTACGTTGGCCCGCCGCCGACATGTCCGACGACTATAGGGTCGTCCCCACGATCCCGCGACTAGGTTGGCCAGCCGCCGACTTGTCCGACGGCTATAGGGTCGTCCCCACGACCCCGGGACTAGGTTGGCCCGCCGCCGACTTGTCCGAAGACTATAGGGTCGTCCCCACGATCCCGCGACTAGGTTGGCCAGCCGCCGACTTGTCCGACGGCTATAGGGTCGTCCCCACGACCCCGGGACTAGGTTGGCCCGCCGCCGACTTGTCCGACGACTATAGGGTCGTCCCCACGACCCCGGGAGTAGGTTGGCCCGCCGCCGACTTGTCCGACGGCTATAGGGTCGTCCCCACGACCCCGGGACTAGGTTGGCCCGCCGCCGACTTGTCCGACGACTATAGGGTCGTCTCCACGACCCCGGGACTAGGTTGGCCAGCCGCCGACATGTCCGACGATTATAGGGTCGTCCCCGCGAACACGGGCCAAAGATGCCCTGCCGCCGACATGTCCGACGACTATAGGGTCGTCCCCACGACCCCGGGACTAGGTTGGCCCGCCGCCGACATGTCCGACGTCTATAGGGTCGTCTCCACGACCCCGGGACTAGGTTGGCCCGCCGCCGACTTGTCCGACGACTATAGAGTCGTCCCCACGACCCCGGGACTAGGTTGGCCCGCCGCCGACTAGTCCGACGACTATAGAGTCGTCCCAACGACCCCGGGACTAGATTGGCCCGCCACCGTCATGTCCGACGAATATAGGTTCGTGCCTACGACCCTGGGCTTACGTTGGCCCGCCGCCGACATATCCGACGACTATAGGGTCGTCCCCACGATCCCGCGACTAGGTTGGCCAGCCGCCGACATGTCCGACGACAATAGGGTCGTCCCCACGACCCCGGAACTAGATTGGCCCGCCACAGTCATGTCCGACGACAATAGGGTCGTCCCCACGACCACGGGCCAAAGTTGCCCTGCCGCCGACATGTCCGACGACTATAGGGTCGTCCCCACTACCCCGGGCCAAAGCTGGCCAGCCGCCAACATGTCCGACGACTATAGGGTCGTCCCCACGACCCCGGGACTAGGTTGGCCCGCCGCCGACTTGTCCGACGACTATAGGGTCGTCCGCACGACCCCGGGAGTAGGTTGGCCCGCCACCGTCATGTCCGACGACAATAGGGTCGTCCCCACGACCACGGGCCAAAGCTGGCCAGCCGCCAACATGTCCGACGCCTATAGGGTAGTCCCCACGACCCCGGGACTAGGTTGGCCCGCCGCCGACTTGTCCGACGACTATAGGATCGTCCCCACGGCCCGGGACTAGGTTGGCCAGCCGCAGACATGTCCGACGACTATAGGGTCGTCCCCACGACCCCGGAACCAGATTGGCCCGCCACCGTCATGTCCGACGACTATAGGGTCGCCCCCACGACCACGGGCCAAAGTTGCCCTGCCGCCGACATGTCCGACGACTATAGGGTCGTCCCCACGACCCCGGGTCTAGGTTGGCCCGCCGCCGACTTTTCCGACGACTATAGGGTCGTCCCCACGACCCCGGGAGTAGGTTGGCCCGCCGCCGACTTGTCCGACGGCTATAGGGTCGTCCCCACGACCCCGGGACTAGGTTGGCCCGCCGCCGACTTGTCCGACGACTATAGGGTCGTCTCCACGACCCCGGGACTAGGTTGGCCAGCCGCCGACATGTCCGACGATTATAGGGTCGTCCCCGCGAACACGGGCCAAAGATGCCCTGCCGCCGACATGTCCGACGACTATAGGGTCGTCCCCACGACCCCGGGACTAGGTTGGCCCGCCGCCGACATGTCCGACGTCTATAGGGTCGTCTCCACGACCCCGGGACTAGGTTGGCCCGCCGCCGACTTGTCCGACGACTATAGAGTCGTCCCCACGACCCCGGGACTAGGTTGGCCCGCCGCCGACTAGTCCGACGACTATAGAGTCGTCCCAACGACCCCGGGACTAGATTGGCCCGCCACCGTCATGTCCGACGAATATAGGTTCGTGCCTACGACCCTGGGTATACGTTGGCCCGCCGCCGACATGTCCGACGACTATAGGGTCGTCCCCACGATCCCGCAACTAGGTTGGCCAGCCGCCGACATATCCGACGACAATAGGGTCGTCCCCACGACCCCGGGACTAGATTGGCCCGCCACCGTCATGTCCGACGACAATAGGGTCGTCCCCACGACCACGGGCCAAAGTTGCCCTGCCGCCGACATGTCCGACGACTATAGGGTCGTCCCCACTACCCCGGGCCAATGCTGGCAAGCCGCCAACATGTCCGACGAATATAGGGTCGTCCCCACGACCCCGGGACTAGGTTGGCCCGCCGCCGACTTGTCCGACGACTATAGGGTCGTCTCCACGACCCCGGGACTAATTTGGCCAGCCGCCGACATGTCCGACGACTATAGGGTCGTCCCCGCGACCACGGGCCAAAGATGCCCTGCCGCCGACATGTCCGACGACTATAGGGTCGTCCCCACGACCCCGGGACTAGGTTGGCCCGCCGCCGACATGTCCGACGTCTATAGGGTCGTCTCCACGACCCCGGGACTAGGTTGGCCCGCCGCCGACATGTCCGACGACTATAGAGTCGTCCCCACGACCCCGGGACTAGGTTGGGCCGCCGCCGACTAGTCCGACGACTATAGGGTCGTCCCAACGACCTCGGGACTAGATTGGCCCGCCACCATCATGTCCGACGACTATAGGGTCGTCCCCACGACCCCGGGACTAGGTTGGCCCGCCGCCGACTTGTCCGACGACTATAGGGTCGTCTCCACGACCCCGGGACTAATTTGGCCAGCCGCCGACATATCCGACGACTATAGGGTCGTCCCCACGACCACGGGCCAAAGTTGACCTGCCGCCGACATGTCCGACGACTATAGGGTCGTCCGCACGACCCCGGGACTAGATTGGCCCGCCACCGTCATGTCCGACGACAATAGGGTCGTCCCCACGACCACGGGCCAAAGCTGGCCAGCCGCCGACATGTCCGACGACTATAGGGTCGTCTCCACGACCCCGAGACTAGGTTGGCCAGCCGCCGACATGTCCGACGACTATAGGGTCGTCCCCACGACCACGGGCCAAAGCTGGCCAGCCGCCGACATGTCCGACGACTATAGGGTCGTCTCCACGACCCCGGGACTAGATTGGCCCGCCACCGTCATGTCCGACGAATATAGGTTCGTGCCTACGACCCTGGGCTTACGTTGGCCCGCCGCCGACATGTCCGACGACTATAGGGTCGTCCCCACGATCCCGCGACTAGGTTGGCCAGCCGCCGACATGTCCGACGACAATAGGGTCGTCCCCACGACCCCGGAACTAGATTGGCCCGCCACAGTCATGTCCGACGACAATAGGGTCGTCCCCACGACCACGGGCCAAAGTTGCCCTGCCGTCGACATGTCCGACGACTATAGGGTCGTCCCCACTACCCCGGGCCAAAGCTGGCCAGCCGCCAACATGTCCGACGACTATAGGGTCGTCCCCACGACCCCGGGACTAGGTTGGCCCGCCGCCGACTTGTCCGACGACTATAGGGTCGTCCGCACGACCCCGGGAGTAGGTTGGCCCGCCACCGTCATGTCCGACGACAATAGGGTCGTCCCCACGACCACGGGCCAAAGCTGGCCAGCCGCCGACATGTCCGACGACTATAGGGTCGTCTCCACGACCCCGGGACTAGGTTGTCCAGCCGCCGACATGTCCGATGACTATAGGGTCGTCCCCACGACCCCGGGCCAAAGCTGGCCAGCCGCCAACATGTCCGACGCCTATAGGGTCGTCCCCACGACCCCGGGACTAGGTTGGCCCGCCGCCGACTTGTCCGACGACTATAGGGTCGTCCCCACGGCCCGGGACTAGGTTGGCCAGCCGCAGACATGTCCGACGACTATAGGGTCGTCCCCACGACCCCGGAACCAGATTGGCCCGCCACCGTCATGTCCGACGACTATAGGGTCGCCCCCACGACCACGGGCCAAAGTTGCCCTGCCGCCGACATGTCCGACGACTATAGGGTCGTCCCCACGACCCCGGGTCTAGGTTGGCCCGCCGCCGACTTTTCCGACGACTATAGGGTCGTCCCCACGACCCCGGGAGTAGGTTGGCCCGCCGCCGACTTGTCCGACGGCTATAGGGTCGTCCCCACGACCCCGGGACTAGGTTGGCCCGCCGCCGACTTGTCCGACGACTATAGGGTCGTCTCCACGACCCCGGGACTAGGTTGGCCAGCCGCCGACATGTCCGACGATTATAGGGTCGTCCCCGCGAACACGGGCCAAAGATGCCCTGCCGCCGACATGTCCGACGACTATAGGGTCGTCCCCACGACCCCGGGACTAGGTTGGCCCGCCGCCGACATGTCCGACGTCTATAGGGTCGTCTCCACGACCCCGGGACTAGGTTGGCCCGCCGCCGACTTGTCCGACGACTATAGAGTCGTCCCCACGACCCCGGGACTAGGTTGGCCCGCCGCCGACATGTCCGACGTCTATAGGGTCGTCCCCACGACCCCGGGACTAGGTTGGCCCGCCGCCGACATGTCCGACGTCTATAGGGTCGTCTCCACGACCCCGGGACTAGGTTGGCCCGCCGCCGACTTGTCCGACGACTATAGAGTCGTCCCCACGACCCCGGGACTAGATTGGCCCGCCACCGTCATGTCCGACGACAATAGGGTCGTCCCCACGACCACGGGCCAAAGTTGCCCTGCCGCCGACATGTCCGACGACTATAGGGTCGTCCCCACTACCCCGGGCCAATGCTGGCAAGCCGCCAACATGTCCGACGAATATAGGGTCGTCCCCACGACCCCGGGACTAGGTTGGCCCGCCGCCGACTTGTCCGACGACTATAGGGTCGTCTCCACGACCCCGGGACTAATTTGGCCAGCCGCCGACATGTCCGACGACTATAGGGTCGTCCCCGCGACCACGGGCCAAAGATGCCCTGCCGCCGACATGTCCGACGACTATAGGGTCGTCCCCACGACCCCGGGACTAGGTTGGCCCGCCGCCGACATGTCCGACGTCTATAGGGTCGTCCCCACGACCCCGGGACTAGGTTGGGCCGCCGCCGACTAGTCCGACGACTATAGGGTCGTCCCAACGACCTCGGGACTAGATTGGCCCGCCACCATCATGTCCGACGACTATAGGGACGTCCCCACGACCACGGGACTAGGTTGGCCCGCCGCCGACTTGTCCGACGACTATAGGGTCGTGCCTACCACCCCGGGACTAGGATGACCCGCCGCCGACTTTTCCGACGACTATAGGGTCGTCCCCACGAACACGGGACTACGTTGGCCAGTCACCGACATGTCCGACGACTATAGGGTCGCCCCCACGACCACGGGCCAAAGTTGCCCTGCCGCCGACATGTCCGCCGACTATAGGGTCGTCCCCACGACCCCGGGCCTAAGTTGGCCTGCGGCCGACTTGTCCTACGACTATAGGGTCGTGCCTACCACCCCGGGACTAGGTTGGCCAGCCTCCGACATATCCGACGACTGTAGGGTCTTCCCCACGACCGCGGGCCAAATTTGGCCAGCCGCCGACATGTCCGACGACTATAGGGTCGTCCGCACGACCCCGGGACTAGATTGGCCCGCCACCGTCATGTCCGACGACAATAGGGTCGTCCCCACGACCACGGGCCAAAGCTGGCCAGCCGCCGACATGTCCGACGACTATAGGGTCGTCTCCACGACCCCGAGACTAGGTTGGCCAGCCGCCGACATGTCCGACGACTATAGGGTCGTCCCCACGACCACGGGCCAAAGCTGGCCAGCCGCCGACATGTCCGACGACTATAGGGTCGTCTCCACGACCCCGGGACTAGATTGGCCCGCCACCGTCATGTCCGACGAATATAGGTTCGTGCCTACGACCCTGGGCTTACGTTGGCCCGCCGCCGACATGTCCGACGACTATAGGGTCGTCCCCACGATCCCGCGACTAGGTTGGCCAGCCGCCGACATGTCCGACGACAATAGGGTCGTCCCCACGACCCCGGAACTAGATTGGCCCGCCACAGTCATGTCCGACGACAATAGGGTCGTCCCCTCGACCACGGGCCAAAGTTGCCCTGCCGCCGACATGTCCGACGACTATAGGGTCGTCCCCACTACCCCGGGCCAAAGCTGGCCAGCCGCCAACATGTCCGACGACTATAGGGTCGTCCCCACGACCCCGGGACTAGGTTGGCCCGCCGCCGACTTGTCCGACGACTATAGGGTCGTCCCCACGACCCCGGGAGTAGGTTGGCCCGCCGCCGACTTGTCCGACGGCTATAGGGTCGTCCCCACGACCCCGGGACTAGGTTGGCCCGCCGCCGACTTGTCCGACGACTATAGAGTCGTCCCCACGACCCCGGGACTAGGTTGGCCCGCCGCCGACATGTCCGATGACTATAGGGTCGTCCCCACGACCACGGGACTAGGTCGGCCCGCCGCCGACATGTCCGACGACTATAGGGTCGTCCCCACGGCCCGGGCCAATGTTGGCCAGCCGCCGACATGTCCGACGACTATAGGGTCGTCCCCACGACCCCGGGACTATGTTGGCCCGCCGCCGACATGTCCGAAGAATATAGGGTCGTTCCCACGACCCCGGGGCTAGATTGCCCCGGCACCGTCATGTCCGATGACTATAGGGTCGTCTCCACGACCACGGGCCAATGTTGCCCAGCCACCGACATGTCCGCCGACTATAGGGTCGTCCCCACGACCCCGGGTCTAGATTGGCCCGTCACCGACATGTCCGACGACTATAGGGTCGTCCCCACGACCCCGGGACTATGTTGGCCCGCCGCCGACTTGTCCGACGACTATAGGGTCGTTCCCACGACCCCGGGACTAGATTGGCCCGCCACCATCGTGTCGGAGGTCTATAGGGTTGTCCCCACGACCACGGGCCAAAGTTGGCCAGCCGCCGACATGTCCGACGACTATAGGGTCGTCCCCACGACCACGGGCCAAAGTTGCCCAGCCGCCAACATGTCCAACGACTATAGGGTCGTCCCCACGACCCCGGGACTAGATTGGCCCCCACCATCATGTCCGACGGCTATAGGGTCGTCCCCACGACCCCGGGTCTAGGTTGGCCCGCCGCCGACTTTTCCGACGACTATAGGGTCGTCCCCACGACCCCGGGAGTAGGTTGGCCCGCCGCCGACTTGTCCGACGGCTATAGGGTCGTCCGCACGACCCCGGGACTAGATTGGCCCGCCACCGTCATGTCCGACGACAATAGGGTCGTCCCCACGACCACGGGCCAAAGCTGGCCAGCCGCCGACATGTCCGACGACTATAGGGTCGTCTCCACGACCCCGAGACTAGGTTGGCCAGCCGCCGACATGTGCGACGACTATAGGGTCGTCCCCACGACCACGGGCCAAAGCTGGCCAGCCGCCGACATGTCCGACGACTATAGGGTCGTCTCCACGACCCCGGGACTAGATTGGCCCGCCACCGTCATGTCCGACGAATATAGGTTCGTGCCTACGACCCTGGGCTTACGTTGGCCCGCCGCCGACATGTCCGACGACTATAGGGTCGTCCCCACGATCCCGCGACTAGGTTGGCCAGCCGCCGACATGTCCGACGACAATAGGGTCGTCCCCACGACCCCGGGACTAGATTGGCCCGCCACAGTCATGTCCGACGACAATAGGGTCGTCCCCACGACCACGGGCCAATGTTGCCCTGCCGCCGACATGTCCGACGAATATAGGGTCGTCCCCACTACCCCGGGCCAAAGCTGGCCAGCCGCCAACATGTCCGACGACTATAGGGTCGTCCCCACGACCCCGGGACTAGGTTGGCCCGCCGCCGACTTGTCCGACGACTATAGGGTCGTCCCCACGACCCCGGGAGTAGGTTGGCCCGCCGCCGACTTGTCCGACGGCTATAGGGTCGTCCCCACGACCCCGGGACTAGGTTGGCCCGCCGCCGACTTGTCCGACGACTATAGAGTCGTCCCCACGACCCCGGGACTAGGTTGGCCCGCCGCCGACATGTCCGACGTCTATAGGGTCGTCTCCACGACCCCGGGACTAGGTTGGCCCGCCGCCGACTTGTCCGACGACTATAGGGTCGCCCCCACGGCCCGGGACTAGGTTGGCCAGCCGCAGACATGTCCGACGACTATAGGGTCGTCCCCACGACCCCGGGACAAGATTGGCCCGCCACCGTCATGTCCGACGACTATAGGGTCGTCCCCGCGACCACGGGCCAAAGATGCCCTGCCGCCGACATGTCCGACGACTATAGGGTCGTCCCCACGACCCCGGGACTAGGTTGGCCCGCCGACGACATGTCCGACGTCTATAGGGTCGTCTCCACGACCCCTGGACTAGGTTGGCCCGCCGCCGACTTGTCCGACGACTATAGGGTCGTCCCCACGGCCCGGGACTAGGTTGGCCCGCCGCCGACTTGTCCGACGGCTATAGAGTCGTCCCCACGACCCCGGGACTAGGTTGGCCAGCTGCAGACATGTCCGACGACTATAGGGTCGTCCCCACGACCCCGGGACTAGATTTGCCCGCCGCCGACTTGTCTGACGACTATAGGGTCGTCCCTACCACCCCGGGACTAGGTTGGCAAGCCGCCGACATGTCCGATGACTATAGGGTCGTCCCCACGACCCCGGGACTAGGTCGGCCCGCCGCCGACATGTCCGACGACTATAGGGTCGTCCCCACGACCCGGGCCAATGTTGGCCAGCCGCCGACATGTACGACGACTATAGGGTCGTCCCCACGACCCCGGGACTATGTTGGCCCGCCGCCGACATGTCCGAAGAATATAGGGTCGTTCCCACGACCCCGGGGCTAGATTGCCCCGGCACCGTCATGTCCGATGACTATAGGGTCGTATCCACGACCACGGGCCAATGTTGCCCAGCCACCGACATGTCCGCCGACTATAGGGTCGTCCCCACGACCCCGGGTCTAGATTGGCCCGTCACCGACATGTCCGACGACTATAGGGTCGCCCCACGACCCCGGGACTAGGTTGGCCCGCCGCCGACTTGTCCGACGACTATAGGGTCGTCCCCACGACCCCGGGACTATGTTGGCCCGCCGCCGACTTGTCCGACGACTATAGGGTTGTTCCCACGACCCCGGGACTAGATTGGCCCGCCACCATCGTGTCGGAGGTCTATAGGGTTGTCCCCACGACCACGGGCCAAAGTTGGCCAGCCGCCGACATGTCCGACGACTATAGGGTCGTCCCCACGACCACGGGCCAAAGTTGCCCAGCCGCCAACATGTCCAACGACTATAGGGTCGTCCCCACGACCCCGGGACTAGATTGGCCCCCACCATCATTTCCGACGGCTATAGGGTCGTCCCCACGACCCCGGGTCTAGATTGGCCCGTCACCGACATGTCCGACGACTATAGGGTCGCCCCACGACCCCGGGACTAGGTTGGCCCGCCGCCGACTTGTCCGACGACTATAGGGTCGTCCCCACGACCCCGGGAGTAGGTTGGCCCGCCGCCGACATGTCCGACGACTATAGGGTCGTCCCCACGACCCGGGCCAATGTTGGCCAGCCGCCGACATGTCCGACGGCTATAGGGTCGTCCCCACGACCCCGGGTCTAGGTTGGCCCGCCGCCGACTTTTCCGACGACTATAGGGTCGTCCCCACGACCCCGCGACTAGGTTGGCCAGCCGCCGACATGTCCGACGACAATAGGGTCGTCCCCACGACCCCGGGACTAGATTGGCCCGCCACAGTCATGTCCGACGACAATAGGATCGCCCCCACGACCACGGGCCAAAGTTGCCCTGCCGCCGACATGTCCGACGACTATAGGGTCGTCCCCACGACCCCGGGACTAGATTGGCCCGCCACAGTCATGTCCGACGACAACAGGGTCGTCCCCACGACCACGGGCCAAAGTTGCCCTGCCGCCGTCATGTCCGACGAATATAGGGTCGTCCCCACTACCCCGGGCCAAAGCTGGCCAGCCGCCAACATGTCCGACGACTATAGGGTCGTCCCCACGACCCCGGGACTAGGTTGGCACGCCGCCGACTTGTCCGACGACTATAGGGTCGTCCCCACGACCCCGGGAGTAGGTTGGCCCGCCGCCGACTTGTCCGACGGCTATAGGGTCGTCCCCACGACCCCGGGACTAGGTTGGCCCGCCGCCGACTTGTCCGACGACTATAGAGTCGTCCCCACGACCCCGGGACTAGGTTGGCCCGCCGCCGACATGTCCGACGTCTATAGGGTCGTCTCCACGACCCCGGGACTAGGTTGGCCCGCCGCCGACTTGTCCGACGACTATAGGGTCGCCCCCACGGCCCGGGACTAGGTTGGCCAGCCGCATACATGTCCGACGACTATAGGGTCGTCCCCACGACCCCGGGACAAGATTGGCCCGCCACCGTCATGTCCGACGACTATAGGGTCGTCCCCGCGACCACGGGCCAAAGATGCCCTGCCGCCGACATGTCCGACGACTATAGGGTCGTCCCCACGACCCCGGGACTAGGTTGGCCCGCCGACGACATGTCCGACGTCTATAGGGTCGTCTCCACGACCCCTGGACTAGGTTGGCCCGCCGCCGACTTGTCCGACGACTATAGGGTCGTCCCCACGGCCCGGGACTAGGTTGGCCCGCCGCCGACTTGTCCGACGGCTATAGAGTCGTCCCCACGACCCCGGGACTAGGTTGGCCAGCCGCAGACATGTCCGACGACTATAGGGTCGTCCCCACGACCCCGGGACTAGATTTGCCCGCCGCCGACTTGTCTGACGACTATAGGGTCGTCCCTACCACCCCGGGACTAGGTTGGCAAGCCGCCGACATGTCCGATGACTATAGGGTCGTCCCCACGACCCCGGGACTAGGTCGGCCCGCCGCCGACATGTCCGACGACTATAGGGTCGTCCCCACGACCCGGGCCAATGTTGGCCAGCCGCCGACATGTCCGACGACTATAGGGTCGTCCCCACGACCCCGGGACTATGTTGGCCCGCCGCCGACATGTCCGAAGAATATAGGGTCGTTCCCACGACCCCGGGGCTAGATTGCCCCGGCACCGTCATGTCCGATGACTATAGGGTCGTCTCCACGACCACGGGCCAATGTTGCCCAGCCACCGACATGTCCGCCGACTATAGGGTCGTCCCCACGACCCCGGGTCTAGATTGGCCCGTCACCGACATGCCCGACGACTATAGGGTCGCCCCACGACCCCGGGAATAGGTTGGCCCGCCGCCGACTTGTCCGACGACTATAGGGTCGTCCCCACGACCCCGGGACTATGTTGGCCCGCCGCCGACTTGTCCGACGACTATAGGGTTGTTCCCACGACCCCGGGACTAGATTGGCCCGCCACCATCGTGTCGGAGGTCTATAGGGTTGTCCCCACGACCACGGGCCAAAGTTGGCCAGCCGCCGACATGTCCGACGACTATAGGGTCGACCCCACGACCACGGGCCAAAGTTGCCCAGCCGCCAACATGTCCAACGACTATAGGGTCGTCCCCACGACCCCGGGACTAGATTGGCCCCCACCATCATGTCCGACCGCTATAGGGTCGTCCCCACGACCCCGGGTCTAGATTGGCCCGTCACCGACATGTCCGACGACTATAGGGTCGCCCCACGACCCCGGGACTAGGTTGGCCCGCCGCCGACTTGTCCGACGACTATAGGGTCGTCCCCACGACCCCGGGAGTAGGTTGGCCCGCCGCCGACATGTCCGACGACTATAGGGTCGTCCCCACGACCCGGGCCAATGTTGGCCAGCCGCCGACATGTCCGACGGCTATAGGGTCGTCCCCACGACCCCGGGTCTAGGTTGGCCCGCCGCCGACTTTTCCGACGACTATAGGGTCGTCCCCACGACCCCGGGAGTAGGTTGGCCCGCCGCCGACTTGTCCGACGGCTATAGGGTCGTCCCCACGACCCCGGGACTAGGTTGGCCCGCCGCCGACTTGTCCGACGACTATAGGGTCGTCTCCACGACCCCGGGACTAGGTTGGCCCGCCGCCGACTTGTCCGACGACTATAGGGTCGTCCCCACGGCCCGGGACTAGGTTGGCCCGCCGCCGACTTGTCCGACGACTATAGAGTCGTCCCCACGACCCCGGGACTAGGTTGGCCCGCCGCCGACATGTCCGACGTCTATAGGGTCGTCTCCACGACCCCGGGACTAGGTTGGCCCGCCGCCGACTTGTCCGACGACTATAGGGTCGCCCCCACGGCCCGGGACTAGGTTGGCCAGCCGCAGACATGTCCGACGACTATAGGGTCGTCCACACGACCCCGGGACAAGATTGGCCCGCCACCGTCATGTCCGACGACTATAGGGTCGTCCCCGCGACCACGGGCCAAAGATGCCCTGCCGCCGACATGTCCGACGACTATAGGGTCGTCCCCACGACCCCGGGACTAGGTTGGCCCGCCGACGACATGTCCGACGTCTATAGGGTCGTCTCCACGACCCCTGGACTAGGTTGGCCCGCCGCCGACTTGTCCGACGACTATAGGGTCGTCCCCACGGCCCGGGACTAGGTTGGCCCGCCGCCGACTTGTCCGACGGCTATAGAGTCGTCCCCACGACCCCGGGACTAGGTTGGCCAGCTGCAGACATGTCCGACGACTATAGGGTCGTCCCCACGACCCCGGGACTAGATTTGCCCGCCGCCGACTTGTCTGACGACTATAGGGTCGTCCCTACCACCCCGGGACTAGGTTGGCAAGCCGCCGACATGTCCGATGACTATAGGGTCGTCCCCACGACCCCGGGACTAGGTCGGCCCGCCGCCGACATGTCCGACGACTATAGGGTCGTCCCCACGACCCGGGCCAATGTTGGCCAGCCGCCGACATGTACGACGACTATAGGGTCGTCCCCACGACCCCGGGACTATGTTGGCCCGCCGCCGACATGTCCGAAGAATATAGGGTCGTTCCCACGACCCCGGGGCTAGATTGCCCCGGCACCGTCATGTCCGATGACTATAGGGTCGTATCCACGACCACGGGCCAATGTTGCCCAGCCACCGACATGTCCGCCGACTATAGGGTCGTCCCCACGACCCCGGGTCTAGATTGGCCCGTCACCGACATGTCCGACGACTATAGGGTCGCCCCACGACCCCGGGACTAGGTTGGCCCGCCGCCGACTTGTCCGACGACTATAGGGTCGTCCCCACGACCCCGGGACTATGTTGGCCCGCCGCCGACTTGTCCGACGACTATAGGGTTGTTCCCACGACCCCGGGACTAGATTGGCCCGCCACCATCGTGTCGGAGGTCTATAGGGTTGTCCCCACGACCACGGGCCAAAGTTGGCCAGCCGCCGACATGTCCGACGACTATAGGGTCGTCCCCACGACCACGGGCCAAAGTTGCCCAGCCGCCAACATGTCCAACGACTATAGGGTCGTCCCCACGACCCCGGGACTAGATTGGCCCCCACCATCATTTCCGACGGCTATAGGGTCGTCCCCACGACCCCGGGTCTAGATTGGCCCGTCACCGACATGTCCGACGACTATAGGGTCGCCCCACGACCCCGGGACTAGGTTGGCCCGCCGCCGACTTGTCCGACGACTATAGGGTCGTCCCCACGACCCCGGGAGTAGGTTGGCCCGCCGCCGACATGTCCGACGACTATAGGGTCGTCCCCACGACCCGGGCCAATGTTGGCCAGCCGCCGACATGTCCGACGGCTATAGGGTCGTCCCCACGACCCCGGGTCTAGGTTGGCCCGCCGCCGACTTTTCCGACGACTATAGGGTCGTCCCCACGACCCCGCGACTAGGTTGGCCAGCCGCCGACATGTCCGACGACAATAGGGTCGTCCCCACGACCCCGGGACTAGATTGGCCCGCCACAGTCATGTCCGACGACAATAGGGTCGCCCCCACGACCACGGGCCAAAGTTGCCCTGCCGCCGACATGTCCGACGACTATAGGGTCGTCCCCACGACCCCGGGACTAGATTGGCCCGCCACAGTCATGTCCGACGACAACAGGGTCGTCCCCACGACCACGGGCCAAAGTTGCCCTGCCGCCGTCATGTCCGACGAATATAGGGTCGTCCCCACTACCCCGGGCCAAAGCTGGCCAGCCGCCAACATGTCCGACGACTATAGGGTCGTCCCCACGACCCCGGGACTAGGTTGGCACGCCGCCGACTTGTCCGACGACTATAGGGTCGTCCCCACGACCCCGGGAGTAGGTTGGCCCGCCGCCGACTTGTCCGACGGCTATAGGGTCGTCCCCACGACCCCGGGACTAGGTTGGCCCGCCGCCGACTTGTCCGACGACTATAGAGTCGTCCCCACGACCCCGGGACTAGGTTGGCCCGCCGCCGACATGTCCGACGTCTATAGGGTCGTCTCCACGACCCCGGGACTAGGTTGGCCCGCCGCCGACTTGTCCGACGACTATAGGGTCGCCCCCACGGCCCGGGACTAGGTTGGCCAGCCGCATACATGTCCGACGACTATAGGGTCGTCCCCACGACCCCGGGACAAGATTGGCCCGCCACCGTCATGTCCGACGACTATAGGGTCGTCCCCGCGACCACGGGCCAAAGATGCCCTGCCGCCGACATGTCCGACGACTATAGGGTCGTCCCCACGACCCCGGGACTAGGTTGGCCCGCCGACGACATGTCCGACGTCTATAGGGTCGTCTCCACGACCCCTGGACTAGGTTGGCCCGCCGCCGACTTGTCCGACGACTATAGGGTCGTCCCCACGGCCCGGGACTAGGTTGGCCCGCCGCCGACTTGTCCGACGGCTATAGAGTCGTCCCCACGACCCCGGGACTAGGTTGGCCAGCCGCAGACATGTCCGACGACTATAGGGTCGTCCCCACGACCCCGGGACTAGATTTGCCCGCCGCCGACTTGTCTGACGACTATAGGGTCGTCCCTACCACCCCGGGACTAGGTTGGCAAGCCGCCGACATGTCCGATGACTATAGGGTCGTCCCCACGACCCCGGGACTAGGTCGGCCCGCCGCCGACATGTCCGACGACTATAGGGTCGTCCCCACGACCCGGGCCAATGTTGGCCAGCCGCCGACATGTCCGACGACTATAGGGTCGTCCCCACGACCCCGGGACTATGTTGGCCCGCCGCCGACATGTCCGAAGAATATAGGGTCGTTCCCACGACCCCGGGGCTAGATTGCCCCGGCACCGTCATGTCCGATGACTATAGGGTCGTCTCCACGACCACGGGCCAATGTTGCCCAGCCACCGACATGTCCGCCGACTATAGGGTCGTCCCCACGACCCCGGGTCTAGATTGGCCCGTCACCGACATGCCCGACGACTATAGGGTCGCCCCACGACCCCGGGAATAGGTTGGCCCGCCGCCGACTTGTCCGACGACTATAGGGTCGTCCCCACGACCCCGGGACTATGTTGGCCCGCCGCCGACTTGTCCGACGACTATAGGGTTGTTCCCACGACCCCGGGACTAGATTGGCCCGCCACCATCGTGTCGGAGGTCTATAGGGTTGTCCCCACGACCACGGGCCAAAGTTGGCCAGCCGCCGACATGTCCGACGACTATAGGGTCGACCCCACGACCACGGGCCAAAGTTGCCCAGCCGCCAACATGTCCAACGACTATAGGGTCGTCCCCACGACCCCGGGACTAGATTGGCCCCCACCATCATGTCCGACCGCTATAGGGTCGTCCCCACGACCCCGGGTCTAGATTGGCCCGTCACCGACATGTCCGACGACTATAGGGTCGCCCCACGACCCCGGGACTAGGTTGGCCCGCCGCCGACTTGTCCGACGACTATAGGGTCGTCCCCACGACCCCGGGAGTAGGTTGGCCCGCCGCCGACATGTCCGACGACTATAGGGTCGTCCCCACGACCCGGGCCAATGTTGGCCAGCCGCCGACATGTCCGACGGCTATAGGGTCGTCCCCACGACCCCGGGTCTAGGTTGGCCCGCCGCCGACTTTTCCGACGACTATAGGGTCGTCCCCACGACCCCGGGAGTAGGTTGGCCCGCCGCCGACTTGTCCGACGGCTATAGGGTCGTCCCCACGACCCCGGGACTAGGTTGGCCCGCCGCCGACTTGTCCGACGACTATAGGGTCGTCTCCACGACCCCGGGACTAGGTTGGCCCGCCGCCGACTTGTCCGACGACTATAGGGTCGTCCCCACGGCCCGGGACTAGGTTGGCCCGCCGCCGACTTGTCCGACGACTATAGAGTCGTCCCCACGACCCCGGGACTAGGTTGGCCCGCCGCCGACATGTCCGACGTCTATAGGGTCGTCTCCACGACCCCGGGACTAGGTTGGCCCGCCGCCGACTTGTCCGACGACTATAGGGTCGCCCCCACGGCCCGGGACTAGGTTGGCCAGCCGCAGACATGTCCGACGACTATAGGGTCGTCCACACGACCCCGGGACAAGATTGGCCCGCCACCGTCATGTCCGACGACTATAGGGTCGTCCCCGCGACCACGGGCCAAAGATGCCCTGCCGCCGACATGTCCGACGACTATAGGGTCGTCCCCACGACCCCGGGACTAGGTTGGCCCGCCGACGACATGTCCGACGTCTATAGGGTCGTCTCCACGACCCCTGGACTAGGTTGGCCCGCCGCCGACTTGTCCGACGACTATAGGGTCGTCCCCACGACCTCGGGACTATGTTGGCCCGCCGCCGACTTGTCCGACGACTATAGGGTCGTCCCCACGACCCCGGGAGTAGGTTGGCCCGCCGCCGACATGTCCGACGACTATAGGGTCGTCCCCACGACCCGGGCCAATGTTGGCCAGCCGCCGACATGTCCGACGGCTATAGGGTCGTCCCCACGACCCCGGGTCTAGGTTGGCCCGCCGCCGACTTTTCCGACGACTATAGGGTCGTCCCCACGACCCCGCGACTAGGTTGGCCAGCCGCCGACATGTCCGACGACAATAGGGTCGTCCCCACGACCCCGGGACTAGATTGGCCCGCCACAGTCATGTCCGACGACAATAGGGTCGCCCCCACGACCACGGGCCAAAGTTGCCCTGCCGCCGACATGTCCGACGACTATAGGGTCGTCCCCACGACCCCGGGACTAGATTGGCCCGCCACAGTCATGTCCGACGACAACAGGGTCGTCCCCACGACCACGGGCCAAAGTTGCCCTGCCGCCGTCATGTCCGACGAATATAGGGTCGTCCCCACTACCCCGGGCCAAAGCTGGCCAGCCGCCAACATGTCCGACGACTATAGGGTCGTCCCCACGACCCCGGGACTAGGTTGGCACGCCGCCGACTTGTCCGACGACTATAGGGTCGTCCCCACGGCCCGGGACTAGGTTGGCCCGCCGCCGACTTGTCCGACGGCTATAGAGTCGTCCCCACGACCCCGGGACTAGGTTGGCCAGCCGCAGACATGTCCGACGACTATAGGGTCGTCCGCACGACCCCGGGACTAGATTTGCCCGCCGCCGACTTGTCTGACGACTATAGGGTCGTCCCTACCACCCCGGGACTAGGTTGGCAAGCCGCCGACATGTCCGATGACTATAGGGTCGTCCCCACGACCCCGGGACTAGGTCGGCCCGCCGCCGACATGTCCGACGACTATAGGGTCGTCCCCACGACCCGGGCCAATGTTGGCCAGCCGCCGACATGTCCGACGACTATAGGGTCGTCCCCACGACCCCGGGACTATGTTGGCCCGCCGCCGACATGTCCGAAGAATATAGGGTCGTTCCCACGACCCCGGGGCTAGATTGCCCCGGCACCGTCATGTCCGATGACTATAGGGTCGTCTCCACGACCACGGGCCAATGTTGCCCAGCCACCGACATGTCCGCCGACTATAGGGTCGTCCCCACGACCCCGGGTCTAGATTGGCCCGTCACCGACATGTCCGACGACTATAGGGTCGCCCCACGACCCCGGGACTAGGTTGGCCCGCCGCCGACTGGTCCGACGACTATAGGGTCGTCCCCACGACCTCGGGACTATGTTGGCCCGCCGCCGACTTGTCCGACGACTATAGGGTCGTTCCCACGACCCCGGGACTAGATTGGCCCGCCACCATCGTGTCGGAGGTCTATAGGGTTGTCCCCACGACCACGGGCCAAAGTTGGCCAGCCGCCGACATGTCCGACGACTATAGGGTCGTCCCCACGACCACGGGCCAAAGTTGCCCAGCCGCCAACATGTCCAACGACTATAGGGTCGTCCCCACGACCCCGGGACTAGATTGGCCCCCACCATCATGTCCGACGGCTATAGGGTCGTCCCCACGACCCCGGGTCTAGATTGGCCCGTCACCGACATGTCCGACGACTATAGGGTCGCCCCACGACCCCGGGACTAGGTTGGCCCGCCGCCGACTTGTCCGACGACTATAGGGTCGTCCCCACGACCCCGGGAGTAGGTTGGCCCGCCGCCGACATGTCCGACGACTATAGGGTCGTCCCCACGACCCGGGCCAATGTTGGCCAGCCGCCGACATGTCCGACGGCTATAGGGTCGTCCCCACGACCCCGGGTCTAGGTTGGCCCGCCGCCGACTTTTCCGACGACTATAGGGTCGTCCCCACGACCCCGCGACTAGGTTGGCCAGCCGCCGACATGTCCGACGACAATAGGGTCGTCCCCACGACCCCGGGACTAGATTGGCCCGCCACAGTCATGTCCGACGACAATAGGGTCGCCCCCACGACCACGGGCCAAAGTTGCCCTGCCGCCGACATGTCCGACGACTATAGGGTCGTCCGCACGACCCCGGGACTAGATTGGCCCGCCACCGTCATGTCCGACGACAATAGGGTCGTCCCCACGACCACGGGCCAAAGCTGGCCAGCCGCCGACATGTCCGACGACTATAAGGTCGTCCCCACGATCCCGCGACTAGGTTGGCCAGCCGCCGACTTTTCCGACGACTATAGGGTCGTCCCCACGACCCCGCGACTAGGTTGGCCAGCCGCCGACATGTCCGACGACTATAGGGTCGTCCCCACGACCACGGGCCAAAGTTGCCCAGCCGCCAACATGTCCAACGACTATAGGGTCGTCTCCACGACCCCGGGACTAGATTGGCCCGCCACCGTCATGTCCGACGAATATAGGTTCGTGCCTACGACCCTGGGCTTACGTTGGCCCGCCGCCGACATGTCCGACGACTATAGGGTCGTCCCCACGATCCCGCGACTAGGTTGGCCAGCCGCCGACATGTCCGACGACAATAGGGTCGTCCCCACGACCCCGGGACTAGATTGGCCCGCCACAGTCATGTCCGACGACAATAGGGTCGTCCCCACGACCACGGGCCAAAGTTGCCCTGCCGCCGACATGTCCGACGACTATAGGGTCGTCCCCACTACCCCGGGCCAAAGCTGGCCAGCCGCCAACATGTCCGACGACTATAGGGTCGTCCCCACGACCCCGGGACTAGGTTGGCCCGCCGCCGACTTGTCCGACGACTATAGGGTCGTCCCCACGACCCCGGGAGTAGGTTGGCCCGCCGCCGACTTGTCCGACGGCTATAGGGTCGTCCCCACGACCCCGGGACTAGGTTGGCCCGCCGCCGACTTGTCCGACGACTATAGGGTCGTCCCCACGGCCCGGGACTAGGTTGGCCAGCCGCAGACATGTCCGACGACTATAGGGTCGTCCCCACGACCCCGGGACCAGATTGGCCCGCCACCGTCTTGTCCGACGACTATAGGGTCGCCCCCACGACCACGGGCCAAAGTTGCCCTGCCGCCGACATGTCCGACGACTATAGGGTCGTCCCCACGACCCCGGGTCTAGGTTGGCCCGCCGCCGACTTTTCCGACGACTATAGGGTCGTCCCCACGACCCCGGGAGTAGGTTGGCCCGCCGCCGACTTGTCCGACGGCTATAGGATCGTCCCCACGACCCCGGGACTAGGTTGGCCCGCCGCCGACTTGTCCGACGACTATAGGGTCGTCTCCACGACCCCGGGACTAGGTTGGCCAGCCGCCGACATGTCCGACGATTATAGGGTCGTCCCCGCGACCACGGGCCAAAGATGCCCTGCCGCCGACATGTCCGACGACTATAGGGTCGTCCCCACGACCCCGGGACTAGGTTGGCCCGCCGCCGACATGTCCGACGTCTATAGGGTCGTCTCCACGACCCCGGGACTAGGTTGGCCCGCCGCCGACTTGTCCGACGACTATAGAGTCGTCCCCACGACCCCGGGACTAGGTTGGCCCGCCGCCGACTAGTCCGACGACTATAGAATCGTCCCAACGACCCCGGGACTAGATTGGCCCGCCACCGTCATGTCCGACGAATATAGGTTCGTGCCTACGACCCTGGGCATACGTTGGCCCGCCGCCGACATGTCCGACGACTATAGGGTCGTCCCCACGATCCCGCAACTAGGTTGGCCAGCCGCCGACATATCCGACTACAATAGGGTCGTCCCCACGACCCCGGGACTAGATTGGCCCGCCACCGTCATGTCCGACGACAATAGGGTCGTCCCCACGACCACGGGCCAAAGTTGCCCTGCCGCCGACATGTCCGACGACTATAGGGTCGTCCCCACTACCCCGGGCCAAAGCTGGCAAGCCGCCAACATGTCCGACGAATATAGGGTCGTCCCCACGACCCCGGGACTAGGTTGGCCCGCCGCCGACTTTTCCGACGACTATAGGGTCGTCTCCGCGACCCCGGGACTAGGTTGGCCAGCCGCCGACATGTCCGACGACTATAGGGTCGTCCCCGCGACCACGGGCCAAAGATGCCCTGCCGCCGACATGTCCGACGACTATAGGGTCGTCCCCACGACCCCGGGACTAGGTTGGCCCGCCGCCGACATGTCCGACGTCTATAGGGTCGTCTCCACGACCCCGGGACTAGGTTGGCCCGCCGCCGACATGTCCGACGACTATAGAGTCGTCCCCACGACCCCTGGACTAGGTTGGGCCGCCGCCGACTAGTCCGACGACTATAGGGTCGTCCCAACGACCCCGGGACTAGATTGGCCCGCCACCATCATGTCCGACGACTATAGGGACGTCCCCACGACCACGGGACTAGGTTGGCCCGCCGCCGACTTGTCCGACGACTATAGGGTCGTGCCTACCACCCCGGGACTAGGATGACCCGCCGCCGACTTTTCCGACGACTATAGGGTCGTCCCCACGAACACGGGACTACGTTGGCCAGTCACCGACATGTCCGACGACTATAGGGTCGCCCCCACGACCACGGGCCAAAGTTGCCCTGCCGCCGACATGTCCGACGACTATAGGGTCGTCCCCACGACCCCGGAGCTAGATTGGCCCGCCACCGTCATGTCCGACGACTATAGGGTCGGCCCCACGACCCCGGGACTGGGTTGGCCCGCCGCCGACTTGTACGACGACTATAGGGTCGTCCCTCCCTCTCCGGAACTAGGTTGGCCAGCCGCCGACATGTCCGACGACAATAGGGTCGTCCCCACGACCCCGGGACTAGATTGGCCCACCACCGTCATGTCCGACGACTACAGGGTCGTCCCCACGGCCCGGGGAATAGATTGGCCCACCACCGTCATGTCCGACGACAACAGGATCGTCCCCACGACCCCCGGGCTAGATTGCCCACCGTCATGTCCGACGACTATAGGGTCGTCTCCACGACCACGGGCCAAAGTTGGCCAGCCGCCGACATGTCCGACGACTATAGGGTCGTCCCCACGAACCCCGGAATAGATTGACCCGCCACCGTCATGTCCGACGACTATAGGGTCGTCCCCACGACCCCGGGACTAGGTTGGCCCGCCGCCGACTTGTCCGACGACCATAGGGTCGTCCCTACGACCCTGGGCATACGTTGGCCCGCCGCCGACATGTCCGACGACTATAGGGTCGTCCCCACGAACCCCGGAATAGATTGACCCGCCACAGTCATGTCCGACGACTATTGGGTCGTCCCCACCACCCCGCGACTAGGTTGGCCCGCCGCCGACTTGTCCGACGCCTATAGGGTCGTCCCCACGACCCCGGGACTAGGTTGGCCCGCCGCCGACTTGTCCGACGACTATAGGGTCGTCCCTCCCACCCCGGAACTAGGTTGGCCAGCCGCCGACATGTCCGACGACTATAGGGCCGTCCCCACGACCACGGAGCTAGATTGGCCCGCCACCGTCATGTCCGACGACTATAGGGTCGTCCCCGCGACCACGGGCCAAAGTTGGTCAGCCGCCGACATGTGGGACGACTATTGGGTCGTCCCCATGACCCCGGGACTAGAGTGGCCCGCCACCGTCATGTCCGACGAGTATAGGGTCGTACCCACGACCCCGGGACTAGGTTGGCCAGCCGCCGACATGTCCGACGACAATAGGGTCGTCCCCACGACCCCGGGACTAGGTTGGCCCGCCGCCGACTTGTCCGACGACTATAGGGTCGTCCCCACGACCCCGGGACTAGATTGGCCCGCCACCATCATGTCCGACGATTATAGGGTCGTCCCCACTACCCCGGGACTAGATTGGCCCGCCACCGTCATTTCTGACGACTATAGGGTCGTCCCCACGACCCCGGGACTAGGTTGGCCCGCCGCCGACTTGTCCGACGACTATAGGGTTGTTCCCACGACCCCGGGACTAGATTGGCCCGCCACCATCGTGTCGGAGGTCTATAGGGTTGTCCCCACGACCACGGGCCAAAGTTGGCCAGCCGCCGACATGTCCGACGACTATAGGGTCGTCCCCACGACCACGGGCCAAAGTTGCCCAGCCGCCAACATGTCCAACGACTATAGGGTCGTCCCCACGACCCCGGGACTAGATTGGCCCCCACCATCATGTCCGACGGCTATAGGGTCGTCCCCACGACCCCGGGTCTAGATTGGCCCGTCACCGACATGTCCGACGACTATAGGGTCGCCCCACGACCCCGGGACTAGGTTGGCCCGCCGCCGACTTGTCCGACGACTATAGGGTCGTCCCCACGACCCCGGGAGTAGGTTGGCCCGCCGCCGACATGTCCGACGACTATAGGGTCGTCCCCACGACCCGGGCCAATGTTGGCCAGCCGCCGACATGTCCGACGGCTATAGGGTTGTCCCCACGACCCCGGGTCTAGGTTGGCCCGCCGCCGACTTTTCCGACGACTATAGGGTCGTCCCCACGACCCCGGGAGTAGGTTGGCCCGCCGCCGACTTGTCCGACGGCTATAGGGTCGTCCCCACGACCCCGGGACTAGGTTGGCCCGCCGCCGACTTGTCCGACGACTATAGGGTCGTCTCCACGACCCCGGGACTAGGTTGGCCCGCCGCCGACTTGTCCGACGACTATAGGGTCGTCCCCACGGCCCGGGACTAGGTTGGCCCGCCGCCGACTTGTCCGACGACTATAGAGTCGTCCCCACGACCCCGGGACTAGGTTGGCCCGCCGCCGACATGTCCGACGTCTATAGGGTCGTCTCCACGACCCCGGGACTAGGTTGGCCCGCCGCCGACTTGTCCGACGACTATAGGGTCGCCCCCACGGCCCGGGACTAGGTTGGCCAGCCGCAGACATGTCCGACGACTATAGGGTCGTCCCCACGACCCCGGGACAAGATTGGCCCGCCACCGTCATGTCCGACGACTATAGGGTCGTCCCCGCGACCACGGGCCAAAGATGCCCTGCCGCCGACATGTCCGACGACTATAGGGTCGTCCCCACGACCTCGGGACTATGTTGGCCCGCCGCCGACTTGTCCGACGACTATAGGGTCGTCCCCACGACCCCGGGTCTAGATTGGCCCGTCACCGACATGTCCGACGACTATAGGGTCGCCCCACGACCCCGGGACTAGGTTGGCCCGCCGCCGACTTGTCCGACGACTATAGGGTCGTCCCCACGACCCCGGGAGTAGGTTGGCCCGCCGCCGACATGTCCGACGACTATAGGGTCGTCCCCACGACCCGGGCCAATGTTGGCCAGCCGCCGACATGTCCGACGGCTATAGGGTCGTCCCCACGACCCCGGGTCTAGGTTGGCCCGCCGCCGACTTTTCCGACGACTATAGGGTCGTCCCCACGACCCCGCGACTAGGTTGGCCAGCCGCCGACATGTCCGACGACTATAGGGTCGTCCGCACGACCCCGGGACTAGATTGGCCCGCCACCGTCATGTCCGACGACAATAGGGTCGTCCCCACGACCACGGGCCAAAGCTGGCCAGCCGCCGACATGTCCGACGACTATAGGGTCGTCCCCACGATCCCGCGACTAGGTTGGCCAGCCGCCGACTTTTCCGACGACTATAGGGTCGTCCCCACGACCCCGCGACTAGGTTGGCCAGCCGCCGACATGTCCGACGACTATAGGGTCGTCCCCACGACCACGGGCCAAAGTTGCCCAGCCGCCAACATGTCCAACGACTATAGGGTCGTCTCCACGACCCCGGGACTAGATTGGCCCGCCACCGTCATGTCCGACGAATATAGGTTCGTGCCTACGACCCTGGGCTTACGTTGGCCCGCCGCCGACATGTCCGACGACTATAGGGTCGTCCCCACGATCCCGCGACTAGGTTGGCCAGCCGCCGACATGTCCGACGACAATAGGGTCGTCCCCACGACCCCGGGACTAGATTGGCCCGCCACAGTCATGTCCGACGACAATAGGGTCGTCCCCACGACCACGGGCCAAAGTTGCCCTGCCGCCGACATGTCCGACGACTATAGGGTCGTCCCCACTACCCCGGGCCAAAGCTGGCCAGCCGCCAACATGTCCGACGACTATAGGGTCGTCCCCACGACCCCGGGACTAGGTTGGCCCGCCGCCGACTTGTCCGACGACTATAGGGTCGTCCCCACGACCCCGGGAGTAGGTTGGCCCGCCGCCGACTTGTCCGACGGCTATAGGGTCGTCCCCACGACCCCGGGACTAGGTTGGCCCGCCGCCGACTTGTCCGACGACTATAGGGTCGTCCCCACGGCCCGGGACTAGGTTGGCCAGCCGCAGACATGTCCGACGACTATAGGGTCGTCCCCACGACCCCGGGACCAGATTGGCCCGCCACCGTCTTGTCCGACGACTATAGGGTCGCCCCCACGACCACGGGCCAAAGTTGCCCTGCCGCCGACATGTCCGACGACTATAGGGTCGTCTCCACGACCCCGGGACTAGGTTGGCCAGCCGCCGACATGTCCGACGATTATAGGGTCGTCCCTGCGACCACGGGCCAAAGATGCCCTGCCGCCGACATGTCCGACGACTATAGGGTCGTCCCCACGACCCCGGGACTAGGTTGGCCCGCCGCCGACATGTCCGACGTCTATAGGGTCGTCTCCACGACCCCGGGACTAGGTTGGCCCGCCGCCGACTTGTCCGACGACTATAGAGTCGTCCCCACGACCCCGGGACTAGGTTGGCCCGCCGCCGACTAGTCCGACGACTATAGAATCGTCCCAACGACCCCGGGACTAGATTGGCCCGCCACCGTCATGTCCGACGAATATAGGTTCGTGCCTACGACCCTGGGCATACGTTGGCCCGCCGCCGACATGTCCGACGACTATAGGGTCGTCCCCACGATCCCGCAACTAGGTTGGCCAGCCGCCGACATATCCGACTACAATAGGGTCGTCCCCACGACCCCGGGACTAGATTGGCCCGCCACCGTCATGTCCGACGACAATAGGGTCGTCCCCACGACCACGGGCCAAAGTTGCCCTGCCGCCGACATGTCCGACGACTATAGGGTCGTCCCCACTACCCCGGGCCAAAGCTGGCAAGCCGCCAACATGTCCGACGAATATAGGGTCGTCCCCACGACCCCGGGACTAGGTTGGCCCGCCGCCGACTTTTCCGACGACTATAGGGTCGTCTCCGCGACCCCGGGACTAGGTTGGCCAGCCGCCGACATGTCCGACGACTATAGGGTCGTCCCCGCGACCACGGGCCAAAGATGCCCTGCCGCCGACATGTCCGACGACTATAGGGTCGTCCCCACGACCCCGGGACTAGGTTGGCCCGCCGCCGACATGTCCGACGTCTATAGGGTCGTCTCCACGACCCCGGGACTAGGTTGGCCCGCCGCCGACATGTCCGACGACTATAGAGTCGTCCCCACGACCCCTGGACTAGGTTGGGCCGCCGCCGACTAGTCCGACGACTATAGGGTCGTCCCAACGACCCCGGGACTAGATTGGCCCGCCACCATCATGTCCGACGACTATAGGGACGTCCCCACGACCACGGGACTAGGTTGGCCCGCCGCCGACTTGTCCGACGACTATAGGGTCGTGCCTA
Source organism: Andrena fulva (assembly GCA_946251845.1). NCBI lineage: Eukaryota > Metazoa > Arthropoda > Insecta > Hymenoptera > Andrenidae > Andrena > Andrena fulva. The sequence continues at coordinate 187,914 of CAMITZ010000148.1, read as the reverse complement.
CCACCCCGGGACTAGGATGACCCGCCGCCGACTTTTCCGACGACTATAGGGTCGTCCCCACGAACACGGGACTACGTTGGCCAGTCACCGACATGTCCGACGACTATAGGGTCGCCCCCACGACCACGGGCCAAAGTTGCCCTGCCGCCGACATGTCCGACGACTATAGGGTCGTCCCCACGACCCCGGAGCTAGATTGGCCCGCCACCGTCATGTCCGACGACTATAGGGTCGGCCCCACGACCCCGGGACTGGGTTGGCCCGCCGCCGACTTGTACGACGACTATAGGGTCGTCCCTCCCTCTCCGGAACTAGGTTGGCCAGCCGCCGACATGTCCGACGACAATAGGGTCGTCCCCACGACCCCGGGACTAGATTGGCCCACCACCGTCATGTCCGACGACTACAGGGTCGTCCCCACGGCCCGGGGAATAGATTGGCCCACCACCGTCATGTCCGACGACAACAGGATCGTCCCCACGACCCCCGGGCTAGATTGCCCACCGTCATGTCCGACGACTATAGGGTCGTCCCCACGAACCCCGGAATAGATTGACCCGCCACCGTCATGTCCGACGACTATAGGGTCGTCCCCACGACCCCGGGACTAGGTTGGCCCGCCGCCGACTTGTCCGACGACCATAGGGTCGTCCCTACGACCCTGGGCATACGTTGGCCCGCCGCCGACATGTCCGACGACTATAGGGTCGTCCCCACGAACCCCGGGACTAGGTTGGCCCGCCGCCGACTTGTCCGACGACTATAGGGTCGTCCCTCCCACCCCGGAACTAGGTTGGCCAGCCGCCGACATGTCCGACGACTATAGGGCCGTCCCCACGACCACGGAGCTAGATTGGCCCGCCACCGTCATGTCCGACGACTATAGGGTCGTCCCCGCGACCACGGGCCAAAGTTGGTCAGCCGCCGACATGTGGGACGACTATTGGGTCGTCCCCATGACCCCGGGACTAGAGTGGCCCGCCACCGTCATGTCCGACGAGTATAGGGTCGTACCCACGACCCCGGGACTAGGTTGGCCAGCCGCCGACATGTCCGACGACAATAGGGTCGTCCCCACGACCCCGGGACTAGGTTGGCCCGCCGCCGACTTGTCCGACGACTATAGGGTCGTCCCCACGACCCCGGGACTAGATTGGCCCGCCACCATCATGTCCGACGATTATAGGGTCGTCCCCACTACCCCGGGACTAGATTGGCCCGCCACCGTCATTTCTGACGACTATAGGGTCGTCCCCACGACCCCGGGACTAGGTTGGCCCGCCGCCGACTTGTCCGACGACTATAGGGTTGTTCCCACGACCCCGGGACTAGATTGGCCCGCCACCATCGTGTCGGAGGTCTATAGGGTTGTCCCCACGACCACGGGCCAAAGTTGGCCAGCCGCCGACATGTCCGACGACTATAGGGTCGTCCCCACGACCACGGGCCAAAGTTGCCCAGCCGCCAACATGTCCAACGACTATAGGGTCGTCCCCACGACCCCGGGACTAGATTGGCCCCCACCATCATGTCCGACGGCTATAGGGTCGTCCCCACGACCCCGGGTCTAGATTGGCCCGTCACCGACATGTCCGACGACTATAGGGTCGCCCCACGACCCCGGGACTAGGTTGGCCCGCCGCCGACTTGTCCGACGACTATAGGGTCGTCCCCACGACCCCGGGAGTAGGTTGGCCCGCCGCCGACATGTCCGACGACTATAGGGTCGTCCCCACGACCCGGGCCAATGTTGGCCAGCCGCCGACATGTCCGACGGCTATAGGGTCGTCCCCACGACCCCGGGTCTAGGTTGGCCCGCCGCCGACTTTTCCGACGACTATAGGGTCGTCCCCACGACCCCGGGAGTAGGTTGGCCCGCCGCCGACTTGTCCGACGGCTATAGGGTCGTCCCCACGACCCCGGGACTAGGTTGGCCCGCCGCCGACTTGTCCGACGACTATAGGGTCGTCTCCACGACCCCGGGACTAGGTTGGCCCGCCGCCGACTTGTCCGACGACTATAGGGTCGTCCCCACGGCCCGGGACTAGGTTGGCCCGCCGCCGACTTGTCCGACGACTATAGAGTCGTCCCCACGACCCCGGGACTAGGTTGGCCCGCCGCCGACATGTCCGACGTCTATAGGGTCGTCTCCACGACCCCGGGACTAGGTTGGCCCGCCGCCGACTTGTCCGACGACTATAGGGTCGCCCCCACGGCCCGGGACTAGGTTGGCCAGCCGCAGACATGTCCGACGACTATAGGGTCGTCCCCACGACCCCGGGACAAGATTGGCCCGCCACCGTCATGTCCGACGACTATAGGGTCGTCCCCGCGACCACGGGCCAAAGATGCCCTGCCGCCGACATGTCCGACGACTATAGGGTCGTCCCCACGACCTCGGGACTATGTTGGCCCGCCGCCGACTTGTCCGACGACTATAGGGTCGTCCCCACGACCCCGGGTCTAGATTGGCCCGTCACCGACATGTCCGACGACTATAGGGTCGCCCCACGACCCCGGGACTAGGTTGGCCCGCCGCCGACTTGTCCGACGACTATAGGGTCGTCCCCACGACCCCGGGAGTAGGTTAGCCCGCCGCCGACATGTCCGACGACTATAGGGTCGTCCCCACGACCCGGGCCAATGTTGGCCAGCCGCCGACATGTCCGACGGCTATAGGGTCGTCCCCACGACCCCGGGTCTAGGTTGGCCCGCCGCCGACTTTTCCGACGACTATAGGGTCGTCCCCACGACCCCGCGACTAGGTTGGCCAGCCGCCGACATGTCCGACGACAATAGGGTCGTCCCCACGACCCCGGGACTAGATTGGCCCGCCACAGTCATGTCCGACGACAATAGGGTCGCCCCCACGACCACGGGCCAAAGTTGCCCTGCCGCCGACATGTCCGACGACTATAGGGTCGTCCGCACGACCCCGGGACTAGATTGGCCCGCCACCGTCATGTCCGACGACAATAGGGTCGTCCCCACGACCACGGGCCAAAGCTGGCCAGCCGCCGACATGTCCGACGACTATAGGGTCGTCCCCACGATCCCGCGACTAGGTTGGCCAGCCGCCGACTTTTCCGACGACTATAGGGTCGTCCCCACGACCCCGCGACTAGGTTGGCCAGCCGCCGACATGTCCGACGACTATAGGGTCGTCCCCACGACCACGGGCCAAAGTTGCCCAGCCGCCAACATGTCCAACGACTATAGGGTCGTCTCCACGACCCCGGGACTAGATTGGCCCGCCACCGTCATGTCCGACGAATATAGGTTCGTGCCTACGACCCTGGGCTTACGTTGGCCCGCCGCCGACATGTCCGACGACTATAGGGTCGTCCCCACGATCCCGCGACTAGGTTGGCCAGCCGCCGACATGTCCGACGACAATAGGGTCGTCCCCACGACCCCGGGACTAGATTGGCCCGCCACAGTCATGTCCGACGACAATAGGGTCGTCCCCACGACCACGGGCCAAATTTGCCCTGCCGCCGACATGTCCGACGACTATAGGGTCGTCCCCACTACCCCGGGCCAAAGCTGGCCAGCCGCCAACATGTCCGACGACTATAGGGTCGTACCCACGACCACGGGACTAGGTTGGCCCGCCGCCGACTTGTCCGACGACTATAGGGTCGTCCCCACGACCCCGGGAGTAGGTTGGCCCGCCGCCGACTTGTCCGACGGCTATAGGGTCGTCCCCACGACCCCGGGACTAGGTTGGCCCGCCGCCGACTTGTCCGACGACTATAGGGTCGTCCCCACGGCCCGGGACTAGGTTGGCCAGCCGCAGACATGTCCGACGACTATAGGGTCGTCCCCACGACCCCGGGACCAGATTGGCCCGCCACCGTCTTGTCCGACGACTATAGGGTCGCCCCCACGACCACGGGCCAAAGTTGCCCTGCCGCCGACATGTCCGACGACTATAGGGTCGTCCCCACGACCCCGGGTCTAGGTTGGCCCGCCGCCGACTTTTCCGACGACTATAGGGTCGTCCCCACGACCCCGGGAGTAGGTTGGCCCGCCGCCGACTTGTCCGACGGCTATAGGATCGTCCCCACGACCCCGGGACTAGGTTGGCCCGCCGCCGACTTGTCCGACGACTATAGGGTCGTCTCCACGACCCCGGGACTAGGTTGGCCAGCCGCCGACATGTCCGACGATTATAGGGTCGTCCCCGCGACCACGGGCCAAAGATGCCCTGCCGCCGACATGTCCGACGACTATAGGGTCGTCCCCACGACCCCGGGACTAGGTTGGCCCGCCGCCGACATGTCCGACGTCTATAGGGTCGTCTCCACGACCCCGGGACTAGGTTGGCCCGCCGCCGACTTGTCCGACGACTATAGAGTCGTCCCCACGACCCCGGGACTAGGTTGGCCCGCCGCCGACTAGTCCGACGACTATAGAATCGTCCCAACGACCCCGGGACTAGATTGGCCCGCCACCGTCATGTCCGACGAATATAGGTTCGTGCCTACGACCCTGGGCATACGTTGGCCCGCCGCCGACATGTCCGACGACTATAGGGTCGTCCCCACGATCCCGCAACTAGGTTGGCCAGCCGCCGACATATCCGACTACAATAGGGTCGTCCCCACGACCCCGGGACTAGATTGGCCCGCCACCGTCATGTCCGACGACAATAGGGTCGTCCCCACGACCACGGGCCAAAGTTGCCCTGCCGCCGACATGTCCGACGACTATAGGGTCGTCCCCACTACCCCGGGCCAAAGCTGGCAAGCCGCCAACATGTCCGACGAATATAGGGTCGTCCCCACGACCCCGGGACTAGGTTGGCCCGCCGCCGACTTTTCCGACGACTATAGGGTCGTCTCCGCGACCCCGGGACTAGGTTGGCCAGCCGCCGACATGTCCGACGACTATAGGGTCGTCCCCGCGACCACGGGCCAAAGATGCCCTGCCGCCGACATGTCCGACGACTATAGGGTCGTCCCCACGACCCCGGGACTAGGTTGGCCCGCCGCCGACATGTCCGACGTCTATAGGGTCGTCTCCACGACCCCGGGACTAGGTTGGCCCGCCGCCGACATGTCCGACGACTATAGAGTCGTCCCCACGACCCCTGGACTAGGTTGGGCCGCCGCCGACTAGTCCGACGACTATAGGGTCGTCCCAACGACCCCGGGACTAGATTGGCCCGCCACCATCATGTCCGACGACTATAGGGACGTCCCCACGACCACGGGACTAGGTTGGCCCGCCGCCGACTTGTCCGACGACTATAGGGTCGTGCCTACCACCCCGGGACTAGGATGACCCGCCGCCGACTTTTCCGACGACTATAGGGTCGTCCCCACGAACACGGGACTACGTTGGCCAGTCACCGACATGTCCGACGACTATAGGGTCGCCCCCACGACCACGGGCCAAAGTTGCCCTGCCGCCGACATGTCCGACGACTATAGGGTCGTCCCCACGACCCCGGAGCTAGATTGTCCCGCCACCGTCATGTCCGACGACTATAGGGTCGGCCCCACGACCCCGGGACTGGGTTGGCCCGCCGCCGACTTGTACGACGACTATAGGGTCGTCCCTCCCTCTCCGGAACTAGGTTGGCCAGCCGCCGACATGTCCGACGACAATAGGGTCGTCCCCACGACCCCGGGACTAGATTGGCCCACCACCGTCATGTCCGACGACTACAGGGTCGTCCCCACGGCCCGGGGAATAGATTGGCCCACCACCGTCATGTCCGACGACAACAGGATCGTCCCCACGACCCCCGGGCTAGATTGCCCACCGTCATGTCCGACGACTATAGGGTCGTCTCCACGACCCCGGGCCAAAGTTGGCCAGCCGCCGACATGTCCGACGACTATAGGGTCGTCCCCACGAACCCCGGAATAGATTGACCCGCCACCGTCATGTCCGACGACTATAGGGTCGTCCCCACGACCCCGGGACTAGGTTGGCCCGCCGCCGACTTGTCCGACGACCATAGGGTCGTCCCTACGACCCTGGGCATACGTTGGCCCGCCGCCGACATGTCCGACGACTATAGGGTCGTCCCCACGAACCCCGGAATAGATTGACCCGCCACAGTCATGTCCGACGACTATTGGGTCGTCCCCACCACCCCGCGACTAGGTTGGCCCGCCGCCGACTTGTCCGACGCCTATAGGGTCGTCCCCACGACCCCGGGACTAGGTTGGCCCGCCGCCGACTTGTCCGACGACTATAGGGTCGTCCCTCCCACCCCGGAACTAGGTTGGCCAGCCGCCGACATGTCCGACGACTATAGGGCCGTCCCCACGACCACGGAGCTAGATTGGCCCGCCACCGTCATGTCCGACGACTATAGGGTCGTCCCCGCGACCACGGGCCAAAGTTGGTCAGCCGCCGACATGTGGGACGACTATTGGGTCGTCCCCATGACCCCGGGACTAGAGTGGCCCGCCACCGTCATGTCCGACGAGTATAGGGTCGTACCCACGACCCCGGGACTAGGTTGGCCAGCCGCCGACATGTCCGACGACAATAGGGTCGTCCCCACGACCCCGGGACTAGGTTGGCCCGCCGCCGACTTGTCCGACGACTATAGGGTCGTCCCCACGACCCCGGGACTAGATTGGCCCGCCACCATCATGTCCGACGATTATAGGGTCGTCCCCACTACCCCGGGACTAGATTGGCCCGCCACCGTCATTTCTGACGACTATAGGGTCGTCCCCACGACCCCGGGACTAGGTTGGCCCGCCGCCGACTTGTCCGACGACTATAGGGTCGTCCCTCCCACCCCGGATCTAGGTTGGCCAGCCGCCGACATGTCCGACGACTATAGGGCCGTCCCCACGACCACGGAGCTAGATTGGCCCGCCACCGTCATGTCCGACGACTATAGGGTCGTCCCCGCGACCACGGGCCAAAGTTGGTCAGCCGCCGACATGTGGGACGACTATTGGGTCGTCCCCATGACCCCGGGACTAGAGTGGCCCGCCACCGTCATGTCCGACGAGTATAGGGTCGTCCCCACGACCCCGGGACTAGATTGGCCCGCCACCGTCATGTCCGACGACTATAGGGTCGTCCCCACGACACCGGGACTAGGTTGGCCCGCCGCCGACTTGTCCGACGACTATAGGGTCGTCCCCACGACCCCGGGACTAGATTGGCCCGCCACCATCATGTCCGACGATTATAGGGTCGTCCCCACTACCCCGGGAATAGATTGGCCCGCCACCGTCATTTCCGACGACTATAGGGTCGTACCCACGACCCCGGGACTAGGTTGGCCAGCCGCCGACATGTCCGACGACTATAGGGCCGTCCCCACGACCACGGAGCTAGATTGGCCCGCCACCGTCATGTCCGACGACTATAGGGTCGTCCCCGCGACCACGGGCCAAAGTTGGTCAGCCGCCGACATGTGGGACGACTATTGGGTCGTCCCCATGACCCCGGGACTAGAGTGGTCCGCCACCGTCATGTCCGACGAGTATAGGGTCGTACCCACGACCCCGGGACTAGGTTGGCCAGCCGCCGACATGTCCGACGACAATAGGGTCGTCCCCACGACCGCGGGACTAGATTGGCCCACCACCGTCATGTCCGACGACTACAGGGTCGTCCCCACGGCCCCGGGAATAGATTGGCCCACCACCGTCATGTCCGACGACAACAGGATCGTCCCCACGACCCCGGGACTAGGTTGGCCCGCCGCCGACTTGTCCGACGATTATAGGGTCGTCCCTCCCACCCCGGGACTAGGTTGGCCCGCCGCTGACTTGTCCGACGACTATAGGGACGTCCCCACGACCACGGGCCAAAGTTGCCCAGACGCCGACATGTCCGACGACTATAGGCTCGCCCCCACTACCCCGGGACTATATTGGACCGCCACCGTCATGTCCGACGACTACAGGGTCGTCCCCACGACCCCGCGACTAGCTTGGCCCGCCGCCGACTTGTCCGACGCCTATAGGGTCGTCCCCACGACCCCGGGGCTAGATTGGCCAGCCGCCGACATGTCCGACGACTATTGTGTCGTCCCCACGACCCCGCGACTAGGTTGGCCCGCCGCCGACTTGTCCGACGCCTATAGGGTCGTCCCCACGACCCCGGGTCTAGATTGGCCCGCCACAATCATGTCCGACGACTATAGGGTCGTCCCCACCACCCCGCGACTAGGTTGGCCCGCCGCCGACTTGTCCGACGCCTATAGGGTCGTCCCCACGACCCCGGGGCTAGGTTGGCCCGCCGCCGACATGTCCGACGACTATAGGTTCGTCCCTACGACCCTGGGCATACGTTGGTCCGCCCCCGACATGTCCGACGACTATAGGGTCGTCCCCACGACCCTGGGCATACGTTGGCCCGCCGCCGACATGTCCGACGACTATAGGGTCGTCCCCACGATCCCGGGACTAGATTGGCCCACGACCGTCATGTCCGATGACTACAGGGTCGTCCCCACGGCCCCGGGAATAGATTGGCCCACCACCGTCATGTCCGACGACTATAGGGTCGGCCCCACGACCCCGGGACTGGGTTGGGCCGCCGCCGACTTGTCCGACGACTATAGGGTCGTCCCTCCCACCCCGGAACTAGGTTGGCCAGCCGCCGACATGTCCGACGACAATAGGGTCGTCCCCACGACCCCGGGACTAGATTGGCCCACCACCGTCATGTCCGGCGACTACAGGGTCGTCCCCACGGCAAGGGGAATAGATTGGCCCACCACCGTCATGTCCGACGACAACAGGTTCGTCCCCACGACCCCCGGGCTAGATTGCCCACCGTCATGTCCGACGACTATAGGGTCGTCTCCACGACCACGGGCCAAAGTTGGCCAGCCGCCGACATGTCCGACGACTATAGGGTCGTCCCCATGACCCCGGGACTAGAGTGGCCCGCCACCGTCATGTCCGACGAGTATAGGGTCGTGCCCACGACCCCGGGACTAGATTGGCCCGCCACCGTCATGTCCGACGACTATAGGGTCGGCCCCACGAACCCGGGACTGGGTTGGCCAGCCGCCGACATGTCCGACGACTATGGGGTCGTCCCCACGACCCCGGGACTAGATTGGCCCGCCACCGTCATGTCCGACGACTACAGGATCGTCCCCACGACCCCCGGACTAGATTGCCCCGCCACCATCATGTCCGACGATTATAGGGTCGTCCCCACCACCCCGCGACTAGGTTGGCCCGCCGCCGACTTGTCCGACGACTATAGGGCCGTCCCCACGACCCCGGGACTAGATTGGCCCGCCACCATCATGTCCGACGACTATAGGGTCGTCCCCACGACCCCGGGACTAGGTTGGCCCGCCGCCGACTTGTCCGACGCCTATAGGGTCGTCCCCACGACCCCGGGACTATGTTGGCCCGCCGCCGACTTGTCCGACGACTATAGGGTCGTCCCCACGACACCGGGACTAGGTTGGCCCGCCGCCGACTTGTCCGACGACTATAGGGTCGTCCCTCCCACCCCGGAACTAGGTTGGCCAGCCGCCGACATGTCCGACGACTATGGGGTCGTCCCTCCCACCCCGGAACAAGGGTTGGCCAGCCGCCGACATGTCCGACGACTATAGGGTCGTCCCCACGACCCCGGGGCTAGATTGGCCCGCCACCGTCATGTCCGACGACTATAGGGTCGTCCCCACGACCCCGGGACTATGTTGGCCCGCCGCCGACTTGTCCGACGACTATAGGGTCGTCTCCATGACCCCGGGACTAGGTTGGCCCGCCGCCGACTTGTCCGACGACTATAGGGTCGTCCCCACGGCCCCGGGACTAGATTGGCCCACCACCGTCATGTCCGACGACTACAGGGTCGTCCCCACGGCCCCGGGAATAGATTGGCCCACCACCGTCATGTCCGACGACTATAGGGTCGTCCCCACGCCCCCGGGACTAGGTTGGCCCGCCGCCGACATGTCCGACGACTATAGGGTCGTCCCCACGACCCCGGAGCTAGATTGGCCCGCCACCGCCATGTCCGACGTCTATAGGGTCGTGCCCGCGACCACGGGCCAAAGTTGGTCAGCCGCCGACATGTCCGACGACTACAGGGTCGTCCCCACGGCCCCGGGAATAGATTGGCCCACCACCGTCATGTCCGACGACAACAGGATCGTCTTCATGACCCCGGGACTAGGTTGGCCCGCCGCCGACTTGTCCGACGACTATAGGGTCGTCCCCACGATCCCGGGACCAGATTGGCCCGCCACCGTCATGTCCGACGATTATAGGGTCGTCCCCACGACCCCGGGACTAGGTTGGCTCGCCGCCGACTTGTCCGACGACTATAGGGTCGTCCCCACGACCGCGGGACTAGATTGGCCCACCATCGTCATGTCCGACGACTACAGGGTCGTCCCCACGGCCCCGGGAATAGATTGGCCCACCACCGTCATGTCCGACGACAACAGGATCGTCCCCACGACCCCGGGACTAGGTTGGCCCGCCGCCGACTTGTCCGACGATTATAGGGTCGTCCCTCCCACCCCGGGACTAGGTTGGCCCGCCGCTGACTTGTCCGACGACTATAGGGACGTCCCCACGACCACGGGCCAAAGTTGCCCAGCCGCCGACATGTCCGACGACTATAGGCTCGCCCCCACTACCCCGGGACTATATTGGACCGCCACCGTCATGTCCGACGACTACAGGGTCGTCCCCACGGCCCCGGGAATAGATTGGCCCACCACCGTCATGTCCGACGACTATAGGGTCGGCCCCACGACCCCGGGACTGGGTTGGCCCGCCGCCGACTTGTCCGACGACTATAGGGTCGTCCCTCCCACCCCGGAACTAGGTTGGCCAGCCGCCGACATGTCCGACGACAATAGGGTCGTCCCCACGACCCCGGGACTAGATTGGCCCACCACCGTCATGTCCGACGACAACAGGATCGTCCCCACGACCCCCGGGCTAGATTGCCCACCGTCATGTCCGACGACTATAGGGTCGTCTCCATGACCCCGGGACTAGGTTGGCCCGCCGCCGACTTGTCCGACGACTATAGGGTCGTCCCCACGACCCCGGGACTAGATTGGCCCGCCACCGTCATGTCCGACGACTATAGGGTCGTCCCCACGACCACGGGCCAAAGTTGGCCCGCCGCCGACTTGTCCGAGGACTATAGGGTCGTCCCCACGACCCCGGGACTAGATTGGCCCGCCACCATCATGTCCGACGATTATAGGGTCGTCCCCACTACCCCGCGACTAGGTTGGCCCGCCGCCGACTTGTCCGACGACTATAGGGTCCTCTCCACGACCCCGGGACTAGGTTGGCCCGCCGCCGAGTTGTCCGACGACTATAGGGTCGTCTTCATGACCCCGGGACTAGGTTGGCCCGCCGCCGACATGTCCGACACTATAGGGTCGTCTCCACGACCCCGGGACTAGGTTGGCCCGCCGCCGAGTTGTCCGACGACTATAGGGTCGTCCCCACGATCCCGCGACTAGGTTGGCCAGCCGCCAACATGTCCAACGACTATAGGGTCGTCCTCACGACCCCGGGACTAGGTTGGCCCGCCACCGCCATGTCCGACGACTATAGGGTCGTGCCCGCGACCACGGGCCAAAGTTGGTCAGCCGCCGACATGTCCGACGACTACAGGGTCGTCCCCACGGCCCCGGGAATAGACTGGCCCACCACCGTCATGTCCGACGACAACAGGATCGTCTTCATGACCCCGGGACTAGGTTGGCCCGCCGCCGACATGTCCGACACTATAGGGTCGTCTCCACGACCCCGGGACTAGGTTGGCCCGCCGCCGAGTTGTCCGACGACTATAGGGTCGTCCCCACGATCCCGCGACTAGGTTGGCCAGCCGCCAACATGTCCAACGACTATAGGGTCGTCCCCACGACCCCGGGACTAGGTTGGCCCGCCGCCGACTTGTCCGACGTCTATAGGGTCGTCCCCACGACCCCGGGGCTAGATTGGCCCGCCATCGTTATGTCCGACGACTATAGGTTCGTCCCTACGACCCTGGGCCAAAGTTGCCCAGCCGCCGGCATGTCCGAAGACTATAGGGTCGTCCCCACGACCCCCGGACTAGATTGCCCCGCCACCGTCGTGTCAGACGCCTATAGGGTCGTCTCCACGACCCCGGGACTAGGTTGGCCCGCCGCCGACTTGTCCGACGACTATAGGGTCATCCCTTACAGCCCGGAACTAGGTTGGCCAGCCGCCGACATGTCCGACGACTATAGGGCCGTCCCCACGACCCCGGAGCTAGATTCGCCCGCCACCGTCATGTCCGACGACTATAGGGTCGTACCCACGACCCCGGGACTAGATTGGCCCGCCACCGTCATGTCCGACGACTATAGGGTCGGCCCCACGACCCCGGGGCTGTGTTGGCCCGCCGCCGACTTGTCCGACGACTATAGGGTCGTCCCCACGACCCCGGAGCTAGATTCGCCCGCCACCGTCATGTCCGACGACTATAGGGTCGTACCCACGACCCCGGGACTAGATTGGCCCGCCACCGTCATGTCCGACGACTATAGGGTCGGCCCCACGACCCCGGGGCTGTGTTGGCCCGCCGCCGACATGTCCGACGACTATAGGGTCGTCCCCACGACCCCGGAGCTAGATTGGCCCGCCACCGTCATGTCCGACGACAACAGGATCGTCCCCACGACCCCGGGACTAGGTTGGCCCGCCGCCGACTTGTCCGACGATTATAGGGTCGTCCCTCCCACCCCGGGACTAGGTTGGCCCGCCGCTGACTTGTCCGACGACTATAGGGACGTCCCCACGACCACGGGCCAAAGTTGCCCAGCCGCCGACATGTCCGACGACTATAGGCTCGCCCCCACTACCCCGGGACTATATTGGACCGCCACCGTCATGTCCGACGACTACAGGGTCGTCCCCACGACCCCGCGACTAGCTTGGCCCGCCGCCGACTTGTCCGACGCCTATACGGTCGTCCCCACGACCCCGGGGCTAGATTGGCCAGCCGCCGACATGTCCGACGACTATTGTGCCGTCCCCACGACCCCGCGACTAGGTTGGCCCGCCGCCGACTTGTCCGACGCCTATAGGGTCGTCCCCACGACCCCGGGACTAGATTGGCCCGCCACAGTCATGTCCGGCGACTATAGGGTCGTCCCCACCACCCCGCGACTAGGTTGGCCCGCCGCCGACTTGTCCGACGCCTATAGGGTCGTCCCCACGACCGCGGGGCTAGATTGGCCAACCGCCGACATGTCCGACGACTATTGGGTCGTCCCCACGACCCCGGGGCTAGGTTGGCCCGCCGCCGACATGTCCGACGACTATAGGTTCGTCCCTACGACCCTGGGCATACGTTGGTCCGCCGCCGACATGTCCGACGACTATAGGGTCGTCCCCACGACCCTGGGCATACGTTGGCCCGCCGCCGACATGTCCGACGACTATAGGGTCGTCCCCACGATCCCGGGACTAGATTGGCCCACGACCGTCATGTCCGACGACTACAGGGTCGTCCCCACGGCCCCGGGAATAGATTGGCCCACCACCGTCATGTCCGACGACAACAGGATCGTCCCCACGACCCCCGGACTAGATTGCCCCGCCACCGTCATGTCAGACGCCTATAGGGTCGTCTCCACGACCCCGGGACTAGGTTGGCCCGCCGCCGACTTGTCCGACGACTATAGGGTCGTCCCCACGACCCCGGGACTAGATTGGCCCGCCACCGTCATGTCCGACGACTATAGGGTCGTCCCCACGACCACGGGCCAAAGTTGGCCCGCCGCCGACTTGTCCGAGGACTATAGGGTCGTCCCCACGACCCCGCGACTAGGTTGGCCCGCCGCCGACTTGTCCGACGACTATAGGGTCCTCTCCACGACCCCGGGACTAGGTTGGCCCGCCGCCGAGTTGTCCGACGACTATAGGGTCGTCTTCATGACCCCGGGACTAGGTTGGCCCGCCGCCGACATGTCCGACACTATAGGGTCGTCTCCACGACCCCGGGACTAGGTTGGCCCGCCGCCGAGTTGTCCGACGACTATAGGGTCGTCCCCACGATCCCGCGACTAGGTTGGCCAGCCGCCAACATGTCCAACGACTATAGGGTCGTCCTCACGACCCCGGGACTAGGTTGGCCCGCCACCGCCATGTCCGACGACTATAGGGTCGTGCCCGCGACCACGGGCCAAAGTTGGTCAGCCGCCGACATGTCCGACGACTACAGGGTCGTCCCCACGGCCCCGGGAATAGACTGGCCCACCACCGTCATGTCCGACGACAACAGGATCGTCTTCATGACCCCGGGACTAGGTTGGCCCGCCGCCGACATGTCCGACACTATAGGGTCGTCTCCACGACCCCGGGACTAGGTTGGCCCGCCGCCGAGTTGTCCGACGACTATAGGGTCGTCCCCACGATCCCGCGACTAGGTTGGCCAGCCGCCAACATGTCCAACGACTATAGGGTCGTCCCCACGACCCCGGGACTAGGTTGGCCCGCCGCCGACTTGTCCGACGTCTATAGGGTCGTCCCCACGACCCCGGGGCTAGATTGGCCCGCCATCGTTATGTCCGACGACTATAGGTTCGTCCCTACGACCCTGGGCCAAAGTTGCCCAGCCGCCGGCATGTCCGAAGACTATAGGGTCGTCCCCACGACCCCCGGACTAGATTGCCCCGCCACCGTCGTGTCAGACGCCTATAGGGTCGTCTCCACGACCCCGGGACTAGGTTGGCCCGCCGCCGACTTGTCCGACGACTATAGGGTCGTCCCCACGACCCCGGGACTAGATTGGCCCGCCACCGTCATGTCCGACGACTATAGGGTCGTCCCCACGACCCCGGGACTAGGTTGGCCCGCCGCCGACTTGTCCGACGACTATAGGGTCATCCCTTACAGCCCGGAACTAGGTTGGCCAGCCGCCGACATGTCCGACGACTATAGGGTCGTCCCCACGACCCCGGAGCTAGATTCGCCCGCCACCGTCATGTCCGACGACTATAGGGTCGTACCCACGACCCCGGGACTAGATTGGCCCGCCACCGTCATGTCCGACGACTATAGGGTCGGCCCCACGACCCCGGGGCTGTGTTGGCCCGCCGCCGACTTGTCCGACGACTATAGGGTCGTCCCCACGACCCTGGGCATACGTTGGCCCGCCGCCGACATGTCCGACGATTATAGGGTCGTCCCCACGATCCCGGGACTAGGTTGGCCAGCCGCCCACATGTCCGACGACAATAGGGTCGTCCCTCCCACCCCGGAACTAGGTTGGCCAGCCGCCGACATGTCCGACGACGATAGGGTCGTCCCCACGACCCCGGAGCTAGATTGGCCCGCCACCGTCATGTCCGACGACTATAGGGTCGGCCCCACGACCCCGGGACTGGGTTGGCCCGCCGCCGACTTGTCCGACGACTATAGGGTCGTCCCTCCCACCCCGGAACTAGGTTGGCCAGCCGCCGACATGTCCGACGACAATAGGGTCGTCCCCACGACCCCGGGACTAGATTGGCCCACCACCGTCATGTCCGACGACAACAGGATCGTCCCCACGACCCCCGGGCTAGATTGCCCACCGTCATGTCCGACGACTATAGGGTCGTCTCCATGACCCCGGGACTAGGTTGGCCCGCCGCCGAGTTGTCCGACGACTATAGGGTCGTCTTCATGACCCCGGGACTAGGTTGGCCCGCCGCCGACATGTCCGACACTATAGGGTCGTCTCCACGACCCCGGGACTAGGTTGGCCCGCCGCCGAGTTGTCCGACGACTATAGGGTCGTCCCCACGATCCCGCGACTAGGTTGGCCAGCCGCCAACATGTCCAACGACTATAGGGTCGTCCTCACGACCCCGGGACTAGGTTGGCCCGCCACCGCCATGTCCGACGACTATAGGGTCGTGCCCGCGACCACGGGCCAAAGTTGGTCAGCCGCCGACATGTCCGACGACTACAGGGTCGTCCCCACGGCCCCGGGAATAGATTGGCCCACCACCGTCATGTCCGACGACAACAGGATCGTCTTCATGACCCCGGGACTAGGTTGGCCCGCCGCCGACATGTCCGACACTATAGGGTCGTCTCCACGACCCCGGGACTAGGTTGGCCCGCCGCCGAGTTGTCCGACGACTATAGGGTCGTCCCCACGATCCCGCGACTAGGTTGGCCAGCCGCCAACATGTCCAACGACTATAGGGTCGTCCCCACGACCCCGGGACTAGGTTGGCCCGCCGCCGACTTGTCCGACGTCTATATGGTCGTCCCCACGACCCCGGGGCTAGATTGGCCCGCCATCGTTATGTCCGACGACTATAGGTTCGTCCCTACGACCCTGGGCGTACGTTGGCCCGCCGCCGACATGTCCGACGACTATAGGGTCGTCCCCACGATCCCGGGACTAGGTTGGCCAGCCACCGACTTGCCCGACGACTATAGGGTCGTCCCCACGACCACGGGCCAAAGTTGCCCAGCCGCCGGCATGTCCGAAGACTATAGGGTCGTCCCCACGACCCCCGGAATAGATTGACCCGCCACCGTCGTGTCCGACGACTATAGGGTCGTCCCCACGACCCCGGGGCTAGATTGGCCCGCCACCGTCATGTCCGACGACTATAGGGTCGTCCCCACGACCACGGGCCAAAGTTGGTCAGCCGCCGACATGTCCGACGACTATAGGGTCGTCTCCACGACCCCGGGACTAGGTTGGCCCGCCGCCGACTTGTCCGACGACTATAGGGACGTCCCCACGACCACGGGCCAAAGTTGGCCAGCCGCCGACATGTCCGACGACTATAGGGTCGTCCCCACGACCCCGGGACTAGATTGGCCCGCCACCGACATGTCCGGCGACTATAGGGTCGCCCCACGATCCCGGGACTAGGTTGGCCCGCCGCCGACTTGTCCGACGACTATAGGGTCGTCCCCACGACCCCGGGACTAGATTGGCCCGCCACCGACATGTCCGGCGACTATAGGGTCGCCCCACGATCCCGGGACTAGGTTGGCCCGCCACCGACATGTCCGGCGACTATAGGGTCGCCCCACGATCCCGGGACTAGGTTGGCCAGCCGCCGACATGTTCGACGACTATGGGGTCGTCCCCACGACCCCGCGACTAGATTGGCCCGCCACCGTCATGTCCGACGACTACAGGATCGTCCCCACGACCCCCGGACTAGATTGCCCCGCCACCGTCATGTCCGACGACTATAGGTTCGTGCCTACGACCCTGGGCATACGTTGGCCGGCCGCCAACATGTCCGACGACTATAGGGTCGTCCCCACTATCCCGCGACTAGGTTGGTCAGCCGCCGACATGTCCGACGACAATAGGGTCGTCCCCACGACCCCGGGACTAGATTGGCCCGCCACCATCATGTCCGACGACTATAGGGTCGTCCCCACGACCCCGGGACTAGGTTGGCCCGCCGCCGACTTGTCCGACGACTATAGGGTCGTCCCCACGACCCCGGGACTATGTTGGCCCGCCGCCGACTTGTCCGACGACTATAGGGTCGTCCCCACGACCCCGGGACTATGTTGGCCCGCCGCCGACTTGTCCGGCGACTATAGGGTCGCCCCACGATCCCGGGACTAGGTTGGCCAGCCGCCGACATGTTCGACGACTATGGGGTCGCCCCCATGACCCCGCGACTAGAATGGCCCGCCACCGTCATGTCCGACGACTACAGGATCGTTCCCACGACCCCCGGACTAGATTGCCCCGCCACCGTCATGTCTGACGACTATAGGGTCGTCCCCACGACCCCGGGACTAGATTGGCCCGCCACGGACATGTCCGGCGACTATAGGGTCGCCCCACGATCCCGGGACTAGGTTGGCCCGCCACCGACATGTCCGGCGACTATAGGGTCGCCCCACGATCCCGGGACTAGGTTGGCCAGCCGCCGACATGTTCGACGACTGTGGGGTCGTCCCCACGACCCCGCCACTAGATTGGCCCGCCACCGTCATGTCCGACGACTACAGGATCGTCCCCACGACCCCCGGACTAGATTGCCCCGCCACCGTCATGTCCGACGACTATAGGTTCGTGCCTACGACCCTGGGCATACGTTGGCCCGCCGCCAACATGTCCGACGACTATAGGGTCGTCCCCACTATCCCGCGACTAGGTTGGTCAGCCGCCGACATGTTCGACGACAATAGGGTCGTCCCCACGACCCCGGGACTAGATTGGCCCACCACCGTCATGTCCGACGACTACAGGATCGTCCCCACGACCCCCGGACTAGGTTGCCCCGCCACCATCATGTCCGACGATTATAGGGTCGTCCCCACCACCCCGCGACTAGGTTGGCCCGCCGCCGCCATGTCCGACGACTATAGGGTCGTGCCCGCGACCACGGGCCAAAGTTGGTCAGCCGCCGACATGTCCGACGACTATTGGGTCGTCCCCATGACCCCGGGTCTAGAGTGGCCCGCCACCGTCATGTCCGACGACTATAGGGTCGTACCCACGACCCCGGGACTAGATTGGCCCGCCACCGTCATGTCCGACGACTATAGGGTCGGCCCCACGACCCCGGGGCTGTGTTGGCCCGCCGCCGACATGTCCGACGACTATAGGGTCGTCCCCACGACCCCGGAGCTAGATTGGCCCGCCACCGTCATGTCCGACGACAACAGTATCGTCCCCACGACCCCGGGACTAGGTTGGCCCGCCGCCGACTTGTCCGACGTTTATAGGGTCGTCCCTCCCACCCCGGGACTAGGTTGGCCCGCCGCTGACTTGTCCGACGACTATAGGGACGTCCCCACGACCACGGGCCAAAGTTGCCCAGCCGCCGACATGTCCGACGACTATAGGCTCGCCCCCACTACCCCGGGACTATATTGGACCGCCACCGTCATGTCCGACGACTACAGGGTCGTCCCCACGACCCCGCGACTAGCTTGGCCCGCCGCCGACTTGTCCGACGCCTATAGGGTCGTCCCCACGACCCCGGGGCTAGATTGGCCAGCCGCCGACATGTCCGACGACTATTGTGCCGTCCCCACGACCCCGCGACTAGGTTGGCCCGCCGCCGACTTGTCCGACGCCTATAGGGTCGTCCCCACGACCCCGGGACTAGATTGGCCCGCCACAGTCATGTCCGGCGACTATAGGGTCGTCCCCACCACCCCGCGACTAGGTTGGCCCGCCGCCGACTTGTCCGACGCCTATAGGGTCGTCCCCACGACCGCGGGGCTAGATTGGCCAACCGCCGACATGTCCGACGACTATTGGGTCGTCCCCACGACCCCGGGGCTAGGTTGGCCCGCCGCCGACATGTCCGACGACTATAGGTTCGTCCCTACGACCCTGGGCATACGTTGGTCCGCCGCCGACATGTCCGACGACTATAGGGTCGTCCCCACGACCCTGGGCATACGTTGGCCCGCCGCCGACATGTCCGACGACTATAGGGTCGTCCCCACGATCCCGGGACTAGATTGGCCCACGACCGTCATGTCCGACGACTACAGGGTCGTCCCCACGGCCCCGGGAATAGATTGGCCCACCACCGTCATGTCCGACGACAACAGGATCGTCCCCACGCCCCCGGACTAGATTGCCCCGCCACCGTCATGTCAGACGCCTATAGGGTCGTCTCCACGACCCCGGGACTAGGTTGGCCCGCCGCCGACTTGTCCGACGACTATAGGGTCGTCCCCACGACCCCGGGACTAGATTGGCCCGCCACCGTCATGTCCGACGACTATAGGGTCGTCCCCACGACCCCGGGACTAGGTTGGCCCGCCGCCGACTTGTCCGACGACTATAGGGTCATCCCTCCCAGCCCGGAACTAGGTTGGCCAGCCGCCGACATGTCCGACGACTATAGGGTCGTCCCCACGACCCCGGAGCTAGATTGGCCCGCCACCGTCATGTCCGACGACTATAGGGTCGGCCCCACGACCCCGGGACTGGGTTGGCCCGCCGCCGACTTGTCCGACGACTATAGGGTCGTCCCTCCCACCCCGGAAATAGGTTGGCCAGCCGCCGACATGTCCGACGACAATAGGGTCGTCCCCACGACCCCGGGACTAGATTGGCCCACCACCGTCATGTCCGACGACAACAGGATCGTCCCCACGACCCCCGGGCTAGATTGCCCACCGTCATGTCCGACGACTATAGGGTCGTCTCCATGACCCCGGGACTAGGTTGGCCCGCCGCCGACTTGTCCGACGACTATAGGGTCGTCCCCACGACCCCGGGACTAGATTGGCCCGCCACCGTCATGTCCGACGACTATAGGGTCGTCCCCACGACCACGGGCCAAAGTTGGCCCGCCGCCGACTTGTCCGAGGACTATAGGGTCGTCCCCACGACCCCGGGACTAGATTGGCCCGCCACCATCATGTCCGACGATTATAGGGTCGTCCCCACTACCCCGCGACTAGGTTGGCCCGCCGCCGACTTGTCCGACGACTATAGGGTCCTCTCCACGACCCCGGGACTAGGTTGGCCCGCCGCCGAGTTGTCCGACGACTATAGGGTCGTCTTCATGACCCCGGGACTAGGTTGGCCCGCCGCCGACATGTCCGACACTATAGGGTCGTCTCCACGACCCCGGAGCTAGATTGGCCCGCCACCGTCATGTCCGACGACAACAGGATCGTCCCCACGCCCCCGGACTAGATTGCCCCGCCACCGTCATGTCAGACGCCTATAGGGTCGTCTCCACGACCCCGGGACTAGGTTGGCCAGCCGCCGACATGTCCGACGACTATAGGGTCGTCCCCACGACCCCGGAGCTAGATTGGCCCGCCACCGTCATGTCCGACGACTATAGGGTCGGCCCCACGACCCCGGGACTGGGTTGGCCCGCCGCCGACTTGTCCGACGACTATAGGGTCGTCCCTCCCACCCCGGAACTAGGTTGGCCAGCCGCCGACATGTCCGACGACAATAGGGTCGTCCCCACGACCCCGGGACTAGATTGGCCCACCACCGTCATGTCCGACGACAACAGGATCGTCCCCACGACCCCCGGGCTAGATTGCCCACCGTCATGTCCGACGACTATAGGGTCGTCTCCATGACCCCGGGACTAGGTTGGCCCGCCGCCGACTTGTCCGACGACTATAGGGTCGTCCCCACGACCCCGGGACTAGATTGGCCCGCCACCGTCATGTCCGACGACTATAGGGTCGTCCCCACGACCACGGGCCAAAGTTGGCCCGCCGCCGACTTGTCCGAGGACTATAGGGTCGTCCCCACGACCCCGGGACTAGATTGGCCCGCCACCATCATGTCCGACGATTATAGGGTCGTCCCCACTACCCCGCGACTAGGTTGGCCCGCCGCCGACTTGTCCGACGACTATAGGGTCCTCTCCACGACCCCGGGACTAGGTTGGCCCGCCGCCGAGTTGTCCGACGACTATAGGGTCGTCCCCACGATCCCGCGACTAGGTTGGCCAGCCGCCAACATGTCCAACGACTATAGGGTCGTCCCCACGACCCCGGGACTAGGTTGGCCCGCCGCCGACTTGTCCGACGTCTATAGGGTCCTCTCCACGACCCCGGGACTAGGTTGGCCCGCCGCCGAGTTGTCCGACGACTATAGGGTCGTCCCCACGATCCCGCGACTAGGTTGGCCAGCCGCCAACATGTCCAACGACTATAGGGTCGTCCTCACGACCCCGGGACTAGGTTGGCCCGCCACCGCCATGTCCGACGACTATAGGGTCGTGCCCGCGACCACGGGCCAATGTTGGTCAGCCGCCGACATGTCCGACGACTACAGGGTCGTCCCCACGGCCCCGGGAATAGACTGGCCCACCACCGTCATGTCCGACGACAACAGGATCGTCTTCATGACCCCGGGACTAGGTTGGCCCGCCGCCGACATGTCCGACACTATAGGGTCGTCTCCACGACCCCGGGACTAGGTTGGCCCGCCGCCGAGTTGTCCGACGACTATAGGGTCGTCCCCACGATCCCGCGACTAGGTTGGCCAGCCGCCAACATGTCCAACGACTATAGGGTCGTCCCCACGACCCCGGGACTAGGTTGGCCCGCCGCCGACTTGTCCGACGTCTATAGGGTCGTCCCCACGACCCCGGGGCTAGATTGGCCCGCCATCGTTATGTCCGACGACTATAGGTTCGTCCCTACGACCCTGGGCCAAAGTTGCCCAGCCGCCGGCATGTCCGAAGACTATAGGGTCGTCCTCACGACCCCCGGACTAGATTGCCCCGCCACCGTCGTGTCAGACACCTATAGGGTCGTCTCCACGACCCCGGGACTAGGTTGGCCCGCCGCCGACTTGTCCGACGACTATAGGGTCGTCCCCACGACCCCGGGACTAGATTGGCCCGCCACCGTCATGTCCGACGACTATAGGGTCGTCCCCACGACCCCGGGACTAGGTTGGCCCGCCGCCGACTTGTCCGACGACTATAGGGTCATCCCTTACAGCCCGGAACTAGGTTGGCCAGCCGCCGACATGTCCGACGACTATAGGGTCGTCCCCACGACCCCGGAGCTAGATTCGCCCGCCACCGTCATGTCCGACGACTATAGGGTCGTACCCACGACCCGGGACTAGATTGGCCCGCCACCGTCATGTCCGACGACTATAGGGTCGGCCCCACGACCCCGGGGCTGTGTTGGCCCGCCGCCGACTTGTCCGACGACTATAGGGTCGTCCCCACGACCCTGGGCATACGTTGGCCCGCCGCCGACATGTCCGACGATTATAGGGTCGTCCCCACGATCCCGGGACTAGGTTGGCCAGCCGCCCACATGTCCGACGACAATAGGGTCGTCCCTCCCACCCCGGAACTAGGTTGGCCAGCCGCCGACATGTCCGACGACTGTAGGGTCGTCCCCACGACCCCGGAGCTAGATTGGCCCGCCACCGTCATGTCCGACGACTATAGGGTCGGCCCCACGACCCCGGGACTGGGTTGGCCCGCCGCCGACTTGTCCGACGACTATAGGGTCGTCCCTCCCACCCCGGAACTAGGTTGGCCAGCCGCCGACATGTCCGACGACAATAGGGTCGTCCCCACGACCCCGGGACTAGATTGGCCCACCACCGTCATGTCCGACGACAACAGGATCGTCCCCACGACCCCCGGGCTAGATTGCCCACCGTCATGTCCGACGACTATAGGGTCGTCTCCATGACCCCGGGACTAGGTTGGCCCGCCGCCGAGTTGTCCGACGACTATAGGGTCGTCTTCATGACCCCGGGACTAGGTTGGCCCGCCGCCGACATGTCCGACACTATAGGGTCGTCTCCACGACCCCGGGACTAGGTTGGCCCGCCGCCGAGTTGTCCGACGACTATAGGGTCGTCCCCACGATCCCGCGACTAGGTTGGCCAGCCGCCAACATGTCCAACGACTATAGGGTCGTCCTCACGACCCCGGGACTAGGTTGGCCCGCCACCGCCATGTCCGACGACTATAGGGTCGTGCCCGCGACCACGGGCCAAAGTTGGTCAGCCGCCGACATGTCCGACGACTACAGGGTCGTCCCCACGGCCCCGGGAATAGATTGGCCCACCACCGTCATGTCCGACGACAACAGGATCGTCTTCATGACCCCGGGACTAGGTTGGCCCGCCGCCGACATGTCCGACACTATAGGGTCGTCTCCACGACCCCGGGACTAGGTTGGCCCGCCGCCGAGTTGTCCGACGACTATAGGGTCGTCCCCACGATCCCGCGACTAGGTTGGCCAGCCGCCAACATGTCCAACGACTATAGGGTCGTCCCCACGACCCCGGGACTAGGTTGGCCCGCCGCCGACTTGTCCGACGTCTATAGGGTCGTCCCCACGACCCCGGGGCTAGATTGGCCCGCCATCGTTATGTCCGACGACAATAGGTTCGTCCCTACGACCCTGGGCGTACGTTGGCCCGCCGCCGACATGTCCGACGACTATAGGGTCGTCCCCACGATCCCGGGACTAGGTTGGCCAGCCACCGACTTGCCCGACGACTATAGGGTCGTCCCCACGACCACGGGCCAAAGTTGCCCAGCCGCCGGCATGTCCGAAGACTATAGGGTCGTCCCCACGACCCCCGGAATAGATTGACCCGCCACCGTCGTGTCCGACGACTATAGGGTCGTCCCCACGACCCCGGGGCTAGATTGGCCCGCCACCGTCATGTCCGACGACTATAGGGTCGTCCCCACGACCACGGGCCAAAGTTGGTCAGCTGCCGACATGTCCGACGACTATAGGGTCGTCTCCACGACCCCGGGACTAGGTTGGCCCGCCGCCGACTTGTCCGACGACTATAGGGTCGCCCCACGATCCCGGGACTAGGTTGGCCCGCCGCCGACTTGTCCGACGACTATAGGGTCGTCCCCACGACCCCGGGACTAGATTGGCCCGCCACCGACATGTCCGGCGACTATAGGGTCGCCCCACGATCCCGGGACTAGGTTGGCCCGCCACCGACATGTCCGGCGACTATAGGGTCGCCCCACGATCCCGGGACTAGGTTGGCCAGCCGCCGACATGTTCGACGACTATGGGGTCGTCCCCACGACCCCGCGACTAGATTGGCCCGCCACCGTCATGTCCGACGACTACAGGATCGTCCCCACGACCCCCGGACTAGATTGCCCCGCCACCGTCATGTCCGACGACTATAGGTTCGTGCCTACGACCCTGGGCATACGTTGGCCGGCCGCCAACATGTCCGACGACTATAGGGTCGTCCCCACTATCCCGCGACTAGGTTGGTCAGCCGCCGACATGTCCGACGACAATAGGGTCGTCCCCACGACCCCGGGACTAGATTGGCCCGCCACCATCATGTCCGACGACTATAGGGTCGTCCCCACGACCCCGGGACTAGGTTGGCCCGCCGCCGACTTGTCCGACGACTATAGGGTCGTCCCCACGACCCCGGGACTATGTTGGCCCGCCGCCGACTTGTCCGACGACTATAGGGTCGTCCCCACGACCCCGGGACTATGTTGGCCCGCCGCCGACTTGTCCGGCGACTATAGGGTCGCCCCACGATCCCGGGACTAGGTTGGCCAGCCGCCGACATGTTCGACGACTATGGGGTCGCCCCCATGACCCCGCGACTAGAATGGCCCGCCACCGTCATGTCCGACGACTACAGGATCGTTCCCACGACCCCCGGACTAGATTGCCCCGCCACCGTCATGTCTGACGACTATAGGGTCGTCCCCACGACCCCGGGACTAGATTGGCCCGCCACGGACATGTCCGGCGACTATAGGGTCGCCCCACGATCCCGGGACTAGGATGGCCCGCCACCGACATGTCCGGCGACTATAGGGTCGCCCCACGATCCCGGGACTAGGTTGGCCAGCCGCCGACATGTTCGACGACTGTGGGGTCGTCCCCACGACCCCGCCACTAGATTGGCCCGCCACCGTCATGTCCGACGACTACAGGATCGTCCCCACGACCCCCGGACTAGATTGCCCCGCCACCGTCATGTCCGACGACTATAGGTTCGTGCCTACGACCCTGGGCATACGTTGGCCCGCCGCCAACATGTCCGACGACTATAGGGTCGTCCCCACTATCCCGCGACTAGGTTGGTCAGCCGCCGACATGTTCGACGACAATAGGGTCGTCCCCACGACCCCGGGACTAGATTGGCCCACCACCGTCATGTCCGACGACTACAGGATCGTCCCCACGACCCCCGGACTAGGTTGCCCCGCCACCATCATGTCCGACGATTATAGGGTCGTCCCCACCACCCCGCGACTAGGTTGGCCCGCCGCCGCCATGTCCGACGACTATAGGGTCGTGCCCGCGACCACGGGCCAAAGTTGGTCAGCCGCCGACATGTCCGACGACTATTGGGTCGTCCCCATGACCCCGGGGGCTAGAGTGGCCCGCCACCGTCATGTCCGACGACTATAGGGTCGTACCCACGACCCCGGGACTAGATTGGCCCGCCACCGTCATGTCCGACGACTATAGGGTCGGCCCCACGACCCCGGGGCTGTGTTGGCCCGCCGCCGACATGTCCGACGACAACAGGATCGTCCCCACGACCCCGGGACTAGGTTGGCCCGCCGCCGACTTGTCCGACGATTATAGGGTCGTCCCTCCCACCCCGGGACTAGGTTGGCCCGCCGCTGACTTGTCCGACGACTATAGGGACGTCCCCACGACCACGGGCCAAAGTTGCCCAGCCGCCGACATGTCCGACGACTATAGGCTCGCCCCCACTACCCCGGGACTATATTGGACCGCCACCGTCATGTCCGACGACTACAGGGTCGTCCCCACGACCCCGCGACTAGCTTGGCCCGCCGCCGACTTGTCCGACGCCTATAGGGTCGTCCCCACGACCCCGGGACTGGGTTGGCCCGCCGCCGACTTGTCCGACGACTATAGGGTCGTCCCTCCCACCCCGGAAATAGGTTGGCCAGCCGCCGACATGTCCGACGACAATAGGGTCGTCCCCACGACCCCGGGACTAGATTGGCCCACCACCGTCATGTCCGACGACAACAGGATCGTCCCCACGCCCCCGGACTAGATTGCCCCGCCACCGTCATGTCAGACGCCTATAGGGTCGTCTCCACGACCCCGGGACTAGGTTGGCCCGCCGCCGACTTGTCCGACGACTATAGGGTCGTCCCCACGACCCCGGGACTAGATTGGCCCGCCACCGTCATGTCCGACGACTATAGGGTCGTCCCCACGACCCCGGGACTAGGCTGGCCCGCCGCCGACTTGTCCGACGACTATAGGGTCATCCCTCCCAGCCCGGAACTAGGTTGGCCAGCCGCCGACATGTCCGACGACTATAGGGTCGTCCCCACGACCCCGGAGCTAGATTGGCCCGCCACCGTCATGTCCGACGACTATAGGGTCGGCCCCACGACCCCGGGACTGGGTTGGCCCGCCGCCGACTTGTCCGACGACTATAGGGTCGTCCCTCCCACCCCGGAAATAGGTTGGCCAGCCGCCGACATGTCCGACGACATGTCCGACGACAATAGGGTCGTCCCCACGACCCCGGGACTAGATTGGCCCACCACCGTCATGTCCGACGACAACAGGATCGTCCCCACGACCCCCGGGCTAGATTGCCCACCGTCATGTCCGACGACTATAGGGTCGTCTCCATGACCCCGGGACTAGGTTGGCCCGCCGCCGACTTGTCCGACGACTATAGGGTCGTCCCCACGACCCCGGGACTAGATTGGCCCGCCACCGTCATGTCCGACGACTATAGGGTCGTCCCCACGACCACGGGCCAAAGTTGGCCCGCCGCCGACTTGTCCGAGGACTATAGGGTCGTCCCCACGACCCCGGGACTAGATTGGCCCGCCACCATCATGTCCGACGATTATAGGGTCGTCCCCACTACCCCGCGACTAGGTTGGCCCGCCGCCGACTTGTCCGACGACTATAGGGTCCTCTCCACGACCCCGGGACTAGGTTGGCCCGCCGCCGAGTTGTCCGACGACTATAGGGTCGTCTTCATGACCCCGGGACTAGGTTGGCCCGCCGCCGACATGTCCGACACTATAGGGTCGTCTCCACGACCCCGGAGCTAGATTGGCCAGCCGCCGACATGTCCGACGACTATAGGGTCGTCCCCACGACCCCGGAGCTAGATTGGCCCGCCACCGTCATGTCCGACGACTATAGGGTCGGCCCCACGACCCCGGGACTGGGTTGGCCCGCCGCCGACTTGTCCGACGACTATGGGGTCGTCCCTCCCACCCCGGAACTAGGTTGGCCAGCCGCCGACATGTCCGACGACAATAGGGTCGTCCCCACGACCCCGGGACTAGATTGGCCCACCACCGTCATGTCCGACGACAACAGGATCGTCCCCACGACCCCCGGGCTAGATTGCCCACCGTCATGTCCGACGACTATAGGGTCGTCTCCATGACCCCGGGACTAGGTTGGCCCGCCGCCGACTTGTCCGACGACTATAGGGTCGTCCCCACGACCCCGGGACTAGATTGGCCCGCCACCGTCATGTCCGACGACTATAGGGTCGTCCCCACGACCACGGGCCAAAGTTGGCCCGCCGCCGACTTGTCCGAGGACTATAGGGTCGTCCCCACGACCCCGGGACTAGATTGGCCCGCCACCATCATGTCCGACGATTATAGGGTCGTCCCCACTACCCCGCGACTAGGTTGGCCCGCCGCCGACTTGTCCGACGACTATAGGGTCCTCTCCACGACCCCGGGACTAGGTTGGCCCGCCGCCGAGTTGTCCGACGACTATAGGGTCGTCTTCATGACCCCGGGACTAGGTTGGCCCGCCGCCGACATGTCCGACACTATAGGGTCGTCTCCACGACCCCGGGACTAGGTTGGCCCGCCGCCGAGTTGTCCGACGACTATAGGGTCGTCCCCACGATCCCGCGACTAGGTTGGCCAGCCGCCAACATGTCCAACGACTATAGGGTCGTCCTCACGACCCCGGGACTAGGTTGGCCCGCCACCGCCATGTCCGACGACTATAGGGTCGTGCCCGCGACCACGGGCCAAAGTTGGTCAGCCGCCGACATGTCCGACGACTACAGGGTCGTCCCCACGGCCCCGGGAATAGACTGGCCCACCACCGTCATGTCCGACGACAACAGGATCGTCTTCATGACCCCGGGACTAGGTTGGCCCGCCGCCGACATGTCCGACACTATAGGGTCGTCTCCACGACCCCGGGACTAGGTTGGCCCGCCGCCGAGTTGTCCGACGACTATAGGGTCGTCCCCACGATCCCGCGACTAGGTTGGCCAGCCGCCAACATGTCCAACGACTATAGGGTCGTCCCCACGACCCCGGGACTAGGTTGGCCCGCCGCCGACTTGTCCGACGTCTATAGGGTCGTCCCCACGACCCCGGGGCTAGATTGGCCCGCCATCGTTATGTCCGACGACTATAGGTTCGTCCCTACGACCCTGGGCCAAAGTTGCCCAGCCGCCGGCATGTCCGAAGACTATAGGGTCGTCCTCACGACCCCCGGACTAGATTGCCCCGCCACCGTCGTGTCAGACACCTATAGGGTCGTCTCCACGACCCCGGGACTAGGTTGGCCCGCCGCCGACTTGTCCGACGACTATAGGGTCGTCCCCACGACCCCGGGACTAGATTGGCCCGCCACCGTCATGTCCGACGACTATAGGGTCGTCCCCACGACCCCGGGACTAGGTTGGCCCGCCGCCGACTTGTCCGACGACTATAGGGTCATCCCTTACAGCCCGGAACTAGGTTGGCCAGCCGCCGACATGTCCGACGACTATAGGGTCGTCCCCACGACCCCGGAGCTAGATTCGCCCGCCACCGTCATGTCCGACGACTATAGGGTCGGCCCCACGACCCCGGGACTGGGTTGGCCCGCCGCCGACTTGTCCGACGACTATAGGGTCGTCCCTCCCACCCCGGAAATAGGTTGGCCAGCCGCCGACATGTCCGACGACATGTCCGACGACAATAGGGTCGTCCCCACGACCCCGGGACTAGATTGGCCCACCACCGTCATGTCCGACGACAACAGGATCGTCCCCACGACCCCCGGGCTAGATTGCCCACCGTCATGTCCGACGACTATAGGGTCGTCTCCATGACCCCGGGACTAGGTTGGCCCGCCGCCGACTTGTCCGACGACTATAGGGTCGTCCCCACGACCCCGGGACTAGATTGGCCCGCCACCGTCATGTCCGACGACTATAGGGTCGTCCCCACGACCACGGGCCAAAGTTGGCCCGCCGCCGACTTGTCCGAGGACTATAGGGTCGTCCCCACGACCCCGGGACTAGATTGGCCCGCCACCATCATGTCCGACGATTATAGGGTCGTCCCCACTACCCCGCGACTAGGTTGGCCCGCCGCCGACTTGTCCGACGACTATAGGGTCCTCTCCACGACCCCGGGACTAGGTTGGCCCGCCGCCGAGTTGTCCGACGACTATAGGGTCGTCTTCATGACCCCGGGACTAGGTTGGCCCGCCGCCGACATGTCCGACACTATAGGGTCGTCTCCACGACCCCGGAGCTAGATTGGCCAGCCGCCGACATGTCCGACGACTATAGGGTCGTCCCCACGACCCCGGAGCTAGATTGGCCCGCCACCGTCATGTCCGACGACTATAGGGTCGGCCCCACGACCCCGGGACTGGGTTGGCCCGCCGCCGACTTGTCCGACGACTATGGGGTCGTCCCTCCCACCCCGGAACTAGGTTGGCCAGCCGCCGACATGTCCGACGACAATAGGGTCGTCCCCACGACCCCGGGACTAGATTGGCCCACCACCGTCATGTCCGACGACAACAGGATCGTCCCCACGACCCCCGGGCTAGATTGCCCACCGTCATGTCCGACGACTATAGGGTCGTCTCCATGACCCCGGGACTAGGTTGGCCCGCCGCCGACTTGTCCGACGACTATAGGGTCGTCCCCACGACCCCGGGACTAGATTGGCCCGCCACCGTCATGTCCGACGACTATAGGGTCGTCCCCACGACCACGGGCCAAAGTTGGCCCGCCGCCGACTTGTCCGAGGACTATAGGGTCGTCCCCACGACCCCGGGACTAGATTGGCCCGCCACCATCATGTCCGACGATTATAGGGTCGTCCCCACTACCCCGCGACTAGGTTGGCCCGCCGCCGACTTGTCCGACGACTATAGGGTCCTCTCCACGACCCCGGGACTAGGTTGGCCCGCCGCCGAGTTGTCCGACGACTATAGGGTCGTCTTCATGACCCCGGGACTAGGTTGGCCCGCCGCCGACATGTCCGACACTATAGGGTCGTCTCCACGACCCCGGGACTAGGTTGGCCCGCCGCCGAGTTGTCCGACGACTATAGGGTCGTCCCCACGATCCCGCGACTAGGTTGGCCAGCCGCCAACATGTCCAACGACTATAGGGTCGTCCTCACGACCCCGGGACTAGGTTGGCCCGCCACTGCCATGTCCGACGACTATAGGGTCGTGCCCGCGACCACGGGCCAAAGTTGGTCAGCCGCCGACATGTCCGACGACTACAGGGTCGTCCCCACGGCCCCGGGAATAGACTGGCCCACCACCGTCATGTCCGACGACAACAGGATCGTCTTCATGACCCCGGGACTAGGTTGGCCCGCCGCCGACATGTCCGACACTATAGGGTCGTCTCCACGACCCCGGGACTAGGTTGGCCCGCCGCCGAGTTGTCCGACGACTATAGGGTCGTCCCCACGATCCCGCGACTAGGTTGGCCAGCCGCCAACATGTCCAACGACTATAGGGTCGTCCCCACGACCCCGGGACTAGGTTGGCCCGCCGCCGACTTGTC
Organism: Andrena fulva; assembly: GCA_946251845.1. Taxonomy (NCBI): domain Eukaryota; kingdom Metazoa; phylum Arthropoda; class Insecta; order Hymenoptera; family Andrenidae; genus Andrena; species Andrena fulva. Next base: position 156,678 of record CAMITZ010000148.1, on the reverse strand, counting down.
CGACGTCTATAGGGTCGTCCCCACGACCCCGGGGCTAGATTGGCCCGCCATCGTTATGTCCGACGACTATAGGTTCGTCCCTACGACCCTGGGCCAAAGTTGCCCAGCCGCCGGCATGTCCGAAGACTATAGGGTCGTCCTCACGACCCCCGGACTAGATTGCCCCGCCACCGTCGTGTCAGACACCTATAGGGTCGTCTCCACGACCCCGGGACTAGGTTGGCCCGCCGCCGACTTGTCCGACGACTATAGGGTCGTCCCCACGACCCCGGGACTAGATTGGCCCGCCACCGTCATGTCCGACGACTATAGGGTCGTCCCCACGACCCCGGGACTAGGTTGGCCCGCCGCCGACTTGTCCGACGACTATAGGGTCATCCCTTACAGCCCGGAACTAGGTTGGCCAGCCGCCGACATGTCCGACGACTATAGGGTCGTCCCCACGACCCCGGAGCTAGATTCGCCCGCCACCGTCATGTCCGACGACTATAGGGTCGTACCCACGACCCCGGGACTAGATTGGCCCGCCACCGTCATGTCCGACGACTATAGGGTCGGCCCCACGACCCCGGGGCTGTGTTGGCCCGCCGCCGACTTGTCCGACGACTATAGGGTCGTCCCCACGACCCTGGGCATACGTTGGCCCGCCGCCGACATGTCCGACGATTATAGGGTCGTCCCCACGATCCCGGGACTAGGTTGGCCAGCCGCCCACATGTCCGACGACAATAGGGTCGTCCCTCCCACCCCGGAACTAGGTTGGCCAGCCGCCGACATGTCCGACGACTATAGGGTCGTCCCCACGACCCCGGAGCTAGATTGGCCCGCCACCGTCATGTCCGACGACTATAGGGTCGGCCCCACGACCCCGGGACTGGGTTGGCCCGCCGCCGACTTGTCCGACGACTATAGGGTCGTCCCTCCCACCCCGGAACTAGGTTGGCCAGCCGCCGACATGTCCGACGACAATAGGGTCGTCCCCACGACCCCGGGACTAGATTGGCCCACCACCGTCATGTCCGACGACAACAGGATCGTCCCCACGACCCCCGGGCTAGATTGCCCACCGTCATGTCCGACGACTATAGGGTCGTCTCCATGACCCCGGGACTAGGTTGGCCCGCCGCCGAGTTGTCCGACGACTATAGGGTCGTCTTCATGACCCCGGGACTAGGTTGGCCCGCCGCCGACATGTCCGACACTATAGGGTCGTCTCCACGACCCCGGGACTAGGTTGGCCCGCCGCCGAGTTGTCCGACGACTATAGGGTCGTCCCCACGATCCCGCGACTAGGTTGGCCAGCCGCCAACATGTCCAACGACTATAGGGTCGTCCTCACGACCCCGGGACTAGGTTGGCCCGCCACCGCCATGTCCGACGACTATAGGGTCGTGCCCGCGACCACGGGCCAAAGTTGGTCAGCCGCCGACATGTCCGACGACTACAGGGTCGTCCCCACGGCCCCGGGAATAGATTGGCCCACCACCGTCATGTCCGACGACAACAGGATCGTCTTCATGACCCCGGGACTAGGTTGGCCCGCCGCCGACATGTCCGACACTATAGGGTCGTCTCCACGACCCCGGGACTAGGTTGGCCCGCCGCCGAGTTGTCCGACGACTATAGGGTCGTCCCCACGATCCCGCGACTAGGTTGGCCAGCCGCCAACATGTCCAACGACTATAGGGTCGTCCCCACGACCCCGGGACTAGGTTGGCCCGCCGCCGACTTGTCCGACGTCTATAGGGTCGTCCCCACGACCCCGGGGCTAGATTGGCCCGCCATCGTTATGTCCGACGACTATAGGTTCGTCCCTACGACCCTGGGCGTACGTTGGCCCGCCGCCGACATGTCCGACGACTATAGGGTCGTCCCCACGATCCCGGGACTAGGTTGGCCAGCCACCGACTTGCCCGACGACTATAGGGTCGTCCCCACGACCACGGGCCAAAGTTGCCCAGCCGCCGGCATGTCCGAAGACTATAGGGTCGTCCCCACGACCCCCGGAATAGATTGACCCGCCACCGTCGTGTCCGACGACTATAGGGTCGTCCCCACGACCCCGGGGCTAGATTGGCCCGCCACCGTCATGTCCGACGACTATAGGGTCGTCCCCACGACCACGGGCCAAAGTTGGTCAGCCGCCGACATGTCCGACGACTATAGGGTCGTCTCCACGACCCCGGGACTAGGTTGGCCCGCCGCCGACTTGTCCGACGACTATAGGGTCGCCCCACGATCCCGGGACTAGGTTGGCCCGCCGCCGACTTGTCCGACGACTATAGGGTCGTCCCCACGACCCCGGGACTAGATTGGCCCGCCACCGACATGTCCGGCGACTATAGGGTCGCCCCACGATCCCGGGACTAGGTTGGCCCGCCACCGACATGTCCGGCGACTATAGGGTCGCCCCACGATCCCGGGACTAGGTTGGCCAGCCGCCGACATGTTCGACGACTATGGGGTCGTCCCCACGACCCCGCGACTAGATTGGCCCGCCACCGTCATGTCCGACGACTACAGGATCGTCCCCACGACCCCCGGACTAGATTGCCCCGCCACCGTCATGTCCGACGACTATAGGTTCGTGCCTACGACCCTGGGCATACGTTGGCCGGCCGCCAACATGTCCGACGACTATAGGGTCGTCCCCACTATCCCGCGACTAGGTTGGTCAGCCGCCGACATGTCCGACGACAATAGGGTCGTCCCCACGACCCCGGGACTAGATTGGCCCGCCACCATCATGTCCGACGACTATAGGGTCGTCCCCACGACCCCGGGACTAGGTTGGCCCGCCGCCGACTTGTCCGACGACTATAGGGTCGTCCCCACGACCCCGGGACTATGTTGGCCCGCCGCCGACTTGTCCGACGACTATAGGGTCGTCCCCACGACCCCGGGACTATGTTGGCCCGCCGCCGACTTGTCCGGCGACTATAGGGTCGCCCCACGATCCCGGGACTAGGTTGGCCAGCCGCCGACATGTTCGACGACTATGGGGTCGCCCCCATGACCCCGCGACTAGAATGGCCCGCCACCGTCATGTCCGACGACTACAGGATCGTTCCCACGACCCCCGGACTAGATTGCCCCGCCACCGTCATGTCTGACGACTATAGGGTCGTCCCCACGACCCCGGGACTAGATTGGCCCGCCACGGACATGTCCGGCGACTATAGGGTCGCCCCACGATCCCGGGACTAGGATGGCCCGCCACCGACATGTCCGGCGACTATAGGGTCGCCCCACGATCCCGGGACTAGGTTGGCCAGCCGCCGACATGTTCGACGACTGTGGGGTCGTCCCCACGACCCCGCCACTAGATTGGCCCGCCACCGTCATGTCCGACGACTACAGGATCGTCCCCACGACCCCCGGACTAGATTGCCCCGCCACCGTCATGTCCGACGACTATAGGTTCGTGCCTACGACCCTGGGCATACGTTGGCCCGCCGCCAACATGTCCGACGACTATAGGGTCGTCCCCACTATCCCGCGACTAGGTTGGTCAGCCGCCGACATGTTCGACGACAATAGGGTCGTCCCCACGACCCCGGGACTAGATTGGCCCACCACCGTCATGTCCGACGACTACAGGATCGTCCCCACGACCCCCGGACTAGGTTGCCCCGCCACCATCATGTCCGACGATTATAGGGTCGTCCCCACCACCCCGCGACTAGGTTGGCCCGCCGCCGCCATGTCCGACGACTATAGGGTCGTGCCCGCGACCACGGGCCAAAGTTGGTCAGCCGCCGACATGTCCGACGACTATTGGGTCGTCCCCATGACCCCGGGGCTAGAGTGGCCCGCCACCGTCATGTCCGACGACTATAGGGTCGTACCCACGACCCCGGGACTAGATTGGCCCGCCACCGTCATGTCCGACGACTATAGGGTCGGCCCCACGACCCCGGGGCTGTGTTGGCCCGCCGCCGACATGTCCGACGACTATAGGGTCGTCCCCACGACCCCGGAGCTAGATTGGCCCGCCACCGTCATGTCCGACGACAACAGGATCGTCCCCACGACCCCGGGACTAGGTTGGCCCGCCGCCGACTTGTCCGACGATTATAGGGTCGTCCCTCCCACCCCGGGACTAGGTTGGCCCGCCGCTGACTTGTCCGACGACTATAGGGACGTCCCCACGACCACGGGCCAAAGTTGCCCAGCCGCCGACATGTCCGACGACTATAGGCTCGCCCCCACTACCCCGGGACTATATTGGACCGCCACCGTCATGTCCGACGACTACAGGGTCGTCCCCACGACCCCGCGACTAGCTTGGCCCGCCGCCGACTTGTCCGACGCCTATAGGGTCGTCCCCACGACCCCGGGACTGGGTTGGCCCGCCGCCGACTTGTCCGACGACTATAGGGTCGTCCCTCCCACCCCGGAAATAGGTTGGCCAGCCGCCGACATGTCCGACGACAATAGGGTCGTCCCCACGACCCCGGGACTAGATTGGCCCACCACCGTCATGTCCGACGACAACAGGATCGTCCCCACGCCCCCGGACTAGATTGCCCCGCCACCGTCATGTCAGACGCCTATAGGGTCGTCTCCACGACCCCGGGACTAGGTTGGCCCGCCGCCGACTTGTCCGACGACTATAGGGTCGTCCCCACGACCCCGGGACTAGATTGGCCCGCCACCGTCATGTCCGACGACTATAGGGTCGTCCCCACGACCCCGGGACTAGGCTGGCCCGCCGCCGACTTGTCCGACGACTATAGGGTCATCCCTCCCAGCCCGGAACTAGGTTGGCCAGCCGCCGACATGTCCGACGACTATAGGGTCGTCCCCACGACCCCGGAGCTAGATTGGCCCGCCACCGTCATGTCCGACGACTATAGGGTCGGCCCCACGACCCCGGGACTGGGTTGGCCCGCCGCCGACTTGTCCGACGACTATAGGGTCGTCCCTCCCACCCCGGAAATAGGTTGGCCAGCCGCCGACATGTCCGACGACAATAGGGTCGTCCCCACGACCCCGGGACTAGATTGGCCCACCACCGTCATGTCCGACGACAACAGGATCGTCCCCACGACCCCCGGGCTAGATTGCCCACCGTCATGTCCGACGACTATAGGGTCGTCTCCATGACCCCGGGACTAGGTTGGCCCGCCGCCGACTTGTCCGACGACTATAGGGTCGTCCCCACGACCCCGGGACTAGATTGGCCCGCCACCGTCATGTCCGACGACTATAGGGTCGTCCCCACGACCACGGGCCATAGTTGGCCCGCCGCCGACTTGTCCGAGGACTATAGGGTCGTCCCCACGACCCCGGGACTAGATTGGCCCGCCACCATCATGTCCGACGATTATAGGGTCGTCCCCACTACCCCGCGACTAGGTTGGCCCGCCGCCGACTTGTCCGACGACTATAGGGTCCTCTCCACGACCCCGGGACTAGGTTGGCCCGCCGCCGAGTTGTCCGACGACTATAGGGTCGTCTTCATGACCCCGGGACTAGGTTGGCCCGCCGCCGACATGTCCGACACTATAGGGTCGTCTCCACGACCCCGGAGCTAGATTGGCCCGCCACCGTCATGTCCGACGACAACAGGATCGTCCCCACGCCCCCGGACTAGATTGCCCCGCCACCGTCATGTCAGACGCCTATAGGGTCGTCTCCACGACCCCGGGACTAGGTTGGCCAGCCGCCGACATGTCCGACGACTATAGGGTCGTCCCCACGACCCCGGAGCTAGATTGGCCCGCCACCGTCATGTCCGACGACTATAGGGTCGGCCCCACGACCCCGGGACTGGGTTGGCCCGCCGCCGACTTGTCCGACGACTATAGGGTCGTCCCTCCCACCCCGGAACTAGGTTGGCCAGCCGCCGACATGTCCGACGACAATAGGGTCGTCCCCACGACCCCGGGACTAGATTGGCCCACCACCGTCATGTCCGACGACAACAGGATCGTCCCCACGACCCCCGGGCTAGATTGCCCACCGTCATGTCCGACGACTATAGGGTCGTCTCCATGACCCCGGGACTAGGTTGGCCCGCCGCCGACTTGTCCGACGACTATAGGGTCGTCCCCACGACCCCGGGACTAGATTGGCCCGCCACCGTCATGTCCGACGACTATAGGGTCGTCCCCACGACCACGGGCCAAAGTTGGCCCGCCGCCGACTTGTCCGAGGACTATAGGGTCGTCCCCACGACCCCGGGACTAGATTGGCCCGCCACCATCATGTCCGACGATTATAGGGTCGTCCCCACTACCCCGCGACTAGGTTGGCCCGCCGCCGACTTGTCCGACGACTATAGGGTCCTCTCCACGACCCCGGGACTAGGTTGGCCCGCCGCCGAGTTGTCCGACGACTATAGGGTCGTCTTCATGACCCCGGGACTAGGTTGGCCCGCCGCCGACATGTCCGACACTATAGGGTCGTCTCCACGACCCCGGGACTAGGTTGGCCCGCCGCCGAGTTGTCCGACGACTATAGGGTCGTCCCCACGATCCCGCGACTAGGTTGGCCAGCCGCCAACATGTCCAACGACTATAGGGTCGTCCTCACGACCCCGGGACTAGGTTGGCCCGCCACCGCCATGTCCGACGACTATAGGGTCGTGCCCGCGACCACGGGCCAAAGTTGGTCAGCCGCCGACATGTCCGACGACTACAGGGTCGTCCCCACGGCCCCGGGAATAGACTGGCCCACCACCGTCATGTCCGACGACAACAGGATCGTCTTCATGACCCCGGGACTAGGTTGGCCCGCCGCCGACATGTCCGACACTATAGGGTCGTCTCCACGACCCCGGGACTAGGTTGGCCCGCCGCCGAGTTGTCCGACGACTATAGGGTCGTCCCCACGATCCCGCGACTAGGTTGGCCAGCCGCCAACATGTCCAACGACTATAGGGTCGTCCCCACGACCCCGGGACTAGGTTGGCCCGCCGCCGACTTGTCCGACGTCTATAGGGTCGTCCCCACGACCCCGGGGCTAGATTGGCCCGCCATCGTTATGTCCGACGACTATAGGTTCGTCCCTACGACCCTGGGCCAAAGTTGCCCAGCCGCCGGCATGTCCGAAGACTATAGGGTCGTCCTCACGACCCCCGGACTAGATTGCCCCGCCACCGTCGTGTCAGACACCTATAGGGTCGTCTCCACGACCCCGGGACTAGGTTGGCCCGCCGCCGACTTGTCCGACGACTATAGGGTCGTCCCCACGACCCCGGGACTAGATTGGCCCGCCACCGTCATGTCCGACGACTATAGGGTCGTCCCCACGACCCCGGGACTAGGTTGGCCCGCCACCGTCATGTCCGACGACTATAGGGTCGGCCCCACGACCCCGGGACTGGGTTGGCCCGCCGCCGACTTGTCCGACGACTATAGGGTCGTCCCTCCCACCCCGGAAATAGGTTGGCCAGCCGCCGACATGTCCGACGACAATAGGGTCGTCCCCACGACCCCGGGACTAGATTGGCCCACCACCGTCATGTCCGACGACAACAGGATCGTCCCCACGACCCCCGGGCTAGATTGCCCACCGTCATGTCCGACGACTATAGGGTCGTCTCCATGACCCCGGGACTAGGTTGGCCCGCCGCCGACTTGTCCGACGACTATAGGGTCGTCCCCACGACCCCGGGACTAGATTGGCCCGCCACCGTCATGTCCGACGACTATAGGGTCGTCCCCACGACCACGGGCCAAAGTTGGCCCGCCGCCGACTTGTCCGAGGACTATAGGGTCGTCCCCACGACCCCGGGACTAGATTGGCCCGCCACCATCATGTCCGACGATTATAGGGTCGTCCCCACTACCCCGCGACTAGGTTGGCCCGCCGCCGACTTGTCCGACGACTATAGGGTCCTCTCCACGACCCCGGGACTAGGTTGGCCCGCCGCCGAGTTGTCCGACGACTATAGGGTCGTCTTCATGACCCCGGGACTAGGTTGGCCCGCCGCCGACATGTCCGACACTATAGGGTCGTCTCCACGACCCCGGAGCTAGATTGGCCCGCCACCGTCATGTCCGACGACAACAGGATCGTCCCCACGCCCCCGGACTAGATTGCCCCGCCACCGTCATGTCAGACGCCTATAGGGTCGTCTCCACGACCCCGGGACTAGGTTGGCCAGCCGCCGACATGTCCGACGACTATAGGGTCGTCCCCACGACCCCGGAGCTAGATTGGCCCGCCACCGTCATGTCCGACGACTATAGGGTCGGCCCCACGACCCCGGGACTGGGTTGGCCCGCCGCCGACTTGTCCGACGACTATAGGGTCGTCCCTCCCACCCCGGAACTAGGTTGGCCAGCCGCCGACATGTCCGACGACAATAGGGTCGTCCCCACGACCCCGGGACTAGATTGGCCCACCACCGTCATGTCCGACGACAACAGGATCGTCCCCACGACCCCCGGGCTAGATTGCCCACCGTCATGTCCGACGACTATAGGGTCGTCTCCATGACCCCGGGACTAGGTTGGCCCGCCGCCGACTTGTCCGACGACTATAGGGTCGTCCCCACGACCCCGGGACTAGATTGGCCCGCCACCGTCATGTCCGACGACTATAGGGTCGTCCCCACGACCACGGGCCAAAGTTGGCCCGCCGCCGACTTGTCCGAGGACTATAGGGTCGTCCCCACGACCCCGGGACTAGATTGGCCCGCCACCATCATGTCCGACGATTATAGGGTCGTCCCCACTACCCCGCGACTAGGTTGGCCCGCCGCCGACTTGTCCGACGACTATAGGGTCCTCTCCACGACCCCGGGACTAGGTTGGCCCGCCGCCGAGTTGTCCGACGACTATAGGGTCGTCTTCATGACCCCGGGACTAGGTTGGCCCGCCGCCGACATGTCCGACACTATAGGGTCGTCTCCACGACCCCGGGACTAGGTTGGCCCGCCGCCGAGTTGTCCGACGACTATAGGGTCGTCCCCACGATCCCGCGACTAGGTTGGCCAGCCGCCAACATGTCCAACGACTATAGGGTCGTCCTCACGACCCCGGGACTAGGTTGGCCCGCCACCGCCATGTCCGACGACTATAGGGTCGTGCCCGCGACCACGGGCCAAAGTTGGTCAGCCGCCGACATGTCCGACGACTACAGGGTCGTCCCCACGGCCCCGGGAATAGACTGGCCCACCACCGTCATGTCCGACGACAACAGGATCGTCTTCATGACCCCGGGACTAGGTTGGCCCGCCGCCGACATGTCCGACACTATAGGGTCGTCTCCACGACCCCGGGACTAGGTTGGCCCGCCGCCGAGTTGTCCGACGACTATAGGGTCGTCCCCACGATCCCGCGACTAGGTTGGCCAGCCGCCAACATGTCCAACGACTATAGGGTCGTCCCCACGACCCCGGGACTAGGTTGGCCCGCCGCCGACTTGTCCGACGTCTATAGGGTCGTCCCCACGACCCCGGGGCTAGATTGGCCCGCCATCGTTATGTCCGACGACTATAGGTTCGTCCCTACGACCCTGGGCCAAAGTTGCCCAGCCGCCGGCATGTCCGAAGACTATAGGGTCGTCCTCACGACCCCCGGACTAGATTGCCCCGCCACCGTCGTGTCAGACACCTATAGGGTCGTCTCCACGACCCCGGGACTAGGTTGGCCCGCCGCCGACTTGTCCGACGACTATAGGGTCGTCCCCACGACCCCGGGACTAGATTGGCCCGCCACCGTCATGTCCGACGACTATAGGGTCGTCCCCACGACCCCGGGACTAGGTTGGCCCGCCGCCGACTTGTCCGACGACTATAGGGTCATCCCTTACAGCCCGGAACTAGGTTGGCCAGCCGCCGACATGTCCGACGACTATAGGGTCGTCCCCACGACCCCGGAGCTAGATTCGCCCGCCACCGTCATGTCCGACGACTATAGGGTCGTACCCACGACCCCGGGACTAGATTGGCCCGCCACCGTCATGTCCGACGACTATAGGGTCGGCCCCACGACCCCGGGGCTGTGTTGGCCCGCCGCCGACTTGTCCGACGACTATAGGGTCGTCCCCACGACCCTGGGCATACGTTGGCCCGCCGCCGACATGTCCGACGATTATAGGGTCGTCCCCACGATCCCGGGACTAGGTTGGCCAGCCGCCCACATGTCCGACGACAATAGGGTCGTCCCTCCCACCCCGGAACTAGGTTGGCCAGCCGCCGACATGTCCGACGACTATAGGGTCGTCCCCACGACCCCGGAGCTAGATTGGCCCGCCACCGTCATGTCCGACGACTATAGGGTCGGCCCCACGACCCCGGGACTGGGTTGGCCCGCCGCCGACTTGTCCGACGACTATAGGGTCGTCCCTCCCACCCCGGAACTAGGTTGGCCAGCCGCCGACATGTCCGACGACAATAGGGTCGTCCCCACGACCCCGGGACTAGATTGGCCCACCACCGTCATGTCCGACGACAACAGGATCGTCCCCACGACCCCCGGGCTAGATTGCCCACCGTCATGTCCGACGACTATAGGGTCGTCTCCATGACCCCGGGACTAGGTTGGCCCGCCGCCGAGTTGTCCGACGACTATAGGGTCGTCTTCGTGACCCCGGGACTAGGTTGGCCCGCCGCCGACATGTCCGACACTATAGGGTCGTCTCCACGACCCCGGGACTAGGTTGGCCCGCCGCCGAGTTGTCCGACGACTATAGGGTCGTCCCCACGATCCCGCGACTAGGTTGGCCAGCCGCCAACATGTCCAACGACTATAGGGTCGTCCTCACGACCCCGGGACTAGGTTGGCCCGCCACCGCCATGTCCGACGACTATAGGGTCGTGCCCGCGACCACGGGCCAAAGTTGGTCAGCCGCCGACATGTCCGACGACTACAGGGTCGTCCCCACGGCCCCGGGAATAGATTGGCCCACCACCGTCATGTCCGACGACAACAGGATCGTCTTCATGACCCCGGGACTAGGTTGGCCCGCCGCCGACATGTCCGACACTATAGGGTCGTCTCCACGACCCCGGGACTAGGTTGGCCCGCCGCCGAGTTGTCCGACGACTATAGGGTCGTCCCCACGATCCCGCGACTAGGTTGGCCAGCCGCCAACATGTCCAACGACTATAGGGTCGACCCCACGACCCCGGGACTAGGTTGGCCCGCCGCCGACTTGTCCGACGTCTATAGGGTCGTCCCCACGACCCCGGGGCTAGATTGGCCCGCCATCGTTATGTCCGACGACTATAGGTTCGTCCCTACGACCCTGGGCGTACGTTGGCCCGCCGCCGACATGTCCGACGACTATAGGGTCGTCCCCACGATCCCGGGACTAGGTTGGCCAGCCACCGACTTGCCCGACGACTATAGGGTCGTCCCCACGACCACGGGCCAAAGTTGCCCAGCCGCCGGCATGTCCGAAGACTATAGGGTCGTCCCCACGACCCCCGGAATAGATTGACCCGCCACCGTCGTGTCCGACGACTATAGGGTCGTCCCCACGACCCCGGGGCTAGATTGGCCCGCCACCGTCATGTCCGACGACTATAGGGTCGTCCCCACGACCACGGGCCAAAGTTGGTCAGCCGCCGACATGTCCGACGACTATAGGGTCGTCTCCACGACCCCGGGACTAGGTTGGCCCGCCGCCGACTTGTCCGACGACTATAGGGTCGCCCCACGATCCCGGGACTAGGTTGGCCCGCCGCCGACTTGTCCGACGACTATAGGGTCGTCCCCACGACCCCGGGACTAGATTGGCCCGCCACCGACATGTCCGGCGACTATAGGGTCGCCCCACGATCCCGGGACTAGGTTGGCCCGCCACCGACATGTCCGGCGACTATAGGGTCGCCCCACGATCCCGGGACTAGGTTGGCCAGCCGCCGACATGTTCGACGACTATGGGGTCGTCCCCACGACCCCGCGACTAGATTGGCCCGCCACCGTCATGTCCGACGACTACAGGATCGTCCCCACGACCCCCGGACTAGATTGCCCCGCCACCGTCATGTCCGACGACTATAGGTTCGTGCCTACGACCCTGGGCATACGTTGGCCGGCCGCCAACATGTCCGACGACTATAGGGTCGTCCCCACTATCCCGCGACTAGGTTGGTCAGCCGCCGACATGTCCGACGACAATAGGGTCGTCCCCACGACCCCGGGACTAGATTGGCCCGCCACCATCATGTCCGACGACTATAGGGTCGTCCCCACGACCCCGGGACTAGGTTGGCCCGCCGCCGACTTGTCCGACGACTATAGGGTCGTCCCCACGACCCCGGGACTATGTTGGCCCGCCGCCGACTTGTCCGACGACTATAGGGTCGTCCCCACGACCCCGGGACTATGTTGGCCCGCCGCCGACTTGTCCGGCGACTATAGGGTCGCCCCACGATCCCGGGACTAGGTTGGCCAGCCGCCGACATGTTCGACGACTATGGGGTCGCCCCCATGACCCCGCGACTAGAATGGCCCGCCACCGTCATGTCCGACGACTACAGGATCGTTCCCACGACCCCCGGACTAGATTGCCCCGCCACCGTCATGTCTGACGACTATAGGGTCGTCCCCACGACCCCGGGACTAGATTGGCCCGCCACGGACATGTCCGGCGACTATAGGGTCGCCCCACGATCCCGGGACTAGGATGGCCCGCCACCGACATGTCCGGCGACTATAGGGTCGCCCCACGATCCCGGGACTAGGTTGGCCAGCCGCCGACATGTTCGACGACTGTGGGGTCGTCCCCACGACCCCGCCACTAGATTGGCCCGCCACCGTCATGTCCGACGACTACAGGATCGTCCCCACGACCCCCGGACTAGATTGCCCCGCCACCGTCATGTCCGACGACTATAGGTTCGTGCCTACGACCCTGGGCATACGTTGGCCCGCCGCCAACATGTCCGACGACTATAGGGTCGTCCCCACTATCCCGCGACTAGGTTGGTCAGCCGCCGACATGTTCGACGACAATAGGGTCGTCCCCACGACCCCGGGACTAGATTGACCCACCACCGTCATGTCCGACGACTACAGGATCGTCCCCACGACCCCCGGACTAGGTTGCCCCGCCACCATCATGTCCGACGATTATAGGGTCGTCCCCACCACCCCGCGACTAGGTTGGCCCGCCGCCGCCATGTCCGACGACTATAGGGTCGTGCCCGCGACCACGGGCCAAAGTTGGTCAGCCGCCGACATGTCCGACGACTATTGGGTCGTCCCCATGACCCCGGGGCTAGAGTGGCCCGCCACCGTCATGTCCGACGACTATAGGGTCGTACCCACGACCCCGGGACTAGATTGGCCCGCCACCGTCATGTCCGACGACTATAGGGTCGGCCCCACGACCCCGGGGCTGTGTTGGCCCGCCGCCGACATGTCCGACGACTATAGGGTCGTCCCCACGACCCCGGAGCTAGATTGGCTCGCCACCGTCATGTCCGACGACAACAGGATCGTCCCCACGACCCCGGGACTAGGTTGGCCCGCCGCCGACTTGTCCGACGATTATAGGGTCGTCCCTCCCACCCCGGGACTAGGTTGGCCCGCCGCTGACTTGTCCGACGACTATAGGGACGTCCCCACGACCACGGGCCAAAGTTGCCCAGCCGCCGACATGTCCGACGACTATAGGCTCGCCCCCACTACCCCGGGACTATATTGGACCGCCACCGTCATGTCCGACGACTACAGGGTCGTCCCCACGACCCCGCGACTAGCTTGGCCCGCCGCCGACTTGTCCGACGCCTATAGGGTCGTCCCCACGACCCCGGGACTGGGTTGGCCCGCCGCCGACTTGTCCGACGACTATAGGGTCGTCCCTCCCACCCCGGAAATAGGTTGGCCAGCCGCCGACATGTCCGACGACAATAGGGTCGTCCCCACGACCCCGGGACTAGATTGGCCCACCACCGTCATGTCCGACGACAACAGGATCGTCCCCACGCCCCCGGACTAGATTGCCCCGCCACCGTCATGTCAGACGCCTATAGGGTCGTCTCCACGACCCCGGGACTAGGTTGGCCCGCCGCCGACTTGTCCGACGACTATAGGGTCGTCCCCACGACCCCGGGACTAGATTGGCCCGCCACCGTCATGTCCGACGACTATAGGGTCGTCCCCACGACCCCGGGACTAGGCTGGCCCGCCGCCGACTTGTCCGACGACTATAGGGTCATCCCTCCCAGCCCGGAACTAGGTTGGCCAGCCGCCGACATGTCCGACGACTATAGGGTCGTCCCCACGACCCCGGAGCTAGATTGGCCCGCCACCGTCATGTCCGACGACTATAGGGTCGGCCCCACGACCCCGGGACTGGGTTGGCCCGCCGCCGACTTGTCCGACGACTATAGGGTCGTCCCTCCCACCCCGGAAATAGGTTGGCCAGCCGCCGACATGTCCGACGACAATAGGGTCGTCCCCACGACCCCGGGACTAGATTGGCCCACCACCGTCATGTCCGACGACAACAGGATCGTCCCCACGACCCCCGGGCTAGATTGCCCACCGTCATGTCCGACGACTATAGGGTCGTCTCCATGACCCCGGGACTAGGTTGGCCCGCCGCCGACTTGTCCGACGACTATAGGGTCGTCCCCACGACCCCGGGACTAGATTGGCCCGCCACCGTCATGTCCGACGACTATAGGGTCGTCCCCATGACCACGGGCCAAAGTTGGCCCGCCGCCGACTTGTCCGAGGACTATAGGGTCGTCCCCACGACCCCGGGACTAGATTGGCCCGCCACCATCATGTCCGACGATTATAGGGTCGTCCCCACTACCCCGCGACTAGGTTGGCCCGCCGCCGACTTGTCCGACGACTATAGGGTCCTCTCCACGACCCCGGGACTAGGTTGGCCCGCCGCCGAGTTGTCCGACGACTATAGGGTCGTCTTCATGACCCCGGGACTAGGTTGGCCCGCCGCCGACATGTCCGACACTATAGGGTCGTCTCCACGACCCCGGAGCTAGATTGGCCCGCCACCGTCATGTCCGACGACAACAGGATCGTCCCCACGCCCCCGGACTAGATTGCCCCGCCACCGTCATGTCAGACGCCTATAGGGTCGTCTCCACGACCCCGGGACTAGGTTGGCCAGCCGCCGACATGTCCGACGACTATAGGGTCGTCCCCACGACCCCGGAGCTAGATTGGCCCGCCACCGTCATGTCCGACGACTATAGGGTCGGCCCCACGACCCCGGGACTGGGTTGGCCCGCCGCCGACTTGTCCGACGACTATAGGGTCGTCCCTCCCACCCCGGAACTAGGTTGGCCAGCCGCCGACATGTCCGACGACAATAGGGTCGTCCCCACGACCCCGGGACTAGATTGGCCCACCACCGTCATGTCCGACGACAACAGGATCGTCCCCACGACCCCCGGGCTAGATTGCCCACCGTCATGTCCGACGACTATAGGGTCGTCTCCATGACCCCGGGACTAGGTTGGCCCGCCGCCGACTTGTCCGACGACTATAGGGTCGTCCCCACGACCCCGGGACTAGATTGGCCCGCCACCGTCATGTCCGACGACTATAGGGTCGTCCCCACGACCACGGGCCAAAGTTGGCCCGCCGCCGACTTGTCCGAGGACTATAGGGTCGTCCCCACGACCCCGGGACTAGATTGGCCCGCCACCATCATGTCCGACGATTATAGGGTCGTCCCCACTACCCCGCGACTAGGTTGGCCCGCCGCCGACTTGTCCGACGACTATAGGGTCCTCTCCACGACCCCGGGACTAGGTTGGCCCGCCGCCGAGTTGTCCGACGACTATAGGGTCGTCTTCATGACCCCGGGACTAGGTTGGCCCGCCGCCGACATGTCCGACACTATAGGGTCGTCTCCACGACCCCGGGACTAGGTTGGCCCGCCGCCGAGTTGTCCGACGACTATAGGGTCGTCCCCACGATCCCGCGACTAGGTTGGCCAGCCGCCAACATGTCCAACGACTATAGGGTCGTCCTCACGACCCCGGGACTAGGTTGGCCCGCCACCGCCATGTCCGACGACTATAGGGTCGTGCCCGCGACCACGGGCCAAAGTTGGTCAGCCGCCGACATGTCCGACGACTACAGGGTCGTCCCCACGGCCCCGGGAATAGACTGGCCCACCACCGTCATGTCCGACGACAACAGGATCGTCTTCATGACCCCGGGACTAGGTTGGCCCGCCGCCGACATGTCCGACACTATAGGGTCGTCTCCACGACCCCGGGACTAGGTTGGCCCGCCGCCGAGTTGTCCGACGACTATAGGGTCGTCCCCACGATCCCGCGACTAGGTTGGCCAGCCGCCAACATGTCCAACGACTATAGGGTCGTCCCCACGACCCCGGGACTAGGTTGGCCCGCCGCCGACTTGTCCGACGTCTATAGGGTCGTCCCCACGACCCCGGGGCTAGATTGGCCCGCCATCGTTATGTCCGACGACTATAGGTTCGTCCCTACGACCCTGGGCCAAAGTTGCCCAGCCGCCGGCATGTCCGAAGACTATAGGGTCGTCCTCACGACCCCCGGACTAGATTGCCCCGCCACCGTCGTGTCAGACACCTATAGGGTCGTCTCCACGACCCCGGGACTAGGTTGGCCCGCCGCCGACTTGTCCGACGACTATAGGGTCGTCCCCACGACCCCGGGACTAGATTGGCCCGCCACCGTCATGTCCGACGACTATAGGGTCGTCCCCACGACCCCGGGACTAGGTTGGCCCGCCGCCGACTTGTCCGACGACTATAGGGTCATCCCTTACAGCCCGGAACTAGGTTGGCCAGCCGCCGACATGTCCGACGACTATAGGGTCGTCCCCACGACCCCGGAGCTAGATTCGCCCGCCACCGTCATGTCCGACGACTATAGGGTCGTACCCACGACCCCGGGACTAGATTGGCCCGCCACCGTCATGTCCGACGACTATAGGGTCGGCCCCACGACCCCGGGGCTGTGTTGGCCCGCCGCCGACTTGTCCGACGACTATAGGGTCGTCCCCACGACCCTGGGCATACGTTGGCCCGCCGCCGACATGTCCGACGATTATAGGGTCGTCCCCACGATCCCGGGACTAGGTTGGCCAGCCGCCCACATGTCCGACGACAATAGGGTCGTCCCTCCCACCCCGGAACTAGGTTGGCCAGCCGCCGACATGTCCGACGACTATAGGGTCGTCCCCACGACCCCGGAGCTAGATTGGCCCGCCACCGTCATGTCCGACGACTATAGGGTCGGCCCCACGACCCCGGGACTGGGTTGGCCCGCCGCCGACTTGTCCGACGACTATAGGGTCGTCCCTCCCACCCCGGAACTAGGTTGGCCAGCCGCCGACATGTCCGACGACAATAGGGTCGTCCCCACGACCCCGGGACTAGATTGGCCCACCACCGTCATGTCCGACGACAACAGGATCGTCCCCACGACCCCCGGGCTAGATTGCCCACCGTCATGTCCGACGACTATAGGGTCGTCTCCATGACCCCGGGACTAGGTTGGCCCGCCGCCGAGTTGTCCGACGGCTATAGGGTCGTCTTCATGACCCCGGGACTAGGTTGGCCCGCCGCCGACATGTCCGACACTATAGGGTCGTCTCCACGACCCCGGGACTAGGTTGGCCCGCCGCCGAGTTGTCCGACGACTATAGGGTCGTCCCCACGATCCCGCGACTAGGTTGGCCAGCCGCCAACATGTCCAACGACTATAGGGTCGTCCTCACGACCCCGGGACTAGGTTGGCCCGCCACCGCCATGTCCGACGACTATAGGGTCGTGCCCGCGACCACGGGCCAAAGTTGGTCAGCCGCCGACATGTCCGACGACTACAGGGTCGTCCCCACGGCCCCGGGAATAGATTGGCCCACCACCGTCATGTCCGACGACAACAGGATCGTCTTCATGACCCCGGGACTAGGTTGGCCCGCCGCCGACATGTCCGACACTATAGGGTCGTCTCCACGACCCCGGGACTAGGTTGGCCCGCCGCCGAGTTGTCCGACGACTATAGGGTCGTCCCCACGATCCCGCGACTAGGTTGGCCAGCCGCCAACATGTCCAACGACTATAGGGTCGACCCCACGACCCCGGGACTAGGTTGGCCCGCCGCCGACTTGTCCGACGTCTATAGGGTCGTCCCCACGACCCCGGGGCTAGATTGGCCCGCCATCGTTATGTCCGACGACTATAGGTTCGTCCCTACGACCCTGGGCGTACGTTGGCCCGCCGCCGACATGTCCGACGACTATAGGGTCGTCCCCACGATCCCGGGACTAGGTTGGCCAGCCACCGACTTGCCCGACGACTATAGGGTCGTCCCCACGACCACGGGCCAAAGTTGCCCAGCCGCCGGCATGTCCGAAGACTATAGGGTCGTCCCCACGACCCCCGGAATAGATTGACCCGCCACCGTCGTGTCCGACGACTATAGGGTCGTCCCCACGACCCCGGGGCTAGATTGGCCCGCCACCGTCATGTCCGACGACTATAGGGTCGTCCCCACGACCACGGGCCAAAGTTGGTCAGCCGCCGACATGTCCGACGACTATAGGGTCGTCTCCACGACCCCGGGACTAGGTTGGCCCGCCGCCGACTTGTCCGACGACTATAGGGTCGCCCCACGATCCCGGGACTAGGTTGGCCCGCCGCCGACTTGTCCGACGACTATAGGGTCGTCCCCACGACCCCGGGACTAGATTGGCCCGCCACCGACATGTCCGGCGACTATAGGGTCGCCCCACGATCCCGGGACTAGGTTGGCCCGCCACCGACATGTCCGGCGACTATAGGGTCGCCCCACGATCCCGGGACTAGGTTGGCCAGCCGCCGACATGTTCGACGACTATGGGGTCGTCCCCACGACCCCGCGACTAGATTGGCCCGCCACCGTCATGTCCGACGACTACAGGATCGTCCCCACGACCCCCGGACTAGATTGCCCCGCCACCGTCATGTCCGACGACTATAGGTTCGTGCCTACGACCCTGGGCATACGTTGGCCGGCCGCCAACATGTCCGACGACTATAGGGTCGTCCCCACTATCCCGCGACTAGGTTGGTCAGCCGCCGAAATGTCCGACGACAATAGGGTCGTCCCCACGACCCCGGGACTAGATTGGCCCGCCACCATCATGTCCGACGACTATAGGGTCGTCCCCACGACCCCGGGACTAGGTTGGCCCGCCGCCGACTTGTCCGACGACTATAGGGTCGTCCCCACGACCCCGGGACTATGTTGGCCCGCCGCCGACTTGTCCGACGACTATAGGGTCGTCCCCACGACCCCGGGACTATGTTGGCCCGCCGCCGACTTGTCCGGCGACTATAGGGTCGCCCCACGATCCCGGGACTAGGTTGGCCAGCCGCCGACATGTTCGACGACTATGGGGTCGCCCCCACGACCCCCGGACTAGGTTGCCCCGCCACCATCATGTCCGACGATTATAGGGTCGTCCCCACCACCCCGCGACTAGGTTGGCCCGCCGCCGCCATGTCCGACGACTATAGGGTCGTGCCCGCGACCACGGGCCAAAGTTGGCCAGCCGCCGACATGTCCGACGACTATTGGGTCGTCCCCATGACCCCGGGGCTAGAGTGGCCCGCCACCGTCATGTCCGACGACTATAGGGTCGTACCCACGACCCCGGGACTAGATTGGCCCGCCACCGTCATGTCCGACGACTATAGGGTCGGCCCCACGACCCCGGGGCTGTGTTGGCCCGCCGCCGACATGTCCGACGACTATAGGGTCGTCCCCACGACCCCGGAGCTAGATTGGCTCGCCACCGTCATGTCCGACGACAACAGGATCGTCCCCACGACCCCGGGACTAGGTTGGCCCGCCGCCGACTTGTCCGACGATTATAGGGTCGTCCCTCCCACCCCGGGACTAGGTTGGCCCGCCGCTGACTTGTCCGACGACTATAGGGACGTCCCCACGACCACGGGCCAAAGTTGCCCAGCCGCCGACATGTCCGACGACTATAGGCTCGCCCCCACTACCCCGGGACTATATTGGACCGCCACCGTCATGTCCGACGACTACAGGGTCGTCCCCACGACCCCGCGACTAGCTTGGCCCGCCGCCGACTTGTCCGACGCCTATAGGGTCGTCCCCACGACCCCGGGACTGGGTTGGCCCGCCGCCGACTTGTCCGACGACTATAGGGTCGTCCCTCCCACCCCGGAAATAGGTTGGCCAGCCGCCGACATGTCCGACGACAATAGGGTCGTCCCCACGACCCCGGGACTAGATTGGCCCACCACCGTCATGTCCGACGACAACAGGATCGTCCCCACGCCCCCGGACTAGATTGCCCCGCCACCGTCATGTCAGACGCCTATAGGGTCGTCTCCACGACCCCGGGACTAGGTTGGCCCGCCGCCGACTTGTCCGACGACTATAGGGTCGTCCCCACGACCCCGGGACTAGATTGGCCCGCCACCGTCATGTCCGACGACTATAGGGTCGTCCCCACGACCCCGGGACTAGGCTGGCCCGCCGCCGACTTGTCCGACGACTATAGGGTCATCCCTCCCAGCCCGGAACTAGGTTGGCCAGCCGCCGACATGTCCGACGACTATAGGGTCGTCCCCACGACCCCGGAGCTAGATTGGCCCGCCACCGTCATGTCCGACGACTATAGGGTCGGCCCCACGACCCCGGGACTGGGTTGGCCCGCCGCCGACTTGTCCGACGACTATAGGGTCGTCCCTCCCACCCCGGAAATAGGTTGGCCAGCCGCCGACATGTCCGACGACAATAGGGTCGTCCCCACGACCCCGGGACTAGATTGGCCCACCACCGTCATGTCCGACGACAACAGGATCGTCCCCACGACCCCCGGGCTAGATTGCCCACCGTCATGTCCGACGACTATAGGGTCGTCTCCATGACCCCGGGACTAGGTTGGCCCGCCGCCGACTTGTCCGACGACTATAGGGTCGTCCCCACGACCCCGGGACTAGATTGGCCCGCCACCGTCATGTCCGACGACTATAGGGTCGTCCCCATGACCACGGGCCAAAGTTGGCCCGCCGCCGACTTGTCCGAGGACTATAGGGTCGTCCCCACGACCCCGGGACTAGATTGGCCCGCCACCATCATGTCCGACGATTATAGGGTCGTCCCCACTACCCCGCGACTAGGTTGGCCCGCCGCCGACTTGTCCGACGACTATAGGGTCCTCTCCACGACCCCGGGACTAGGTTGGCCCGCCGCCGAGTTGTCCGACGACTATAGGGTCGTCTTCATGACCCCGGGACTAGGTTGGCCCGCCGCCGACATGTCCGACACTATAGGGTCGTCTCCACGACCCCGGAGCTAGATTGGCCCGCCACCGTCATGTCCGACGACAACAGGATCGTCCCCACGCCCCCGGACTAGATTGCCCCGCCACCGTCATGTCAGACGCCTATAGGGTCGTCTCCACGACCCCGGGACTAGGTTGGCCAGCCGCCGACATGTCCGACGACTATAGGGTCGTCCCCACGACCCCGGAGCTAGATTGGCCCGCCACCGTCATGTCCGACGACTATAGGGTCGGCCCCACGACCCCGGGACTGGGTTGGCCCGCCGCCGACTTGTCCGACGACTATAGGGTCGTCCCTCCCACCCCGGAACTAGGTTGGCCAGCCGCCGACATGTCCGACGACAATAGGGTCGTCCCCACGACCCCGGGACTAGATTGGCCCACCACCGTCATGTCCGACGACAACAGGATCGTCCCCACGACCCCCGGGCTAGATTGCCCACCGTCATGTCCGACGACTATAGGGTCGTCTCCATGACCCCGGGACTAGGTTGGCCCGCCGCCGACTTGTCCGACGACTATAGGGTCGTCCCCACGACCCCGGGACTAGATTGGCCCGCCACCGTCATGTCCGACGACTATAGGGTCGTCCCCACGACCACGGGCCAAAGTTGGCCCGCCGCCGACTTGTCCGAGGACTATAGGGTCGTCCCCACGACCCCGGGACTAGATTGGCCCGCCACCATCATGTCCGACGATTATAGGGTCGTCCCCACTACCCCGCGACTAGGTTGGCCCGCCGCCGACTTGTCCGACGACTATAGGGTCCTCTCCACGACCCCGGGACTAGGTTGGCCCGCCGCCGAGTTGTCCGACGACTATAGGGTCGTCTTCATGACCCCGGGACTAGGTTGGCCCGCCGCCGACATGTCCGACACTATAGGGTCGTCTCCACGACCCCGGGACTAGGTTGGCCCGCCGCCGAGTTGTCCGACGACTATAGGGTCGTCCCCACGATCCCGCGACTAGGTTGGCCAGCCGCCAACATGTCCAACGACTATAGGGTCGTCCTCACGACCCCGGGACTAGGTTGGCCCGCCACCGCCATGTCCGACGACTATAGGGTCGTGCCCGCGACCACGGGCCAAAGTTGGTCAGCCGCCGACATGTCCGACGACTACAGGGTCGTCCCCACGGCCCCGGGAATAGACTGGCCCACCACCGTCATGTCCGACGACAACAGGATCGTCTTCATGACCCCGGGACTAGGTTGGCCCGCCGCCGACATGTCCGACACTATAGGGTCGTCTCCACGACCCCGGGACTAGGTTGGCCCGCCGCCGAGTTGTCCGACGACTATAGGGTCGTCCCCACGATCCCGCGACTAGGTTGGCCAGCCGCCAACATGTCCAACGACTATAGGGTCGTCCCCACGACCCCGGGACTAGGTTGGCCCGCCGCCGACTTGTCCGACGTCTATAGGGTCGTCCCCACGACCCCGGGGCTAGATTGGCCCGCCATCGTTATGTCCGACGACTATAGGTTCGTCCCTACGACCCTGGGCCAAAGTTGCCCAGCCGCCGGCATGTCCGAAGACTATAGGGTCGTCCTCACGACCCCCGGACTAGATTGCCCCGCCACCGTCGTGTCAGACACCTATAGGGTCGTCTCCACGACCCCGGGACTAGGTTGGCCCGCCGCCGACTTGTCCGACGACTATAGGGTCGTCCCCACGACCCCGGGACTAGATTGGCCCGCCACCGTCATGTCCGACGACTATAGGGTCGTCCCCACGACCCCGGGACTAGGTTGGCCCGCCGCCGACTTGTCCGACGACTATAGGGTCATCCCTTACAGCCCGGAACTAGGTTGGCCAGCCGCCGACATGTCCGACGACTATAGGGTCGTCCCCACGACCCCGGAGCTAGATTCGCCCGCCACCGTCATGTCCGACGACTATAGGGTCGTACCCACGACCCCGGGACTAGATTGGCCCGCCACCGTCATGTCCGACGACTATAGGGTCGGCCCCACGACCCCGGGGCTGTGTTGGCCCGCCGCCGACTTGTCCGACGACTATAGGGTCGTCCCCACGACCCTGGGCATACGTTGGCCCGCCGCCGACATGTCCGACGATTATAGGGTCGTCCCCACGATCCCGGGACTAGGTTGGCCAGCCGCCCACATGTCCGACGACAATAGGGTCGTCCCTCCCACCCCGGAACTAGGTTGGCCAGCCGCCGACATGTCCGACGACTATAGGGTCGTCCCCACGACCCCGGAGCTAGATTGGCCCGCCACCGTCATGTCCGACGACTATAGGGTCGGCCCCACGACCCCGGGACTGGGTTGGCCCGCCGCCGACTTGTCCGACGACTATAGGGTCGTCCCTCCCACCCCGGAACTAGGTTGGCCAGCCGCCGACATGTCCGACGACAATAGGGTCGTCCCCACGACCCCGGGACTAGATTGGCCCACCACCGTCATGTCCGACGACAACAGGATCGTCCCCACGACCCCCGGGCTAGATTGCCCACCGTCATGTCCGACGACTATAGGGTCGTCTCCATGACCCCGGGACTAGGTTGGCCCGCCGCCGAGTTGTCCGACGGCTATAGGGTCGTCTTCATGACCCCGGGACTAGGTTGGCCCGCCGCCGACATGTCCGACACTATAGGGTCGTCTCCACGACCCCGGGACTAGGTTGGCCCGCCGCCGAGTTGTCCGACGACTATAGGGTCGTCCCCACGATCCCGCGACTAGGTTGGCCAGCCGCCAACATGTCCAACGACTATAGGGTCGTCCTCACGACCCCGGGACTAGGTTGGCCCGCCACCGCCATGTCCGACGACTATAGGGTCGTGCCCGCGACCACGGGCCAAAGTTGGTCAGCCGCCGACATGTCCGACGACTACAGGGTCGTCCCCACGGCCCCGGGAATAGATTGGCCCACCACCGTCATGTCCGACGACAACAGGATCGTCTTCATGACCCCGGGACTAGGTTGGCCCGCCGCCGACATGTCCGACACTATAGGGTCGTCTCCACGACCCCGGGACTAGGTTGGCCCGCCGCCGAGTTGTCCGACGACTATAGGGTCGTCCCCACGATCCCGCGACTAGGTTGGCCAGCCGCCAACATGTCCAACGACTATAGGGTCGACCCCACGACCCCGGGACTAGGTTGGCCCGCCGCCGACTTGTCCGACGTCTATAGGGTCGTCCCCACGACCCCGGGGCTAGATTGGCCCGACATCGTTATGTCCGACGACTATAGGTTCGTCCCTACGACCCTGGGCGTACGTTGGCCCGCCGCCGACATGTCCGACGACTATAGGGTCGTCCCCACGATCCCGGGACTAGGTTGGCCAGCCACCGACTTGCCCGACGACTATAGGGTCGTCCCCACGACCACGGGCCAAAGTTGCCCAGCCGCCGGCATGTCCGAAGACTATAGGGTCGTCCCCACGACCCCCGGAATAGATTGACCCGCCACCGTCGTGTCCGACGACTATAGGGTCGTCCCCACGACCCCGGGGCT
Source organism: Andrena fulva (assembly GCA_946251845.1). NCBI lineage: Eukaryota > Metazoa > Arthropoda > Insecta > Hymenoptera > Andrenidae > Andrena > Andrena fulva. The sequence continues at coordinate 131,953 of CAMITZ010000148.1, read as the reverse complement.
AGATTGGCCCGCCACCGTCATGTCCGACGACTATAGGGTCGTCCCCACGACCACGGGCCAAAGTTGGTCAGCCGCCGACATGTCCGACGACTATAGGGTCGTCTCCACGACCCCGGGACTAGGTTGGCCCGCCGCCGACTTGTCCGACGACTATAGGGTCGCCCCACGATCCCGGGACTAGGTTGGCCCGCCGCCGACTTGTCCGACGACTATAGGGTCGTCCCCACGACCCCGGGACTAGATTGGCCCGCCACCGACATGTCCGGCGACTATAGGGTCGCCCCACGATCCCGGGACTAGGTTGGCCCGCCACCGACATGTCCGGCGACTATAGGGTCGCCCCACGATCCCGGGACTAGGTTGGCCAGCCGCCGACATGTTCGACGACTATGGGGTCGTCCCCACGACCCCGCGACTAGATTGGCCCGCCACCGTCATGTCCGACGACTACAGGATCGTCCCCACGACCCCCGGACTAGATTGCCCCGCCACCGTCATGTCCGACGACTATAGGTTCGTGCCTACGACCCTGGGCATACGTTGGCCGGCCGCCAACATGTCCGACGACTATAGGGTCGTCCCCACTATCCCGCGACTAGGTTGGTCAGCCGCCGAAATGTCCGACGACAATAGGGTCGTCCCCACGACCCCGGGACTAGATTGGCCCGCCACCATCATGTCCGACGACTATAGGGTCGTCCCCACGACCCCGGGACTAGGTTGGCCCGCCGCCGACTTGTCCGACGACTATAGGGTCGTCCCCACGACCCCGGGACTATGTTGGCCCGCCGCCGACTTGTCCGACGACTATAGGGTCGTCCCCACGACCCCGGGACTATGTTGGCCCGCCGCCGACTTGTCCGGCGACTATAGGGTCGCCCCACGATCCCGGGACTAGGTTGGCCAGCCGCCGACATGTTCGACGACTATGGGGTCGCCCCCATGACCCCGCGACTAGAATGGCCCGCCACCGTCATGTCCGACGACTACAGGATCGTTCCCACGACCCCCGGACTAGATTGCCCCGCCACCGTCATGTCTGACGACTATAGGGTCGTCCCCACGACCCCGGGACTAGATTGGCCCGCCACGGACATGTCCGGCGACTATAGGGTCGCCCCACGATCCCGGGACTAGGTTGGCCCGCCACCGACATGTCCGGCGACTATAGGGTCGCCCCACGATCCCGGGACTAGGTTGGCCAGCCGCCGACATGTTCGACGACTGTGGGGTCGTCCCCACGACCCCGCCACTAGATTGGCCCGCCACCGTCATGTCCGACGACTACAGGATCGTCCCCACGACCCCCGGACTAGATTGCCCCGCCACCGTCATGTCCGACGACTATAGGTTCGTGCCTACGACCCTGGGCATACGTTGGCCCGCCGCCAACATGTCCGACGACTATAGGGTCGTCCCCACTATCCCGGGACTAGATTGGCCCACCACCGTCATGTCCGACGACTACAGGATCGTCCCCACGACCCCCGGACTAGATTGCCCCGCCACCGTCATGTCTGACGACTATAGGGTCGTCCCCACGACCCCGGGACTAGATTGGCCCGCCACGGACATGTCCGGCGACTATAGGGTCGCCCCACGATCCCGGGACTAGGTTGGCCCGCCACCGACATGTCCGGCGACTATAGGGTCGCCCCACGATCCCGGGACTAGGTTGGCCCGCCACCGACATGTCCGGCGACTATAGGGTCGCCCCACGATCCCGGGACTAGGTTGGCCAGCCGCCGACATGTTCGACGACAATAGGGTCGTCCCCACGACCCCGGGACTAGATTGGCCCACCACCGTCATGTCCGACGACTACAGGATCGTCCCCACGACCCCCGGACTAGGTTGCCCCGCCACCATCATGTCCGACGATTATAGGGTCGTCCCCACCACCCCGCGACTAGGTTGGCCCGCCGCCGCCATGTCCGACGACTATAGGGTCGTGCCCGCGACCACGGGCCAAAGTTGGTCAGCCGCCGACATGTCCGACGACTATTGGGTCGTCCCCATGACCCCGGGTCTAGAGTGGCCCGCCACCGTCATGTCCGACGACTATAGGGTCGTACCCACGACCCCGGGACTAGATTGGCCCGCCACCGTCATGTCCGACGACTATAGGGTCGGCCCCACGACCCCGGGGCTGTGTTGGCCCGCCGCCGACATGTCCGACGACTATAGGGTCGTCCCCACGACCCCGGAGCTAGATTGGCCCGCCACCGTCATGTCCGACGACAACAGGATCGTCCCCACGACCCCGGGACTAGGTTGGCCCGCCGCCGACTTGTCCGACGATTATAGGGTCGTCCCTCCCACCCCGGGACTAGGTTGGCCCGCCGCTGACTTGTCCGACGACTATAGGGACGTCCCCACGACCACGGGCCAAAGTTGCCCAGCCGCCGACATGTCCGACGACTATAGGCTCGCCCCCACTACCCCGGGACTATATTGGACCGCCACCGTCATGTCCGACGACTACAGGGTCGTCCCCACGACCCCGCGACTAGCTTGGCCCGCCGCCGACTTGTCCGACGCCTATAGGGTCGTCCCCACGACCCCGGGACTAGATTGGCCCACCACCGTCATGTCCGACGACAACAGGATCGTCCCCACGCCCCCGGACTAGATTGCCCCGCCACCGTCATGTCAGACGCCTATAGGGTCGTCTCCACGACCCCGGGACTAGGTTGGCCCGCCGCCGACTTGTCCGACGACTATAGGGTCGTCCCCACGACCCCGGGACTAGATTGGCCCGCCACCGTCATGTCCGACGACTATAGGGTCGTCCCCACGACCCCGGGACTAGGCTGGCCCGCCGCCGACTTGTCCGACGACTATAGGGTCATCCCTCCCAGCCCGGAACTAGGTTGGCCAGCCGCCGACATGTCCGACGACTATAGGGTCGTCCCCACGACCCCGGAGCTAGATTGGCCCGCCACCGTCATGTCCGACGACTATAGGGTCGGCCCCACGACCCCGGGACTGGGTTGGCCCGCCGCCGACTTGTCCGACGACTATAGGGTCGTCCCTCCCACCCCGGAAATAGGTTGGCCAGCCGCCGACATGTCCGACGACAATAGGGTCGTCCCCACGACCCCGGGACTAGATTGGCCCACCACCGTCATGTCCGACGACAACAGGATCGTCCCCACGACCCCCGGGCTAGATTGCCCACCGTCATGTCCGACGACTATAGGGTCGTCTCCATGACCCCGGGACTAGGTTGGCCCGCCGCCGACTTGTCCGACGACTATAGGGTCGTCCCCACGACCCCGGGACTAGATTGGCCCGCCACCGTCATGTCCGACGACTATAGGGTCGTCCCCACGACCACGGGCCAAAGTTGGCCCGCCGCCGACTTGTCCGAGGACTATAGGGTCGTCCCCACGACCCCGGGACTAGATTGGCCCGCCACCATCATGTCCGACGATTATAGGGTCGTCCCCACTACCCCGCGACTAGGTTGGCCCGCCGCCGACTTGTCCGACGACTATAGGGTCCTCTCCACGACCCCGGGACTAGGTTGGCCCGCCGCCGAGTTGTCCGACGACTATAGGGTCGTCTTCATGACCCCGGGACTAGGTTGGCCCGCCGCCGACATGTCCGACACTATAGGGTCGTCTCCACGACCCCGGAGCTAGATTGGCCCGCCACCGTCATGTCCGACGACAACAGGATCGTCCCCACGCCCCCGGACTAGATTGCCCCGCCACCGTCATGTCAGACGCCTATAGGGTCGTCTCCACGACCCCGGGACTAGGTTGGCCAGCCGCCGACATGTCCGACGACTATAGGGTCGTCCCCACGACCCCGGAGCTAGATTGGCCCGCCACCGTCATGTCCGACGACTATAGGGTCGGCCCCACGACCCCGGGACTGGGTTGGCCCGCCGCCGACTTGTCCGACGACTATAGGGTCGTCCCTCCCACCCCGGAACTAGGTTGGCCAGCCGCCGACATGTCCGACGACAATAGGGTCGTCCCCACGACCCCGGGACTAGATTGGCCCACCACCGTCATGTCCGACGACAACAGGATCGTCCCCACGACCCCCGGGCTAGATTGGCCACCGTCATGTCCGACGACTATAGGGTCGTCTCCATGACCCCGGGACTAGGTTGGCCCGCCGCCGACTTGTCCGACGACTATAGGGTCGTCCCCACGACCCCGGGACTAGATTGGCCCGCCACCGTCATGTCCGACGACTATAGGGTCGTCCCCACGACCACGGGCCAAAGTTGGCCCGCCGCCGACTTGTCCGAGGACTATAGGGTCGTCCCCACGACCCCGGGACTAGATTGGCCCGCCACCATCATGTCCGACGATTATAGGGTCGTCCCCACTACCCCGCGACTAGGTTGGCCCGCCGCCGACTTGTCCGACGACTATAGGGTCCTCTCCACGACCCCGGGACTAGGTTGGCCCGCCGCCGAGTTGTCCGACGACTATAGGGTCGTCTTCATGACCCCGGGACTAGGTTGGCCCGCCGCCGACATGTCCGACACTATAGGGTCGTCTCCACGACCCCGGGACTAGGTTGGCCCGCCGCCGAGTTGTCCGACGACTATAGGGTCGTCCCCACGATCCCGCGACTAGGTTGGCCAGCCGCCAACATGTCCAACGACTATAGGGTCGTCCTCACGACCCCGGGACTAGGTTGGCCCGCCACCGCCATGTCCGACGACTATAGGGTCGTGCCCGCGACCACGGGCCAAAGTTGGTCAGCCGCCGACATGTCCGACGACTACAGGGTCGTCCCCACGGCCCCGGGAATAGACTGGCCCACCACCGTCATGTCCGACGACAACAGGATCGTCTTCATGACCCCGGGACTAGGTTGGCCCGCCGCCGACATGTCCGACACTATAGGGTCGTCTCCACGACCCCGGGACTAGGTTGGCCCGCCGCCGAGTTGTCCGACGACTATAGGGTCGTCCCCACGATCCCGCGACTAGGTTGGCCAGCCGCCAACATGTCCAACGACTATAGGGTCGTCCCCACGACCCCGGGACTAGGTTGGCCCGCCGCCGACTTGTCCGACGTCTATAGGGTCGTCCCCACGACCCCGGGGCTAGGTTGGCCAGCCACCGACTTGCCCGACGACTATAGGGTCGTCCCCACGACCACGGGCCAAAGTTGCCCAGCCGCCGGCATGTCCGAAGACTATAGGGTCGTCCCCACGACCCCCGGAATAGATTGACCCGCCACCGTCGTGTCCGACGACTATAGGGTCGTCCCCACGACCCCGGGGCTAGATTGGCCCGCCACCGTCATGTCCGACGACTATAGGGTCGTCCCCACGACCACGGGCCAAAGTTGGTCAGCCGCCGACATGTCCGACGACTATAGGGTCGTCTCCACGACCCCGGGACTAGGTTGGCCCGCCGCCGACTTGTCCGACGACTATAGGGTCGCCCCACGATCCCAGGACTAGGTTGGCCCGCCGCCGACTTGTCCGACGACTAAAGGGTCGTCCTCACGACCCCGGGACTAGATTGGCCCGCCACCGACATGTCCGGCGACTATAGGGTCGCCCCACGATCCCGGGACTAGGTTGGCCCGCCACCGACATGTCCGGCGACTATAGGGTCGCCCCACGATCCCGGGACTAGGTTGGCCAGCCGCCGACATGTTCGACGACTATGGGGTCGTCCCCACGACCCCGCGACTAGATTGGCCCGCCACCGTCATGTCCGACGACTACAGGATCGTCCCCACGACCCCCGGACTAGATTGCCCCGCCACCGTCATGTCCGACGACTATAGGTTCGTGCCTACGACCCTGGGCATACGTTGGCCGGCCGCCAACATGTCCGACGACTATAGGGTCGTCCCCACTATCCCGCGACTAGGTTGGTCAGCCGCCGACATGTCCGACGACAATAGGGTCGTCCCCACGACCCCGGGACTAGATTGGCCCGCCACCATCATGTCCGACGACTATAGGGTCGTCCCCACGACCCCGGGACTAGGTTGGCCCGCCGCCGACTTGTCCGACGACTATAGGGTCGTCCCCACGACCCCGGGACTATGTTGGCCCGCCGCCGACTTGTCCGACGACTATAGGGTCGTCCCCACGACCCCGGGACTATGTTGGCCCGCCGCCGACTTGTCCGGCGACTATAGGGTCGCCCCACGATCCCGGGACTAGGTTGGCCAGCCGCCGACATGTTCGACGACTATGGGGTCGCCCCCATGACCCCGCGACTAGAATGGCCCGCCACCGTCATGTCCGACGACTACAGGATCGTTCCCACGACCCCCGGACTAGATTGCCCCGCCACCGTCATGTCTGACGACTATAGGGTCGTCCCCACGACCCCGGGACTAGATTGGCCCGCCACGGACATGTCCGGCGACTATAGGGTCGCCCCACGATCCCGGGACTAGGTTGGCCCGCCACCGACATGTCCGGCGACTATAGGGTCGCCCCACGATCCCGGGACTAGGTTGGCCAGCCGCCGACATGTTCGACGACTGTGGGGTCGTCCCCACGACCCCGCCACTAGATTGGCCCGCCACCGTCATGTCCGACGACTACAGGATCGTCCCCACGACCCCCGGACTAGATTGCCCCGCCACCGTCATGTCCGACGACTATAGGTTCGTGCCTACGACCCTGGGCATACGTTGGCCCGCCGCCAACATGTCCGACGACTATAGGGTCGTCCCCACTATCCCGCGACTAGGTTGGTCAGCCGCCGACATGTTCGACGACAATAGGGTCGTCCCCACGACCCCGGGACTAGATTGGCCCACCACCGTCATGTCCGACGACTACAGGATCGTCCCCACGACCCCCGGACTAGGTTGCCCCGCCACCATCATGTCCGACGATTATAGGGTCGTCCCCACCACCCCGCGACTAGGTTGGCCCGCCGCCGCCATGTCCGACGACTATAGGGTCGTGCCCGCGACCACGGGCCAAAGTTGGTCAGCCGCCGACATGTCCGACGACTATTGGGTCGTCCCCATGACCCCGGGTCTAGAGTGGCCCGCCACCGTCATGTCCGACGACTATAGGGTCGTACCCACGACCCCGGGACTAGATTGGCCCGCCACCGTCATGTCCGACGACTATAGGGTCGGCCCCACGACCCCGGGGCTGTGTTGGCCCGCCGCCGACATGTCCGACGACTATAGGGTCGTCCCCACGACCCCGGAGCTAGATTGGCCCGCCACCGTCATGTCCGACGACAACAGGATCGTCCCCACGACCCCGGGACTAGGTTGGCCCGCCGCCGACTTGTCCGACGATTATAGGGTCGTCCCTCCCACCCCGGGACTAGGTTGGCCCGCCGCTGACTTGTCCGACGACTATAGGGACGTCCCCACGACCACGGGCCAAAGTTGCCCAGCCGCCGACATGTCCGACGACTATAGGCTCGCCCCCACTACCCCGGGACTATATTGGACCGCCACCGTCATGTCCGACGACTACAGGGTCGTCCCCACGACCCCGCGACTAGCTTGGCCCGCCGCCGACTTGTCCGACGCCTATAGGGTCGTCCCCACGACCCCGGGACTGGGTTGGCCCGCCGCCGACTTGTCCGACGACTATAGGGTCGCCCCACGATCCCAGGACTAGGTTGGCCCGCCGCCGACTTGTCCGACGACTAAAGGGTCGTCCTCACGACCCCGGGACTAGATTGGCCCGCCACCGACATGTCCGGCGACTATAGGGTCGCCCCACGATCCCGGGACTAGGTTGGCCCGCCACCGACATGTCCGGCGACTATAGGGTCGCCCCACGATCCCGGGACTAGGTTGGCCAGCCGCCGACATGTTCGACGACTATGGGGTCGTCCCCACGACCCCGCGACTAGATTGGCCCGCCACCGTCATGTCCGACGACTACAGGATCGTCCCCACGACCCCCGGACTAGATTGCCCCGCCACCGTCATGTCCGACGACTATAGGTTCGTGCCTACGACCCTGGGCATACGTTGGCCGGCCGCCAACATGTCCGACGACTATAGGGTCGTCCCCACTATCCCGCGACTAGGTTGGTCAGCCGCCGACATGTCCGACGACAATAGGGTCGTCCCCACGACCCCGGGACTAGATTGGCCCGCCACCATCATGTCCGACGACTATAGGGTCGTCCCCACGACCCCGGGACTAGGTTGGCCCGCCGCCGACTTGTCCGACGACTATAGGGTCGTCCCCACGACCCCGGGACTATGTTGGCCCGCCGCCGACTTGTCCGACGACTATAGGGTCGTCCCCACGACCCCGGGACTATGTTGGCCCGCCGCCGACTTGTCCGGCGACTATAGGGTCGCCCCACGATCCCGGGACTAGGTTGGCCAGCCGCCGACATGTTCGACGACTATGGGGTCGCCCCCATGACCCCGCGACTAGAATGGCCCGCCACCGTCATGTCCGACGACTACAGGATCGTTCCCACGACCCCCGGACTAGATTGCCCCGCCACCGTCATGTCTGACGACTATAGGGTCGTCCCCACGACCCCGGGACTAGATTGGCCCGCCACGGACATGTCCGGCGACTATAGGGTCGCCCCACGATCCCGGGACTAGGTTGGCCCGCCACCGACATGTCCGGCGACTATAGGGTCGCCCCACGATCCCGGGACTAGGTTGGCCAGCCGCCGACATGTTCGACGACTGTGGGGTCGTCCCCACGACCCCGCCACTAGATTGGCCCGCCACCGTCATGTCCGACGACTACAGGATCGTCCCCACGACCCCCGGACTAGATTGCCCCGCCACCGTCATGTCCGACGACTATAGGTTCGTGCCTACGACCCTGGGCATACGTTGGCCCGCCGCCAACATGTCCGACGACTATAGGGTCGTCCCCACTATCCCGCGACTAGGTTGGTCAGCCGCCGACATGTTCGACGACAATAGGGTCGTCCCCACGACCCCGGGACTAGATTGGCCCACCACCGTCATGTCCGACGACTACAGGATCGTCCCCACGACCCCCGGACTAGGTTGCCCCGCCACCATCATGTCCGACGATTATAGGGTCGTCCCCACCACCCCGCGACTAGGTTGGCCCGCCGCCGCCATGTCCGACGACTATAGGGTCGTGCCCGCGACCACGGGCCAAAGTTGGTCAGCCGCCGACATGTCCGACGACTATTGGGTCGTCCCCATGACCCCGGGTCTAGAGTGGCCCGCCACCGTCATGTCCGACGACTATAGGGTCGTACCCACGACCCCGGGACTAGATTGGCCCGCCACCGTCATGTCCGACGACTATAGGGTCGGCCCCACGACCCCGGGGCTGTGTTGGCCCGCCGCCGACATGTCCGACGACTATAGGGTCGTCCCCACGACCCCGGAGCTAGATTGGCCCGCCACCGTCATGTCCGACGACAACAGGATCGTCCCCACGACCCCGGGACTAGGTTGGCCCGCCGCCGACTTGTCCGACGATTATAGGGTCGTCCCTCCCACCCCGGGACTAGGTTGGCCCGCCGCTGACTTGTCCGACGACTATAGGGACGTCCCCACGACCACGGGCCAAAGTTGCCCAGCCGCCGACATGTCCGACGACTATAGGCTCGCCCCCACTACCCCGGGACTATATTGGACCGCCACCGTCATGTCCGACGACTACAGGGTCGTCCCCACGACCCCGCGACTAGCTTGGCCCGCCGCCGACTTGTCCGACGCCTATAGGGTCGTCCCCACGACCCCGGGACTGGGTTGGCCCGCCGCCGACTTGTCCGACGACTATAGGGTCGTCCCTCCCACCCCGGAAATAGGTTGGCCAGCCGCCGACATGTCCGACGACAATAGGGTCGTCCCCACGACCCCGGGACTAGATTGGCCCACCACCGTCATGTCCGACGACAACAGGATCGTCCCCACGTCCCCGGACTAGATTGCCCCGCCACCGTCATGTCAGACGCCTATAGGGTCGTCTCCACGACCCCGGGACTAGGTTGGCCCGCCGCCGACTTGTCCGACGACTATAGGGTCGTCCCCACGACCCCGGAGCTAGATTGGCCCGCCACCGTCATGTCCGACGACTATAGGGTCGGCCCCACGACCCCGGGACTGGGTTGGCCCGCCGCCGACTTGTCCGACGACTATAGGGTCGTCCCTCCCACCCCGGAAATAGGTTGGCCAGCCGCCGACATGTCCGACGACAATAGGGTCGTCCCCACGACCCCGGGACTAGATTGGCCCACCACCGTCATGTCCGACGACAACAGGATCGTCCCCACGACCCCCGGGCTAGATTGCCCACCGTCATGTCCGACGACTATAGGGTCGTCTCCATGACCCCGGGACTAGGTTGGCCCGCCGCCGACTTGTCCGACGACTATAGGGTCGTCCCCACGACCCCGGGACTAGATTGGCCCGCCACCGTCATGTCCGACGACTATAGGGTCGTCCCCACGACCACGGGCCAAAGTTGGCCCGCCGCCGACTTGTCCGAGGACTATAGGGTCGTCCCCACGACCCCGGGACTAGATTGGCCCGCCACCATCATGTCCGACGATTATAGGGTCGTCCCCACTACCCCGCGACTAGGTTGGCCCGCCGCCGACTTGTCCGACGACTATAGGGTCCTCTCCACGACCCCGGGACTAGGTTGGCCCGCCGCCGTCATGTCCGACGACAACAGGATCGTCCCCACGACCCCCGGGCTAGATTGCCCACCGTCATGTCCGACGACTATAGGGTCGTCTCCATGACCCCGGGACTAGGTTGGCCCGCCGCCGACTTGTCCGACGACTATAGGGTCCTCTCCACGACCCCGGGACTAGGTTGGCCCGCCGCCGAGTTGTCCGACGACTATAGGGTCGTCTTCATGACCCCGGGACTAGGTTGGCCCGCCGCCGACATGTCCGACACTATAGGGTCGTCTCCACGACCCCGGAGCTAGATTGGCCCGCCACCGTCATGTCCGACGACAACAGGATCGTCCCCACGCCCCCGGACTAGATTGCCCCGCCACCGTCATGTCAGACGCCTATAGGGTCGTCTCCACGACCCCGGGACTAGGTTGGCCCGCCGCCGACTTGTCCGACGACTATAGGGTCGTCCCTCCCACCCCGGAACTAGGTTGGCCAGCCGCCGACATTTCCGACGACAATAGGGTCGTCCCCACGACCCCGGGACTAGATTGGCCCACCACCGTCATGTCCGACGACAACAGGATCGTCCCCACGACCCCCGGGCTAGATTGGCCACCGTCATGTCCGACGACTATAGGGTCGTCTCCATGACCCCGGGACTAGGTTGGCCCGCCGCCGACTTGTCCGACGACTATAGGGTCGTCCCCACGACCCCGGGACTAGATTGGCCCGCCACCGTCATGTCCGACGACTATAGGGTCGTCCCCACGACCACGGGCCAAAGTTGGCCCGCCGCCGACTTGTCCGAGGACTATAGGGTCGTCCCCACGACCCCGGGACTAGATTGGCCCGCCACCATCATGTCCGACGATTATAGGGTCGTCCCCACTACCCCGCGACTAGGTTGGCCCGCCGCCGACTTGTCCGACGACTATAGGGTCCTCTCCACGACCCCGGGACTAGGTTGGCCCGCCGCCGAGTTGTCCGACGACTATAGGGTCGTCTTCATGACCCCGGGACTAGGTTGGCCCGCCGCCGACATGTCCGACACTATAGGGTCGTCTCCACGACCCCGGGACTAGGTTGGCCCGCCGCCGAGTTGTCCGACGACTATAGGGTCGTCCCCACGATCCCGCGACTAGGTTGGCCAGCCGCCAACATGTCCAACGACTATAGGGTCGTCCTCACGACCCCGGGACTAGGTTGGCCCGCCACCGCCATGTCCGACGACTATAGGGTCGTGCCCGCGACCACGGGCCAAAGTTGGTCAGCCGCCGACATGTCCGACGACTACAGGGTCGTCCCCACGGCCCCGGGAATAGACTGGCCCACCACCGTCATGTCCGACGACAACAGGATCGTCTTCATGACCCCGGGACTAGGTTGGCCCGCCGCCGACATGTCCGACACTATAGGGTCGTCTCCACGACCCCGGGACTAGGTTGGCCCGCCGCCGAGTTGTCCGACGACTATAGGGTCGTCCCCACGATCCCGCGACTAGGTTGGCCAGCCGCCAACATGTCCAACGACTATAGGGTCGTCCCCACGACCCCGGGACTAGGTTGGCCCGCCGCCGACTTGTCCGACGTCTATAGGGTCGTCCCCACGACCCCGGGGCTAGATTGGCCCGCCATCGTTATGTCCGACGACTATAGGTTCGTCCCTACGACCCTGGGCCAAAGTTGCCCAGCCGCCGGCATGTCCGAAGACTATAGGGTCGTCCTCACGACCCCCGGACTAGATTGCCCCGCCACCGTCGTGTCAGACACCTATAGGGTCGTCTCCACGACCCCGGGACTAGGTTGGCCCGCCGCCGACTTGTCCGACGACTATAGGGTCGTCCCCACGACCCCGGGACTAGATTGGCCCGCCACCGTCATGTCCGACGACTATAGGGTCGTCCCCACGACCCCGGGACTAGGTTGGCCCGCCGCCGACTTGTCCGACGACTATAGGGTCATCCCTTACAGCCCGGAACTAGGTTGGCCAGCCGCCGACATGTCCGACGACTATAGGGTCGTCCCCACGACCCCGGAGCTAGATTCGCCCGCCACCGTCATGTCCGACGACTATAGGGTCGTACCCACGACCCCGGGACTAGATTGGCCCGCCACCGTCATGTCCGACGACTATAGGGTCGGCCCCACGACCCCGGGGCTGTGTTGGCCCGCCGCCGACTTGTCCGACGACTATAGGGTCGTCCCCACGACCCTGGGCATACGTTGGCCCGCCGCCGACATGTCCGACGATTATAGGGTCGTCCCCACGATCCCGGGACTAGGTTGGCCAGCCGCCCACATGTCCGACGACAATAGGGTCGTCCCTCCCACCCCGGAACTAGGTTGGCCAGCCGCCGACATGTCCGACGACTATAGGGTCGTCCCCACGACCCCGGAGCTAGATTGGCCCGCCACCGTCATGTCCGACGACTATAGGGTCGGCCCCACGACCCCGGGACTGGGTTGGCCCGCCGCCGACTTGTCCGACGACTATAGGGTCGTCCCTCCCACCCCGGAACTAGGTTGGCCAGCCGCCGACATGTCCGACGACAATAGGGTCGTCCCCACGACCCCGGGACTAGATTGGCCCACCACCGTCATGTCCGACGACAACAGGATCGTCCCCACGACCCCCGGGCTAGATTGCCCACCGTCATGTCCGACGACTATAGGGTCGTCTCCATGACCCCGGGACTAGGTTGGCCCGCCGCCGAGTTGTCCGACGACTATAGGGTCGTCTTCATGACCCCGGGACTAGGTTGGCCCGCCGCCGACATGTCCGACACTATAGGGTCGTCTCCACGACCCCGGGACTAGGTTGGCCCGCCGCCGAGTTGTCCGACGACTATAGGGTCGTCCCCACGATCCCGCGACTAGGTTGGCCAGCCGCCAACATGTCCAACGACTATAGGGTCGTCCTCACGACCCCGGGACTAGGTTGGCCCGCCACCGCCATGTCCGACGACTATAGGGTCGTGCCCGCGACCACGGGCCAAAGTTGGTCAGCCGCCGACATGTCCGACGACTACAGGGTCGTCCCCACGGCCCCGGGAATAGATTGGCCCACCACCGTCATGTCCGACGACAACAGGATCGTCTTCATGACCCCGGGACTAGGTTGGCCCGCCGCCGACATGTCCGACACTATAGGGTCGTCTCCACGACACCGGGACTAGGTTGGCCCGCCGCCGAGTTGTCCGACGACTATAGGGTCGTCCCTACGACCCTGGGCGTACGTTGGCCCGCCGCCGACATGTCCGACGACTATAGGGTCGTCCCCACGATCCCGGGACTAGGTTGGCCAGCCACCGACTTGCCCGACGACTATAGGGTCGTCCCCACGACCACGGGCCAAAGTTGCCCAGCCGCCGGCATGTCCGAAGACTATAGGGTCGTCCCCACGACCCCCGGAATAGATTGACCCGCCACCGTCGTGTCCGACGACTATAGGGTCGTCCCCACGACCCCGGGGCTAGATTGGCCCGCCACCGTCATGTCCGACGACTATAGGGTCGTCCCCACGACCACGGGCCAAAGTTGGTCAGCCGCCGACATGTCCGACGACTATAGGGTCGTCTCCACGACCCCGGGACTAGGTTGGCCCGCCGCCGACTTGTCCGACGACTATAGGGTCGCCCCACGATCCCGGGACTAGGTTGGCCCGCCGCCGACTTGTCCGACGACTATAGGGTCGTCCCCACGACCCCGGGACTAGATTGGCCCGCCACCGACATGTCCGGCGACTATAGGGTCGCCCCACGATCCCGGGACTAGGTTGGCCCGCCACCGACATGTCCGGCGACTATAGGGTCGCCCCACGATCCCGGGACTAGGTTGGCCAGCCGCCGACATGTTCGACGACTATGGGGTCGTCCCCACGACCCCGCGACTAGATTGGCCCGCCACCGTCATGTCCGACGACTACAGGATCGTCCCCACGACCCCCGGACTAGATTGCCCCGCCACCGCCATGTCCGACGACTATAGGTTCGTGCCTACGACCCTGGGCATACGTTGGCCGGCCGCCAACATGTCCGACGACTATAGGGTCGTCCCCACTATCCCGCGACTAGGTTGGTCAGCCGCCGACATGTCCGACGACAATAGGGTCGTCCCCACGACCCCGGGACTAGATTGGCCCGCCACCATCATGTCCGACGACTATAGGGTCGTCCCCACGACCCCGGGACTAGGTTGGCCCGCCGCCGACTTGTCCGACGACTATAGGGTCGTCCCCACGACCCCGGGACTATGTTGGCCCGCCGCCGACTTGTCCGACGACTATAGGGTCGTCCCCACGACCCCGGGACTATGTTGGCCCGCCGCCGACTTGTCCGGCGACTATAGGGTCGCCCCACGATCCCGGGACTAGGTTGGCCAGCCGCCGACATGTTCGACGACTATGGGGTCGCCCCCATGACCCCGCGACTAGAATGGCCCGCCACCGTCATGTCCGACGACTACAGGATCGTTCCCACGACCCCCGGACTAGATTGCCCCGCCACCGTCATGTCTGACGACTATAGGGTCGTCCCCACGACCCCGGGACTAGATTGGCCCGCCACGGACATGTCCGGCGACTATAGGGTCGCCCCACGATCCCGGGACTAGGTTGGCCCGCCACCGACATGTCCGGCGACTATAGGGTCGCCCCACGATCCCGGGACTAGGTTGGCCAGCCGCCGACATGTTCGACGACTGTGGGGTCGTCCCCACGACCCCGCCACTAGATTGGCCCGCCACCGTCATGTCCGACGACTACAGGATCGTCCCCACGACCCCCGGACTAGATTGCCCCGCCACCGTCATGTCCGACGACTATAGGTTCGTGCCTACGACCCTGGGCATACGTTGGCCCGCCGCCGACATGTCCGACACTATAGGGTCGTCTCCACGACCCCGGGACTAGGTTGGCCCGCCGCCGAGTTGTCCGACGACTATAGGGTCGTCCCCACGATCCCGCGACTAGGTTGGCCAGCCGCCAACATGTCCAACGACTATAGGGTCGTCCCCACGACCCCGGGACTAGGTTGGCCCGCCGCCGACTTGTCCGACGTCTATAGGGTCGTCCCCACGACCCCGGGGCTAGATTGGCCCGCCATCGTTATGTCCGACGACTATAGGTTCGTCCCTACGACCCTGGGCGTACGTTGGCCCGCCGCCGACATGTCCGACGACTATAGGGTCGTCCCCACGATCCCGGGACTAGGTTGGCCAGCCACCGACTTGCCCGACGACTATAGGGTCGTCCCCACGACCACGGGACTAGATTGGCCCGCCACCGTCATGTCCGACGACTATAGGGTCGGCCCCACGACCCCGGGGCTGTGTTGGCCCGCCGCCGACATGTCCGACGACTATAGGGTCGTCCCCACGACCCCGGAGCTAGATTGGCCCGCCACCGTCATGTCCGACGACAACAGGATCGTCCCCACGACCCCGGGACTAGGTTGGCCCGCCGCCGACTTGTCCGACGATTATAGGGTCGTCCCTCCCACCCCGGGACTAGGTTGGCCCGCCGCTGACTTGTCCGACGACTATAGGGACGTCCCCACGACCACGGGCCAAAGTTGCCCAGCCGCCGACATGTCCGACGACTATAGGCTCGCCCCCACTACCCCGGGACTATATTGGACCGCCACCGTCATGTCCGACGACTACAGGGTCGTCCCCACGACCCCGCGACTAGCTTGGCCCGCCGCCGACTTGTCCGACGCCTATAGGGTCGTCCCCACGACCCCGGGGCTAGATTGGCCAGCCGCCGACATGTCCGACGACTATTGTGCCGTCCCCACGACCCCGCGACTAGGTTGGCCCGCCGCCGACTTGTCCGACGCCTATAGGGTCGTCCCCACGACCCCGGGACTAGATTGGCCCGCCACAGTCATGTCCGGCGACTATAGGGTCGTCCCCACCACCCCGCGACTAGGTTGGCCCGCCGCCGACTTGTCCGACGCCTATAGGGTCGTCCCCACGACCGCGGGGCTAGATTGGCCAACCGCCGACATGTCCGACGACTATTGGGTCGTCCCCACGACCCCGGGGCTAGGTTGGCCCGCCGCCGACATGTCCGACGACTATAGGTTCGTCCCTACGACCCTGGGCATACGTTGGTCCGCCGCCGACATGTCCGACGACTATAGGGTCGTCCCCACGACCCTGGGCATACGTTGGCCCGCCGCCGACATGTCCGACGACTATAGGGTCGTCCCCACGATCCCGGGACTAGATTGGCCCACGACCGTCATGTCCGACGACTACAGGGTCGTCCCCACGGCCCCGGGAATAGATTGGCCCACCACCGTCATGTCCGACGACAACAGGATCGTCCCCACGCCCCCGGACTAGATTGCCCCGCCACCGTCATGTCAGACGCCTATAGGGTCGTCTCCACGACCCCGGGACTAGGTTGGCCCGCCGCCGACTTGTCCGACGACTATAGGGTCGTCCCCACGACCCCGGGACTAGATTGGCCCGCCACCGTCATGTCCGACGACTATAGGGTCGTCCCCACGACCCCGGGACTAGGTTGGCCCGCCGCCGACTTGTCCGACGACTATAGGGTCATCCCTCCCAGCCCGGAACTAGGTTGGCCAGCCGCCGACATGTCCGACGACTATAGGGTCGTCCCCACGACCCCGGAGCTAGATTGGCCCGCCACCGTCATGTCCGACGACTATAGGGTCGGCCCCACGACCCCGGGACTGGGTTGGCCCGCCGCCGACTTGTCCGACGACTATAGGGTCGTCCCTCCCACCCCGGAACTAGGTTGGCCAGCCGCCGACATGTCCGACGACAATAGGGTCGTCCCCACGACCCCGGGACTAGATTGGCCCACCACCGTCATGTCCGACGACAACAGGATCGTCCCCACGACCCCCGGGCTAGATTGCCCACCGTCATGTCCGACGACTATAGGGTCGTCTCCATGACCCCGGGACTAGGTTGGCCCGCCGCCGACTTGTCCGACGACTATAGGGTCGTCCCCACGACCCCGGGACTAGATTGGCCCGCCACCGTCATGTCCGACGACTATAGGGTCGTCCCCACGACCACGGGCCAAAGTTGGCCCGCCGCCGACTTGTCCGAGGACTATAGGGTCGTCCCCACGACCCCGGGACTAGATTGGCCCGCCACCATCATGTCCGACGATTATAGGGTCGTCCCCACTACCCCGCGACTAGGTTGGCCCGCCGCCGACTTGTCCGACGACTATAGGGTCCTCTCCACGACCCCGGGACTAGGTTGGCCCGCCGCCGAGTTGTCCGACGACTATAGGGTCGTCTTCATGACCCCGGGACTAGGTTGGCCCGCCGCCGACATGTCCGACACTATAGGGTCGTCTCCACGACCCCGGGACTAGGTTGGCCCGCCGCCGAGTTGTCCGACGACTATAGGGTCGTCCCCACGATCCCGCGACTAGGTTGGCCAGCCGCCAACATGTCCAACGACTATAGGGTCGTCCTCACGACCCCGGGACTAGGTTGGCCCGCCACCGCCATGTCCGACGACTATAGGGTCGTGCCCGCGACCACGGGCCAAAGTTGGTCAGCCGCCGACATGTCCGACGACTACAGGGTCGTCCCCACGGCCCCGGGAATAGACTGGCCCACCACCGTCATGTCCGACGACAACAGGATCGTCTTCATGACCCCGGGACTAGGTTGGCCCGCCGCCGACATGTCCGACACTATAGGGTCGTCTCCACGACCCCGGGACTAGGTTGGCCCGCCGCCGAGTTGTCCGACGACTATAGGGTCGTCCCCACGATCCCGCGACTAGGTTGGCCAGCCGCCAACATGTCCAACGACTATAGGGTCGTCCCCACGACCCCGGGACTAGGTTGGCCCGCCGCCGACTTGTCCGACGTCTATAGGGTCGTCCCCACGACCCCGGGGCTAGATTGGCCCGCCATCGTTATGTCCGACGACTATAGGTTCGTCCCTACGACCCTGGGCCAAAGTTGCCCAGCCGCCGGCATGTCCGAAGACTACAGGGTCGTCCCCACGACCCCCGGACTAGATTGCCCCGCCACCGTCGTGTCAGACGCCTATAGGGTCGTCTCCACGACCCCGGGCCTAGGTTGGCCCGCCGCCGACTTGTCCGACGACTATAGGGTCGTCCCCACGACCCCGGGACTAGATTGGCCCGCCACCGTCATGTCCGACGACTATAGGGTCGTCCCCACGACCCCGGGACTAGGTTGGCCCGCCGCCGACTTGTCCGACGACTATAGGGTCATCCCTTACAGCCCGGAACTAGGTTGGCCAGCCGCCGACATGTCCGACGACTATAGGGTCGTCCCCACGACCCCGGAGCTAGATTCGCCCGCCACCGTCATGTCCGACGACTATAGGGTCGTACCCACGACCCCGGGACTAGATTGGCCCGCCACCGTCATGTCCGACGACTATAGGGTCGGCCCCACGACCCCGGGGCTGTGTTGGCCCGCCGCCGACTTGTCCGACGACTATAGGGTCGTCCCCACGACCCTGGGCATACGTTGGCCCGCCGCCGACATGTCCGACGATTATAGGGTCGTCCCCACGATCCCGGGACTAGGTTGGCCAGCCGCCCACATGTCCGACGACAATTGGGTCGTCCCTCCCACCCCGGAACTAGGTTGGCCAGCCGCCGACATGTCCGACGACTATAGGGTCGTCCCCACGACCCCGGAGCTAGATTGGCCCGCCACCGTCATGTCCGACGACTATAGGGTCGTCCCCACGACCCCGGAGCTAGATTGGCCCGCCACCGTCATGTCCGACGACTATAGGGTCGGCCCCACGACCCCGGGACTAGATTGGCCCACCACCGTCATGTCCGACGACTACAGGATCGTCCCCACGATCCCGCGACTAGGTTGGCCAGCCGCCAACATGTCCAACGACTACAGGATCGTCCCCACGACCCCGGGGCTAGATTGGCCCGCCATCGTTATGTCCGACGACTATAGGTTCGTCCCTACGACCCTGGGCCAAAGTTGCCCAGCCGCCGGCATGTCCGAAGACTATAGGGTCGTCCCCACGACCCCCGGACTAGATTGCCCCGCCACCGTCGTGTCAGACGCCTATAGGGTCGTCTCCACGACCCCGGGACTAGGTTGGCCCGCCGCCGAGTTGTCCGACGACTATAGGGTCGTCCCCACGATCCCGCGACTAGGTTGGCCAGCCGCCCACATGTCCGACGACAATAGGGTCGTCCCTCCCACCCCGGAACTAGGTTGGCCAGCCGCCGACATGTCCGACGACTATAGGGTCGTCCCCACGACCCCGGAGCTAGATTGGCCCGCCACCGTCATGTCCGACGACTATAGGGTCGGCCCCACGACCCCGGGACTGGGTTGGCCCGCCGCCGACTTGTCCGACGACTATAGGGTCGTCCCTCCCACCCCGGAACTAGGTTGGCCAGCCGCCGACATGTCCGACGACAATAGGGTCGTCCCCACGACCCCGCGACTAGATTGGCCCGCCACCCTCATGTCCGACGACTACAGGATCGTCCCCACGACCCCCGGACTAGATTGCCCCGCCACCGTCATGTCCGACGACTATAGGTTCGTGCCTACGACCCTGGGCATACGTTGGCCGGCCGCCAACATGTCCCACGACTATAGGGTCGTCCCCACTATCCCGCGACTAGGTTGGTCAGCCGCCGACATGTCCGACGACAATAGGGTCGTCCCCACGACCCCGGGACTAGATTGGCCCGCCACCATCATGTCCGACGACTATAGGGTCGTCCCCACGACCCCGGGACTAGGTTGGCCCGCCGCCGACTTGTCCGACGACTATAGGGTCATCCCTTACAGCCCGGAACTAGGTTGGCCAGCCGCCGACATGTCCGACGACTATAGGGTCGTCCCCACGACCCCGGAGCTAGATTCGCCCGCCACCGTCATGTCCGACGACTATAGGGTCGTACCCACGACCCCGGGACTAGATTGGCCCGCCACCGTCATGTCCGACGACTATAGGGTCGGCCCCACGACCCCGGGGCTGTGTTGGCCCGCCGCCGACTTGTCCGACGACTATAGGGTCGTCCCCACGACCCTGGGCATACGTTGGCCCGCCGCCGACATGTCCGACGATTATAGGGTCGTCCCCACGATCCCGGGACTAGGTTGGCCAGCCGCCCACATGTCCGACGACAATTGGGTCGTCCCTCCCACCCCGGAACTAGGTTGGCCAGCCGCCGACATGTCCGACGACTATAGGGTCGTCCCCACGACCCCGGAGCTAGATTGGCCCGCCACCGTCATGTCCGACGACTATAGGGTCGTCCCCACGACCCCGGGACTAGGTTGGCCCGCCGCCGACTTGTCCGACGACTATAGGGTCATCCCTTACAGCCCGGAACTAGGTTGGCCAGCCGCCGACATGTCCGACGACTATAGGGTCGTCCCCACGACCCCGGAGCTAGATTCGCCCGCCACCGTCATGTCCGACGACTATAGGGTCGTACCCACGACCCCGGGACTAGATTGGCCCGCCACCGTCATGTCCGACGACTATAGGGTCGGCCCCACGACCCCGGGGCTGTGTTGGCCCGCCGCCGACTTGTCCGACGACTATAGGGTCGTCCCCACGACCCTGGGCATACGTTGGCCCGCCGCCGACATGTCCGACGATTATAGGGTCGTCCCCACGATCCCGGGACTAGGTTGGCCAGCCGCCCACATGTCCGACGACAATTGGGTCGTCCCTCCCACCCCGGAACTAGGTTGGCCAGCCGCCGACATGTCCGACGACTATAGGGTCGTCCCCACGACCCCGGAGCTAGATTGGCCCGCCACCGTCATGTCCGACGACTATAGGGTCGGCCCCACGACCCCGGGACTAGATTGGCCCACCACCGTCATGTCCGACGACTACAGGATCGTCCCCACGACCCCCGGACTAGGTTGCCCCGCCACCATCATGTCCGACGATTATAGGGTCGTCCCCACCACCCCGCGACTAGGTTGGCCCGCCGCCGCCATGTCCGACGACTATAGGGTCGTGCCCGCGACCACGGGCCAAAGTTGGTCAGCCGCCGACATGTCCGACGACTATTGGGTCGTCCCCATGACCCCGGGTCTAGAGTGGCCCGCCACCGTCATGTCCGACGACTATAGGGTCGCCCCACGACCCCGGGACTAGGTTGGCCCGCCACCGACATGTCCGGCGACTATAGGGTCGCCCCACGATCCCGGGACTAGGTTGGCCAGCCGCCGACATGTTCGACGACTATGGGGTCGTCCCCACGACCCCGCCACTAGATTGGCCCGCCACCGTCATGTCCGACGACTACAGGATCGTCCCCACGACCCCCGGACTAGATTGCCCCGCCACCGTCATGTCCGACGACTATAGGTTCGTGCCTACGACCCTGGGCATACGTTGGCCCGCCGCCAACATGTCCGACGACTATAGGGTCGTCCCCACTATCCCGCGACTAGGTTGGTCAGCCGCCGACATGTTCGACGACAATAGGGTCGTCCCCACGACCCCGGGACTAGATTGGCCCACCACCGTCATGTCCGACGACTACAGGATCGTCCCCACGACCCCCGGACTAGGTTGCCCCGCCACCATCATGTCCGACGATTATAGGGTCGTCCCCACCACCCCGCGACTAGGTTGGCCCGCCGCCGCCATGTCCGACGACTATAGGGTCGTGCCCGCGACCACGGGCCAAAGTTGGTCAGCCGCCGACATGTCCGACGACTATTGGGTCGTCCCCATGACCCCGGGTCTAGAGTGGCCCGCCACCGTCATGTCCGACGACTATAGGGTCGCCCCACGACCCCGGGACTAGGTTGGCCCGCCGCCGACTTGTCCGACGACTATAGGGTCGTCCCCACGACCCCGGGACTAGGTTGGCCCGCCGCCGACATGTCCGACACTATAGGGTCGTCTCCACGACCCCGGGACTAGGTTGGCCCGCCGCCGCGTTGTCCGACGACTATAGGGTCGTCCCCACGACCCCGGGACTAGGTTGGCCCGCCACCGTCATGTCCGACGACTATAGGGTCGGCCCCACGACCCCGGGGCTGTGTTGGCCCGCCGCCGACTTGTCCGACGACTATAGGGTCGTCCCTCCCACCCCGGAACTAGGTTGGCCAGCCGCCGACATGTCCGACGACTATAGGGTCGTCCCCACGACCCCGGAGCTAGATTGGCCCGCCACCGTCATGTCCGACGACTATAGGGTCGGCCCCACGACCCCGGGACTGGGTTGGCCCGCCGCCGACTTGTCCGACGACTATAGGGTCGTCCCTCCCACCCCGGAACTAGGTTGGCCAGCCGCCGACATGTCCGACGACAATAGGGTCGTCCCCACGACCCCGGGACTAGATTGGCCCACCACCGTCATGTCCGACGACAACAGGATCGTCCCCACGACCCCCGGGCTAGATTGCCCACCGTCATGTCCGACGACTATAGGGTCGTCTCCATGACCCCGGGACTAGGTTGGCCCGCCGCCGAGTTGTCCGACGACTATAGGGTCGTCTTCATGACCCCGGGACTAGGTTGGCCCGCCGCCGACATGTCCGACACTATAGGGTCGTCTCCACGACCCCGGGACTAGGTTGGCCCGCCGCCGAGTTGTCCGACGACTATAGGGTCGTCCCCACGATCCCGCGACTAGGTTGGCCAGCCGCCAACATGTCCAACGACTATAGGGTCGTCCTCACGACCCCGGGACTAGGTTGGCCCGCCACCGCCATGTCCGACGACTATAGGGTCGTGCCCGCGACCACGGGCCAAAGTTGGTCAGCCGCCGACATGTCCGACGACTACAGGGTCGTCCCCACGGCCCCGGGAATAGATTGGCCCACCACCGTCATGTCCGACGACAACAGGATCGTCTTCATGACCCCGGGACTAGGTTGGCCCGCCGCCGACATGTCCGACACTATAGGGTCGTCTCCACGACCCCGGGACTAGGTTGGCCCGCCGCCGAGTTGTCCGACGACTATAGGGTCGTCCCCACGATCCCGCGACTAGGTTGGCCAGCCGCCAACATGTCCAACGACTATAGGGTCGTCCCCACGACCCCGGGACTAGGTTGGCCCGCCGCCGACTTGTCCGACGTCTATAGGGTCGTCCCCACGACCCCGGGGCTAGATTGGCCCGCCATCGTTATGTCCGACGACTACAGGATCGTTCCCACGACCCCCGGACTAGATTGCCCCGCCGCCGACTTGTCCGACGACTATAGGGTCGTCCCCACGACCCCGGGACTATGTTGGCCCGCCGCCGACTTGTCCGGCGACTATAGGGTCGCCCCACGATCCCGGGACTAGGTTGGCCAGCCGCCGACATGTTCGACGACTATGGGGTCGCCCCCATGACCCCGCGACTAGAATGGCCAGCCACCGTCATGTCCGACGACTACAGGATCGTTCCCACGACCCCCGGACTAGATTGCCCCGCCACCGTCATGTCCGACGACTATAGGGTCGTCCCCACGACCCCGGGACTAGATTGGCCCGCCACGGACATGTCCGGCGACTATAGGGTCGCCCCACGATCCCGGGACTAGGTTGGCCCGCCACCGACATGTCCGGCGACTATAGGGTCGCCCCACGATCCCGGGACTAGGTTGGCCAGCCGCCGACATGTTCGACGACTATGGGGTCGTCCCCACGACCCCGCCACTAGATTGGCCCGCCACCGTCATGTCCGACGACTACAGGATCGTCCCCACGACCCCCGGACTAGATTGCCCCGCCACCGTCATGTCCGACGACTATAGGTTCGTGCCTACGACCCTGGGCATACGTTGGCCCGCCGCCAACATGTCCGACGACTATAGGGTCGTCCCCACTATCCCGCGACTAGGTTGGTCAGCCGCCGACATGTTCGACGACAATAGGGTCGTCCCCACGACCCCGGGACTAGATTGGCCCACCACCGTCATGTCCGACGACTACAGGATCGTCCCCACGACCCCCGGACTAGGTTGCCCCGCCACCATCATGTCCGACGATTATAGGGTCGTCCCCACCACCCCGCGACTAGGTTGGCCCGCCGCCGCCATGTCCGACGACTATAGGGTCGTGCCCGCGACCACGGGCCAAAGTTGGTCAGCCGCCGACATGTCCGACGACTATTGGGTCGTCCCCATGACCCCGGGTCTAGAGTGGCCCGCCACCGTCATGTCCGACGACTATAGGGTCGCCCCACGACCCCGGGACTAGGTTGGCCCGCCGCCGACTTGTCCGACGACTATAGGGTCGTCCCCACGACCCCGGGACTAGGTTGGCCCGCCGCCGACATGTCCGACACTATAGGGTCGTCTCCACGACCCCGGGACTAGGTTGGCCCGCCGCCGCGTTGTCCGACGACTATAGGGTCGTCCCCACGATCCCGCGACTAGGTTGGCCAGCCGCCAACATGTCCAACGACTATAGGGTCGTCCTCACGACCCCGGGACTAGGTTGGCCCGCCACCGCCATGTCCGACGACTATAGGGTCGTGCCCGCGACCACGGGCCAAAGTTGGTCAGCCGCCGACATGTCCGACGACTACAGGGTCGTCCCCACGGCCCCGGGAATAGATTGGCCCACCACCGTCATGTCCGACGACAACAGGATCGTCTTCATGACCCCGGGACTAGGTTGGCCCGCCGCCGACATGTCCGACACTATAGGGTCGTCTCCACGACCCCGGGACTAGGTTGGCCCGCCGCCGAGTTGTCCGACGACTATAGGGTCGTCCCCACGATCCCGCGACTAGGTTGGCCAGCCGCCAACATGTCCAACGACTACAGGATCGTCCCCACGACCCCGGGGCTAGATTGGCCCGCCATCGTTATGTCCGACGACTATAGGTTCGTCCCTACGACCCTGGGCCAAAGTTGCCCAGCCGCCGGCATGTCCGAAGACTATAGGGTCGTCCCCACGACCCCCGGACTAGATTGCCCCGCCACCGTCGTGTCAGACGCCTATAGGGTCGTCTCCACGACCCCGGGACTAGGTTGGCCCGCCGCCGACTTGTCCGACGACTATAGGGTCGTCCCCACGACCCCGGGACTAGATTGGCCCGCCACCGTCATGTCCGACGACTATAGGGTCGTCCCCACGACCCCGGGACTAGGTTGGCCCGCCGCCGACTTGTCCGACGACTATAGGGTCATCCCTTACAGCCCGGAACTAGGTTGGCCAGCCGCCGACATGTCCGACGACTATAGGGTCGTCCCCACGACCCCGGAGCTAGATTCGCCCGCCACCGTCATGTCCGACGACTATAGGGTCGTACCCACGACCCCGGGACTAGATTGGCCCGCCACCGTCATGTCCGACGACTATAGGGTCGGCCCCACGACCCCGGGGCTGTGTTGGCCCGCCGCCGACTTGTCCGACGACTATAGGGTCGTCCCCACGACCCTGGGCATACGTTGGCCCGCCGCCGACATGTCCGACGATTATAGGGTCGTCCCCACGATCCCGGGACTAGGTTGGCCAGCCGCCCACATGTCCGACGACAATAGGGTCGTCCCTCCCACCCCGGAACTAGGTTGGCCAGCCGCCGACATGTCCGACGACTATAGGGTCGTCCCCACGACCCCGGAGCTAGATTGGCCCGCCACCGTCATGTCCGACGACTATAGGGTCGGCCCCACGACCCCGGGACTGGGTTGGCCCGCCGCCGACTTGTCCGACGACTATAGGGTCGTCCCTCCCACCCCGGAACTAGGTTGGCCAGCCGCCGACATGTCCGACGACAATAGGGTCGTCCCCACGACCCCGCGACTAGATTGGCCCGCCACCCTCATGTCCGACGACTACAGGATCGTCCCCACGACCCCCGGACTAGATTGCCCCGCCACCGTCATGTCCGACGACTATAGGTTCGTGCCTACGACCCTGGGCATACGTTGGCCGGCCGCCAACATGTCCGACGACTATAGGGTCGTCCCCACTATCCCGCGACTAGGTTGGTCAGCCGCCGACATGTCCGACGACAATAGGGTCGTCCCCACGACCCCGGGACTAGATTGGCCCGCCACCATCATGTCCGACGACTATAGGGTCGTCCCCACGACCCCGGGACTAGGTTGGCCCGCCGCCGACTTGTCCGACGACTATAGGGTCGTCCCCACGACCCCGGGACTATGTTGGCCCGCCGCCGACTTGTCCGACGACTATAGGGTCGTCCCCACGACCCCGGGACTATGTTGGCCCGCCGCCGACTTGTCCGGCGACTATAGGGTCGCCCCACGATCCCGGGACTAGGTTGGCCAGCCGCCGACATGTTCGACGACTATGGGGTCGCCCCCATGACCCCGCGACTAGAATGGCCCGCCACCGTCATGTCCGACGACTACAGGATCGTTCCCACGACCCCCGGACTAGATTGCCCCGCCACCGTCATGTCCGACGACTATAGGGTCGTCCCCACGACCCCGGGACTAGATTGGCCCGCCACGGATATGTCCGGCGACTATAGGGTCGCCCCACGATCCCGGGACTAGGTTGGCCCGCCACCGACATGTCCGGCGACTATAGGGTCGCCCCACGATCCCGGGACTAGGTTGGCCAGCCGCCGACATGTTCGACGACTATGGGGTCGTCCCCACGACCCCGCCACTAGATTGGCCCGCCACCGTCATGTCCGACGACTACAGGATCGTCCCCACGACCCCCGGACTAGATTGCCCCGCCACCGTCATGTCCGACGACTATAGGTTCGTGCCTACGACCCTGGGCATACGTTGGCCCGCCGCCAACATGTCCGACGACTATAGGGTCGTCCCCACTATCCCGCGACTAGGTTGGTCAGCCGCCGACATGTTCGACGACAATAGGGTCGTCCCCACGACCCCGGGACTAGATTGGCCCACCACCGTCATGTCCGACGACTACAGGATCGTCCCCACGACCCCCGGACTAGGTTGCCCCGCCACCATCATGTCCGACGATTATAGGGTCGTCCCCACCACCCCGCGACTAGGTTGGCCCGCCGCCGCCATGTCCGACGACTATAGGGTCGTGCCCGCGACCACGGGCCAAAGTTGGTCAGCCGCCGACATGTCCGACGACTATTGGGTCGTCCCCATGACCCCGGGTCTAGAGTGGCCCGCCACCGTCATGTCCGACGACTATAGGGTCGCCCCACGACCCCGGGACTAGGTTGGCCCGCCGCCGACTTGTCCGACGACTATAGGGTCGTCCCCACGACCCCGGGACTAGGTTGGCCCGCCGCCGACATGTCCGACACTATAGGGTCGTCTCCACGACCCCGGGACTAGGTTGGCCCGCCGCCGCGTTGTCCGACGACTATAGGGTCGTCCCCCACGATCCCGCGACTAGGTTGGCCAGCCGCCAACATGTCCAACGACTATAGGGTCGTCCTCACGACCCCGGGACTAGGTTGGCCCGCCACCGCCATGTCCGACGACTATAGGGTCGTGCCCGCGACCACGGGCCAAAGTTGGTCAGCCGCCGACATGTCCGACGACTACAGGGTCGTCCCCACGGCCCCGGGAATAGATTGGCCCACCACCGTCATGTCCGACGACAACAGGATCGTCTTCATGACCCCGGGACTAGGTTGGCCCGCCGCCGACATGTCCGACACTATAGGGTCGTCTCCACGACCCCGGGACTAGGTTGGCCCGCCGCCGAGTTGTCCGACGACTATAGGGTCGTCCCCACGATCCCGCGACTAGGTTGGCCAGCCGCCAACATGTCCAACGACTACAGGATCGTCCCCACGACCCCGGGGCTAGATTGGCCCGCCATCGTTATGTCCGACGACTATAGGTTCGTCCCTACGACCCTGGGCCAAAGTTGCCCAGCCGCCGGCATGTCCGAAGACTATAGGGTCGTCCCCACGACCCCCGGACTAGATTGCCCCGCCACCGTCGTGTCAGACGCCTATAGGGTCGTCTCCACGACCCCGGGACTAGGTTGGCCCGCCGCCGACTTGTCCGACGACTATAGGGTCGTCCCCACGACCCCGGGACTAGATTGGCCCGCCACCGTCATGTCCGACGACTATAGGGTCGTCCCCACGACCCCGGGACTAGGTTGGCCCGCCGCCGACTTGTCCGACGACTATAGGGTCATCCCTTACAGCCCGGAACTAGGTTGGCCAGCCGCCGACATGTCCGACGACTATAGGGTCGTCCCCACGACCCCGGAGCTAGATTCGCCCGCCACCGTCATGTCCGACGACTATAGGGTCGTACCCACGACCCCGGGACTAGATTGGCCCGCCACCGTCATGTCCGACGACTATAGGGTCGGCCCCACGACCCCGGGGCTGTGTTGGCCCGCCGCCGACTTGTCCGACGACTATAGGGTCGTCCCCACGACCCTGGGCATACGTTGGCCCGCCGCCGACATGTCCGACGATTATAGGGTCGTCCCCACGATCCCGGGACTAGGTTGGCCAGCCGCCCACATGTCCGACGACAATAGGGTCGTCCCTCCCACCCCGGAACTAGGTTGGCCAGCCGCCGACATGTCCGACGATTATAGGGTCGTCCCCACGACCCCGGAGCTAGATTGGCCCGCCACCGTCATGTCCGACGACTATAGGGTCGGCCCCACGACCCCGGGACTGGGTTGGCCCGCCGCCGACTTGTCCGACGACTATAGGGTCGTCCCTCCCACCCCGGAACTAGGTTGGCCCGCCGCCGAGTTGTCCGACGACTATAGGGTCGTCTTCATGACCCCGGGACTAGGTTGGCCCGCCGCCGACATGTCCGACACTATAGGGTCGTCTCCACGACCCCGGGACTAGGTTGGCCCGCCGCCGAGTTGTCCGACGACTATAGGGTCGTCCCCACGATCCCACGACTAGGTTGGCCAGCCGCCAACATGTCCAACGACTATAGGGTCGTCCTCACGACCCCGGGACTAGGTTGGCCCGCCACCGCCATGTCCGACGACTATAGGGTCGTGCCCGCGACCACGGGCCAAAGTTGGTCAGCCGCCGACATGTCCGACGACTACAGGGTCGTCCCCACGGCCCCGGGAATAGATTGGCCCACCACCGTCATGTCCGACGACAACAGGATCGTCTTCATGACCCCGGGACTAGGTTGGCCCGCCGCCGACATGTCCGACACTATAGGGTCGTCTCCACGACCCCGGGACTAGGTTGGCCCGCCGCCGAGTTGTCCGACGACTATAGGGTCGTCCCCACGATCCCGCGACTAGGTTGGCCAGCCGCCAACATGTCCAACGACTATAGGGTCGTCCCCACGACCCCGGGACTAGGTTGGCCCGCCGCCGACTTGTCCGACGTCTATAGGGTCGTCCCCACGACCCCGGGGCTAGATTGGCCCGCCATCGTTATGTCCGACGACTATAGGTTCGTCCCTACGACCCTGGGCGTACGTTGGCCCGCCGCCGACATGTCCGACGACTATAGGGTCGTCCCCACGATCCCGGGACTAGGTTGGCCAGCCACCGACTTGCCCGACGACTATAGGGTCGTCCCCACGACCACGGGCCAAAGTTGCCCAGCCGCCGGCATGTCCGAAGACTATAGGGTCGTCCCCACGACCCCCGGAATAGATTGACCCGCCACCGTCGTGTCCGACGACTATAGGGTCGTCCCCACGACCCCGGGGCTAGATTGGCCCGCCACCGTCATGTCCGACGACTATAGGGTCGTCCCCACGACCACGGGCCAAAGTTGGTCAGCCGCCGACATGTCCGACGACTATAGGGTCGTCTCCACGACCCCGGGACTAGGTTGGCCCGCCGCCGACTTGTCCGACGACTATAGGGACGTCCCCACGACCACGGGCCAAAGTTGGCCAGCCGCCGACATGTCCGACGACTATAGGGTCGTCCCCACGACCCCGGGACTAGATTGGCCCGCCACCGACATGTCCGGCGACTATAGGGTCGCCCCACGATCCCGGGACTAGGTTGGCCCGCCGCCGACTTGTCCGACGACTATAGGGTCGTCCCCACGACCCCGGGACTAGATTGGCCCGCCACCGACATGTCCGGCGACTATAGGGTCGCCCCACGATCCCGGGACTAGGTTGGCCCGCCACCGTCATGTCCGACGACTATAGGGTCGGCCCCACGACCCCGGGACTGGGTTGGCCCGCCGCCGACTTGTCCGACGACTATAGGGTCGTCCCTCCCACCCCGGAACTAGGTTGGCCAGCCGCCGACATGTCCGACGACAATAGGGTCGTCCCCACGACCCCGGGACTAGATTGGCCCACCACCGTCATGTCCGACGACAACAGGATCGTCCCCACGACCCCCGGGCTAGATTGCCCACCGTCATGTCCGACGACTATAGGGTCGTCTCCATGACCCCGGGACTAGGTTGGCCCGCCGCCGAGTTGTCCGACGACTATAGGGTCGTCTTCATGACCCCGGGACTAGGTTGGCCCGCCGCCGACATGTCCGACACTATAGGGTCGTCTCCACGACCCCGGGACTAGGTTGGCCCGCCGCCGAGTTGTCCGACGACTATAGGGTCGCCCCACGATCCCGGGACTAGGTTGGCCAGCCGCCGACATGTTCGACGACTATGGGGTCGTCCCCACGACCCCGCGACTAGATTGGCCCGCCACCCTCATGTCCGACGACTACAGGATCGTCCCCACGACCCCCGGACTAGATTGCCCCGCCACCGTCATGTCCGACGACTATAGGTTCGTGCCTACGACCCTGGGCATACGTTGGCCGGCCGCCAACATGTCCGACGACTATAGGGTCGTCCCCACTATCCCGCGACTAGGTTGGTCAGCCGCCGACATGTCCGACGACAATAGGGTCGTCCCCACGACCCCGGGACTAGATTGGCCCGCCACCATCATGTCCGACGACTATAGGGTCGTCCCCACGACCCCGGGACTAGGTTGGCCCGCCGCCGACTTGTCCGACGACTATAGGGTCGTCCCCACGACCCCGGGACTATGTTGGCCCGCCGCCGACTTGTCCGACGACTATAGGGTCGTCCCCACGACCCCGGGACTATGTTGGCCCGCCGCCGACTTGTCCGGCGACTATAGGGTCGCCCCACGATCCCGGGACTAGGTTGGCCAGCCGCCGACATGTTCGACGACTATGGGGTCGCCCCCATGACCCCGCGACTAGAATGGCCCGCCACCGTCATGTCCGACGACTACAGGATCGTTCCCACGACCCCCGGACTAGATTGCCCCGCCACCGTCATGTCCGACGACTATAGGGTCGTCCCCACGACCCCGGGACTAGATTGGCCCGCCACGGACATGTCCGGCGACTATAGGGTCGCCCCACGATCCCGGGACTAGGTTGGCCCGCCACCGACATGTCCGGCGACTATAGGGTCGCCCCACGATCCCGGGACTAGGTTGGCCAGCCGCCGACATGTTCGACGACTATGGGGTCGTCCCCACGACCCCGCCACTAGATTGGCCCGCCACCGTCATGTCCGACGACTACAGGATCGTCCCCACGACCCCCGGACTAGATTGCCCCGCCACCGTCATGTCCGACGACTATAGGTTCGTGCCTACGACCCTGGGCATACGTTGGCCCGCCGCCAACATGTCCGACGACTATAGGGTCGTCCCCACTATCCCGCGACTAGGTTGGTCAGCCGCCGACATGTTCGACGACAATAGGGTCGTCCCCACGACCCCGGGACTAGATTGGCCCACCACCGTCATGTCCGACGACTACAGGATCGTCCCCACGACCCCCGGACTAGGTTGCCCCGCCACCATCATGTCCGACGATTATAGGGTCGTCCCCACCACCCCGCGACTAGGTTGGCCCGCCGCCGCCATGTCCGACGACTATAGGGTCGTGCCCGCGACCACGGGCCAAAGTTGGTCAGCCGCCGACATGTCCGACGACTATTGGGTCGTCCCCATGACCCCGGGTCTAGAGTGGCCCGCCACCGTCATGTCCGACGACTATAGGGTCGCCCCACGACCCCGGGACTAGGTTGGCCCGCCGCCGACTTGTCCGACGACTATAGGGTCGTCCCCACGACCCCGGGACTAGGTTGGCCCGCCGCCGACATGTCCGACACTATAGGGTCGTCTCCACGACCCCGGGACTAGGTTGGCCCGCCGCCGCGTTGTCCGACGACTATAGGGTCGTCCCCACGATCCCGCGACTAGGTTGGCCAGCCGCCAACATGTCCAACGACTATAGGGTCGTCCTCACGACCCCGGGACTAGGTTGGCCCGCCACCGCCATGTCCGACGACTATAGGGTCGTGCCCGCGACCACGGGCCAAAGTTGGTCAGCCGCCGACATGTCCGACGACTACAGGGTCGTCCCCACGGCCCCGGGAATAGATTGGCCCACCACCGTCATGTCCGACGACAACAGGATCGTCTTCATGACCCCGGGACTAGGTTGGCCCGCCGCCGACATGTCCGACACTATAGGGTCGTCTCCACGACCCCGGGACTAGGTTGGCCCGCCGCCGAGTTGTCCGACGACTATAGGGTCGTCCCCACGATCCCGCGACTAGGTTGGCCAGCCGCCAACATGTCCAACGACTACAGGATCGTCCCCACGACCCCGGGGCTAGATTGGCCCGCCATCGTTATGTCCGACGACTATAGGTTCGTCCCTACGACCCTGGGCCAAAGTTGCCCAGCCGCCGGCATGTCCGAAGACTATAGGGTCGTCCCCACGACCCCCGGACTAGATTGCCCCGCCACCGTCGTGTCAGACGCCTATAGGGTCGTCTCCACGACCCCGGGACTAGGTTGGCCCGCCGCCGACATGTCCGACGACAATAGGGTCGTCCCCACGACCCCGGGACTAGATTGGCCCACCACCGTCATGTCCGACGACAACAGGATCGTCCCCACGACCCCCGGGCTAGATTGCCCACCGTCATGTCCGACGACTATAGGGTCGTCTCCATGACCCCGGGACTAGGTTGGCCCGCCGCCGAGTTGTCCGACGACTATAGGGTCGTCTTCATGACCCCGGGACTAGGTTGGCCCGCCGCCGACATGTCCGACACTATAGGGTCGTCTCCACGACCCCGGGACTAGGTTGGCCCGCCGCCGAGTTGTCCGACGACTATAGGGTCGCCCCACGATCCCGGGACTAGGTTGGCCAGCCGCCGACATGTTCGACGACTATGGGGTCGTCCCCACGACCCCGCGACTAGATTGGCCCGCCACCCTCATGTCCGACGACTACAGGATCGTCCCCACGACCCCCGGACTAGATTGCCCCGCCACCGTCATGTCCGACGACTATAGGTTCGTGCCTACGACCCTGGGCATACGTTGGCCGGCCGCCAACATGTCCGACGACTATAGGGTCGTCCCCACTATCCCGCGACTAGGTTGGTCAGCCGCCGACATGTCCGACGACAATAGGGTCGTCCCCACGACCCCGGGACTAGATTGGCCCGCCACCATCATGTCCGACGACTATAGGGTCGTCCCCACGACCCCGGGACTAGGTTGGCCCGCCGCCGACTTGTCCGACGACTATAGGGTCGTCCCCACGACCCCGGGACTATGTTGGCCCGCCGCCGACTTGTCCGACGACTATAGGGTCGTCCCCACGACCCCGGGACTATGTTGGCCCGCCGCCGACTTGTCCGGCGACTATAGGGTCGCCCCACGATCCCGGGACTAGGTTGGCCAGCCGCCGACATGTTCGACGACTATGGGGTCGCCCCCATGACCCCGCGACTAGAATGGCCCGCCACCGTCATGTCCGACGACTACAGGATCGTTCCCACGACCCCCGGACTAGATTGCCCCGCCACCGTCATGTCCGACGACTATAGGGTCGTCCCCACGACCCCGGGACTAGATTGGCCCGCCACGGACATGTCCGGCGACTATAGGGTCGCCCCACGATCCCGGGACTAGGTTGGCCCGCCACCGACATGTCCGGCGACTATAGGGTCGCCCCACGATCCCGGGACTAGGTTGGCCAGCCGCCGACATGTTCGACGACTATGGGGTCGTCCCCACGACCCCGCCACTAGATTGGCCCGCCACCGTCATGTCCGACGACTACAGGATCGTCCCCACGACCCCCGGACTAGATTGCCCCGCCACCGTCATGTCCGACGACTATAGGTTCGTGCCTACGACCCTGGGCATACGTTGGCCCGCCGCCAACATGTCCGACGACTATAGGGTCGTCCCCACTATCCCGCGACTAGGTTGGTCAGCCGCCGACATGTTCGACGAC
The DNA here is from genome assembly GCA_946251845.1 of Andrena fulva. NCBI lineage: Eukaryota > Metazoa > Arthropoda > Insecta > Hymenoptera > Andrenidae > Andrena > Andrena fulva. Next base: position 97,239 of record CAMITZ010000148.1, on the reverse strand, counting down.
AATAGGGTCGTCCCCACGACCCCGGGACTAGATTGGCCCACCACCGTCATGTCCGACGACTACAGGATCGTCCCCACGACCCCCGGACTAGGTTGCCCCGCCACCATCATGTCCGACGATTATAGGGTCGTCCCCACCACCCCGCGACTAGGTTGGCCCGCCGCCGCCATGTCCGACGACTATAGGGTCGTGCCCGCGACCACGGGCCAAAGTTGGTCAGCCGCCGACATGTCCGACGACTATTGGGTCGTCCCCATGACCCCGGGTCTAGAGTGGCCCGCCACCGTCATGTCCGACGACTATAGGGTCGCCCCACGACCCCGGGACTAGGTTGGCCCGCCGCCGACTTGTCCGACGACTATAGGGTCGTCTCCACGACCCCGGGACTAGGTTGGCCCGCCGCCGACTTGTCCGACGACTATAGGGTCGTCCCCACGACCCCGGGACTAGATTGGCCCGCCACCGTCATGTCCGACGACTATAGGGTCGTCCCCACGACCCCGGGACTAGGTTGGCCCGCCGCCGACTTGTCCGACGACTATAGGGTCATCCCTTACAGCCCGGAACTAGGTTGGCCAGCCGCCGACATGTCCGACGACTATAGGGTCGTCCCCACGACCCCGGAGCTAGATTCGCCCGCCACCGTCATGTCCGACGACTATAGGGTCGTACCCACGACCCCGGGACTAGATTGGCCCGCCACCGTCATGTCCGACGACTATAGGGTCGGCCCCACGACCCCGGGACTAGGTTGGCCCGCCGCCGACTTGTCCGACGTCTATAGGGTCGTCCCCACGACCCCGGGGCTAGATTGGCCCGCCATCGTTATGTCCGACGACTATAGGTTCGTCCCTACGACCCTGGGCGTACGTTGGCCCGCCGCCGACATGTCCGACGACTATAGGGTCGTCCCCACGATCCCGGGACTAGGTTGGCCAGCCACCGACTTGCCCGACGACTATAGGGTCGTCCCCACGACCACGGGCCAAAGTTGCCCAGCCGCCGGCATGTCCGAAGACTATAGGGTCGTCCCCACGACCCCCGGAATAGATTGACCCGCCACCGTCGTGTCCGACGACTATAGGGTCGTCCCCACGACCCCGGGGCTAGATTGGCCCGCCACCGTCATGTCCGACGACTATAGGGTCGTCCCCACGACCACGGGCCAAAGTTGGTCAGCCGCCGACATGTCCGACGACTATAGGGTCGTCTCCACGACCCCGGGACTAGGTTGGCCCGCCGCCGACTTGTCCGACGACTATAGGGACGTCCCCACGACCACGGGCCAAAGTTGGCCAGCCGCCGACATGTCCGACGACTATAGGGTCGTCCCCACGACCCCGGGACTAGATTGGCCCGCCACCGACATGTCCGGCGACTATAGGGTCGCCCCACGATCCCGGGACTAGGTTGGCCCGCCGCCGACTTGTCCGACGACTATAGGGTCGTCCCCACGACCCCGGGACTAGATTGGCCCGCCACCGACATGTCCGGCGACTATAGGGTCGCCCCACGATCCCGGGACTAGGTTGGCCCGCCACCCTCATGTCCGACGACTATAGGGTCGGCCCCACGACCCCGGGACTGGGTTGGCCCGCCGCCGACTTGTCCGACGACTATAGGGTCGTCCCTCCCACCCCGGAACTAGGTTGGCCAGCCGCCGACATGTCCGACGACAATAGGGTCGTCCCCACGACCCCGGGACTAGATTGGCCCACCACCGTCATGTCCGACGACAACAGGATCGTCCCCACGACCCCCGGGCTAGATTGCCCACCGTCATGTCCGACGACTATAGGGTCGTCTCCATGACCCCGGGACTAGGTTGGCCCGCCGCCGAGTTGTCCGACGACTATAGGGTCGTCTTCATGACCCCGGGACTAGGTTGGCCCGCCGCCGACATGTCCGACACTATAGGGTCGTCTCCACGACCCCGGGACTAGGTTGGCCCGCCGCCGAGTTGTCCGACGACTATAGGGTCGCCCCACGATCCCGGGACTAGGTTGGCCAGCCGCCGACATGTTCGACGACTATGGGGTCGTCCCCACGACCCCGCGACTAGATTGGCCCGCCACCCTCATGTCCGACGACTACAGGATCGTCCCCACGACCCCCGGACTAGATTGCCCCGCCACCGTCATGTCCGACGACTATAGGTTCGTGCCTACGACCCTGGGCATACGTTGGCCGGCCGCCAACATGTCCGACGACTATAGGGTCGTCCCCACTATCCCGCGACTAGGTTGGTCAGCCGCCGACATGTCCGACGACAATAGGGTCGTCCCCACGACCCCGGGACTAGATTGGCCCGCCACCATCATGTCCGACGACTATAGGGTCGTCCCCACGACCCCGGGACTAGGTTGGCCCGCCGCCGACTTGTCCGACGACTATAGGGTCGTCCCCACGACCCCGGGACTATGTTGGCCCGCCGCCGACTTGTCCGACGACTATAGGGTCGTCCCCACGACCCCGGGACTATGTTGGCCCGCCGCCGACTTGTCCGGCGACTATAGGGTCGCCCCACGATCCCGGGACTAGGTTGGCCAGCCGCCGACATGTTCGACGACTATGGGGTCGCCCCCATGACCCCGCGACTAGAATGGCCCGCCACCGTCATGTCCGACGACTACAGGATCGTTCCCACGACCCCCGGACTAGATTGCCCCGCCACCGTCATGTCCGACGACTATAGGGTCGTCCCCACGACCCCGGGACTAGATTGGCCCGCCACGGACATGTCCGGCAACTATAGGGTCGCCCCACGATCCCGGGACTAGGTTGGCCCGCCACCGACATGTCCGGCGACTATAGGGTCGCCCCACGATCCCGGGACTAGGTTGGCCAGCCGCCGACATGTTCGACGACTATGGGGTCGTCCCCACGACCCCGCCACTAGATTGGCCCGCCACCGTCATGTCCGACGACTACAGGATCGTCCCCACGACCCCCGGACTAGATTGCCCCGCCACCGTCATGTCCGACGACTATAGGTTCGTGCCTACGACCCTGGGCATACGTTGGCCCGCCGCCAACATGTCCGACGACTATAGGGTCGTCCCCACTATCCCGCGACTAGGTTGGTCAGCCGCCGACATGTTCGACGACAATAGGGTCGTCCCCACGACCCCGGGACTAGATTGGCCCACCACCGTCATGTCCGACGACTACAGGATCGTCCCCACGACCCCCGGACTAGGTTGCCCCGCCACCATCATGTCCGACGATTATAGGGTCGTCCCCACCACCCCGCGACTAGGTTGGCCCGCCGCCGCCATGTCCGACGACTATAGGGTCGTGCCCGCGACCACGGGCCAAAGTTGGTCAGCCGCCGACATGTCCGACGACTATTGGGTCGTCCCCATGACCCCGGGTCTAGAGTGGCCCGCCACCGTCATGTCCGACGACTATAGGGTCGCCCCACGACCCCGGGACTAGGTTGGCCCGCCGCCGACTTGTCCGACGACTATAGGGTCGTCCCCACGACCCCGGGACTAGGTTGGCCCGCCGCCGACATGTCCGACACTATAGGGTCGTCTCCACGACCCCGGGACTAGGTTGGCCCGCCGCCGCGTTGTCCGACGACTATAGGGTCGTCCCCACGATCCCGCGACAAGGTTGGCCAGCCGCCAACATGTCCAACGACTATAGGGTCGTCCTCACGACCCCGGGACTAGGTTGGCCCGCCACCGCCATGTCCGACGACTATAGGGTCGTGCCCGCGACCACGGGCCAAAGTTGGTCAGCCGCCGACATGTCCGACGACTACAGGGTCGTCCCCACGGCCCCGGGAATAGATTGGCCCACCACCGTCATGTCCGACGACAACAGGATCGTCTTCATGACCCCGGGACTAGGTTGGCCCGCCGCCGACATGTCCGACACTATAGGGTCGTCTCCACGACCCCGGGACTAGGTTGGCCCGCCGCCGAGTTGTCCGACGACTATAGGGTCGTCCCCACGATCCCGCGACTAGGTTGGCCAGCCGCCAACATGTCCAACGACTACAGGATCGTCCCCACGACCCCGGGGCTAGATTGGCCCGCCATCGTTATGTCCGACGACTATAGGTTCGTCCCTACGACCCTGGGCCAAAGTTGCCCAGCCGCCGGCATGTCCGAAGACTATAGGGTCGTCCCCACGACCCCCGGACTAGATTGCCCCGCCACCGTCGTGTCAGACGCCTATAGGGTCGTCTCCACGACCCCGGGACTAGGTTGGCCCGCCGCCGACTTGTCCGACGACTATAGGGTCGTCCCCACGACCCCGGGACTAGATTGGCCCGCCACCGTCATGTCCGACGACTATAGGGTCGTCCCCACGACCCCGGGACTAGGTTGGCCCGCCGCCGACTTGTCCGACGACTATAGGGTCATCCCTTACAGCCCGGAACTAGGTTGGCCAGCCGCCGACATGTCCGACGACTATAGGGTCGTCCCCACGACCCCGGAGCTAGATTCGCCCGCCACCGTCATGTCCGACGACTATAGGGTCGTACCCACGACCCCGGGACTAGATTGGCCCGCCACCGTCATGTCCGACGACTATAGGGTCGGCCCCACGACCCCGGGGCTGTGTTGGCCCGCCGCCGACTTGTCCGACGACTATAGGGTCGTCCCCACGACCCTGGGCATACGTTGGCCCGCCGCCGACATGTCCGACGATTATAGGGTCGTCCCCACGATCCCGGGACTAGGTTGGCCAGCCGCCCACATGTCCGACGACAATAGGGTCGTCCCTCCCACCCCGGAACTAGGTTGGCCAGCCGCCGACATGTCCGACGACTATAGGGTCGTCCCCACGACCCCGGAGCTAGATTGGCCCGCCACCGTCATGTCCGACGACTATAGGGTCGGCCCCACGACCCCGGGACTGGGTTGGCCCGCCGCCGACTTGTCCGACGACTATAGGGTCGTCCCTCCCACCCCGGAACTAGGTTGGCCAGCCGCCGACATGTCCGACGACAATAGGGTCGTCCCCACGACCCCGGGACTAGATTGGCCCACCACCGTCATGTCCGACGACAACAGGATCGTCCCCACGACCCCCGGGCTAGATTGCCCACCGTCATGTCCGACGACTATAGGGTCGTCTCCATGACCCCGGGACTAGGTTGGCCCGCCGCCGAGTTGTCCGACGACTATAGGGTCGTCTTCATGACCCCGGGACTAGGTTGGCCCGCCGCCGACATGTCCGACACTATAGGGTCGTCTCCACGACCCCGGGACTAGGTTGGCCCGCCGCCGAGTTGTCCGACGACTATAGGGTCGTCCCCACGATCCCACGACTAGGTTGGCCAGCCGCCAACATGTCCAACGACTATAGGGTCGTCCTCACGACCCCGGGACTAGGTTGGCCCGCCACCGCCATGTCCGACGACTATAGGGTCGTGCCCGCGACCACGGGCCAAAGTTGGTCAGCCGCCGACATGTCCGACGACTACAGGGTCGTCCCCACGGCCCCGGGAATAGATTGGCCCACCACCGTCATGTCCGACGACAACAGGATCGTCTTCATGACCCCGGGACTAGGTTGGCCCGCCGCCGACATGTCCGACACTATAGGGTCGTCTCCACGACCCCGGGACTAGGTTGGCCCGCCGCCGAGTTGTCCGACGACTATAGGGTCGTCCCCACGATCCCGCGACTAGGTTGGCCAGCCGCCAACATGTCCAACGACTATAGGGTCGTCCCCACGACCCCGGGACTAGGTTGGCCCGCCGCCGACTTGTCCGACGTCTATAGGGTCGTCCCCACGACCCCGGGGCTAGATTGGCCCGCCATCGTTATGTCCGACGACTATAGGTTCGTCCCTACGACCCTGGGCGTACGTTGGCCCGCCGCCGACATGTCCGACGACTATAGGGTCGTCCCCACGATCCCGGGACTAGGTTGGCCAGCCACCGACTTGCCCGACGACTATAGGGTCGTCCCCACGACCACGGGCCAAAGTTGCCCAGCCGCCGGCATGTCCGAAGACTATAGGGTCGTCCCCACGACCCCCGGAATAGATTGACCCGCCACCGTCGTGTCCGACGACTATAGGGTCGTCCCCACGACCCCGGGGCTAGATTGGCCCGCCACCGTCATGTCCGACGACTATAGGGTCGTCCCCACGACCACGGGCCAAAGTTGGTCAGCCGCCGACATGTCCGACGACTATAGGGTCGTCTCCACGACCCCGGGACTAGGTTGGCCCGCCGCCGACTTGTCCGACGACTATAGGGACGTCCCCACGACCACGGGCCAAAGTTGGCCAGCCGCCGACATGTCCGACGACTATAGGGTCGTCCCCACGACCCCGGGACTAGATTGGCCCGCCACCGACATGTCCGGCGACTATAGGGTCGCCCCACGATCCCGGGACTAGGTTGGCCCGCCGCCGACTTGTCCGACGACTATAGGGTCGTCCCCACGACCCCGGGACTAGATTGGCCCGCCACCGACATGTCCGGCGACTATAGGGTCGCCCCACGATCCCGGGACTAGGTTGGCCCGCCACCGACATGTCCGGCGACTATAGGGTCGCCCCACGATCCCGGGACTAGGTTGGCCAGCCGCCGACATGTTCGACGACTATGGGGTCGTCCCCACGACCCCGCGACTAGATTGGCCCGCCACCGTCATGTCCGACGACTACAGGATCGTCCCCACGACCCCCGGACTAGATTGCCCCGCCACCGTCATGTCCGACGACTATAGGTTCGTGCCTACGATCCTGGGCATACGTTGGCCGGCCGCCAACATGTCCGACGACTATAGGGTCGTCCCCACTATCCCGGGACTATGTTGGCCCGCCGCCGACTTGTCCGGCGACTATAGGGTCGCCCCACGATCCCGGGACTAGGTTGGCCAGCCGCCGACATGTTCGACGACTATGGGGTCGCCCCCATGACCCCGCGACTAGAATGGCCCGCCACCGTCATGTCCGACGACTACAGGATCGTTCCCACGACCCCCGGACTAGATTGCCCCGCCACCGTCATGTCCGACGACTATAGGGTCGTCCCCACGACCCCGGGACTAGATTGGCCCGCCACGGACATGTCCGGCGACTATAGGGTCGCCCCACGATCCCGGGACTAGGTTGGCCCGCCACCGACATGTCCGGCGACTATAGGGTCGCCCCACGATCCCGGGACTAGGTTGGCCAGCCGCCGACATGTTCGACGACTATGGGGTCGTCCCCACGACCCCGCCACTAGATTGGCCCGCCACCGTCATGTCCGACGACTACAGGATCGTCCCCACGACCCCCGGACTAGATTGCCCCGCCACCGTCATGTCCGACGACTATAGGTTCGTGCCTACGACCCTGGGCATACGTTGGCCCGCCGCCAACATGTCCGACGACTATAGGGTCGTCCCCACTATCCCGCGACTAGGTTGGTCAGCCGCCGACATGTTCGACGACAATAGGGTCGTCCCCACGACCCCGGGACTAGATTGGCCCACCACCGTCATGTCCGACGACTACAGGATCGTCCCCACGACCCCCGGACTAGGTTGCCCCGCCACCATCATGTCCGACGATTATAGGGTCGTCCCCACCACCCCGCGACTAGGTTGGCCCGCCGCCGCCATGTCCGACGACTATAGGGTCGTGCCCGCGACCACGGGCCAAAGTTGGTCAGCCGCCGACATGTCCGACGACTATTGGGTCGTCCCCATGACCCCGGGTCTAGAGTGGCCCGCCACCGTCATGTCCGACGACTATAGGGTCGCCCCACGACCCCGGGACTAGGTTGGCCCGCCGCCGACTTGTCCGACGACTATAGGGTCGTCCCCACGACCCCGGGACTAGGTTGGCCCGCCGCCGACATGTCCGACACTATAGGGTCGTCTCCACGACCCCGGGACTAGGTTGGCCCGCCGCCGCGTTGTCCGACGACTATAGGGTCGTCCCCACGATCCCGCGACTAGGTTGGCCAGCCGCCAACATGTCCAACGACTATAGGGTCGTCCTCACGACCCCGGGACTAGGTTGGCCCGCCACCGCCATGTCCGACGACTATAGGGTCGTGCCCGCGACCACGGGCCAAAGTTGGTCAGCCGCCGACATGTCCGACGACTACAGGGTCGTCCCCACGGCCCCGGGAATAGATTGGCCCACCACCGTCATGTCCGACGACAACAGGATCGTCTTCATGACCCCGGGACTAGGTTGGCCCGCCGCCGACATGTCCGACACTATAGGGTCGTCTCCACGACCCCGGGACTAGGTTGGCCCGCCGCCGAGTTGTCCGACGACTATAGGGTCGTCCCCACGATCCCGCGACTAGGTTGGCCAGCCGCCAACATGTCCAACGACTACAGGATCGTCCCCACGACCCCCGGACTAGGTTGCCCCGCCACCATCATGTCCGACGATTATAGGGTCGTCCCCACCACCCCGCGACTAGGTTGGCCCGCCGCCGCCATGTCCGACGACTATAGGGTCGTCTCCACGACCCCCGGACTAGGTTGGCCCGCCGCCGACATGTCCGACACTGTAGGGTCGTCTCCACGACCCCGGGACTAGATTGGCCCGCCACCATCATGTCCGACGACTATAGGGTCGTTCCCACGACCCCGGGACTAGGTTGGCCCGCCGCCGACTTGTTCGACGACTATAGGGTCGTCCCCACGACCCCGGGACTATGTTGGCCCGCCGCCGACATGTCCGACGACTATAGGGTCGTCCCCACGACCCCGGGACTAGGTTGGCCCGCCGTCGACTTGTCCGACGACAGTAGGGTCGACCCCACGACCCCGGAGCAAGATTGGCCCACCACCGTCATGTCCGACGACTACAATATCGTCCCCACGACCCCCGGAGTAGATTGCCCCGCCATCGTCATGTCCGACGACTATAGGGTCGTCCCCACGACCCCGGGACTAGGTTGGCCCGCCGTCGACTTGTCCGACGACAGTAGGGTCGTCCCCACGACCCCGGAGCTAGATTGGCCCACCACCGTCATGTCCGACGACTACAATATCGTCCCCACGACCCCCGGTGTAGATTGCCCCGCCATCGTCATGTCCGACGACTATAGGGTCGTCCCCACGATCCCGGGACTAGGTTGGCCCGCCACCGTCATGTCGAACGACAATAGGGTCGTCCCCAGGACACCGGGACTAGGTTGGCCCGCCGCCGACTTGTCCGACGACTATAGGGTCGTCCCCACGACCCCGGGACTAGATTGGCCCGCCACCATCATGTCCGACGATTATAGGGTCGTCCCCACTACCCCGCGACTAGGTTGGCCCGCCGCCGACTTGTCCGACGACTATAGGGTCGTCTCCACGACCCCGGGACTAGGTTGGCCCGCCGCCGAGTTGTCCGACGACTATAGGGTCGTCCCCACGACCCCGGGACTAGGTTGGCCCGCCGCCGACTTGTCCGACGTCTATAGGGTCGTCCCCACGACCCCGGGGCTAGATTGGCCCGCCGCCGACTTGTCCGACGACTATAGGGACGTCCCCACGACCACGGGCCAAAGTTGGTCAGCCGCCGACATGTCCGACGACTATAGGGTCGTCTCCACGACCCCGGGACTAGGTTGGCCCGCCGCCGACTTGTCCGACGACTATAGGGACGTCCCCACGACCACGGGCCAAAGTTGGCCAGCCGCCGACATGTCCGACGACTATAGGGTCGTCCTCAACCCCGGGACTAGATTGGCCCGCCACCGACATGTCCGGCGACTATAGGGTCGCCCCACGATCCCGGGACTAGGTTGGCCCGCCGCCGACTTGTCCGACGACTATAGGGTCGTCCCCACGATCCCGGGACTAGGTTGGCCCGCCACCGACATGTCCGGCGACTATAGGGTCGACCCACGATCCCGGGACTAGGTTGGCCCGCCGCCGACTTGTCCGACGCCTATAGGGTCGTCCCCACGACCGCGGGGCTAGATTGGCCAGCCGCCGACATGTCCGACGACTATTGGGTCGTCCCCACGACCCCGGGGCTAGGTTGGCCCGCCGCCGACATGTCCGACGACTATAGGTTCGTCCCTACGACCCTGGGCATACGTTGGTCCGCCGCCGACATGTCCGACGACTATAGGGTCGTCCCCACGACCCTGGGCATACGTTGGCCCGCCGCCGACATGTCCGACGACTATAGGGTCGTCCCCACGATCCCGGGACTAGATTGGCCCACGACCGTCATGTCCGACGACTACAGGGTCGTCCCCACGGCCCCGGGAATAGATTGGCCCGCCACAGTCATGTCCGACGACTATCGGGTCGTCCCCACCACCCCGCGACTAGGTTGGCCCGCCGCCGACACGTCCGACGACTATAGGTTCGTCCCTACGACCCTGGGCATACGTTGGTCCGCCGCCGACATGTCCGACGACTATAGGGTCGTCCCCACGACCCTGGGCATACGTTGGCCCGCCGCCTACATGTCCGACGACTATAGGGTCGTCCCCACGATCCCGGGACTAGATTGGCCCACGACCGTCATGTCCGACGACTACAGGGTCGTCCCCACGGCCCCGGGAATAGATTGGCCCACCACCGTCATGTCCGGCGACAACAGGGTCGTCCCCACGACCCCGGGACTAGATTGGCCCGCCACCGTCATGTCCGACGACTATAGGTTCGTCCCCACGACCCCGGGACTAGGTTGGCCCGCCGCCGACTTGTCCGACGACTATAGGGTCATCCCTCCCAGCCCGGAACTAGGTTGGCCAGCCGCCGACATGTCCGACGACTATAGGGTCGTCCCCACGACCCCGGAGCTAGATTCGCCCGCCACCGTCATGTCCGACGACTATAGGGTCGTACCCACGACCCCGGGACTAGATTGGCCCGCCACCGTCATGTCCGACGACTATAGGGTCGGCCCCACGACCCCGGGGCTGTGTTGGCCCGCCTCCGACTTGTCCGACGACTATAGGGTCATCCCCACGACCCTGGGCATACGTTGGCCCGCCGCCGACATGTCCGACGATTATAGGGTCGTCCCCACGATCCCGGGACTAGGTTGGCCAGCCGCCCACATGTCCGCCGACAATAGGGTCGTCCCTCCCACCCCGGAACTAGGTTGGCCAGCCGCCGACATGTCCGACGACTATAGGGTCGTCCCCACGACCCCGGAGCTAGATTGGCCCGCCACCGTCATGTCCGACGACTATAGGGCCGGCCCCACGACCCCGGGACTGGGTTGACCCGCCGCCGACTTGTCCGACGACTATAGGGTCGTCCCTCCCACCCCGGAACTAGGTTGGCCAGCCGCCGACATGTCCGACGACAATAGGGTCGTCCCCACGACCCCGGGACTAGATTGGCCCACCACCGTCATGTCCGACGACAACAGGATCGTCCCCACGACCCCCGGGCTAGATTGCCCACCGTCATGTCCGACGACTATAGGGTCGTCTCCATGACCCCGGGACTAGGTTGGCCCGCCGCCGACTTGTCCGACGACTATAGGGTCGTCCCCACGAACCCGGGACTAGATTGGCCCGCCACCTTCATGTCCGACGACTATAGGGTCGTCCCCACGACCACGGGCCAAAGTTGGCCAGCCGCCGACATGTCCGACGACTATAGGGTCGTCCCCATGACCCCGGGACTAGAGTGGCCCGCCACCGTCATGTCCGACGAGTATAGGGTCGTGCCCACGACCCCGGGACTGGGTTGGCCAGCCGCCGACATGTCCGACGACTATGGGGTCGTCCCCACGACCCCGGGACTAGATTGGCCCGCCACCGTCATGTCCGACGACTACAGGATCGTCCCCACGACCCCCGGACTAGATTGCCCCGCCACCATCATGTCCGACGATTATAGGGTCGTCCCCACCACCCCGCGACTAGGTTGGCCCGCCGCCGACTTGCCCGACGACTATAGGGCCGTCCCCACGACCCCGGGACTAGATTGGCCCGCCACCATCATGTCCGACGACTATAGGGTCGTCCCCACGACCCCGGGACTAGGTTGGCCCGCCGCCGACTTGTCCGACGCCTATAGGGTCCTCCCCACGACCCCGGGACTATGTTGGCCAGCCGCCCACATGTCCGACGACAATAGGGTCGTCCCTCCCACCCCGGAACTAGGTTGGCCAGCCGCCGACATGTCCGACGACTATAGGGTCGTCCCCACGACCCCGGAGCTAGATTGGCCCGCCACCGTCATGTCCGACGACTATAGGGTCGGCCCCACGACCCCGGGACTGGGTTGGCCCGCCGCCGACTTGTCCGACGACTATAGGTTCGTGCCTACGACCCTGGGCATACGTTGGCCGGCCGCCAACATGTCCGACGACTATAGGGTCGTCCCCACTATCCCGCGACTAGGTTGGTCAGCCGCCGACATGTCCGACGACAATAGGGTCGTCCCCACGACCCCGGGACTAGATTGGCCCGCCACCATCATGTCCGACGACTATAGGGTCGTCCCCACGACCCCGGGACTAGGTTGGCCCGCCGCCGACTTGTCCGACGACTATAGGGTCGTCCCCACGACCCCGGGACTATGTTGGCCCGCCGCCGACTTGTCCGACGACTATAGGGTCGTCCCCACGACCCCGGGACTATGTTGGCCCGCCGCCGACTTGTCCGGCGACTATAGGGTCGCCCCACGATCCCGGGACTAGGTTGGCCAGCCGCCGACATGTTCGACGACTATGGGGTCGCCCCCATGACCCCGCGACTAGAATGGCCCGCCACCGTCATGTCCGACGACTACAGGATCGATCCCACGACCCCCGGACTAGATTGCCCCGCCACCGTCATGTCCGACGACTATAGGGTCGTCCCCACGACCCCGGGACTAGATTGGCCCGCCACGGACATGTCCGGCAACTATAGGGTCGCCCCACGATCCCGGGACTAGGTTGGCCCGCCACCGACATGTCCGGCGACTATAGGGTCGCCCCACGATCCCGGGACTAGGTTGGCCAGCCGCCGACATGTTCGACGACTATGGGGTCGTCCCCACGACCCCGCCACTAGATTGGCCCGCCACCGTCATGTCCGACGACTACAGGATCGTCCCCACGACCCCCGGACTAGATTGCCCCGCCACCGTCATGTCCGACGACTATAGGTTCGTGCCTACGACCCTGGGCATACGTTGGCCCGCCGCCAACATGTCCGACGACTATAGGGTCGTCCCCACTATCCCGCGACTAGGTTGGTCAGCCGCCGACATGTTCGACGACAATAGGGTCGTCCCCACGACCCCGGGACTAGATTGGCCCACCACCGTCATGTCCGACGACTACAGGATCGTCCCCACGACCCCCGGACTAGGTTGCCCCGCCACCATCATGTCCGACGATTATAGGGTCGTCCCCACCACCCCGCGACTAGGTTGGCCCGCCGCCGCCATGTCCGACGACTATAGGGTCGTGCCCGCGACCACGGGCCAAAGTTGGTCAGCCGCCGACATGTCCGACGACTATTGGGTCGTCCCCATGACCCCGGGTCTAGAGTGGCCCGCCACCGTCATGTCCGACGACTATAGGGTCGCCCCACGACCCCGGGACTAGGTTGGCCCGCCGCCGACTTGTCCGACGACTATAGGGTCGTCCCCACGACCCCGGGACTAGGTTGGCCCGCCGCCGACATGTCCGACACTATAGGGTCGTCTCCACGACCCCGGGACTAGGTTGGCCCGCCGCCGCGTTGTCCGACGACTATAGGGTCGTCCCCACGATCCCGCGACTAGGTTGGCCAGCCGCGAACATGTCCAACGACTATAGGGTCGTCCTCACGACCCCGGGACTAGGTTGGCCCGCCACCGCCATGTCCGACGACTATAGGGTCGTGCCCGCGACCACGGGCCAAAGTTGGTCAGCCGCCGACATGTCCGACGACTACAGGGTCGTCCCCACGGCCCCGGGAATAGATTGGCCCACCACCGTCATGTCCGACGACAACAGGATCGTCTTCATGACCCCGGGACTAGGTTGGCCCGCCGCCGACATGTCCGACACTATAGGGTCGTCTCCACGACCCCGGGACTAGGTTGGCCCGCCGCCGAGTTGTCCGACGACTATAGGGTCGTCCCCACGATCCCGCGACTAGGTTGGCCAGCCGCCAACATGTCCAACGACTACAGGATCGTCCCCACGACCCCGGGGCTAGATTGGCCCGCCATCGTTATGTCCGACGACTATAGGTTCGTCCCTACGACCCTGGGCCAAAGTTGCCCAGCCGCCGGCATGTCCGAAGACTATAGGGTCGTCCCCACGACCCCCGGACTAGATTGCCCCGCCACCGTCGTGTCAGACGCCTATAGGGTCGTCTCCACGACCCCGGGACTAGGTTGGCCCGCCGCCGACTTGTCCGACGACTATAGGGTCGTCCCCACGACCCCGGGACTAGATTGGCCCGCCACCGTCATGTCCGACGACTATAGGGTCGTCCCCACGACCCCGGGACTAGGTTGGCCCGCCGCCGACTTGTCCGACGACTATAGGGTCATCCCTTACAGCCCGGAACTAGGTTGGCCAGCCGCCGACATGTCCGACGACTATAGGGTCGTCCCCACGACCCCGGAGCTAGATTCGCCCGCCACCGTCATGTCCGACGACTATAGGGTCGTACCCACGACCCCGGGACTAGATTGGCCCGCCACCGTCATGTCCGACGACTATAGGGTCGGCCCCACGACCCCGGGGCTGTGTTGGCCCGCCGCCGACTTGTCCGACGACTATAGGGTCGTCCCCACGACCCTGGGCATACGTTGGCCCGCCGCCGACATGTCCGACGATTATAGGGTCGTCCCCACGATCCCGGGACTAGGTTGGCCAGCCGCCCACATGTCCGACGACAATAGGGTCGTCCCTCCCACCCCGGAACTAGGTTGGCCAGCCGCCGACATGTCCGACGACTATAGGGTCGTCCCCACGACCCCGGAGCTAGATTGGCCCGCCACCGTCATGTCCGACGACTATAGGGTCGGCCCCACGACCCCGGGACTGGGTTGGCCCGCCGCCGACTTGTCCGACGACTATAGGGTCGTCCCTCCCACCCCGGAACTAGGTTGGCCAGCCGCCGACATGTCCGACGACAATAGGGTCGTCCCCACGACCCCGGGACTAGATTGGCCCACCACCGTCATGTCCGACGACAACAGGATCGTCCCCACGACCCCCGGGCTAGATTGCCCACCGTCATGTCCGACGACTATAGGGTCGTCTCCATGACCCCGGGACTAGGTTGGCCCGCCGCCGAGTTGTCCGACGACTATAGGGTCGTCTTCATGACCCCGGGACTAGGTTGGCCCGCCGCCGACATGTCCGACACTATAGGGTCGTCTCCACGACCCCGGGACTAGGTTGGCCCGCCGCCGAGTTGTCCGACGACTATAGGGTCGTCCCCACGATCCCACGACTAGGTTGGCCAGCCGCCAACATGTCCAACGACTATAGGGTCGTCCTCACGACCCCGGGACTAGGTTGGCCCGCCACCGCCATGTCCGACGACTATAGGGTCGTGCCCGCGACCACGGGCCAAAGTTGGTCAGCCGCCGACATGTCCGACGACTACAGGGTCGTCCCCACGGCCCCGGGAATAGATTGGCCCACCACCGTCATGTCCGACGACAACAGGATCGTCTTCATGACCCCGGGACTAGGTTGGCCCGCCGCCGACATGTCCGACACTATAGGGTCGTCTCCACGACCCCGGGACTAGGTTGGCCCGCCGCCGAGTTGTCCGACGACTATAGGGTCGTCCCCACGATCCCGCGACTAGGTTGGCCAGCCGCCAACATGTCCAACGACTATAGGGTCGTCCCCACGACCCCGGGACTAGGTTGGCCCGCCGCCGACTTGTCCGACGTCTATAGGGTCGTCCCCACGACCCCGGGGCTAGATTGGCCCGCCATCGTTATGTCCGACGACTATAGGTTCGTCCCTACGACCCTGGGCGTACGTTGGCCCGCCGCCGACATGTCCGACGACTATAGGGTCGTCCCCACGATCCCGGGACTAGGTTGGCCAGCCACCGACTTGCCCGACGACTATAGGGTCGTCCCCACGACCACGGGCCAAAGTTGCCCAGCCGCCGGCATGTCCGAAGACTATAGGGTCGTCCCCACGACCCCCGGAATAGATTGACCCGCCACCGTCGTGTCCGACGACTATAGGGTCGTCCCCACGACCCCGGGGCTAGATTGGCCCGCCACCGTCATGTCCGACGACTATAGGGTCGTCCCCACGACCACGGGCCAAAGTTGGTCAGCCGCCGACATGTCCGACGACTATAGGGTCGTCTCCACGACCCCGGGACTAGGTTGGCCCGCCGCCGACTTGTCCGACGACTATAGGGACGTCCCCACGACCACGGGCCAAAGTTGGCCAGCCGCCGACATGTCCGACGACTATAGGGTCGTCCCCACGACCCCGGGACTAGATTGGCCCGCCACCGACATGTCCGGCGACTATAGGGTCGCCCCACGATCCCGGGACTAGGTTGGCCCGCCGCCGACTTGTCCGACGACTATAGGGTCGTCCCCACGACCCCGGGACTAGATTGGCCCGCCACCGACATGTCCGGCGACTATAGGGTCGCCCCACGATCCCGGGACTAGGTTGGCCCGCCACCGACATGTCCGGCGACTATAGGGTCGCCCCACGATCCCGGGACTAGGTTGGCCAGCCGCCGACATGTTCGACGACTATGGGGTCGTCCCCACGACCCCGCGACTAGATTGGCCCGCCACCGTCATGTCCGACGACTACAGGATCGTCCCCACGACCCCCGGACTAGATTGCCCCGCCACCGTCATGTCCGACGACTATAGGTTCGTGCCTACGACCCTGGGCATACGTTGGCCGGCCGCCAACATGTCCGACGACTATAGGGTCGTCCCCACTATCCCGGGACTATGTTGGCCCGCCGCCGACTTGTCCGGCGACTATAGGGTCGCCCCACGATCCCGGGACTAGGTTGGCCAGCCGCCGACATGTTCGACGACTATGGGGTCGCCCCCATGACCCCGCGACTAGAATGGCCCGCCACCGTCATGTCCGACGACTACAGGATCGTTCCCACGACCCCCGGACTAGATTGCCCCGCCACCGTCATGTCCGACGACTATAGGGTCGTCCCCACGACCCCGGGACTAGATTGGCCCGCCACGGACATGTCCGGCGACTATAGGGTCGCCCCACGATCCCGGGACTAGGTTGGCCCGCCACCGACATGTCCGGCGACTATAGGGTCGCCCCACGATCCCGGGACTAGGTTGGCCAGCCGCCGACATGTTCGACGACTATGGGGTCGTCCCCACGACCCCGCCACTAGATTGGCCCGCCACCGTCATGTCCGACGACTACAGGATCGTCCCCACGACCCCCGGACTAGATTGCCCCGCCACCGTCATGTCCGACGACTATAGGTTCGTGCCTACGACCCTGGGCATACGTTGGCCCGCCGCCAACATGTCCGACGACTATAGGGTCGTCCCCACTATCCCGCGACTAGGTTGGTCAGCCGCCGACATGTTCGACGACAATAGGGTCGTCCCCACGACCCCGGGACTAGATTGGCCCACCACCGTCATGTCCGACGACTACAGGATCGTCCCCACGACCCCCGGACTAGGTTGCCCCGCCACCATCATGTCCGACGATTATAGGGTCGTCCCCACCACCCCGCGACTAGGTTGGCCCGCCGCCGCCATGTCCGACGACTATAGGGTCGTGCCCGCGACCACGGGCCAAAGTTGGTCAGCCGCCGACATGTCCGACGACTATTGGGTCGTCCCCATGACCCCGGGTCTAGAGTGGCCCGCCACCGTCATGTCCGACGACTATAGGGTCGCCCCACGACCCCGGGACTAGGTTGGCCCGCCGCCGACTTGTCCGACGACTATAGGGTCGTCCCCACGACCCCGGGACTAGGTTGGCCCGCCGCCGACATGTCCGACACTATAGGGTCGTCTCCACGACCCCGGGACTAGGTTGGCCCGCCGCCGCGTTGTCCGACGACTATAGGGTCGTCCCCACGATCCCGCGACTAGGTTGGCCAGCCGCCAACATGTCCAACGACTATAGGGTCGTCCTCACGACCCCGGGACTAGGTTGGCCCGCCACCGCCATGTCCGACGACTATAGGGTCGTGCCCGCGACCACGGGCCAAAGTTGGTCAGCCGCCGACATGTCCGACGACTACAGGGTCGTCCCCACGGCCCCGGGAATAGATTGGCCCACCACCGTCATGTCCGACGACAACAGGATCGTCTTCATGACCCCGGGACTAGGTTGGCCCGCCGCCGACATGTCCGACACTATAGGGTCGTCTCCACGACCCCGGGACTAGGTTGGCCCGCCGCCGAGTTGTCCGACGACTATAGGGTCGTCCCCACGATCCCGCGACTAGGTTGGCCAGCCGCCAACATGTCCAACGACTACAGGATCGTCCCCACGACCCCCGGACTAGGTTGCCCCGCCACCATCATGTCCGACGATTATAGGGTCGTCCCCACCACCCCGCGACTAGGTTGGCCCGCCGCCGCCATGTCCGACGACTATAGGGTCGTCTCCACGACCCCCGGACTAGGTTGGCCCGCCGCCGACATGTCCGACACTATAGGGTCGTCTCCACGACCCCGGGACTAGATTGGCCCGCCACCATCATGTCCGACGACTATAGGGTCGTTCCCACGACCCCGGGACTAGGTTGGCCCGCCGCCGACTTGTTCGACGACTATAGGGTCGTCCCCACGACCCCGGGACTATGTTGGCCCGCCGCCGACATGTCCGACGACTATAGGGTCGTCCCCACGACCCCGGGACTAGGTTGGCCCGCCGTCGACTTGTCCGACGACAGTAGGGTCGACCCCACGACCCCGGAGCAAGATTGGCCCACCACCGTCATGTCCGACGACTACAATATCGTCCCCACGACCCCCGGAGTAGATTGCCCCGCCATCGTCATGTCCGACGACTATAGGGTCGTCCCCACGACCCCGGGACTAGGTTGGCCCGCCGTCGACTTGTCCGACGACAGTAGGGTCGTCCCCACGACCCCGGAGCTAGATTGGCCCACCACCGTCATGTCCGACGACTACAATATCGTCCCCACGACCCCCGGTGTAGATTGCCCCGCCATCGTCATGTCCGACGACTATAGGGTCGTCCCCACGATCCCGGGACTAGGTTGGCCCGCCACCGTCATGTCGAACGACAATAGGGTCGTCCCCAGGACACCGGGACTAGGTTGGCCCGCCGCCGACTTGTCCGACGACTATAGGGTCGTCCCCACGACCCCGGGACTAGATTGGCCCGCCACCATCATGTCCGACGATTATAGGGTCGTCCCCACTACCCCGCGACTAGGTTGGCCCGCCGCCGACTTGTCCGACGACTATAGGGTCGTCTCCACGACCCCGGGACTAGGTTGGCCCGCCGCCGAGTTGTCCGACGACTATAGGGTCGTCCCCACGACCCCGGGACTAGGTTGGCCCGCCGCCGACTTGTCCGACGTCTATAGGGTCGTCCCCACGACCCCGGGGCTAGATTGGCCCGCCGCCGACTTGTCCGACGACTATAGGGACGTCCCCACGACCACGGGCCAAAGTTGGTCAGCCGCCGACATGTCCGACGACTATAGGGTCGTCTCCACGACCCCGGGACTAGGTTGGCCCGCCGCCGACTTGTCCGACGACTATAGGGACGTCCCCACGACCACGGGCCAAAGTTGGCCAGCCGCCGACATGTCCGACGACTATAGGGTCGTCCTCAACCCCGGGACTAGATTGGCCCGCCACCGACATGTCCGGCGACTATAGGGTCGCCCCACGATCCCGGGACTAGGTTGGCCCGCCGCCGACTTGTCCGACGACTATAGGGTCGTCCCCACGATCCCGGGACTAGGTTGGCCCGCCACCGACATGTCCGGCGACTATAGGGTCGACCCACGATCCCGGGACTAGGTTGGCCCGCCGCCGACTTGTCCGACGCCTATAGGGTCGTCCCCACGACCGCGGGGCTAGATTGGCCAGCCGCCGACATGTCCGACGACTATTGGGTCGTCCCCACGACCCCGGGGCTAGGTTGGCCCGCCGCCGACATGTCCGACGACTATAGGTTCGTCCCTACGACCCTGGGCATACGTTGGTCCGCCGCCGACATGTCCGACGACTATAGGGTCGTCCCCACGACCCTGGGCATACGTTGGCCCGCCGCCGACATGTCCGACGACTATAGGGTCGTCCCCACGATCCCGGGACTAGATTGGCCCACGACCGTCATGTCCGACGACTACAGGGTCGTCCCCACGGCCCCGGGAATAGATTGGCCCGCCACAGTCATGTCCGACGACTATCGGGTCGTCCCCACCACCCCGCGACTAGGTTGGCCCGCCGCCGACACGTCCGACGACTATAGGTTCGTCCCTACGACCCTGGGCATACGTTGGTCCGCCGCCGACATGTCCGACGACTATAGGGTCGTCCCCACGACCCTGGGCATACGTTGGCCCGCCGCCTACATGTCCGACGACTATAGGGTCGTCCCCACGATCCCGGGACTAGATTGGCCCACGACCGTCATGTCCGACGACTACAGGGTCGTCCCCACGGCCCCGGGAATAGATTGGCCCACCACCGTCATGTCCGGCGACAACAGGGTCGTCCCCACGACCCCGGGACTAGATTGGCCCGCCACCGTCATGTCCGACGACTATAGGTTCGTCCCCACGACCCCGGGACTAGGTTGGCCCGCCGCCGACTTGTCCCACGACTATAGGGTCATCCCTCCCAGCCCGGAACTAGGTTGGCCAGCCGCCGACATGTCCGACGACTATAGGGTCGTCCCCACGACCCCGGAGCTAGATTCGCCCGCCACCGTCATGTCCGACGACTATAGGGTCGTACCCACGACCCCGGGACTAGATTGGCCCGCCACCGTCATGTCCGACGACTATAGGGTCGGCCCCACGACCCCGGGGCTGTGTTGGCCCGCCGCCGACTTGTCCGACGACTATAGGGTCATCCCCACGACCCTGGGCATACGTTGGCCCGCCGCCGACATGTCCGACGATTATAGGGTCGTCCCCACGATCCCGGGACTAGGTTGGCCAGCCGCCCACATGTCCGCCGACAATAGGGTCGTCCCTCCCACCCCGGAACTAGGTTGGCCAGCCGCCGACATGTCCGACGACTATAGGGTCGTCCCCACGACCCCGGAGCTAGATTGGCCCGCCACCGTCATGTCCGACGACTATAGGGCCGGCCCCACGACCCCGGGACTGGGTTGACCCGCCGCCGACTTGTCCGACGACTATAGGGTCGTCCCTCCCACCCCGGAACTAGGTTGGCCAGCCGCCGACATGTCCGACGACAATAGGGTCGTCCCCACGACCCCGGGACTAGATTGGCCCACCACCGTCATGTCCGACGACAACAGGATCGTCCCCACGACCCCCGGGCTAGATTGCCCACCGTCATGTCCGACGACTATAGGGTCGTCTCCATGACCCCGGGACTAGGTTGGCCCGCCGCCGACTTGTCCGACGACTATAGGGTCGTCCCCACGAACCCGGGACTAGATTGGCCCGCCACCTTCATGTCCGACGACTATAGGGTCGTCCCCACGACCACGGGCCAAAGTTGGCCAGCCGCCGACATGTCCGACGACTATAGGGTCGTCCCCATGACCCCGGGACTAGAGTGGCCCGCCACCGTCATGTCCGACGAGTATAGGGTCGTGCCCACGACCCCGGGACTGGGTTGGCCAGCCGCCGACATGTCCGACGACTATGGGGTCGTCCCCACCACCCCGGGACTAGATTGGCCCGCCACCGTCATGTCCGACGACTACAGGATCGTCCCCACGACCCCCGGACTAGATTGCCCCGCCACCATCATGTCCGACGATTATAGGGTCGTCCCCACCACCCCGCGACTAGGTTGGCCCGCCGCCGACTTGCCCGACGACTATAGGGCCGTCCCCACGACCCCGGGACTAGATTGGCCCGCCACCATCATGTCCGACGACTATAGGGTCGTCCCCACGACCCCGGGACTAGGTTGGCCCGCCGCCGACTTGTCCGACGCCTATAGGGTCCTCCCCACGACCCCGGGACTATGTTGGCCCGCCGCCAACTTGTCCGACGACTATAGGGTCGTCCCCACGACACCGGGACTAGGTTGGCCCGCCGCCGACTTGTCCGACGACTATGGGGTCGTCCCTCCCACACCGGAACTAGGTTGGCCAGCCGCCGACATGTCCGACGACTATCGGGTCGTCCCTCCCACCCCGGAACAAGGGTTGGCCAGCCGCCGACATGTCCGACGACTATAGGGTCGTCCCCACGACCCCGGGGCTAGATTGGCCCGCCACCGTCATGTCCGACGACTATAGGGTCGGCCCCACGACCCCGGGACTGGCTTGGCCCGCCGCCGACTTGTCCGACGACTATAGGGTCGTCCCTCCCACCCCGGAACTAGGTTGGCCAGCCGCCGACATGTCCGACGACAATAAGGTCGTCCCCACGACCCCGGGACTAGATTGGCCCACCACCGTCATGTCCGACGACTACAGGGTCGTCCCCACGGCCCGGGGAATAGATTGGCCCACCACCGTCATGTCCGACGACTATAGGGTCGTCCCCACGATCCCGGGACTAGATTGGCCCGCCACCGTCATGTCCGGCGACTATAGGGTCGTCCCCACGACCCCGGGACTAGGTTGGCTCGCCGCCGACTTGTCCGACGACTATAGGGTCGTCCCCACGACCCCGGGACTAGATTGGCCCGCCACCGTCATGTCCGACGACTATAGGGTCGTCCCCACGACCCCGGGACTAGATTGGCCCGCCACCGCCATGTCCGACGACTATAGGGTCGTCCCCACGACCCCGGGACTAGATTGGCCCGCCACCATCATGTCCGACGACTATAGGGTCGTCCCCACGACCCCGGGACTAGGTTGGCCCGCCGCCGACTTGTCCGGCGACTATAGGGACGTTCCCACGACCACGGGCCAATGTTGCCCAGCCGCCGACATGTCCGACGACTATAGGGTCGTCCCCACGACCCCGGGACTAGATTGGCCCGCCACCATCATGTCGGAGGTCTATAGGGTTGTCCACACGACCACGGGCCAAAGTTGGTCAGCCGCCAACATGTCCGACGACTATTGTGTCGTCCCCATGACCCCGGGACTAGAGTGGCCCGCCACCGTCATGTCCGACGACTATAGGGTCGCCCCACGACCCCGGGACTAGATTGGCCCGCCACCGACATGTCCGACGACTATAGGGTCGTCTCCACGACCCCCGGAATAGCTTGGCCCGCCGCCGACATGTCCGACACTATAGGGTCGTCTCCACGACCCCGGGACTAGGTTGGCCCGCCGCCGAGTTGTCCGACGACTATAGGGTCGTCCCCACGACCCCGGGACTATGTTGGCCCGCCGCCGACTTGTCCGACGACTATAGGGTCGTCCCCACGACCCCGGGACTAGGTTGGCCCTCCGTCGACTTGTCCGACGACAGTAGGGCGTCCCCACGACCCCGGAGCTAGATTGGCCCACCACCGTCATGTCCGACGACTACAATATCGTCCCCACGACCCCCGGAGTAGATTGCCCCGCCATCGTCATGTCCGACGACTATAGGGTCGTCCCCACGACCCCGGGACTAGGTTGGCCCGCCGTCGACTTGTCCGACGACAGTAGGGTCGTCCCCACGACCCCGGAGCTAGATTGGCCCACCACCGTCATGTCCGACGACTACAATATCGTCCCCACGACCCCCGGAGTAGATTGCCCCGCCATCGTCATGTCCGACGACTATAGGGTCGTCCCCACGATCCCGGGACTAGGTTGGCCCGCCACCGTCATGTCGAACGACTATAGGGTCGTCCCCAGGACACCGGGACTAGGTTGGCCCGCCGCCGACTTGTCCGACGACTATAGGGTCGTCCCCACGACCCCGGGACTAGATTGGCCCACCACCGTCATGTCCGACGACTACAGGCTCGTCCCCACGGCCCCGGGAATAGATTGGCCCACCACCGTCATGTCCGACGACTATAGGGTCGTTCCCACGCCCCCGGGACTAGGTTGGCCCGCCGCCGACATGTCCGACGACTATAGGGTCGTCCCCAAGACCCCGGAGCTAGATTGGCCCGCCACCGCCATGTCCGACGACTATAGGGTCGTCCCCGCGACCACGGGCCAAAGTTGGTCAGTCGCCGACATGTCCGACGACTACAGGGTCGTCCCCACGGCCCCGGGAATAGATTGGCCCACCACCGTCATGTCCGACGACAACAGGATCGTCTCCATGACCCCGGGACTAGGTTGGCCCGCCGGCGACTTGTCCGACGACTATAGGGTCGTCCCCACGATCCCGGGACTAGATTGGCCCGCCACCGTCATGCCCGACGACTATAGGGTCGTCCCCACGACCCCGGGACTAGGTTGGCTCGCCGCCGACTTGTCCGACGACTATAGGGTCGTCCCTCCCACCCCGGAACTAGGTTGGCCAGCCGCCGACATGTCCGACGACTATAGGGTCGTCCCCACGACCCCGGGACTATGTTGGCCCGCCGCCGACTTGTCCGACGACTATAGGGTCGTTCCCACGACCCCGGGACTAGATTGGCCCGCCACCATCGTGTCGGAGGTCTATAGGGTTGTCCCCACGACCACGGGCCAAAGTTGGCCAGCCGCCGACATGTCCGACGACTATAGGGTCGTCCCCACGACCACGGGCCAAAGTTGCCCAGCCGCCAACATGTCCAACGACTATAGGGTCGTCCCCACGACCCCGGGACTAGATTGGCCCCCACCATCATGTCCGACGGCTATAGGGTCGTCCCCACGACCCCGGGTCTAGGTTGGCCCGCCGCCGACTTTTCCGACGACTATAGGGTCGTCCCCACGACCCCGGGACTAGATTGGCCCACCACCGTCATGTCCGACGACTACAGGGTCGTCCCCACGGCCCGGGGAATAGATTGGCCCACCACCGTCATGTCCGACGACTATAGGGTCGTCCCCACGATCCCGGGACTAGATTGGCCCGCCACCGTCATGTCCGGCGACTATAGGGTCGTCCCCACGACTCCGGGACTAGGTTGGCTCGCCGCCGACTTGTCCGAAGAATATAGGGTCGTTCCCACGACCCCGGGGCTAGATTGCCCCGGCACCGTCATGTCCGATGACTATAGGGTCGTCTCCACGACCACGGGCCAATGTTGCCCAGCCACCGACATGTCCGC
This sequence comes from Andrena fulva, assembly GCA_946251845.1. NCBI lineage: Eukaryota > Metazoa > Arthropoda > Insecta > Hymenoptera > Andrenidae > Andrena > Andrena fulva. Next base: position 72,055 of record CAMITZ010000148.1, on the reverse strand, counting down.
CGACTATAGGGTCGTCCCCACGACCCCGGGTCTAGATTGGCCCGTCACCGACATGTCCGACGACTATAGGGTCGTCCCCACGACCCCGGGACTATGTTGGCCCGCCGCCGACTTGTCCGACGACTATAGGGTCGTTCCCACGACCCCGGGACTAGATTGGCCCGCCACCATCGTGTCGGAGGTCTATAGGGTTGTCCCCACGACCACGGGCCAAAGTTGGCCAGCCGCCGACATGTCCGACGACTATAGGGTCGTCCCCACGACCACGGGCCAAAGTTGCCCAGCCGCCAACATGTCCAACGACTATAGGGTCGTCCCCACGACCCCGGGACTAGATTGGCCCCCACCATCATGTCCGACGGCTATAGGGTCGTCCCCACGACCCCGGGTCTAGGTTGGCCCGCCGCCGACTTTTCCGACGACTATAGGGTCGTCCCCACGACCCCGGGAGTAGGTTGGCCCGCCGCCGACTTGTCCGACGGCTATAGGGTCGTCCGCACGACCCCGGGACTAGATTGGCCCGCCACCGTCATGTCCGACGACAATAGGGTCGTCCCCACGACCACGGGCCAAAGCTGGCCAGCCGCCGACATGTCCGACGACTATAGGGTCGTCTCCACGACCCCGAGACTAGGTTGGCCAGCCGCCGACATGTGCGACGACTATAGGGTCGTCCCCACGACCACGGGCCAAAGCTGGCCAGCCGCCGACATGTCCGACGACTATAGGGTCGTCTCCACGACCCCGGGACTAGATTGGCCCGCCACCGTCATGTCCGACGAATATAGGTTCGTGCCTACGACCCTGGGCTTACGTTGGCCCGCCGCCGACATGTCCGACGACTATAGAGTCGTCCCCACGACCCCGGGACTAGGTTGGCCAGCTGCAGACATGTCCGACGACTATAGGGTCGTCCCCACGACCCCGGGACTAGATTTGCCCGCCGCCGACTTGTCTGACGACTATAGGGTCGTCCCTACCACCCCGGGACTAGGTTGGCAAGCCGCCGACATGTCCGATGACTATAGGGTCGTCCCCACGACCCCGGGACTAGGTCGGCCCGCCGCCGACATGTCCGACGACTATAGGGTCGTCCCCACGACCCGGGCCAATGTTGGCCAGCCGCCGACATGTCCGACGACTATAGGGTCGTCCCCACGACCCCGGGACTATGTTGGCCCGCCGCCGACATGTCCGAAGAATATAGGGTCGTTCCCACGACCCCGGGGCTAGATTGCCCCGGCACCGTCATGTCCGATGACTATAGGGTCGTATCCACGACCACGGGCCAATGTTGCCCAGCCACCGACATGTCCGCCGACTATAGGGTCGTCCCCACGACCCCGGGTCTAGATTGGCCCGTCACCGACATGTCCGACGACTATAGGGTCGCCCCACGACCCCGGGACTAGGTTGGCCCGCCGCCGACTTGTCCGACGACTATAGGGTCGTCCCCACGACCCCGGGACTATGTTGGCCCGCCGCCGACTTGTCCGACGACTATAGGGTTGTTCCCACGACCCCGGGACTAGATTGGCCCGCCACCATCGTGTCGGAGGTCTATAGGGTTGTCCCCACGACCACGGGCCAAAGTTGGCCAGCCGCCGACATGTCCGACGACTATAGGGTCGTCCCCACGACCACGGGCCAAAGTTGCCCAGCCGCCAACATGTCCAACGACTATAGGGTCGTCCCCACGACCCCGGGACTAGATTGGCCCCCACCATCATGTCCGACGGCTATAGGGTCGTCCCCACGACCCCGGGTCTAGATTGGCCCGTCACCGACATGTCCGACGACTATAGGGTCGCCCCACGACCCCGGGACTAGGTTGGCCCGCCGCCGACTTGTCCGACGACTATAGGGTCGTCCCCACGACCCCGGGAGTAGGTTGGCCCGCCGCCGACATGTCCGACGACTATAGGGTCGTCCCCACGACCCGGGCCAATGTTGGCCAGCCGCCGACATGTCCGACGGCTATAGGGTCGTCCCCACGACCGCGGGTCTAGGTTGGCCCGCCGCCGACTTTTCCGACGACTATAGGGTCGTCCCCACGACCCCGGGAGTAGGTTGGCCCGCCGCCGACTTGTCCGACGGCTATAGGGTCGTCCCCACGACCCCGGGACTAGGTTGGCCCGCCGCCGACTTGTCCGACGACTATAGGGTCGTCTCCACGACCCCGGGACTAGGTTGGCCCGCCGCCGACTTGTCCGACGACTATAGGGTCGTCCCCACGGCCCGGGACTAGGTTGGCCCTCCGCCGACTTGTCCGACGACTATAGAGTCGTCCCCACGACCCCGGGACTAGGTTGGCCCGCCGCCGACATGTCCGACGTCTATAGGGTCGTCTCCACGACCCCGGGACTAGGTTGGCCCGCCGCCGACTTGTCCGACGACTATAGGGTCGCCCCCACGGCCCGGGACTAGGTTGGCCAGCCGCAGACATGTCCGACGACTATAGGGTCGTCCCCACGACCCCGGGACAAGATTGGCCCGCCACCGTCATGTCCGACGACTATAGGGTCGTCCCCGCGACCACGGGCCAAAGATGCCCTGCCGCCGACATGTCCGACGACTATAGGGTCGTCCCCACGACCCCGGGACTAGGTTGGCCCGCCGACGACCTGTCCGACGTCTATAGGGTCGTCTCCACGACCCCTGGACTAGGTTGGCCCGCCGCCGACTTGTCCGACGACTATAGGGTCGTCCCCACGGCCCGGGACTAGGTTGGCCCGCCGCCGACTTGTCCGACGGCTATAGAGCCGTCCCCACGACCCCGGGACTAGGTTGGCCAGCCGCAGACATGTCCGACGACTATAGGGTCGTCCGCACGACCCCGGGACTAGATTTGCCCGCCGCCGACTTGTCTGACGACTATAGGGTCGTCCCTACCACCCCGGGACTAGGTTGGCAAGCCGCCGACATGTCCGATGACTATAGGGTCGTCCCCACGACCCCGGGACTAGGTCGGCCCGCCGCCGACATGTCCGACGACTATAGGGTCGTCCCCACGACCCGGGCCAATGTTGGCCAGCCGCCGACATGTCCGACGACTATAGGGTCGTCCCCACGACCCCGGGACTATGTTGGCCCGCCGCCGACATGTCCGAAGAATATAGGGTCGTTCCCACGACCCCGGGGCTAGATTGCCCCGGCACCGTCATGTCCGATGACTATAGGGTCGTCTCCACGACCACGGGCCAATGTTGCCCAGCCACCGACATGTCCGCCGACTATAGGGTCGTCCCCACGACCCCGGGTCTAGATTGGCCCGTCACCGACATGTCCGACGACTATAGGGTCGCCCCACGACCCCGGGACTAGGTTGGCCCGCCGCCGACTGGTCCGACGACTATAGGGTCGTCCCCACGACCTCGGGACTATGTTGGCCCGCCGCCGACTTGTCCGACGACTATAGGGTCGTTCCCACGACCCCGGGACTAGATTGGCCCGCCACCATCGTGTCGGAGGTCTATAGGGTTGTCCCCACGACCACGGGCCAAAGTTGGCCAGCCGCCGACATGTCCGACGACTATAGGGTCGTCCCCACGACCACGGGCCAAAGTTGCCCAGCCGCCAACATGTCCAACGACTATAGGCTCGTCCCCACGACCCCGGGACTAGATTGGCCCCCACCATCATGTCCGACGGCTATAGGGTCGTCCCCACGACCCCGGGTCTAGATTGGCCCGTCACCGACATGTCCGACGACTATAGGGTCGCCCCACGACCCCGGGACTAGGTTGGCCCGCCGCCGACTTGTCCGACGACTATAGGGTCGTCCCCACGACCCCGGGAGTAGGTTGGCCCGCCGCCGACATGTCCGACGACTATAGGGTCGTCCCCACGACCCGGGCCAATGTTGGCCAGCCGCCGACATGTCCGACGGCTATAGGGTCGTCCCCACGACCCCGGGTCTAGGTTGGCCCGCCGCCGACTTTTCCGACGACTATAGGGTCGTCCCCACGACCCCGCGACTAGGTTGGCCAGCCGCCGACATGTCCGACGACAATAGGGTCGTCCCCACGACCCCGGGACTAGATTGGCCCGCCACAGTCATGTCCGACGACAATAGGGTCGCCCCCACGACCACGGGCCAAAGTTGCCCTGCCGCCGACATGTCCGACGACTATAGGGTCGTCCCCACGACCCCGGGACTAGATTGGCCCGCCACAGTCATGTCCGACGACAACAGGGTCGTCCCCACGACCACGGGCCAAAGTTGCCCTGCCGCCGTCATGTCCGACGAATATAGGGTCGTCCCCACTACCCCGGGCCAAAGCTGGCCAGCCGCCAACATGTCCGACGACTATAGGGTCGTCCCCACGACCCCGGGACTAGGTTGGCACGCCGCCGACTTGTCCGACGGCTATAGGGTCGTCCCCACGACCCCGGGAGTAGGTTGGCCCGCCGCCGACTTGTCCGACGGCTATAGGGTCGTCCCCACGACCCCGGGACTAGGTTGGCCCGCCGCCGACTTGTCCGACGACTATAGAGTCGTCCCCACGACCCCGGGACTAGGTTGGCCCGCCGCCGACATGTCCGACGTCTATAGGGTCGTCTCCACGACCCCGGGACTAGGTTGGCCCGCCGCCGACTTGTCCGACGACTATAGGGTCGCCCCCACGGCCCGGGACTAGGTTGGCCAGCCGCATACATGTCCGACGACTATAGGGTCGTCCCCACGACCCCGGGACAAGATTGGCCCGCCACCGTCATGTCCGACGACTATAGGGTCGTCCCCGCGACCACGGGCCAAAGATGCCCTGCCGCCGACATGTCCGACGACTATAGGGTCGTCCCCACGACCCCGGGACTAGGTTGGCCCGCCGACGACATGTCCGACGTCTATAGGGTCGTCTCCACGACCCCTGGACTAGGTTGGCCCGCCGCCGACTTGTCCGACGACTATAGGGTCGTCCCCACGGCCCGGGACTAGGTTGGCCCGCCGCCGACTTGTCCGACGGCTATAGAGTCGTCCCCACGACCCCGGGACTAGGTTGGCCAGCCGCAGACATGTCCGACGACTATAGGGTCGTCCCCACGACCCCGGGACTAGATTTGCCCGCCGCCGACTTGTCTGACGACTATAGGGTCGTCCCTACCACCCCGGGACTAGGTTGGCAAGCCGCCGACATGTCCGATGACTATAGGGTCGTCCCCACGACCCCGGGACTAGGTCGGCCCGCCGCCGACATGTCCGACGACTATAGGGTCGTCCCCACGACCCGGGCCAATGTTGGCCAGCCGCCGACATGTCCGACGACTATAGGGTCGTCCCCACGACCCCGGGACTATGTTGGCCCGCCGCCGACATGTCCGAAGAATATAGGGTCGTTCCCACGACCCCGGGGCTAGATTGCCCCGGCACCGTCATGTCCGATGACTATAGGGTCGTCTCCACGACCACGGGCCAATGTTGCCCAGCCACCGACATGTCCGCCGACTATAGGGTCGTCCCCACGACCCCGGGTCTAGATTGGCCCGTCACCGACATGCCCGACGACTATAGGGTCGCCCCACGACCCCGGGACTAGGTTGGCCCGCCGCCGACTTGTCCGACGACTATAGGGTCGTCCCCACGACCCCGGGACTATGTTGGCCCGCCGCCGACTTGTCCGACGACTATAGGGTTGTTCCCACGACCCCGGGACTAGATTGGCCCGCCACCATCGTGTCGGAGGTCTATAGGGTTGTCCCCACGACCACGGGCCAAAGTTGGCCAGCCGCCGACATGTCCGACGACTATAGGGTCGTCCCCACGACCACGGGCCAAAGTTGCCCAGCCGCCAACATGTCCAACGACTATAGGGTCGTCCCCACGACCCCGGGACTAGATTGGCCCCCACCATCATGTCCGACCGCTATAGGGTCGTCCCCACGACCCCGGGTCTAGATTGGCCCGTCACCGACATGTCCGACGACTATAGGGTCGCCCCACGACCCCGGGACTAGGTTGGCCCGCCGCCGACTTGTCCGACGACTATAGGGTCGTCCCCACGACCCCGGGAGTAGGTTGGCCCGCCGCCGACATGTCCGACGACTATAGGGTCGTCCCCACGACCCGGGCCAATGTTGGCCAGCCGCCGACATGTCCGACGGCTATAGGGTCGTCCCCACGACCCCGGGTCTAGGTTGGCCCGCCGCCGACTTTTCCGACGACTATAGGGTCGTCCCCACGACCCCGGGAGTAGGTTGGCCCGCCGCCGACTTGTCCGACGGCTATAGGGTCGTCCCCACGACCCCGGGACTAGGTTGGCCCGCCGCCGACTTGTCCGACGACTATAGGGTCGTCTCCACGACCCCGGGACTAGGTTGGCCCGCCGCCGACTTGTCCGACGACTATAGGGTCGTCCCCACGGCCCGGGACTAGGTTGGCCCGCCGCCGACTTGTCCGACGACTATAGAGTCGTCCCCACGACCCCGGGACTAGGTTGGCCCGCCGCCGACATGTCCGACGTCTATAGGGTCGTCTCCACGACCCCGGGACTAGGTTGGCCCGCCGCCGACTTGTCCGACGACTATAGGGTCGCCCCCACGGCCCGGGACTAGGTTGGCCAGCCGCAGACATGTCCGACGACTATAGGGTCGTCCCCACGACCCCGGGACAAGATTGGCCCGCCACCGTCATGTCCGACGACTATAGGGTCGTCCCCGCGACCACGGGCCAAAGATGCCCTGCCGCCGACATGTCCGACGACTATAGGGTCGTCCCCACGACCCCGGGACTAGGTTGGCCCGCCGACGACATGTCCGACGTCTATAGGGTCGTCTCCACGACCCCTGGACTAGGTTGGCCCGCCGCCGACTTGTCCGACGACTATAGGGTCGTCCCCACGGCCCGGGACTAGGTTGGCCCGCCGCCGACTTGTCCGACGGCTATAGAGTCGTCCCCACGACCCCGGGACTAGGTTGGCCAGCCGCAGACATGTCCGACGACTATAGGGTCGTCCGCACGACCCCGGGACTAGATTTGCCCGCCGCCGACTTGTCTGACGACTATAGGGTCGTCCCTACCACCCCGGGACTAGGTTGGCAAGCCGCCGACATGTCCGATGACTATAGGGTCGTCCCCACGACCCCGGGACTAGGTCGGCCCGCCGCCGACATGTCCGACGACTATAGGGTCGTCCCCACGACCCGGGCCAATGTTGGCCAGACGCCGACATGTCCGACGACTATAGGGTCGTCCCCACGACCCCGGGACTATGTTGGCCCGCCGCCGACATGTCCGAAGAATATAGGGTCGTTCCCACGACCCCGGGGCTAGATTGCCCCGGCACCGTCATGTCCGATGACTATAGGGTCGTCTCCACGACCACGGGCCAATGTTGCCCAGCCACCGACATGTCCGCCGACTATAGGGTCGTCCCCACGACCCCGGGTCTAGATTGGCCCGTCACCGACATGTCCGACGACTATAGGGTCGCCCCACGACCCCGGGACTAGGTTGGCCCGCCGCCGACTTGTCCGACGACTATAGGGTCGTCCCCACGGCCCGGGACTAGGTTGGCCAGCCGCATACATGTCCGACGACTATAGGGTCGTCCCCACGACCCCGGGACAAGATTGGCCCGCCACCGTCATGTCCGACGACTATAGGGTCGTCCCCGCGACCACGGGCCAAAGATGCCCTGCCGCCGACATGTCCGACGACTATAGGGTCGTCCCCACGACCCCGGGTCTAGGTTGGCCCGCCGCCGACTTTTCCGACGGCTATAGGGTCGTCCCCACGACCCCGGGTCTAGGTTGGCCCGCCGCCGACTTTTCCGACGACTATAGGGTCGTCCCCACGACCCCGGGACTAGATTGGCCCCCACCATCATGTCCGACGGCTATAGGGTCGTCCCCACGACCCCGGGTCTAGATTGGCCCGTCACCGACATGTCCGACGACTATAGGGTCGCCCCACGACCCCGGGACTAGGTTGGCCCGCCGCCGACTTGTCCGACGACTATAGGGTCGTCCCCACGGCCCGGGACTAGGTTGGCCAGCCGCATACATGTCCGACGACTATAGGGTCGTCCCCACGACCCCGGGACAAGATTGGCCCGCCACCGTCATGTCCGACGACTATAGGGTCGTCCCCGCGACCACGGGCCAAAGATGCCCTGCCGCCGACATGTCCGACGACTATAGGGTCGTCCCCACGACCCCGGGACTAGGTTGGCCCGCCGACGACATGTCCGACGACTATAGGGTCGTCCCCGCGACCACGGGCCAAAGATGCCCTGCCGCCGACATGTCCGACGACTATAGGGTCGTCCCCACGACCCCGGGTCTAGGTTGGCCCGCCGCCGACTTTTCCGACGGCTATAGGGTCGTCCCCACGACCCCGGGTCTAGGTTGGCCCGCCGCCGACTTTTCCGACGACTATAGGGTCGTCCCCACGACCCCGGGACTAGATTGGCCCCCACCATCATGTCCGACGGCTATAGGGTCGTCCCCACGACCCCGGGTCTAGATTGGCCCGTCACCGACATGTCCGACGACTATAGGGTCGCCCCACGACCCCGGGACTAGGTTGGCCCGCCGCCGACTTGTCCGACGACTATAGGGTCGTCCCCACGGCCCGGGACTAGGTTGGCCAGCCGCATACATGTCCGACGACTATAGGGTCGTCCCCACGACCCCGGGACAAGATTGGCCCGCCACCGTCATGTCCGACGACTATAGGGTCGTCCCCGCGACCACGGGCCAAAGATGCCCTGCCGCCGACATGTCCGACGACTATAGGGTCGTCCCCACGACCCCGGGTCTAGGTTGGCCCGCCGCCGACTTTTCCGACGGCTATAGGGTCGTCCCCACGACCCCGGGTCTAGGTTGGCCCGCCGCCGACTTTTCCGACGACTATAGGGTCGTCCCCACGACCCCGGGACTAGATTGGCCCCCACCATCATGTCCGACGGCTATAGGGTCGTCCCCACGACCCCGGGTCTAGATTGGCCCGTCACCGACATGTCCGACGACTATAGGGTCGCCCCACGACCCCGGGACTAGGTTGGCCCGCCGCCGACTTGTCCGACGACTATAGGGTCGTCCCCACGGCCCGGGACTAGGTTGGCCAGCCGCATACATGTCCGACGACTATAGGGTCGTCCCCACGACCCCGGGACAAGATTGGCCCGCCACCGTCATGTCCGACGACTATAGGGTCGTCCCCGCGACCACGGGCCAAAGATGCCCTGCCGCCGACATGTCCGACGACTATAGGGTCGTCCCCACGACCCCGGGACTAGGTTGGCCCGCCGACGACATGTCCGACGTCTATAGGGTCGTCTCCACGACCCCTGGACTAGGTTGGCCCGCCGCCGACTTGTCCGACGACTATAGGGTCGTCCCCACGGCCCGGGACTAGGTTGGCCCGCCGCCGACTTGTCCGACGGCTATAGAGTCGTCCCCACGACCCCGGGACTAGGTTGGCCAGCCGCAGACATGTCCGACGACTATAGGGTCGTCCCCACGACCCCGGGACTAGATTTGCCCGCCGCCGACTTGTCTGACGACTATAGGGTCGTCCCTACCACCCCGGGACTAGGTTGGCAAGCCGCCGACATGTCCGATGACTATAGGGTCGTCCCCACGACCCCGGGACTAGGTCGGCCCGCCGCCGACATGTCCGACGACTATAGGGTCGTCCCCACGACCCGGGCCAATGTTGGCCAGCCGCCGACATGTCCGACGACTATAGGGTCGTCCCCACGACCCCGGGACTATGTTGGCCCGCCGCCGACATGTCCGAAGAATATAGGGTCGTTCCCACGACCCCGGGGCTAGATTGCCCCGGCACCGTCATGTCCGATGACTATAGGGTCGTCTCCACGACCACGGGCCAATGTTGCCCAGCCACCGACATGTCCGCCGACTATAGGGTCGTCCCCACGACCCCGGGTCTAGATTGGCCCGTCACCGACATGCCCGACGACTATAGGGTCGCCCCACGACCCCGGGACTAGGTTGGCCCGCCGCCGACTTGTCCGACGACTATAGGGTCGTCCCCACGACCCCGGGACTATGTTGGCCCGCCGCCGACTTGTCCGACGACTATAGGGTTGTTCCCACGACCCCGGGACTAGATTGGCCCGCCACCATCGTGTCGGAGGTCTATAGGGTTGTCCCCACGACCACGGGCCAAAGTTGGCCAGCCGCCGACATGTCCGACGACTATAGGGTCGTCCCCACGACCACGGGCCAAAGTTGCCCAGCCGCCAACATGTCCAACGACTATAGGGTCGTCCCCACGACCCCGGGACTAGATTGGCCCCCACCATCATGTCCGACCGCTATAGGGTCGTCCCCACGACCCCGGGTCTAGATTGGCCCGTCACCGACATGTCCGACGACTATAGGGTCGCCCCACGACCCCGGGACTAGGTTGGCCCGCCGCCGACTTGTCCGACGACTATAGGGTCGTCCCCACGACCCCGGGAGTAGGTTGGCCCGCCGCCGACATGTCCGACGACTATAGGGTCGTCCCCACGACCCGGGCCAATGTTGGCCAGCCGCCGACATGTCCGACGGCTATAGGGTCGTCCCCACGACCCCGGGTCTAGGTTGGCCCGCCGCCGACTTTTCCGACGACTATAGGGTCGTCCCCACGACCCCGGGAGTAGGTTGGCCCGCCGCCGACTTGTCCGACGGCTATAGGGTCGTCCCCACGACCCCGGGACTAGGTTGGCCCGCCGCCGACTTGTCCGACGACTATAGGGTCGTCTCCACGACCCCGGGACTAGGTTGGCCCGCCGCCGACTTGTCCGACGACTATAGGGTCGTCCCCACGGCCCGGGACTAGGTTGGCCCGCCGCCGACTTGTCCGACGACTATAGAGTCGTCCCCACGACCCCGGGACTAGGTTGGCCCGCCGCCGACATGTCCGACGTCTATAGGGTCGTCTCCACGACCCCGGGACTAGGTTGGCCCGCCGCCGACTTGTCCGACGACTATAGGGTCGCCCCCACGGCCCGGGACTAGGTTGGCCAGCCGCAGACATGTCCGACGACTATAGGGTCGTCCCCACGACCCCGGGACAAGATTGGCCCGCCACCGTCATGTCCGACGACTATAGGGTCGTCCCCGCGACCACGGGCCAAAGATGCCCTGCCGCCGACATGTCCGACGACTATAGGGTCGTCCCCACGACCCCGGGACTAGGTTGGCCCGCCGACGACATGTCCGACGTCTATAGGGTCGTCTCCACGACCCCTGGACTAGGTTGGCCCGCCGCCGACTTGTCCGACGACTATAGGGTCGTCCCCACGGCCCGGGACTAGGTTGGCCCGCCGCCGACTTGTCCGACGGCTATAGAGTCGTCCCCACGACCCCGGGACTAGGTTGGCCAGCCGCAGACATGTCCGACGACTATAGGGTCGTCCGCACGACCCCGGGACTAGATTTGCCCGCCGCCGACTTGTCTGACGACTATAGGGTCGTCCCTACCACCCCGGGACTAGGTTGGCAAGCCGCCGACATGTCCGATGACTATAGGGTCGTCCCCACGACCCCGGGACTAGGTCGGCCCGCCGCCGACATGTCCGACGACTATAGGGTCGTCCCCACGACCCGGGCCAATGTTGGCCAGACGCCGACATGTCCGACGACTATAGGGTCGTCCCCACGACCCCGGGACTATGTTGGCCCGCCGCCGACATGTCCGAAGAATATAGGGTCGTTCCCACGACCCCGGGGCTAGATTGCCCCGGCACCGTCATGTCCGATGACTATAGGGTCGTCTCCACGACCACGGGCCAATGTTGCCCAGCCACCGACATGTCCGCCGACTATAGGGTCGTCCCCACGACCCCGGGTCTAGATTGGCCCGTCACCGACATGTCCGACGACTATAGGGTCGCCCCACGACCCCGGGACTAGGTTGGCCCGCCGCCGACTGGTCCGACGACTATAGGGTCGTCCCCACGACCTCGGGACTATGTTGGCCCGCCGCCGACTTGTCCGACGACTATAGGGTCGTTCCCACGACCCCGGGACTAGATTGGCCCGCCACCATCGTGTCGGAGGTCTATAGGGTTGTCCCCACGACCACGGGCCAAAGTTGGCCAGCCGCCGACATGTCCGACGACTATAGGGTCGTCCCCACGACCACGGGCCAAAGTTGCCCAGCCGCCAACATGTCCAACGACTATAGGGTCGTCCCCACGACCCCGGGACTAGATTGGCCCCCACCATCATGTCCGACGGCTATAGGGTCGTCCCCACGACCCCGGGTCTAGATTGGCCCGTCACCGACATGTCCGACGACTATAGGGTCGCCCCACGACCCCGGGACTAGGTTGGCCCGCCGCCGACTTGTCCGACGACTATAGGGTCGTCCCCACGACCCCGGGAGTAGGTTGGCCCGCCGCCGACATGTCCGACGACTATAGGGTCGTCCCCACGACCCGGGCCAATGTTGGCCAGCCGCCGACATGTCCGACGGCTATAGGGTCGTCCCCACGACCCCGGGTCTAGGTTGGCCCGCCGCCGACTTTTCCGACGACTATAGGGTCGTCCCCACGACCCCGCGACTAGGTTGGCCAGCCGCCGACATGTCCGACGACAATAGGGTCGTCCCCACGACCCCGGGACTAGATTGGCCCGCCACAGTCATGTCCGACGACAATAGGGTCGCCCCCACGACCACGGGCCAAAGTTGCCCTGCCGCCGACATGTCCGACGTCTATAGGGTCGTCTCCACGACCCCTGGACTAGGTTGGCCCGCCGCCGACTTGTCCGACGACTATAGGGTCGTCCCCACGGCCCGGGACTAGGTTGGCCCGCCGCCGACTTGTCCGACGGCTATAGAGTCGTCCCCACGACCCCGGGACTAGGTTGGCCAGCTGCAGACATGTCCGACGACTATAGGGTCGTCCCCACGACCCCGGGACTAGATTTGCCCGCCGCCGACTTGTCTGACGACTATAGGGTCGTCCCTACCACCCCGGGACTAGGTTGGCAAGCCGCCGACATGTCCGATGACTATAGGGTCGTCCCCACGACCCCGGGACTAGGTCGGCCCGCCGCCGACATGTCCGACGACTATAGGGTCGTCCCCACGACCCGGGCCAATGTTGGCCAGCCGCCGACATGTCCGACGACTATAGGGTCGTCCCCACGACCCCGGGACTATGTTGGCCCGCCGCCGACATGTCCGAAGAATATAGGGTCGTTCCCACGACCCCGGGGCTAGATTGCCCCGGCACCGTCATGTCCGATGACTATAGGGTCGTATCCACGACCACGGGCCAATGTTGCCCAGCCACCGACATGTCCGCCGACTATAGGGTCGTCCCCACGACCCCGGGTCTAGATTGGCCCGTCACCGACATGTCCGACGACTATAGGGTCGCCCCACGACCCCGGGACTAGGTTGGCCCGCCGCCGACTTGTCCGACGACTATAGGGTCGTCCCCACGACCCCGGGACTATGTTGGCCCGCCGCCGACTTGTCCGACGACTATAGGGTTGTTCCCACGACCCCGGGACTAGATTGGCCCGCCACCATCGTGTCGGAGGTCTATAGGGTTGTCCCCACGACCACGGGCCAAAGTTGGCCAGCCGCCGACATGTCCGACGACTATAGGGTCGTCCCCACGACCACGGGCCAAAGTTGCCCAGCCGCCAACATGTCCAACGACTATAGGGTCGTCCCCACGACCCCGGGACTAGATTGGCCCCCACCATCATGTCCGACGGCTATAGGGTCGTCCCCACGACCCCGGGTCTAGATTGGCCCGTCACCGACATGTCCGACGACTATAGGGTCGCCCCACGACCCCGGGACTAGGTTGGCCCGCCGCCGACTTGTCCGACGACTATAGGGTCGTCCCCACGACCCCGGGAGTAGGTTGGCCCGCCGCCGACATGTCCGACGACTATAGGGTCGTCCCCACGACCCGGGCCAATGTTGGCCAGCCGCCGACATGTCCGACGGCTATAGGGTCGTCCCCACGACCGCGGGTCTAGGTTGGCCCGCCGCCGACTTTTCCGACGACTATAGGGTCGTCCCCACGACCCCGGGAGTAGGTTGGCCCGCCGCCGACTTGTCCGACGGCTATAGGGTCGTCCCCACGACCCCGGGACTAGGTTGGCCCGCCGCCGACTTGTCCGACGACTATAGGGTCGTCTCCACGACCCCGGGACTAGGTTGGCCCGCCGCCGACTTGTCCGACGACTATAGGGTCGTCCCCACGGCCCGGGACTAGGTTGGCCCTCCGCCGACTTGTCCGACGACTATAGAGTCGTCCCCACGACCCCGGGACTAGGTTGGCCCGCCGCCGACATGTCCGACGTCTATAGGGTCGTCTCCACGACCCCGGGACTAGGTTGGCCCGCCGCCGACTTGTCCGACGACTATAGGGTCGCCCCCACGGCCCGGGACTAGGTTGGCCAGCCGCAGACATGTCCGACGACTATAGGGTCGTCCCCACGACCCCGGGACAAGATTGGCCCGCCACCGTCATGTCCGACGACTATAGGGTCGTCCCCGCGACCACGGGCCAAAGATGCCCTGCCGCCGACATGTCCGACGACTATAGGGTCGTCCCCACGACCCCGGGACTAGGTTGGCCCGCCGACGACCTGTCCGACGTCTATAGGGTCGTCTCCACGACCCCTGGACTAGGTTGGCCCGCCGCCGACTTGTCCGACGACTATAGGGTCGTCCCCACGGCCCGGGACTAGGTTGGCCCGCCGCCGACTTGTCCGACGGCTATAGAGTCGTCCCCACGACCCCGGGACTAGGTTGGCCAGCCGCAGACATGTCCGACGACTATAGGGTCGTCCGCACGACCCCGGGACTAGATTTGCCCGCCGCCGACTTGTCTGACGACTATAGGGTCGTCCCTACCACCCCGGGACTAGGTTGGCAAGCCGCCGACATGTCCGATGACTATAGGGTCGTCCCCACGACCCCGGGACTAGGTCGGCCCGCCGCCGACATGTCCGACGACTATAGGGTCGTCCCCACGACCCGGGCCAATGTTGGCCAGCCGCCGACATGTCCGACGACTATAGGGTCGTCCCCACGACCCCGGGACTATGTTGGCCCGCCGCCGACATGTCCGAAGAATATAGGGTCGTTCCCACGACCCCGGGGCTAGATTGCCCCGGCACCGTCATGTCCGATGACTATAGGGTCGTCTCCACGACCACGGGCCAATGTTGCCCAGCCACCGACATGTCCGCCGACTATAGGGTCGTCCCCACGACCCCGGGTCTAGATTGGCCCGTCACCGACATGTCCGACGACTATAGGGTCGCCCCACGACCCCGGGACTAGGTTGGCCCGCCGCCGACTGGTCCGACGACTATAGGGTCGTCCCCACGACCTCGGGACTATGTTGGCCCGCCGCCGACTTGTCCGACGACTATAGGGTCGTTCCCACGACCCCGGGACTAGATTGGCCCGCCACCATCGTGTCGGAGGTCTATAGGGTTGTCCCCACGACCACGGGCCAAAGTTGGCCAGCCGCCGACATGTCCGACGACTATAGGGTCGTCCCCACGACCACGGGCCAAAGTTGCCCAGCCGCCAACATGTCCAACGACTATAGGCTCGTCCCCACGACCCCGGGACTAGATTGGCCCCCACCATCATGTCCGACGGCTATAGGGTCGTCCCCACGACCCCGGGTCTAGATTGGCCCGTCACCGACATGTCCGACGACTATAGGGTCGCCCCACGACCCCGGGACTAGGTTGGCCCGCCGCCGACTTGTCCGACGACTATAGGGTCGTCCCCACGACCCCGGGAGTAGGTTGGCCCGCCGCCGACATGTCCGACGACTATAGGGTCGTCCCCACGACCCGGGCCAATGTTGGCCAGCCGCCGACATGTCCGACGGCTATAGGGTCGTCCCCACGACCCCGGGTCTAGGTTGGCCCGCCGCCGACTTTTCCGACGACTATAGGGTCGTCCCCACGACCCCGCGACTAGGTTGGCCAGCCGCCGACATGTCCGACGACAATAGGGTCGTCCCCACGACCCCGGGACTAGATTGGCCCGCCACAGTCATGTCCGACGACAATAGGGTCGCCCCCACGACCACGGGCCAAAGTTGCCCTGCCGCCGACATGTCCGACGACTATAGGGTCGTCCCCACGACCCCGGGACTAGATTGGCCCGCCACAGTCATGTCCGACGACAACAGGGTCGTCCCCACGACCACGGGCCAAAGTTGCCCTGCCGCCGTCATGTCCGACGAATATAGGGTCGTCCCCACTACCCCGGGCCAAAGCTGGCCAGCCGCCAACATGTCCGACGACTATAGGGTCGTCCCCACGACCCCGGGACTAGGTTGGCACGCCGCCGACTTGTCCGACGACTATAGGGTCGTCCCCACGACCCCGGGAGTAGGTTGGCCCGCCGCCGACTTGTCCGACGGCTATAGGGTCGTCCCCACGACCCCGGGACTAGGTTGGCCCGCCGCCGACTTGTCCGACGACTATAGAGTCGTCCCCACGACCCCGGGACTAGGTTGGCCCGCCGCCGACATGTCCGACGTCTATAGGGTCGTCTCCACGACCCCGGGACTAGGTTGGCCCGCCGCCGACTTGTCCGACGACTATAGGGTCGCCCCCACGGCCCGGGACTAGGTTGGCCAGCCGCATACATGTCCGACGACTATAGGGTCGTCCCCACGACCCCGGGACAAGATTGGCCCGCCACCGTCATGTCCGACGACTATAGGGTCGTCCCCGCGACCACGGGCCAAAGATGCCCTGCCGCCGACATGTCCGACGACTATAGGGTCGTCCCCACGACCCCGGGACTAGGTTGGCCCGCCGACGACATGTCCGACGTCTATAGGGTCGTCTCCACGACCCCTGGACTAGGTTGGCCCGCCGCCGACTTGTCCGACGACTATAGGGTCGTCCCCACGGCCCGGGACTAGGTTGGCCCGCCGCCGACTTGTCCGACGGCTATAGAGTCGTCCCCACGACCCCGGGACTAGGTTGGCCAGCCGCAGACATGTCCGACGACTATAGGGTCGTCCCCACGACCCCGGGACTAGATTTGCCCGCCGCCGACTTGTCTGACGACTATAGGGTCGTCCCCACGACCCGGGCCAATGTTGGCCAGCCGCCGACATGTCCGACGACTATAGGGTCGTCCCCACGACCCCGGGACTATGTTGGCCCGCCGCCGACATGTCCGAAGAATATAGGATCGTTCCCACGACCCCGGGGCTAGATTGCCCCGGCACCGTCATGTCCGATGACTATAGGGTCGTCTCCACGACCACGGGCCAAAGTTGCCCAGCCGCCAACATGTCCAACGACTATAGGGTCGTCCCCACGACCCCGGGACTAGATTGGCCCCCACCATCATGTCCGACCGCTATAGGGTCGTCCCCACGACCCCGGGTCTAGATTGGCCCGTCACCGACATGTCCGACGACTATAGGGTCGCCCCACGACCCCGGGACTAGGTTGGCCCGCCGCCGACTTGTCCGACGACTATAGGGTCGTCCCCACGACCCCGGGAGTAGGTTGGCCCGCCGCCGACATGTCCGACGACTATAGGGTCGTCCCCACGACCCGGGCCAATGTTGGCCAGCCGCCGACATGTCCGACGGCTATAGGGTCGTCCCCACGACCCCGGGTCTAGGTTGGCCCGCCGCCGACTTTTCCGACGACTATAGGGTCGTCCCCACGACCCCGGGAGTAGGTTGGCCCGCCGCCGACTTGTCCGACGGCTATAGGGTCGTCCCCACGACCCCGGGACTAGGTTGGCCCGCCGCCGACTTGTCCGACGACTATAGGGTCGTCTCCACGACCCCGGGACTAGGTTGGCCCGCCGCCGACTTGTCCGACGACTATAGAGTCGTCCCCACGACCCCGGGACTAGGTTGGCCCGCCGCCGACATGTCCGACGTCTATAGGGTCGTCTCCACGACCCCGGGACTAGGTTGGCCCGCCGCCGACTTGTCCGACGACTATAGGGTCGCCCCCACGGCCCGGGACTAGGTTGGCCAGCCGCAGACATGTCCGACGACTATAGGGTCGTCCCCACGACCCCGGGACAAGATTGGCCCGCCACCGTCATGTCCGACGACTATAGGGTCGTCCCCGCGACCACGGGCCAAAGATGCCCTGCCGCCGACATGTCCGACGACTATAGGGTCGTCCCCACGACCCCGGGACTAGGTTGGCCCGCCGACGACATGTCCGACGTCTATAGGGTCGTCTCCACGACCCCTGGACTAGGTTGGCCCGCCGCCGACTTGTCCGACGACTATAGGGTCGTCCCCACGGCCCGGGACTAGGTTGGCCCGCCGCCGACTTGTCCGACGGCTATAGAGTCGTCCCCACGACCCCGGGACTAGGTTGGCCAGCCGCAGACATGTCCGACGACTATAGGGTCGTCCGCACGACCCCGGGACTAGATTTGCCCGCCGCCGACTTGTCTGACGACTATAGGGTCGTCCCTACCACCCCGGGACTAGGTTGGCAAGCCGCCGACATGTCCGATGACTATAGGGTCGTCCCCACGACCCCGGGACTAGGTCGGCCCGCCGCCGACATGTCCGACGACTATAGGGTCGTCCCCACGACCCGGGCCAATGTTGGCCAGACGCCGACATGTCCGACGACTATAGGGTCGTCCCCACGACCCCGGGACTATGTTGGCCCGCCGCCGACATGTCCGAAGAATATAGGGTCGTTCCCACGACCCCGGGGCTAGATTGCCCCGGCACCGTCATGTCCGATGACTATAGGGTCGTCTCCACGACCACGGGCCAATGTTGCCCAGCCACCGACATGTCCGCCGACTATAGGGTCGTCCCCACGACCCCGGGTCTAGATTGGCCCGTCACCGACATGTCCGACGACTATAGGGTCGCCCCACGACCCCGGGACTAGGTTGGCCCGCCGCCGACTGGTCCGACGACTATAGGGTCGTCCCCACGACCTCGGGACTATGTTGGCCCGCCGCCGACTTGTCCGACGACTATAGGGTCGTTCCCACGACCCCGGGACTAGATTGGCCCGCCACCATCGTGTCGGAGGTCTATAGGGTTGTCCCCACGACCACGGGCCAAAGTTGGCCAGCCGCCGACATGTCCGACGACTATAGGGTCGTCCCCACGACCACGGGCCAAAGTTGCCCAGCCGCCAACATGTCCAACGACTATAGGGTCGTCCCCACGACCCCGGGACTAGATTGGCCCCCACCATCATGTCCGACGGCTATAGGGTCGTCCCCACGACCCCGGGTCTAGATTGGCCCGTCACCGACATGTCCGACGACTATAGGGTCGCCCCACGACCCCGGGACTAGGTTGGCCCGCCGCCGACTTGTCC
Organism: Andrena fulva; assembly: GCA_946251845.1. Lineage (NCBI taxonomy): Eukaryota > Metazoa > Arthropoda > Insecta > Hymenoptera > Andrenidae > Andrena > Andrena fulva. The sequence goes on along the minus strand of CAMITZ010000148.1, from coordinate 52,753 downwards.
GACGACTATAGGGTCGTCCCCACGACCCCGGGAGTAGGTTGGCCCGCCGCCGACATGTCCGACGACTATAGGGTCGTCCCCACGACCCGGGCCAATGTTGGCCAGCCGCCGACATGTCCGACGGCTATAGGGTCGTCCCCACGACCCCGGGTCTAGGTTGGCCCGCCGCCGACTTTTCCGACGACTATAGGGTCGTCCCCACGACCCCGCGACTAGGTTGGCCAGCCGCCGACATGTCCGACGACAATAGGGTCGTCCCCACGACCCCGGGACTAGATTGGCCCGCCACAGTCATGTCCGACGACAATAGGGTCGCCCCCACGACCACGGGCCAAAGTTGCCCTGCCGCCGACATGTCCGACGACTATAGGGTCGTCCGCACGACCCCGGGACTAGATTGGCCCGCCACCGTCATGTCCGACGACAATAGGGTCGTCCCCACGACCACGGGCCAAAGCTGGCCAGCCGCCGACATGTCCGACGACTATAAGGTCGTCCCCACGATCCCGCGACTAGGTTGGCCAGCCGCCGACTTTTCCGACGACTATAGGGTCGTCCCCACGACCCCGCGACTAGGTTGGCCAGCCGCCGACATGTCCGACGACTATAGGGTCGTCCCCACGACCACGGGCCAAAGTTGCCCAGCCGCCAACATGTCCAACGACTATAGGGTCGTCTCCACGACCCCGGGACTAGATTGGCCCGCCACCGTCATGTCCGACGAATATAGGTTCGTGCCTACGACCCTGGGCTTACGTTGGCCCGCCGCCGACATGTCCGACGACTATAGGGTCGTCCCCACGATCCCGCGACTAGGTTGGCCAGCCGCCGACATGTCCGACGACAATAGGGTCGTCCCCACGACCCCGGGACTAGATTGGCCCGCCACAGTCATGTCCGACGACAATAGGGTCGTCCCCACGACCACGGGCCAAAGTTGCCCTGCCGCCGACATGTCCGACGACTATAGGGTCGTCCCCACTACCCCGGGCCAAAGCTGGCCAGCCGCCAACATGTCCGACGACTATAGGGTCGTCCCCACGACCCCGGGACTAGGTTGGCCCGCCGCCGACTTGTCCGACGACTATAGGGTCGTCCCCACGACCCCGGGAGTAGGTTGGCCCGCCGCCGACTTGTCCGACGGCTATAGGGTCGTCCCCACGACCCCGGGACTAGGTTGGCCCGCCGCCGACTTGTCCGACGACTATAGGGTCGTCCCCACGGCCCGGGACTAGGTTGGCCAGCCGCAGACATGTCCGACGACTATAGGGTCGTCCCCACGACCCCGGGACCAGATTGGCCCGCCACCGTCTTGTCCGACGACTATAGGGTCGCCCCCACGACCACGGGCCAAAGTTGCCCTGCCGCCGACATGTCCGACGACTATAGGGTCGTCCCCACGACCCCGGGTCTAGGTTGGCCCGCCGCCGACTTTTCCGACGACTATAGGGTCGTCCCCACGACCCCGGGAGTAGGTTGGCCCGCCGCCGACTTGTCCGACGGCTATAGGATCGTCCCCACGACCCCGGGACTAGGTTGGCCCGCCGCCGACTTGTCCGACGACTATAGGGTCGTCTCCACGACCCCGGGACTAGGTTGGCCAGCCGCCGACATGTCCGACGATTATAGGGTCGTCCCCGCGACCACGGGCCAAAGATGCCCTGCCGCCGACATGTCCGACGACTATAGGGTCGTCCCCACGACCCCGGGACTAGGTTGGCCCGCCGCCGACATGTCCGACGTCTATAGGGTCGTCTCCACGACCCCGGGACTAGGTTGGCCCGCCGCCGACTTGTCCGACGACTATAGAGTCGTCCCCACGACCCCGGGACTAGGTTGGCCCGCCGCCGACTAGTCCGACGACTATAGAATCGTCCCAACGACCCCGGGACTAGATTGGCCCGCCACCGTCATGTCCGACGAATATAGGTTCGTGCCTACGACCCTGGGCATACGTTGGCCCGCCGCCGACATGTCCGACGACTATAGGGTCGTCCCCACGATCCCGCAACTAGGTTGGCCAGCCGCCGACATATCCGACTACAATAGGGTCGTCCCCACGACCCCGGGACTAGATTGGCCCGCCACCGTCATGTCCGACGACAATAGGGTCGTCCCCACGACCACGGGCCAAAGTTGCCCTGCCGCCGACATGTCCGACGACTATAGGGTCGTCCCCACTACCCCGGGCCAAAGCTGGCAAGCCGCCAACATGTCCGACGAATATAGGGTCGTCCCCACGACCCCGGGACTAGGTTGGCCCGCCGCCGACTTTTCCGACGACTATAGGGTCGTCTCCGCGACCCCGGGACTAGGTTGGCCAGCCGCCGACATGTCCGACGACTATAGGGTCGTCCCCGCGACCACGGGCCAAAGATGCCCTGCCGCCGACATGTCCGACGACTATAGGGTCGTCCCCACGACCCCGGGACTAGGTTGGCCCGCCGCCGACATGTCCGACGTCTATAGGGTCGTCTCCACGACCCCGGGACTAGGTTGGCCCGCCGCCGACATGTCCGACGACTATAGAGTCGTCCCCACGACCCCTGGACTAGGTTGGGCCGCCGCCGACTAGTCCGACGACTATAGGGTCGTCCCAACGACCCCGGGACTAGATTGGCCCGCCACCATCATGTCCGACGACTATAGGGACGTCCCCACGACCACGGGACTAGGTTGGCCCGCCGCCGACTTGTCCGACGACTATAGGGTCGTGCCTACCACCCCGGGACTAGGATGACCCGCCGCCGACTTTTCCGACGACTATAGGGTCGTCCCCACGAACACGGGACTACGTTGGCCAGTCACCGACATGTCCGACGACTATAGGGTCGCCCCCACGACCACGGGCCAAAGTTGCCCTGCCGCCGACATGTCCGACGACTATAGGGTCGTCCCCACGACCCCGGAGCTAGATTGGCCCGCCACCGTCATGTCCGACGACTATAGGGTCGGCCCCACGACCCCGGGACTGGGTTGGCCCGCCGCCGACTTGTACGACGACTATAGGGTCGTCCCTCCCTCTCCGGAACTAGGTTGGCCAGCCGCCGACATGTCCGACGACAATAGGGTCGTCCCCACGACCCCGGGACTAGATTGGCCCACCACCGTCATGTCCGACGACTACAGGGTCGTCCCCACGGCCCGGGGAATAGATTGGCCCACCACCGTCATGTCCGACGACAACAGGATCGTCCCCACGACCCCCGGGCTAGATTGCCCACCGTCATGTCCGACGACTATAGGGTCGTCTCCACGACCACGGGCCAAAGTTGGCCAGCCGCCGACATGTCCGACGACTATAGGGTCGTCCCCACGAACCCCGGAATAGATTGACCCGCCACCGTCATGTCCGACGACTATAGGGTCGTCCCCACGACCCCGGGACTAGGTTGGCCCGCCGCCGACTTGTCCGACGACCATAGGGTCGTCCCTACGACCCTGGGCATACGTTGGCCCGCCGCCGACATGTCCGACGACTATAGGGTCGTCCCCACGAACCCCGGAATAGATTGACCCGCCACAGTCATGTCCGACGACTATTGGGTCGTCCCCACCACCCCGCGACTAGGTTGGCCCGCCGCCGACTTGTCCGACGCCTATAGGGTCGTCCCCACGACCCCGGGACTAGGTTGGCCCGCCGCCGACTTGTCCGACGACTATAGGGTCGTCCCTCCCACCCCGGAACTAGGTTGGCCAGCCGCCGACATGTCCGACGACTATAGGGCCGTCCCAACGACCACGGAGCTAGATTGGCCCGCCACCGTCATGTCCGACGACTATAGGGTCGTCCCCGCGACCACGGGCCAAAGTTGGTCAGCCGCCGACATGTGGGACGACTATTGGGTCGTCCCCATGACCCCGGGACTAGAGTGGCCCGCCACCGTCATGTCCGACGAGTATAGGGTCGTACCCACGACCCCGGGACTAGGTTGGCCAGCCGCCGACATGTCCGACGACAATAGGGTCGTCCCCACGACCCCGGGACTAGGTTGGCCCGCCGCCGACTTGTCCGACGACTATAGGGTCGTCCCCACGACCCCGGGACTAGATTGGCCCGCCACCATCATGTCCGACGATTATAGGGTCGTCCCCACTACCCCGGGACTAGATTGGCCCGCCACCGTCATTTCTGACGACTATAGGGTCGTCCCCTCGACCCCGGGACTAGGTTGGCCCGCCGCCGACTTGTCCGACGACTATAGGGTTGTTCCCACGACCCCGGGACTAGATTGGCCCGCCACCATCGTGTCGGAGGTCTATAGGGTTGTCCCCACGACCACGGGCCAAAGTTGGCCAGCCGCCGACATGTCCGACGACTATAGGGTCGTCCCCACGACCACGGGCCAAAGTTGCCCAGCCGCCAACATGTCCAACGACTATAGGGTCGTCCCCACGACCCCGGGACTAGATTGGCCCCCACCATCATGTCCGACGGCTATAGGGTCGTCCCCACGACCCCGGGTCTAGATTGGCCCGTCACCGACATGTCCGACGACTATAGGGTCGCCCCACGACCCCGGGACTAGGTTGGCCCGCCGCCGACTTGTCCGACGACTATAGGGTCGTCCCCACGACCCCGGGAGTAGGTTGGCCCGCCGCCGACATGTCCGACGACTATAGGGTCGTCCCCACGACCCGGGCCAATGTTGGCCAGCCGCCGACATGTCCGACGGCTATAGGGTCGTCCCCAAGACCCCGGGTCTAGGTTGGCCCGCCGCCGACTTTTCCGACGACTATAGGGTCGTCCCCACGACCCCGGGAGTAGGTTGGCCCGCCGCCGACTTGTCCGACGGCTATAGGGTCGTCCCCACGACCCCGGGACTAGGTTGGCCCGCCGCCGACTTGTCCGACGACTATAGGGTCGTCTCCACGACCCCGGGACTAGGTTGGCCCGCCGCCGACTTGTCCGACGACTATAGGGTCGTCCCCACGGCCCGGGACTAGGTTGGCCCGCCGCCGACATGTCCGACGTCTATAGGGTCGTCTCCACGACCCCGGGACTAGGTTGGCCCGCCGCCGACTTGTCCGACGACTATAGGGTCGCCCCCACGGCCCGGGACTAGGTTGGCCAGCCGCAGACATGTCCGACGACTATAGGGTCGTCCCCACGACCCCGGGACAAGATTGGCCCGCCACCGTCATGTCCGACGACTATAGGGTCGTCCCCGCGACCACGGGCCAAAGATGCCCTGCCGCCGACATGTCCGACGACTATAGGGTCGTCCCCACGACCTCGGGACTATGTTGGCCCGCCGCCGACTTGTCCGACGACTATAGGGTCGTCCCCACGACCCCGGGTCTAGATTGGCCCGTCACCGACATGTCCGACGACTATAGGGTCGCCCCACGACCCCGGGACTAGGTTGGCCCGCCGCCGACTTGTCCGACGACTATAGGGTCGTCCCCACGACCCCGGGAGTAGGTTGGCCCGCCGCCGACATGTCCGACGACTATAGGGTCGTCCCCACGACCCGGGCCAATGTTGGCCAGCCGCCGACATGTCCGACGGCTATAGGGTCGTCCCCACGACCCCGGGTCTAGGTTGGCCCGCCGCCGACTTTTCCGACGACTATAGGGTCGTCCCCACGACCCCGCGACTAGGTTGGCCAGCCGCCGACATGTCCGACGACAATAGGGTCGTCCCCACGACCCCGGGACTAGATTGGCCCGCCACAGTCATGTCCGACGACAATAGGGTCGCCCCCACGACCACGGGCCAAAGTTGCCCTGCCGCCGACATGTCCGACGACTATAGGGTCGTCCGCACGACCCCGGGACTAGATTGGCCCGCCACCGTCATGTCCGACGACAATAGGGTCGTCCCCACGACCACGGGCCAAAGCTGGCCAGCCGCCGACATGTCCGACGACTATAGGGTCGTCCCCACGATCCCGCGACTAGGTTGGCCAGCCGCCGACTTTTCCGACGACTATAGGGTCGTCCCCACGACCCCGCGACTAGGTTGGCCAGCCGCCGACATGTCCGACGACTATAGGGTCGTCCCCACGACCACGGGCCAAAGTTGCCCAGCCGCCAACATGTCCAACGACTATAGGGTCGTCTCCACGACCCCGGGACTAGATTGGCCCGCCACCGTCATGTCCGACGAATATAGGTTCGTGCCTACGACCCTGGGCTTACGTTGGCCCGCCGCCGACATGTCCGACGACTATAGGGTCGTCCCCACGATCCCGCGACTAGGTTGGCCAGCCGCCGACATGTCCGACGACAATAGGGTCGTCCCCACGACCCCGGGACTAGATTGGCCCACCACAGTCATGTCCGACGACAATAGGGTCGTCCCCACGACCACGGGCCAAAGTTGCCCTGCCGCCGACATGTCCGACGACTATAGGGTCGTCCCCACTACCCCGGGCCAAAGCTGGCCAGCCGCCAACATGTCCGACGACTATAGGGTCGTCCCCACGACCCCGGGACTAGGTTGGCCCGCCGCCGACTTGTCCGACGACTATAGGGTCGTCCCCACGACCCCGGGAGTAGGTTGGCCCGCCGCCGACTTGTCCGACGGCTATAGGGTCGTCCCCACGACCCCGGGACTAGGTTGGCCCGCCGCCGACTTGTCCGACGACTATAGGGTCGTCCCCACGGCCCGGGACTAGGTTGGCCAGCCGCAGACATGTCCGACGACTATAGGGTCGTCCCCACGACCCCGGGACCAGATTGGCCCGCCACCGTCTTGTCCGACGACTATAGGGTCGCCCCCACGACCACGGGCCAAAGTTGCCCTGCCGCCGACATGTCCGACGACTATAGGGTCGTCCCCACGACCCCGGGTCTAGGTTGGCCCGCCGCCGACTTTTCCGACGACTATAGGGTCGTCCCCACGACCCCGGGAGTAGGTTGGCCCGCCGCCGACTTGTCCGACGGCTATAGGATCGTCCCCACGACCCCGGGACTAGGTTGGCCCGCCGCCGACTTGTCCGACGACTATAGGGTCGTCTCCACGACCCCGGGACTAGGTTGGCCAGCCGCCGACATGTCCGACGATTATAGGGTCGTCCCCGCGACCACGGGCCAAAGATGCCCTGCCGCCGACATGTCCGACGACTATAGGGTCGTCTCCACGACCCCGGGACTAGGTTGGCCAGCCGCCGACATGTCCGACGATTATAGGGTCGTCCCCGCGACCACGGGCCAAAGATGCCCTGCCGCCGACATGTCCGACGACTATAGGGTCGTCCCCACGACCCCGGGACTAGGTTGGCCCGCCGCCGACATGTCCGACGTCTATAGGGTCGTCTCCACGACCCCGGGACTAGGTTGGCCCGCCGCCGACTTGTCCGACGACTATAGAGTCGTCCCCACGACCCCGGGACTAGGTTGGCCCGCCGCCGACTAGTCCGACGACTATAGAATCGTCCCAACGACCCCGGGACTAGATTGGCCCGCCACCGTCATGTCCGACGAATATAGGTTCGTGCCTACGACCCTGGGCATACGTTGGCCCGCCGCCGACATGTCCGACGACTATAGGGTCGTCCCCACGATCCCGCAACTAGGTTGGCCAGCCGCCGACATATCCGACTACAATAGGGTCGTCCCCACGACCCCGGGACTAGATTGGCCCGCCACCGTCATGTCCGACGACAATAGGGTCGTCCCCACGACCACGGGCCAAAGTTGCCCTGCCGCCGACATGTCCGACGACTATAGGGTCGTCCCCACTACCCCGGGCCAAAGCTGGCAAGCCGCCAACATGTCCGACGAATATAGGGTCGTCCCCACGACCCCGGGACTAGGTTGGCCCGCCGCCGACTTTTCCGACGACTATAGGGTCGTCTCCGCGACCCCGGGACTAGGTTGGCCAGCCGCCGACATGTCCGACGACTATAGGGTCGTCCCCGCGACCACGGGCCAAAGATGCCCTGCCGCCGACATGTCCGACGACTATAGGGTCGTCCCCACGACCCCGGGACTAGGTTGGCCCGCCGCCGACATGTCCGACGTCTATAGGGTCGTCTCCACGACCCCGGGACTAGGTTGGCCCGCCGCCGACATGTCCGACGACTATAGAGTCGTCCCCACGACCCCTGGACTAGGTTGGGCCGCCGCCGACTAGTCCGACGACTATAGGGTCGTCCCAACGACCCCGGGACTAGATTGGCCCGCCACCATCATGTCCGACGACTATAGGGACGTCCCCACGACCACGGGACTAGGTTGGCCCGCCGCCGACTTGTCCGACGACTATAGGGTCGTGCCTACCACCCCGGGACTAGGATGACCCGCCGCCGACTTTTCCGACGACTATAGGGTCGTCCCCACGAACACGGGACTACGTTGGCCAGTCACCGACATGTCCGACGACTATAGGGTCGCCCCCACGACCACGGGCCAAAGTTGCCCTGCCGCCGACATGTCCGACGACTATAGGGTCGTCCCCACGACCCCGGAGCTAGATTGGCCCGCCACCGTCATGTCCGACGACTATAGGGTCGGCCCCACGACCCCGGGACTGGGTTGGCCCGCCGCCGACTTGTACGACGACTATAGGGTCGTCCCTCCCTCTCCGGAACTAGGTTGGCCAGCCGCCGACATGTCCGACGACAATAGGGTCGTCCCCACGACCCCGGGACTAGATTGGCCCACCACCGTCATGTCCGACGACTACAGGGTCGTCCCCACGGCCCGGGGAATAGATTGGCCCACCACCGTCATGTCCGACGACAACAGGATCGTCCCCACGACCCCCGGGCTAGATTGCCCACCGTCATGTCCGACGACTATAGGGTCGTCTCCACGACCACGGGCCAAAGTTGGCCAGCCGCCGACATGTCCGACGACTATAGGGTCGTCCCCACGAACCCCGGAATAGATTGACCCGCCACCGTCATGTCCGACGACTATAGGGTCGTCCCCACGACCCCGGGACTAGGTTGGCCCGCCGCCGACTTGTCCGACGACCATAGGGTCGTCCCTACGACCCTGGGCATACGTTGGCCCGCCGCCGACATGTCCGACGACTATAGGGTCGTCCCCACGAACCCCGGAATAGATTGACCCGCCACAGTCATGTCCGACGACTATTGGGTCGTCCCCACCACCCCGCGACTAGGTTGGCCCGCCGCCGACTTGTCCGACGCCTATAGGGTCGTCCCCACGACCCCGGGACTAGGTTGGCCCGCCGCCGACTTGTCCGACGACTATAGGGTCGTCCCTCCCACCCCGGAACTAGGTTGGCCAGCCGCCGACATGTCCGACGACTATAGGGCCGTCCCCACGACCACGGAGCTAGATTGGCCCGCCACCGTCATGTCCGACGACTATAGGGTCGTCCCCGCGACCACGGGCCAAAGTTGGTCAGCCGCCAACATGTCCAACGACTATAGGGTCGTCCCCATGACCCCGGGACTAGAGTGGCCCGCCACCGTCATGTCCGACGAGTATAGGGTCGTACCCACGACCCCGGGACTAGGTTGGCCAGCCGCCGACATGTCCGACGACAATAGGGTCGTCCCCACGACCCCGGGACTAGGTTGGCCCGCCGCCGACTTGTCCGACGACTATAGGGTCGTCCCCACGACCCCGGGACTAGATTGGCCCGCCACCATCATGTCCGACGATTATAGGGTCGTCCCCACTACCCCGGGACTAGATTGGCCCGCCACCGTCATTTCTGACGACTATAGGGTCGTCCCCACGACCCCGGGACTAGGTTGGCCCGCCGCCGACTTGTCCGACGACTATAGGGTTGTTCCCACGACCCCGGGACTAGATTGGCCCGCCACCATCGTGTCGGAGGTCTATAGGGTTGTCCCCACGACCACGGGCCAAAGTTGGCCAGCCGCCGACATGTCCGACGACTATAGGGTCGTCCCCACGACCACGGGCCAAAGTTGCCCAGCCGCCAACATGTCCAACGACTATAGGGTCGTCCCCACGACCCCGGGACTAGATTGGCCCCCACCATCATGTCCGACGGCTATAGGGTCGTCCCCACGACCCCGGGTCTAGATTGGCCCGTCACCGACATGTCCGACGACTATAGGGTCGCCCCACGACTCCGGGACTAGGTTGGCCCGCCGCCGACTTGTCCGACGACTATAGGGTCGTCCCCACGACCCCGGGAGTAGGTTGGCCCGCCGCCGACATGTCCGACGACTATAGGGTCGTCCCCACGACCCGGGCCAATGTTGGCCAGCCGCCGACATGTCCGACGACTATAGGGTCGTCCCCACGACCCCGGGTCTAGGTTGGCCCGCCGCCGACTTTTCCGACGACTATAGGGTCGTCCCCACGACCCCGGGAGTAGGTTGGCCCGCCGCCGACTTGTCCGACGGCTATAGGGTCGTCCCCACGACCCCGGGACTAGGTTGGCCCGCCGCCGACTTGTCCGACGACTATAGGGTCGTCTCCACGACCCCGGGACTAGGTTGGCCCGCCGCCGACTTGTCCGACGACTATAGGGTCGTCCCCACGGCCCGGGACTAGGTTGGCCCGCCGCCGACTTGTCCGACGACTATAGAGTCGTCCCCACGACCCCGGGACTAGGTTGGCCCGCCGCCGACATGTCCGACGTCTATAGGGTCGTCTCCACGACCCCGGGACTAGGTTGGCCCGCCGCCGACTTGTCCGACGACTATAGGGTCGCCCCCACGGCCCGGGACTAGGTTGGCCAGCCGCAGACATGTCCGACGACTATAGGGTCGTCCCCACGACCCCGGGACAAGATTGGCCCGCCACCGTCATGTCCGACGACTATAGGGTCGTCCCCGCGACCACGGGCCAAAGATGCCCTGCCGCCGACATGTCCGACGACTATAGGGTCGTCCCCACGACCTCGGGACTATGTTGGCCCGCCGCCGACTTGTCCGACGACTATAGGGTCGTCCCCACGACCCCGGGTCTAGATTGGCCCGTCACCGACATGTCCGACGACTATAGGGTCGCCCCACGACCCCGGGACTAGGTTGGCCCGCCGCCGACTTGTCCGACGACTATAGGGTCGTCCCCACGACCCCGGGAGTAGGTTGGCCCGCCGCCGACATGTCCGACGACTATAGGGTCGTCCCCACGACCCGGGCCAATGTTGGCCAGCCGCCGACATGTCCGACGGCTATAGGGTCGTCCCCACGACCCCGGGTCTAGGTTGGCCCGCCGCCGACTTTTCCGACGACTATAGGGTCGTCCCCACGACCCCGCGACTAGGTTGGCCAGCCGCCGACATGTCCGACGACAATAGGGTCGTCCCCACGACCCCGGGACTAGATTGGCCCGCCACAGTCATGTCCGACGACAATAGGGTCGCCCCCACGACCACGGGCCAAAGTTGCCCTGCCGCCGACATGTCCGACGACTATAGGGTCGTCCGCACGACCCCGGGACTAGATTGGCCCGCCACCGTCATGTCCGACGACAATAGGGTCGTCCCCACGACCCCGGGACTAGATTGGCCCGCCACAGTCATGTCCGACGACAATAGGGTCGTCCCCACGACCACGGGCCAAAGTTGCCCTGCCGCCGACATGTCCGACGACTATAGGGTCGTCCCCACTACCCCGGGCCAAAGCTGGCCAGCCGCCAACATGTCCGACGACTATAGGGTCGTCCCCACGACCCCGGGACTAGGTTGGCCCGCCGCCGACATGTCCGACGACTATAGGGTCGTCCCCACGAACCCCGGAATAGATTGACCCGCCACCGTCATGTCCGACGACTATAGGGTCGTCCCCACGACCCCGGGACTAGGTTGGCCCGCCGCCGACTTGTCCGACGACCATAGGGTCGTCCCTACGACCCTGGGCATACGTTGGCCCGCCGCCGACATGTCCGACGACTATAGGGTCGTCCCCACGAACCCCGGAATAGATTGACCCGCCACAGTCATGTCCGACGACTATTGGGTCGTCCCCACCACCCCGCGACTAGGTTGGCCCGCCGCCGACTTGTCCGACGCCTATAGGGTCGTCCCCACGACCCCGGGACTAGGTTGGCCCGCCGCCGACTTGTCCGACGACTATAGGGTCGTCCCTCCCACCCCGGAACTAGGTTGGCCAGCCGCCGACATGTCCGACGACTATAGGGCCGTCCCCACGACCACGGAGCTAGATTGGCCCGCCACCGTCATGTCCGACGACTATAGGGTCGTCCCCGCGACCACGGGCCAAAGTTGGTCAGCCGCCGACATGTGGGACGACTATTGGGTCGTCCCCATGACCCCGGGACTAGAGTGGCCCGCCACCGTCATGTCCGACGAGTATAGGGTCGTACCCACGACCCCGGGACTAGGTTGGCCAGCCGCCGACATGTCCGACGACAATAGGGTCGTCCCCACGACCCCGGGACTAGGTTGGCCCGCCGCCGACTTGTCCGACGACTATAGGGTCGTCCCCACGACCCCGGGACTAGATTGGCCCGCCACCATCATGTCCGACGATTATAGGGTCGTCCCCACTACCCCGGGACTAGATTGGCCCGCCACCGTCATTTCTGACGACTATAGGGTCGTCCCCACGACCCCGGGACTAGGTTGGCCCGCCGCCGACTTGTCCGACGACTATAGGGTCGTCCCTCCCACCCCGGATCTAGGTTGGCCAGCCGCCGACATGTCCGACGACTATAGGGCCGTCCCCACGACCACGGAGCTAGATTGGCCCGCCACCGTCATGTCCGACGACTATAGGGTCGTCCCCGCGACCACGGGCCAAAGTTGGTCAGCCGCCGACATGTGGGACGACTATTGGGTCGTCCCCATGACCCCGGGACTAGAGTGGCCCGCCACCGTCATGTCCGACGAGTATAGGGTCGTCCCCACGACCCCGGGACTAGATTGGCCCGCCACCGTCATGTCCGACGACTATAGGGTCGTCCCCACGACACCGGGACTAGGTTGGCCCGCCGCCGACTTGTCCGACGACTATAGGGTCGTCCCCACGACCCCGGGACTAGATTGGCCCGCCACCATCATGTCCGACGATTATAGGGTCGTCCCCACTACCCCGGGAATAGATTGGCCCGCCACCGTCATTTCCGACGACTATAGGGTCGTACCCACGACCCCGGGACTAGGTTGGCCAGCCGCCGACATGTCCGACGACTATAGGGCCGTCCCCACGACCACGGAGCTAGATTGGCCCGCCACCGTCATGTCCGACGACTATAGGGTCGTCCCCGCGACCACGGGCCAAAGTTGGTCAGCCGCCGACATGTGGGACGACTATTGGGTCGTCCCCATGACCCCGGGACTAGAGTGGCCCGCCACCGTCATGTCCGACGAGTATAGGGTCGTACCCACGACCCCGGGACTAGGTTGGCCAGCCGCCGACATGTCCGACGACAATAGGGTCGTCCCCACGACCGCGGGACTAGATTGGCCCACCACCGTCATGTCCGACGACTACAGGGTCGTCCCCACGGCCCCGGGAATAGATTGGCCCACCACCGTCATGTCCGACGACAACAGGATCGTCCCCACGACCCCGGGACTAGGTTGGCCCGCCGCCGACTTGTCCGACGATTATAGGGTCGTCCCTCCCACCCCGGGACTAGGTTGGCCCGCCGCTGACTTGTCCGACGACTATAGGGACGTCCCCACGACCACGGGCCAAAGTTGCCCAGACGCCGACATGTCCGACGACTATAGGCTCGCCCCCACTACCCCGGGACTATATTGGACCGCCACCGTCATGTCCGACGACTACAGGGTCGTCCCCACGACCCCGCGACTAGCTTGGCCCGCCGCCGACTTGTCCGACGCCTATAGGGTCGTCCCCACGACCCCGGGGCTAGATTGGCCAGCCGCCGACATGTCCGACGACTATTGTGTCGTCCCCACGACCCCGCGACTAGGTTGGCCCGCCGCCGACTTGTCCGACGCCTATAGGGTCGTCCCCAAGACCCCGGGTCTAGATTGGCCCGCCACAGTCATGTCCGACGGCTATAGGGTCGTCCCCACCACCCCGCGACTAGGTTGGCCCGCCGCCGACTTGTCCGACGCCTATAGGGTCGTCCCCACGACCCCGGGGCTAGGTTGGCCCGCCGCCGACATGTCCGACGACTATAGGTTCGTCCCTACGACCCTGGGCATACGTTGGTCCGCCCCCGACATGTCCGACGACTATAGGGTCGTCCCCACGACCCTGGGCATACGTTGGCCCGCCGCCGACATGTCCGACGACTATAGGGTCGTCCCCACGATCCCGGGACTAGATTGGCCCACGACCGTCATGTCCGATGACTACAGGGTCGTCCCCACGGCCCCGGGAATAGATTGGCCCACCACCGTCATGTCCGACGACTATAGGGTCGGCCCCACGACCCCGGGACTGGGTTGGGCCGCCGCCGACTTGTCCGACGACTATAGGGTCGTCCCTCCCACCCCGGAACTAGGTTGGCCAGCCGCCGACATGTCCGACGACAATAGGGTCGTCCCCACGACCCCGGGACTAGATTGGCCCACCACCGTCATGTCCGGCGACTACAGGGTCGTCCCCACGGCAAGGGGAATAGATTGGCCCACCACCGTCATGTCCGACGACAACAGGTTCGTCCCCACGACCCCCGGGCTAGATTGCCCACCGTCATGTCCGACGACTATAGGGTCGTCTCCACGACCACGGGCCAAAGTTGGCCAGCCGCCGACATGTCCGACGACTATAGGGTCGTCCCCATGACCCCGGGACTAGAGTGGCACGCCACCGTCATGTCCGACGAGTATAGGGTCGTGCCCACGACCCCGGGACTAGATTGGCCCGCCACCGTCATGTCCGACGACTATAGGGTCGGCCCCACGAACCCGGGACTGGGTTGGCCAGCCGCCGACATGTCCGACGACTATGGGGTCGTCCCCACGACCCCGGGACTAGATTGGCCCGCCACCGTCATGTCCGACGACTACAGGATCGTCCCCACGACCCCCGGACTAGATTGCCCCGCCACCATCATGTCCGACGATTATAGGGTCGTCCCCACCACCCCGCGACTAGGTTGGCCCGCCGCCGACTTGTCCGACGACTATAGGGCCGTCCCCACGACCCCGGGACTAGATTGGCCCGCCACCATCATGTCCGACGACTATAGGGTCGTCCCCACGACCCCGGGACTAGGTTGGCCCGCCGCCGACTTGTCCGACGCCTATAGGGTCGTCCCCACGACCCCGGGACTATGTTGGCCCGCCGCCGACTTGTCCGACGACTATAGGGTCGTCCCCACGACACCGGGACTAGGTTGGCCCGCCGCCGACTTGTCCGACGACTATAGGGTCGTCCCTCCCACCCCGGAACTAGGTTGGCCAGCCGCCGACATGTCCGACGACTATGGGGTCGTCCCTCCCACCCCGGAACAAGGGTTGGCCAGCCGCCGACATGTCCGACGACTATAGGGTCGTCCCCACGACCCCGGGGCTAGATTGGCCCGCCACCGTCATGTCCGACGACTATAGGGTCGTCCCCACGACCCCGGGACTATGTTGGCCCGCCGCCGACTTGTCCGACGACTATAGGGTCGTCTCCATGACCCCGGGACTAGGTTGGCCCGCCGCCGACTTGTCCGACGACTATAGGGTCGTCCCCACGGCCCCGGGACTAGATTGGCCCACCACTGTCATGTCCGACGACTACAGGGTCGTCCCCACGGCCCCGGGAATAGATTGGCCCACCACCGTCATGTCCGACGACTATAGGGTCGTCCCCACGCCCCCGGGACTAGGTTGGCCCGCCGCCGACATGTCCGACGACTATAGGGTCGTCCCCACGACCCCGGAGCTAGATTGGCCCGCCACCGCCATGTCCGACGTCTATAGGGTCGTGCCCGCGACCACGGGCCAAAGTTGGTCAGCCGCCGACATGTCCGACGACTACAGGGTCGTCCCCACGGCCCCGGGAATAGATTGGCCCACCACCGTCATGTCCGACGACAACAGGATCGTCTTCATGACCCCGGGACTAGGTTGGCCCGCCGCCGACTTGTCCGACGACTATAGGGGCGTCCCCACGATCCCGGGACCAGATTGGCCCGCCACCGTCATGTCCGACGATTATAGGGTCGTCCCCACGACCCCGGGACTAGGTTGGCTCGCCGCCGACTTGTCCGACGACTATAGGGTCGTCCCCACGACCGCGGGACTAGATTGGCCCACCATCGTCATGTCCGACGACTACAGGGTCGTCCCCACGGCCCCGGGAATAGATTGGCCCACCACCGTCATGTCCGACGACAACAGGATCGTCCCCACGACCCCGGGACTAGGTTGGCCCGCCGCCGACTTGTCCGACGATTATAGGGTCGTCCCTCCCACCCCGGGACTAGGTTGGCCCGCCGCTGACTTGTCCGACGACTATAGGGACGTCCCCACGACCACGGGCCAAAGTTGCCCAGCCGCCGACATGTCCGACGACTATAGGCTCGCCCCCACTACCCCGGGACTATATTGGACCGCCACCGTCATGTCCGATGACTACAGGGTCGTCCCCACGGCCCCGGGAATAGATTGGCCCACCACCGTCATGTCCGACGACAACAGGATCGTCTTCATGACCCCGGGACTAGGTTGGCCCGCCGCCGACTTGTCCGACGACTATAGGGTCGTCCCCACGATCCCGGGACCAGATTGGCCCGCCACCGTCATGTCCGACGATTATAGGGTCGTCCCCACGACCCCGGGACTAGGTTGGCTCGCCGCCGACTTGTCCGACGACTATAGGGTCGTCCCCACGACCGCGGGACTAGATTGGCCCACCATCGTCATGTCCGACGACTACAGGGTCGTCCCCACGGCCCCGGGAATAGATTGGCCCACCACCGTCATGTCCGACGACAACAGGATCGTCCCCACGACCACGGGCCAAAGTTGCCCAGCCGCCGACATGTCCGACGACTATAGGCTCGCCCCCACTACCCCGGGACTATATTGGACCGCCACCGTCATGTCCGACGACTACAGGGTCGTCCCCACGGCCCCGGGAATAGATTGGCCCACCACCGTCATGTCCGACGACTATAGGGTCGGCCCCACGACCCCGGGACTGGGTTGGCCCGCCGCCGACTTGTCCGACGACTATAGGGTCGTCCCTCCCACCCCGGAACTAGGTTGGCCAGCCGCCGACATGTCCGACGACAATAGGGTCGTCCCCACGACCCCGGGACTAGATTGGCCCACCACCGTCATGTCCGACGACAACAGGATCGTCCCCACGACCCCCGGGCTAGATTGCCCACCGTCATGTCCGACGACTATAGGGTCGTCTCCATGACCCCGGGACTAGGTTGGCCCGCCGCCGACTTGTCCGACGACTATAGGGTCGTCCCCACGACCCCGGGACTACGTTGGCCAGTCACCGACATGTCCGACGACTATAGGGTCGCCCCCACGACCACGGGCCAAAGTTGCCCTGCCGCCGACATGTCCGACGACTATAGGGTCGTCCCCACGACCCCGGAGCTAGATTGGCCCGCCACCGTCATGTCCGACGACTATAGGGTCGGCCCCACGACCCCGGGACTGGGTTGGCCCGCCGCCGACTTGTACGACGACTATAGGGTCGTCCCTCCCTCTCCGGAACTAGGTTGGCCAGCCGCCGACATGTCCGACGACAATAGGGTCGTCCCCACGACCCCGGGACTAGATTGGCCCACCACCGTCATGTCCGACGACTACAGGGTCGTCCCCACGGCCCGGGGAATAGATTGGCCCACCACCGTCATGTCCGACGACAACAGGATCGTCCCCACGACCCCCGGGCTAGATTGCCCACCGTCATGTCCGACGACTATAGGGTCGTCTCCACGACCACGGGCCAAAGTTGGCCAGCCGCCGACATGTCCGACGACTATAGGGTCGTCCCCACGAACCCCGGAATAGATTGACCCGCCACCGTCATGTCCGACGACTATAGGGTCGTCCCCACGACCCCGGGACTAGGTTGGCCCGCCGCCGACTTGTCCGACGACCATAGGGTCGTCCCTACGACCCTGGGCATACGTTGGCCCGCCGCCGACATGTCCGACGACTATAGGGTCGTCCCCACGAACCCCGGAATAGATTGACCCGCCACAGTCATGTCCGACGACTATTGGGTCGTCCCCACCACCCCGCGACTAGGTTGGCCCGCCGCCGACTTGTCCGACGCCTATAGGGTCGTCCCCACGACCCCGGGACTAGGTTGGCCCGCCGCCGACTTGTCCGACGACTATAGGGTCGTCCCTCCCACCCCGGAACTAGGTTGGCCAGCCGCCGACATGTCCGACGACTATAGGGCCGTCCCCACGACCACGGAGCTAGATTGGCCCGCCACCGTCATGTCCGACGACTATAGGGTCGTCCCCGCGACCACGGGCCAAAGTTGGTCAGCCGCCAACATGTCCAACGACTATAGGGTCGTCCCCATGACCCCGGGACTAGAGTGGCCCGCCACCGTCATGTCCGACGAGTATAGGGTCGTACCCACGACCCCGGGACTAGGTTGGCCAGCCGCCGACATGTCCGACGACAATAGGGTCGTCCCCACGACCCCGGGACTAGGTTGGCCCGCCGCCGACTTGTCCGACGACTATAGGGTCGTCCCCACGACCCCGGGACTAGATTGGCCCGCCACCATCATGTCCGACGATTATAGGGTCGTCCCCACTACCCCGGGACTAGATTGGCCCGCCACCGTCATTTCTGACGACTATAGGGTCGTCCCCACGACCCCGGGACTAGGTTGGCCCGCCGCCGACTTGTCCGACGACTATAGGGTTGTTCCCACGACCCCGGGACTAGATTGGCCCGCCACCATCGTGTCGGAGGTCTATAGGGTTGTCCCCACGACCACGGGCCAAAGTTGGCCAGCCGCCGACATGTCCGACGACTATAGGGTCGTCCCCACGACCACGGGCCAAAGTTGCCCAGCCGCCAACATGTCCAACGACTATAGGGTCGTCCCCACGACCCCGGGACTAGATTGGCCCCCACCATCATGTCCGACGGCTATAGGGTCGTCCCCACGACCCCGGGTCTAGATTGGCCCGTCACCGACATGTCCGACGACTATAGGGTCGCCCCACGACCCCGGGACTAGGTTGGCCCGCCGCCGACTTGTCCGACGACTATAGGGTCGTCCCCACGACCCCGGGAGTAGGTTGGCCCGCCGCCGACATGTCCGACGACTATAGGGTCGTCCCCACGACCCGGGCCAATGTTGGCCAGCCGCCGACATGTCCGACGGCTATAGGGTCGTCCCCACGACCCCGGGTCTAGGTTGGCCCGCCGCCGACTTTTCCGACGACTATAGGGTCGTCCCCACGACCCCGGGAGTAGGTTGGCCCGCCGCCGACTTGTCCGACGGCTATAGGGTCGTCCCCACGACCCCGGGACTAGGTTGGCCCGCCGCCGACTTGTCCGACGACTATAGGGTCGTCTCCACGACCCCGGGACTAGGTTGGCCCGCCGCCGACTTGTCCGACGACTATAGGGTCGTCCCCACGGCCCGGGACTAGGTTGGCCCGCCGCCGACTTGTCCGACGACTATAGAGTCGTCCCCACGACCCCGGGACTAGGTTGGCCCGCCGCCGACATGTCCGACGTCTATAGGGTCGTCTCCACGACCCCGGGACTAGGTTGGCCCGCCGCCGACTTGTCCGACGACTATAGGGTCGCCCCCACGGCCCGGGACTAGGTTGGCCAGCCGCAGACATGTCCGACGACTATAGGGTCGTCCCCACGACCCCGGGACAAGATTGGCCCGCCACCGTCATGTCCGACGACTATAGGGTCGTCCCCGCGACCACGGGCCAAAGATGCCCTGCCGCCGACATGTCCGACGACTATAGGGTCGTCCCCACGACCTCGGGACTATGTTGGCCCGCCGCCGACTTGTCCGACGACTATAGGGTCGTCCCCACGACCCCGGGTCTAGATTGGCCCGTCACCGACATGTCCGACGACTATAGGGTCGCCCCACGACCCCGGGACTAGGTTGGCCCGCCGCCGACTTGTCCGACGACTATAGGGTCGTCCCCACGACCCCGGGAGTAGGTTGGCCCGCCGCCGACATGTCCGACGACTATAGGGTCGTCCCCACGACCCGGGCCAATGTTGGCCAGCCGCCGACATGTCCGACGGCTATAGGGTCGTCCCCACGACCCCGGGTCTAGGTTGGCCCGCCGCCGACTTTTCCGACGACTATAGGGTCGTCCCCACGACCCCGCGACTAGGTTGGCCAGCCGCCGACATGTCCGACGACAATAGGGTCGTCCCCACGACCCCGGGACTAGATTGGCCCGCCACAGTCATGTCCGACGACAATAGGGTCGCCCCCACGACCACGGGCCAAAGTTGCCCTGCCGCCGACATGTCCGACGACTATAGGGTCGTCCGCACGACCCCGGGACTAGATTGGCCCGCCACCGTCATGTCCGACGACAATAGGGTCGTCCCCACGACCACGGGCCAAAGCTGGCCAGCCGCCGACATGTCCGACGACTATAGGGTCGTCCCCACGATCCCGCGACTAGGTTGGCCAGCCGCCGACTTTTCCGACGACTATAGGGTCGTCCCCACGACCCCGCGACTAGGTTGGCCAGCCGCCGACATGTCCGACGACTATAGGGTCGTCCCCACGACCACGGGCCAAAGTTGCCCAGCCGCCAACATGTCCAACGACTATAGGGTCGTCTCCACGACCCCGGGACTAGATTGGCCCGCCACCGTCATGTCCGACGAATATAGGTTCGTGCCTACGACCCTGGGCTTACGTTGGCCCGCCGCCGACATGTCCGACGACTATAGGGTCGTCCCCACGATCCCGCGACTAGGATGGCCAGCCGCCGACATGTCCGACGACAATAGGGTCGTCCCCACGACCCCGGGACTAGATTGGCCCGCCACAGTCATGTCCGACGACAATAGGGTCGTCCCCACGACCACGGGCCAAAGTTGCCCTGCCGCCGACATGTCCGACGACTATAGGGTCGTCCCCACTACGCCGGGCCAAAGCTGGCCAGCCGCCAACATGTCCGACGACTATAGGGTCGTCCCCACGACCCCGGGACTAGGTTGGCCCGCCGCCGACTTGTCCGACGACTATAGGGTCGTCCCCACGACCCCGGGAGTAGGTTGGCCCGCCGCCGACTTGTCCGACGGCTATAGGGTCGTCCCCACGACCCCGGGACTAGGTTGGCCCGCCGCCGACTTGTCCGACGACTATAGGGTCGTCCCCACGGCCCGGGACTAGGTTGGCCAGCCGCAGACATGTCCGACGACTATAGGGTCGTCCCCACGACCCCGGGACCAGATTGGCCCGCCACCGTCTTGTCCGACGACTATAGGGTCGCCCCCACGACCACGGGCCAAAGTTGCCCTGCCGCCGACATGTCCGACGACTATAGGGTCGTCCCCACGACCCCGGGTCTAGGTTGGCCCGCCGCCGACTTTTCCGACGACTATAGGGTCGTCCCCACGACCCCGGGAGTAGGTTGGCCCGCCGCCGACTTGTCCGACGGCTATAGGATCGTCCCCACGACCCCGGGACTAGGTTGGCCCGCCGCCGACTTGTCCGACGACTATAGGGTCGTCTCCACGACCCCGGGACTAGGTTGGCCAGCCGCCGACATGTCCGACGATTATAGGGTCGTCCCCGCGACCACGGGCCAAAGATGCCCTGCCGCCGACATGTCCGACGACTATAGGGTCGTCCCCACGACCCCGGGACTAGGTTGGCCCGCCGCCGACATGTCCGACGTCTATAGGGTCGTCTCCACGACCCCGGGACTAGGTTGGCCCGCCGCCGACTTGTCCGACGACTATAGAGTCGTCCCCACGACCCCGGGACTAGGTTGGCCCGCCGCCGACTAGTCCGACGACTATAGAATCGTCCCAACGACCCCGGGACTAGATTGGCCCGCCACCGTCATGTCCGACGAATATAGGTTCGTGCCTACGACCCTGGGCATACGTTGGCCCGCCGCCGACATGTCCGACGACTATAGGGTCGTCCCCACGATCCCGCAACTAGGTTGGCCAGCCGCCGACATATCCGACTACAATAGGGTCGTCCCCACGACCCCGGGACTAGATTGGCCCGCCACCGTCATGTCCGACGACAATAGGGTCGTCCCCACGACCACGGGCCAAAGTTGCCCTGCCGCCGACATGTCCGACGACTATAGGGTCGTCCCCACTACCCCGGGCCAAAGCTGGCAAGCCGCCAACATGTCCGACGAATATAGGGTCGTCCCCACGACCCCGGGACTAGGTTGGCCCGCCGCCGACTTTTCCGACGACTATAGGGTCGTCTCCGCGACCCCGGGACTAGGTTGGCCAGCCGCCGACATGTCCGACGACTATAGGGTCGTCCCCGCGACCACGGGCCAAAGATGCCCTGCCGCCGACATGTCCGACGACTATAGGGTCGTCCCCACGACCCCGGGACTAGGTTGGCCCGCCGCCGACATGTCCGACGTCTATAGGGTCGTCTCCACGACCCCGGGACTAGGTTGGCCCGCCGCCGACATGTCCGACGACTATAGAGTCGTCCCCACGACCCCTGGACTAGGTTGGGCCGCCGCCGACTAGTCCGACGACTATAGGGTCGTCCCAACGACCCCGGGACTAGATTGGCCCGCCACCATCATGTCCGACGACTATAGGGACGTCCCCACGACCACGGGACTAGGTTGGCCCGCCGCCGACTTGTCCGACGACTATAGGGTCGTGCCTACCACCCCGGGACTAGGATGACCCGCCGCCGACTTTTCCGACGACTATAGGGTCGTCCCCACGAACACGGGACTACGTTGGCCAGTCACCGACATGTCCGACGACTATAGGGTCGCCCCCACGACCACGGGCCAAAGTTGCCCTGCCGCCGACATGTCCGACGACTATAGGGTCGTCCCCACGACCCCGGAGCTAGATTGTCCCGCCACCGTCATGTCCGACGACTATAGGGTCGGCCCCACGACCCCGGGACTGGGTTGGCCCGCCGCCGACTTGTACGACGACTATAGGGTCGTCCCTCCCTCTCCGGAACTAGGTTGGCCAGCCGCCGACATGTCCGACGACAATAGGGTCGTCCCCACGACCCCGGGACTAGATTGGCCCACCACCGTCATGTCCGACGACTACAGGGTCGTCCCCACGGCCCGGGGAATAGATTGGCCCACCACCGTCATGTCCGACGACAACAGGATCGTCCCCACGACCCCCGGGCTAGATTGCCCACCGTCATGTCCGACGACTATAGGGTCGTCTCCACGACCACGGGCCAAAGTTGGCCAGCCGCCGACATGTCCGACGACTATAGGGTCGTCCCCACGAACCCCGGAATAGATTGACCCGCCACCGTCATGTCCGACGACTATAGGGTCGTCCCCACGACCCCGGGACTAGGTTGGCCCGCCGCCGACTTGTCCGACGACCATAGGGTCGTCCCTACGACCCTGGGCATACGTTGGCCCGCCGCCGACATGTCCGACGACTATAGGGTCGTCCCCACGAACCCCGGAATAGATTGACCCGCCACAGTCATGTCCGACGACTATTGGGTCGTCCCCACCACCCCGCGACTAGGTTGGCCCGCCGCCGACTTGTCCGACGCCTATAGGGTCGTCCCCACGACCCCGGGACTAGGTTGGCCCGCCGCCGACTTGTCCGACGACTATAGGGTCGTCCCTCCCACCCCGGAACTAGGTTGGCCAGCCGCCGACATGTCCGACGACTATAGGGCCGTCCCCACGACCACGGAGCTAGATTGGCCCGCCACCGTCATGTCCGACGACTATAGGGTCGTCCCCGCGACCACGGGCCAAAGTTGGTCAGCCGCCGACATGTGGGACGACTATTGGGTCGTCCCCAGGACCCCGGGACTAGAGTGGCCCGCCACCGTCATGTCCGACGAGTATAGGGTCGTACCCACGACCCCGGGACTAGGTTGGCCAGCCGCCGACATGTCCGACGACAATAGGGTCGTCCCCACGACCCCGGGACTAGGTTGGCCCGCCGCCGACTTGTCCGACGACTATAGGGTCGTCCCCACGACCCCGGGACTAGATTGGCCCGCCACCATCATGTCCGACGATTATAGGGTCGTCCCCACTACCCCGGGACTAGATTGGCCCGCCACCGTCATTTCTGACGACTATAGGGTCGTCCCCACGACCCCGGGACTAGGTTGGCCCGCCGCCGACTTGTCCGACGACTATAGGGTCGTCCCTCCCACCCCGGATCTAGGTTGGCCAGCCGCCGACATGTCCGACGACTATAGGGACGTCCCCACGACCACGGAGCTAGATTGGCCCGCCACCGTCATGTCCGACGACTATAGGGTCGTCCCCGCGACCACGGGCCAAAGTTGGTCAGCCGCCGACATGTGGGACGACTATTGGGTCGTCCCCATGACCCCGGGACTAGAGTGGCCCGCCACCGTCATGTCCGACGAGTATAGGGTCGTCCCCACGACCCCGGGACTAGATTGGCCCGCCACCGTCATGTCCGACGACTATAGGGTCGTCCCCACGACACCGGGACTAGGTTGGCCCGCCGCCGACTTGTCCGACGACTATAGGGTCGTCCCCACGACCCCGGGACTAGATTGGCCCGCCACCATCATGTCCGACGATTATAGGGTCGTCCCCACTACCCCGGGAATAGATTGGCCCGCCACCGTCATTTCCGACGACTATAGGGTCGTACCCACGACCCCGGGACTAGGTTGGCCAGCCGCCGACATGTCCGACGACTATAGGGCCGTCCCCACGACCACGGAGCTAGATTGGCCCGCCACCGTCATGTCCGACGACTATAGGGTCGTCCCCGCGACCACGGGCCAAAGTTGGTCAGCCGCCGACATGTGGGACGACTATTGGGTCGTCCCCATGACCCCGGGACTAGAGTGGCCCGCCACCGTCATGTCCGACGAGTATAGGGTCGTACCCACGACCCCGGGACTAGGTTGGCCAGCCGCCGACATGTCCGACGACAATAGGGTCGTCCCCACGACCGCGGGACTAGATTGGCCCACCACCGTCATGTCCGACGACTACAGGGTCGTCCCCACGGCCCCGGGAATAGATTGGCCCACCACCGTCATGTCCGACGACAACAGGATCGTCCCCACGACCCCGGGACTAGGTTGGCCCGCCGCCGACTTGTCCGACGACTATAGGGTCGTCCCTCCCACCCCGGGACTAGGTTGGCCCGCCGCTGACTTGTCCGACGACTATAGGGACGTCCCCACGACCACGGGCCAAAGTTGCCCAGACGCCGACATGTCCGACGACTATAGGCTCGCCCCCACTACCCCGGGACTATATTGGACCGCCACCGTCATGTCCGACGACTACAGGGTCGTCCCCACGACCCCGCGACTAGCTTGGCCCGCCGCCGACTTGTCCGACGCCTATAGGGTCGTCCCCACGACCCCGGGGCTAGATTGGCCAGCCGCCGACATGTCCGACGACTATTGTGTCGTCCCCACGACCCCGCGACTAGGTTGGCCCGCCGCCGACTTGTCCGACGCCTATAGGGTCGTCCCCAAGACCCCGGGTCTAGATTGGCCCGCCACAGTCATGTCCGACGGCTATAGGGTCGTCCCCACCACCCCGCGACTAGGTTGGCCCGCCGCCGACTTGTCCGACGCCTATAGGGTCGTCCCCACGACCCCGGGGCTAGGTTGGCCCGCCGCCGACATGTCCGACGACTATAGGTTCGTCCCTACGACCCTGGGCATACGTTGGTCCGCCCCCGACATGTCCGACGACTATAGGGTCGTCCCCACGACCCTGGGCATACGTTGGCCCGCCGCCGACATGTCCGACGACTATAGGGTCGTCCCCACGATCCCGGGACTAGATTGGCCCACGACCGTCATGTCCGATGACTACAGGGTCGTCCCCACGGCCCCGGGAATAGATTGGCCCACCACCGTCATGTCCGACGACTATAGGGTCGGCCCCACGACCCCGGGACTGGGTTGGGCCGCCGCCGACTTGTCCGACGACTATAGGGTCGTCCCTCCCACCCCGGAACTAGGTTGGCCAGCCGCCGACATGTCCGACGACAATAGGGTCGTCCCCACGACCCCGGGACTAGATTGGCCCACCACCGTCATGTCCGGCGACTACAGGGTCGTCCCCACGGCAAGGGGAATAGATTGGCCCACCACCGTCATGTCCGACGACAACAGGTTCGTCCCCACGACCCCCGGGCTAGATTGCCCACCGTCATGTCCGACGACTATAGGGTCGTCTCCACGACCACGGGCCAAAGTTGGCCAGCCGCCGACATGTCCGACGACTATAGGGTCGTCCCCATGACCCCGGGACTAGAGTGGCCCGCCACCGTCATGTCCGACGAGTATAGGGTCGTGCCCACGACCCCGGGACTAGATTGGCCCGCCACCGTCATGTCCGACGACTATAGGGTCGGCCCCACGAACCCGGGACTGGGTTGGCCAGCCGCCGACATGTCCGACGACTATGGGGTCGTCCCCACGACCCCGGGACTAGATTGGCCCGCCACCGTCATGTCCGACGACTACAGGATCGTCCCCACGACCCCCGGACTAGATTGCCCCGCCACCATCATGTCCGACGATTATAGGGTCGGCCCCACGACCCCGGGACTGGGTTGGGCCGCCGCCGACTTGTCCGACGACTATAGGGTCGTCCCTCCCACCCCGGAACTAGGTTGGCCAGCCGCCGACATGTCCGACGACAATAGGGTCGTCCCCACGACCCCGGGACTAGATTGGCCCACCACCGTCATGTCCGGCGACTACAGGGTCGTCCCCACGGCAAGGGGAATAGATTGGCCCACCACCGTCATGTCCGACGACAACAGGTTCGTCCCCACGACCCCCGGGCTAGATTGCCCACCGTCATGTCCGACGACTATAGGGTCGTCTCCACGACCACGGGCCAAAGTTGGCCAGCCGCCGACATGTCCGACGACTATAGGGTCGTCCCTCCCACCCCGGAACAAGGGTTGGCCAGCCGCCGACATGTCCGACGACTATAGGGTCGTCCCCACGACCCCGGGGCTAGATTGGCCCGCCACCGTCATGTCCGACGACTATAGGGTCGTCCCCACGACCCCGGGACTATGTTGGCCCTCCGCCGACTTGTCCGACGACTATAGGGTCGTCTCCATGACCCCGGGACTAGGTTGGCCCGCCGCCGACTTGTCCGACGACTATAGGGTCGTCCCCACGGCCCCGGGACTAGATTGGCCCACCACTGTCATGTCCGACGACTACAGGGTCGTCCCCACGGCCCCGGGAATAGATTGGCCCACCACCGTCATGTCCGACGACTATAGGGTCGTCCCCACGCCCCCGGGACTAGGTTGGCCCGCCGCCGACATGTCCGACGACTATAGGGTCGTCCCCACGACCCCGGAGCTAGATTGGCCCGCCACCGCCATGTCCGACGTCTATAGGGTCGTGCCCGCGACCACGGGCCAAAGTTGGTCAGCCGCCGACATGTCCGACGACTACAGGGTCGTCCCCACGGCCCCGGGAATAGATTGGCCCACCACCGTCATGTCCGACGACAACAGGATCGTCTTCATGACCCCGGGACTAGGTTGGCCCGCCGCCGACTTGTCCGACGACTATAGGGTCGTCCCCACGATCCCGGGACCAGATTGGCCCGCCACCGTCATGTCCGACGATTATAGGGTCGTCCCCACGACCCCGGGACTAGGTTGGCTCGCCGCCGACTTGTCCGACGACTATAGGGTCGTCCCCACGACCGCGGGACTAGATTGGCCCACCATCGTCATGTCCGACGACTACAGGGTCGTCCCCACGGCCCCGGGAATAGATTGGCCCACCACCGTCATGTCCGACGACAACAGGATCGTCCCCACGACCCCGGGACTAGGTTGGCCCGCCGCCGACTTGTCCGACGATTATAGGGTCGTCCCTCCCACCCCGGGACTAGGTTGGCCCGCCGCTGACTTGTCCGACGACTATAGGGACGTCCCCACGACCACGGGCCAAAGTTGCCCAGCCGCCGACATGTCCGACGACTATAGGCTCGCCCCCACTACCCCGGGACTATATTGGACCGCCACCGTCATGTCCGATGACTACAGGGTCGTCCCCACGGCCCCGGGAATAGATTGGCCCACCACCGTCATGTCCGACGACAACAGGATCGTCTTCATGACCCCGGGACTAGGTTGGCCCGCCGCCGACTTGTCCGACGACTATAGGGTCGTCCCCACGATCCCGGGACCAGATTGGCCCGCCACCGTCATGTCCGACGATTATAGGGTCGTCCCCACGACCCCGGGACTAGGTTGGCTCGCCGCCGACTTGTCCGACGACTATAGGGTCGTCCCCACGACCGCGGGACTAGATTGGCCCACCATCGTCATGTCCGACGACTACAGGGTCGTCCCCACGGCCCCGGGAATAGATTGGCCCACCACCGTCATGTCCGACGACAACAGGATCGTCCCCACGACCCCGGGACTAGGTTGGCCCGCCGCCGACTTGTCCGACGATTATAGGGTCGTCCCTCCCACCCCGGGACTAGGTTGGCCCGCCGCTGACTTGTCCGACGACTATAGGGACGTCCCCACGACCACGGGCCAAAGTTGCCCAGCCGCCGACATGTCCGACGACTATAGGCTCGCCCCCACTACCCCGGGACTATATTGGACCGCCACCGTCATGTCCGACGACTACAGGGTCGTCCCCACGGCCCCGGGAATAGATTGGCCCACCACCGTCATGTCCGACGACTATAGGGTCGGCCCCACGACCCCGGGACTGGGTTGGCCCGCCGCCGACTTGTCCGACGACTATAGGGTCGTCCCTCCCACCCCGGAACTAGGTTGGCCAGCCGCCGACATGTCCGACGACAATAGGGTCGTCCCCACGACCCCGGGACTAGATTGGCCCACCACCGTCATGTCCGACGACAACAGGATCGTCCCCACGACCCCCGGGCTAGATTGCCCACCGTCATGTCCGACGACTATAGGGTCGTCTCCATGACCCCGGGACTAGGTTGGCCCGCCGCCGACTTGTCCGACGACTATAGGGTCGTCCCCACGACCCCGGGACTAGATTGGCCCGCCACCGTCATGTCCGACGACTATAGGGTCGTCCCCACGACCACGGGCCAAAGTTGGCCCGCCGCCGACTTGTCCGAGGACTATAGGGTCGTCCCCACGACCCCGGGACTAGATTGGCCCGCCACCATCATGTCCGACGATTATAGGGTCGTCCCCACTACCCCGCGACTAGGTTGGCCCGCCGCCGACTTGTCCGACGACTATAGGGTCCTCTCCACGACCCCGGGACTAGGTTGGCCCGCCGCCGAGTTGTCCGACGACTATAGGGTCGTATTCATGACCCCGGGACTAGGTTGGCCCGCCGCCGACATGTCCGACACTATAGGGTCGTCTCCACGACCCCGGGACTAGGTTGGCCCGCCGCCGAGTTGTCCGACGACTATAGGGTCGTCCCCACGATCCCGCGACTAGGTTGGCCAGCCGCCAACATGTCCAACGACTATAGGGTCGTCCTCACGACCCCGGGACTAGGTTGGCCCGCCACCGCCATGTCCGACGACTATAGGGTCGTGCCCGCGACCACGGGCCAAAGTTGGTCAGCCGCCGACATGTCCGATGACTACAGGGTCGTCCCCACGGCCCCGGGAATAGACTGGCCCACCACCGTCATGTCCGACGACAACAGGATCGTCTTCATGACCCCGGGACTAGGTTGGCCCGCCGCCGACATGTCCGACACTATAGGGTCGTCTCCACGACCCCGGGACTAGGTTGGCCCGCCGCCGAGTTGTCCGACGACTATAGGGTCGTCCCCACGATCCCGCGACTAGGTTGGCCAGCCGCCAACATGTCCAACGACTATAGGGTCGTCCCCACGACCCCGGGACTAGGTTGGCCCGCCGCCGACTTGTCCGACGTCTATAGGGTCGTCCCCACGACCCCGGGGCTAGATTGGCCCGCCATCGTTATGTCCGACGACTATAGGTTCGTCCCTACGACCCTGGGCCAAAGTTGCCCAGCCGCCGGCATGTCCGAAGACTATAGGGTCGTCCCCACGACCCCCGGACTAGATTGCCCCGCCACCGTCGTGTCAGACGCCTATAGGGTCGTCTCCACGACCCCGGGACTAGGTTGGCCCGCCGCCGACTTGTCCGACGACTATAGGGTCATCCCTTACAGCCCGGAACTAGGTTGGCCAGCCGCCGACATGTCCGACGACTATAGGGCCGTCCCCACGACCCCGGAGCTAGATTCGCCCGCCACCGTCATGTCCGACGACTATAGGGTCGTCTCCACGACCCCGGGACTAGGTTGGCCCGCCGCCGACTTGTCCGACGATTATAGGGTCGTCCC
Organism: Andrena fulva; assembly: GCA_946251845.1. Taxonomy (NCBI): domain Eukaryota; kingdom Metazoa; phylum Arthropoda; class Insecta; order Hymenoptera; family Andrenidae; genus Andrena; species Andrena fulva. The sequence continues at coordinate 22,434 of CAMITZ010000148.1, read as the reverse complement.
TCCCACCCCGGGACTAGGTTGGCCCGCCGCTGACTTGTCCGACGACTATAGGGACGTCCCCACGACCACGGGCCAAAGTTGCCCAGCCGCCGACATGTCCGACGACTATAGGCTCGCCCCCACTACCCCGGGACTATATTGGACCGCCACCGTCATGTCCGACGACTACAGGGTCGTCCCCACGACCCCGTGACTAGCTTGGCCCGCCGCCGACTTGTCCGACGCCTATAGGGTCGTCCCCACGACCCCGGGGCTAGATTGGCCAGCCGCCGACATGTCCGACGACTATTGTGCCGTCCCCACGACCCCGCGACTAGGTTGGCCCGCCGCCGACTTGTCCGACGCCTATAGGGTCGTCCCCACGACCCCGGGACTAGATTGGCCCGCCACAGTCATGTCCGGCGACTATAGGGTCGTCCCCACCACCCCGCGACTAGGTTGGCCCGCCGCCGACTTGTCCGACGCCTATAGGGTCGTCCCCACGACCGCGGGGCTAGATTGGCCAACCGCCGACATGTCCGACGACTATTGGGTCGTCCCCACGACCCCGGGGCTAGGTTGGCCCGCCGCCGACATGTCCGACGACTATAGGTTCGTCCCTACGACCCTGGGCATACGTTGGTCCGCCGCCGACATGTCCGACGACTATAGGGTCGTCCCCACGACCCTGGGCATACGTTGGCCCGCCGCCGACATGTCCGACGACTATAGGGTCGTCCCCACGATCCCGGGACTAGATTGGCCCACGACCGTCATGTCCGACTACTACAGGGTCGTCCCCACGGCCCCGGGAATAGATTGGCCCACCACCGTCATGTCCGACGACAACAGGATCGTCCCCACGACCCCCGGACTAGATTGCCCCGCCACCGTCATGTCAGACGCCTATAGGGTCGTCTCCACGACCCCGGGACTAGGTTGGCCCGCCGCCGACTTGTCCGACGACTATAGGGTCGTCCCCACGACCCCGGGACTAGATTGGCCCGCCACCGTCATGTCCGACGACTATAGGGTCGTCCCCACGACCCCGGGACTAGGTTGGCCCGCCGCCGACTTGTCCGACGACTATAGGGTCATCCCTCCCAGCCCGGAACTAGGTTGGCCAGCCGCCGACATGTCCGACGACTATAGGGTCGTCCCCACGACCCCGGAGCTAGATTGGCCCGCCACCGTCATGTCCGACGACTATAGGGTCGGCCCCACGACCCCGGGACTGGGTTGGCCCGCCGCCGACTTGTCCGACGACTATAGGGTCGTCCCTCCCACCCCGGAACTAGGTTGGCCAGCCGCCGACATGTCCGACGACAATAGGGTCGTCCCCACGACCCCGGGACTAGATTGGCCCACCACCGTCATGTCCGACGACAACAGGATCGTCCCCACGACCCCCGGGCTAGATTGCCCACCGTCATGTCCGACGACTATAGGGTCGTCTCCATGACCCCGGGACTAGGTTGGCCCGCCGCCGACTTGTCCGACGACTATAGGGTCGTCCCCACGACCCCGGGACTAGATTGGCCCGCCACCGTCATGTCCGACGACTATAGGGTCGTCCCCACGACCACGGGCCAAAGTTGGCCCGCCGCCGACTTGTCCGAGGACTATAGGGTCGTCCCCACGACCCCGCGACTAGGTTGGCCCGCCGCCGACTTGTCCGACGACTATAGGGTCCTCTCCACGACCCCGGGACTAGGTTGGCCCGCCGCCGAGTTGTCCGACGACTATAGGGTCGTCTTCATGACCCCGGGACTAGGTTGGCCCGCCGCCGACATGTCCGACACTATAGGGTCGTCTCCACGACCCCGGGACTAGGTTGGCCCGCCGCCGAGTTGTCCGACGACTATAGGGTCGTCCCCACGATCCCGCGACTAGGTTGGCCAGCCGCCAACATGTCCAACGACTATAGGGTCGTCCTCACGACCCCGGGACTAGGTTGGCCCGCCACCGCCATGTCCGACGACTATAGGGTCGTGCCCGCGACCACGGGCCAAAGTTGGTCAGCCGCCGACATGTCCGACGACTACAGGGTCGTCCCCACGGCCCCGGGAATAGACTGGCCCACCACCGTCATGTCCGACGACAACAGGATCGTCTTCATGACCCCGGGACTAGGTTGGCCCGCCGCCGACATGTCCGACACTATAGGGTCGTCTCCACGACCCCGGGACTAGGTTGGCCCGCCGCCGAGTTGTCCGACGACTATAGGGTCGTCCCCACGATCCCGCGACTAGGTTGGCCAGCCGCCAACATGTCCAACGACTATAGGGTCGTCCCCACGACCCCGGGACTAGGTTGGCCCGCCGCCGACTTGTCCGACGTCTATAGGGTCGTCCCCACGACCCCGGGGCTAGATTGGCCCGCCATCGTTATGTCCGACGACTATAGGTTCGTCCCTACGACCCTGGGCCAAAGTTGCCCAGCCGCCGGCATGTCCGAAGACTATAGGGTCGTCCCCACGACCCCCGGACTAGATTGCCCCGCCACCGTCGTGTCAGACGCCTATAGGGTCGTCTCCACGACCCCGGGACTAGGTTGGCCCGCCGCCGACTTGTCCGACGACTATAGGGTCGTCCCCACGACCCCGGGACTAGATTGGCCCGCCACCGTCATGTCCGACGACTATAGGGTCGTCCCCACGACCCCGGGACTAGGTTGGCCCGCCGCCGACTTGTCCGACGACTATAGGGTCATCCCTTACAGCCCGGAACTAGGTTGGCCAGCCGCCGACATGTCCGACGACTATAGGGTCGTCCCCACGACCCCGGAGCTAGATTCGCCCGCCACCGTCATGTCCGACGACTATAGGGTCGTACCCACGACCCCGGGACTAGATTGGCCCGCCACCGTCATGTCCGACGACTATAGGGTCGGCCCCACGACCCCGGGGCTGTGTTGGCCCGCCGCCGACTTGTCCGACGACTATAGGGTCGTCCCCACGACCCTGGGCATACGTTGGCCCGCCGCCGACATGTCCGACGATTATAGGGTCGTCCCCACGATCCCGGGACTAGGTTGGCCAGCCGCCCACATGTCCGACGACAATAGGGTCGTCCCTCCCACCCCGGAACTAGGTTGGCCAGCCGCCGACATGTCCGACGACTATAGGGTCGTCCCCACGACCCCGGAGCTAGATTGGCCCGCCACCGTCATGTCCGACGACTATAGGGTCGGCCCCACGACCCCGGGACTGGGTTGGCCCGCCGCCGACTTGTCCGACGACTATAGGGTCGTCCCTCCCACCCCGGAACTAGGTTGGCCAGCCGCCGACATGTCCGACGACAATAGGGTCGTCCCCACGACCCCGGGACTAGATTGGCCCACCACCGTCATGTCCGACGACAACAGGATCGTCCCCACGACCCCCGGGCTAGATTGCCCACCGTCATGTCCGACGACTATAGGGTCGTCTCCATGACCCCGGGACTAGGTTGGCCCGCCGCCGAGTTGTCCGACGACTATAGGGTCGTCTTCATGACCCCGGGACTAGGTTGGCCCGCCGCCGACATGTCCGACACTATAGGGTCGTCTCCACGACCCCGGGACTAGGTTGGCCCGCCGCCGAGTTGTCCGACGACTATAGGGTCGTCCCCACGATCCCGCGACTAGGTTGGCCAGCCGCCAACATGTCCAACGACTATAGGGTCGTCCTCACGACCCCGGGACTAGGTTGGCCCGCCACCGCCATGTCCGACGACTATAGGGTCGTGCCCGCGACCACGGGCCAAAGTTGGTCAGCCGCCGACATGTCCGACGACTACAGGGTCGTCCCCACGGCCCCGGGAATAGATTGGCCCACCACCGTCATGTCCGACGACAACAGGATCGTCTTCATGACCCCGGGACTAGGTTGGCCCGCCGCCGACATGTCCGACACTATAGGGTCGTCTCCACGACCCCGGGACTAGGTTGGCCCGCCGCCGAGTTGTCCGACGACTATAGGGTCGTCCCCACGATCCCGCGACTAGGTTGGCCAGCCGCCAACATGTCCAACGACTATAGGGTCGTCCCCACGACCCCGGGACTAGGTTGGCCCGCCGCCGACTTGTCCGACGTCTATAGGGTCGTCCCCACGACCCCGGGGCTAGATTGGCCCGCCATCGTTATGTCCGACGACTATAGGTTCGTCCCTACGACCCTGGGCGTACGTTGGCCCGCCGCCGACATGTCCGACGACTATAGGGTCGTCCCCACGATCCCGGGACTAGGTTGGCCAGCCACCGACTTGCCCGACGACTATAGGGTCGTCCCCACGACCACGGGCCAAAGTTGCCCAGCCGCCGGCATGTCCGAAGACTATAGGGTCGTCCCCACGACCCCCGGAATAGATTGACCCGCCACCGTCGTGTCCGACGACCATAGGGTCGTCCCCACGACCCCGGGGCTAGATTGGCCCGCCACCGTCATGTCCGACGACTATAGGGTCGTCCCCACGACCACGGGCCAAAGTTGGTCAGCCGCCGACATGTCCGACGGCTATAGGGTCGTCTCCACGACCCCGGGACTAGGTTGGCCCGCCGCCGACTTGTCCGACGACTATAGGGACGTCCCCACGGCCACGGGCCAAAGTTGGCCAGCCGCCGACATGTCCGACGGCTATAGGGTCGTCCCCACGACCCCGGGACTAGATTGGCCCGCCACCGACATGTCCGGCGACTATAGGGTCGCCCCACGATCCCGGGACTAGGTTGGCCCGCCGCCGACTTGTCCGACGACTATAGGGTCGTCCCCACGACCCCGGGACTAGATTGGCCCGCCACCGACATGTCCGGCGACTATAGGGTCGCCCCACGATCCCGGGACTAGGTTGGCCCGCCACCGACATGTCCGGCGACTATAGGGTCGCCCCACGATCCCGGGACTAGGTTGGCCAGCCGCCGACATGTTCGACGACTATGGGGTCGTCCCCACGACCCCGCGACTAGATTGGCCCGCCACCGTCATGTCCGACGACTACAGGATCGTCCCCACGACCCCCGGACTAGATTGCCCCGCCACCGTCATGTCCGACGACTATAGGTTCGTGCCTACGACCCTGGGCATACGTTGGCCGGCCGCCAACATGTCCGACGACTATAGGGTCGTCCCCACTATCCCGCGACTAGGTTGGTCAGCCGCCGACATGTCCGACGACAATAGGGTCGTCCCCACGACCCCGGGACTAGATTGGCCCGCCACCATCATGTCCGACGACTATAGGGTCGTCCCCACGACCCCGGGACTAGGTTGGCCCGCCGCCGACTTGTCCGACGACTATAGGGTCGTCCCCACGACCCCGGGACTATGTTGGCCCGCCGCCGACTTGTCCGACGACTATAGGGTCGTCCCCACGACCCCGGGACTATGTTGGCCCGCCGCCGACTTGTCCGGCGACTATAGGGTCGCCCCACGATCCCGGGACTAGGTTGGCCAGCCGCCGACATGTTCGACGACTATGGGGTCGCCCCCATGACCCCGCGACTAGAATGGCCCGCCACCGTCATGTCCGACGACTACAGGATCGTTCCCACGACCCCCGGACTAGATTGCCCCGCCACCGTCATGTCTGACGACTATAGGGTCGTCCCCACGACCCCGGGACTAGATTGGCCCGCCACGGACATGTCCGGCGACTATAGGGTCGCCCCACGATCCCGGGACTAGGTTGGCCCGCCACCGACATGTCCGGCGACTATAGGGTCGCCCCACGATCCCGGGACTAGGTTGGCCAGCCGCCGACATGTTCGACGACTGTGGGGTCGTCCCCACGACCCCGCCACTAGATTGGCCCGCCACCGTCATGTCCGACGACTACAGGATCGTCCCCACGACCCCCGGACTAGATTGCCCCGCCACCGTCATGTCCGACGACTATAGGTTCGTGCCTACGACCCTGGGCATACGTTGGCCCGCCGCCAACATGTCCGACGACTATAGGGTCGTCCCCACTATCCCGCGACTAGGTTGGTCAGCCGCCGACATGTTCGACGACAATAGGGTCGTCCCCACGACCCCGGGACCAGATTGGCCCACCACCGTCATGTCCGACGACTACAGGATCGTCCCCACGACCCCCGGACTAGGTTGCCCCGCCACCATCATGTCCGACGATTATAGGGTCGTCCCCACCACCCCGGGGCTGTGTTGGCCCGCCGCCGACATGTCCGACGACTATAGGGTCGTCCCCACCACCCCGCGACTAGGTTGGCCCGCCGCCGCCATGTCCGACGACTATAGGGTCGTGCCCGCGACCACGGGCCAAAGTTGGTCAGCCGCCGACATGTCCGACGACTATTGGGTCGTCCCCATGACCCCGGGTCTAGAGTGGCCCGCCACCGTCATGTCCGACGACTATAGGGTCGTACCCACGACCCCGGGACTAGATTGGCCCGCCACCGTCATGTCCGACGACTATAGGGTCGGCCCCACGACCCCGGGGCTGTGTTGGCCCGCCGCCGACATGTCCGACGACTATAGGTTCGTCCCTACGACCCTGGGCATACGTTGGTCCGCCGCCGACATGTCCGACGACTATAGGGTCGTCCCCACGACCCTGGGCATACGTTGGCCCGCCGCCGACATGTCCGACGACTATAGGGTCGTCCCCACGATCCCGGGACTAGATTGGCCCACGACCGTCATGTCCGACGACTACAGGGTCGTCCCCACGGCCCCGGGAATAGATTGGCCCACCACCGTCATGTCCGACGACAACAGGATCGTCCCCACGCCCCCGGACTAGATTGCCCCGCCACCGTCATGTCAGACGCCTATAGGGTCGTCTCCACGACCCCGGGACTAGGTTGGCCCGCCGCCGACTTGTCCGACGACTATAGGGTCGTCCCCACGACCCCGGGACTAGATTGGCCCGCCACCGTCATGTCCGACGACTATAGGGTCGTCCCCACGACCCCGGGACTAGGTTGGCCCGCCGCCGACTTGTCCGACGACTATAGGGTCATCCCTCCCAGCCCGGAACTAGGTTGGCCAGCCGCCGACATGTCCGACGACTATAGGGTCGTCCCCACGACCCCGGAGCTAGATTGGCCCGCCACCGTCATGTCCGACGACTATAGGGTCGGCCCCACGACCCCGGGACTGGGTTGGCCCGCCGCCGACTTGTCCGACGACTATAGGGTCGTCCCTCCCACCCCGGAAATAGGTTGGCCAGCCGCCGACATGTCCGACGACAATAGGGTCGTCCCCACGACCCCGGGACTAGATTGGCCCACCACCGTCATGTCCGACGACAACAGGATCGTCCCCACGACCCCCGGGCTAGATTGCCCACCGTCATGTCCGACGACTATAGGGTCGTCTCCATGACCCCGGGACTAGGTTGGCCCGCCGCCGACTTGTCCGACGACTATAGGGTCGTCCCCACGACCCCGGGACTAGATTGGCCCGCCACCGTCATGTCCGACGACTATAGGGTCGTCCCCACGACCACGGGCCAAAGTTGGCCCGCCGCCGACTTGTCCGAGGACTATAGGGTCCTCCCCACGACCCCGGGACTAGATTGGCCCGCCACCATCATGTCCGACCATTATAGGGTCGTCCCCACTACCCCGCGACTAGGTTGGCCCGCCGCCGACTTGTCCGACGACTATAGGGTCCTCTCCACGACCCCGGGACTAGGTTGGCCCGCCGCCGAGTTGTCCGACGACTATAGGGTCGTCTTCATGACCCCGGGACTAGGTTGGCCCGCCGCCGACATGTCCGACACTATAGGGTCGTCTCCACGACCCCGGAGCTAGATTGGCCCGCCACCGTCATGTCCGACGACAACAGGATCGTCCCCACGCCCCCGGACTAGATTGCCCCGCCACCGTCATGTCAGACGCCTATAGGGTCGTCTCCACGACCCCGGGACTAGGTTGGCCAGCCGCCGACATGTCCGACGACTATAGGGTCGTCCCCACGACCCCGGAGCTAGATTGGCCCGCCACCGTCATGTCCGACGACTATAGGGTCGGCCCCACGACCCCGGGACTGGGTTGGCCCGCCGCCGACTTGTCCGACGACTATAGGGTCGTCCCTCCCACCCCGGAACTAGGTTGGCCAGCCGCCGACATGTCCGACGACAATAGGGTCGTCCCCACGACCCCGGGACTAGATTGGCCCACCACCGTCATGTCCGACGACAACAGGATCGTCCCCACGACCCCCGGGCTAGATTGCCCACCGTCATGTCCGACGACTATAGGGTCGTCTCCATGACCCCGGGACTAGGTTGGCCCGCCGCCGACTTGTCCGACGACTATAGGGTCGTCCCCACGACCCCGGGACTAGATTGGCCCGCCACCGTCATGTCCGACGACTATAGGGTCGTCCCCACGACCACGGGCCAAAGTTGGCCCGCCGCCGACTTGTCCGAGGACTATAGGGTCGTCCCCACGACCCCGGGACTAGATTGGCCCGCCACCATCATGTCCGACGATTATAGGGTCGTCCCCACTACCCCGCGACTAGGTTGGCCCGCCGCCGACTTGTCCGACGACTATAGGGTCCTCTCCACGACCCCGGGACTAGGTTGGCCCGCCGCCGAGTTGTCCGACGACTATAGGGTCGTCTTCATGACCCCGGGACTAGGTTGGCCCGCCGCCGACATGTCCGACACTATAGGGTCGTCTCCACGACCCCGGGACTAGGTTGGCCCGCCGCCGAGTTGTCCGACGACTATAGGGTCGTCCCCACGATCCCGCGACTAGGTTGGCCAGCCGCCAACATGTCCAACGACTATAGGGTCGTCCTCACGACCCCGGGACTAGGTTGGCCCGCCACCGCCATGTCCGACGACTATAGGGTCGTGCCCGCGACCACGGGCCAAAGTTGGTCAGCCGCCGACATGTCCGACGACTACAGGGTCGTCCCCACGGCCCCGGGAATAGACTGGCCCACCACCGTCATGTCCGACGACAACAGGATCGTCTTCATGACCCCGGGACTAGGTTGGCCCGCCGCCGACATGTCCGACACTATAGGGTCGTCTCCACGACCCCGGGACTAGGTTGGCCCGCCGCCGAGTTGTCCGACGACTATAGGGTCGTCCCCACGATCCCGCGACTAGGTTGGCCAGCCGCCAACATGTCCAACGACTATAGGGTCGTCCCCACGACCCCGGGACTAGGTTGGCCCGCCGCCGACTTGTCCGACGTCTATAGGGTCGTCCCCACGACCCCGGGGCTAGATTGGCCCGCCATCGTTATGTCCGACGACTATAGGTTCGTCCCTACGACCCTGGGCCAAAGTTGCCCAGCCGCCGGCATGTCCGAAGACTATAGGGTCGTCCTCACGACCCCCGGACTAGATTGCCCCGCCACCGTCGTGTCAGACACCTATAGGGTCGTCTCCACGACCCCGGGACTAGGTTGGCCCGCCGCCGACTTGTCCGACGACTATAGGGTCGTCCCCACGACCCCGGGACTAGATTGGCCCGCCACCGTCATGTCCGACGACTATAGGGTCGTCCCCACGACCCCGGGACTAGGTTGGCCCGCCGCCGACTTGTCCGACGACTATAGGGTCATCCCTTACAGCCCGGAACTAGGTTGGCCAGCCGCCGACATGTCCGACGACTATAGGGTCGTCCCCACGACCCCGGAGCTAGATTCGCCCGCCACCGTCATGTCCGACGACTATAGGGTCGTACCCACGACCCCGGGACTAGATTGGCCCGCCACCGTCATGTCCGACGACTATAGGGTCGGCCCCACGACCCCGGGGCTGTGTTGGCCCGCCGCCGACTTGTCCGACGACTATAGGGTCGTCCCCACGACCCTGGGCATACGTTGGCCCGCCGCCGACATGTCCGACGATTATAGGGTCGTCCCCACGATCCCGGGACTAGGTTGGCCAGCCGCCCACATGTCCGACGACAATAGGGTCGTCCCTCCCACCCCGGAACTAGGTTGGCCAGCCGCCGACATGTCCGACGACTATAGGGTCGTCCCCACGACCCCGGAGCTAGATTGGCCCGCCACCGTCATGTCCGACGACTATAGGGTCGGCCCCACGACCCCGGGACTGGGTTGGCCCGCCGCCGACTTGTCCGACGACTATAGGGTCGTCCCTCCCACCCCGGAACTAGGTTGGCCAGCCGCCGACATGTCCGACGACAATAGGGTCGTCCCCACGACCCCGGGACTAGATTGGCCCACCACCGTCATGTCCGACGACAACAGGATCGTCCCCACGACCCCCGGGCTAGATTGCCCACCGTCATGTCCGACGACTATAGGGTCGTCTCCATGACCCCGGGACTAGGTTGGCCCGCCGCCGAGTTGTCCGACGACTATAGGGTCGTCTTCATGACCCCGGGACTAGGTTGGCCCGCCGCCGACATGTCCGACACTATAGGGTCGTCTCCACGACCCCGGGACTAGGTTGGCCCGCCGCCGAGTTGTCCGACGACTATAGGGTCGTCCCCACGATCCCGCGACTAGGTTGGCCAGCCGCCAACATGTCCAACGACTATAGGGTCGTCCTCACGACCCCGGGACTAGGTTGGCCCGCCACCGCCATGTCCGACGACTATAGGGTCGTGCCCGCGACCACGGGCCAAAGTTGGTCAGCCGCCGACATGTCCGACGACTACAGGGTCGTCCCCACGGCCCCGGGAATAGATTGGCCCACCACCGTCATGTCCGACGACAACAGGATCGTCTTCATGACCCCGGGACTAGGTTGGCCCGCCGCCGACATGTCCGACACTATAGGGTCGTCTCCACGACCCCGGGACTAGGTTGGCCCGCCGCCGAGTTGTCCGACGACTATAGGGTCGTCCCCACGATCCCGCGACTAGGTTGGCCAGCCGCCAACATGTCCAACGACTATAGGGTCGTCCCCACGACCCCGGGACTAGGTTGGCCCGCCGCCGACTTGTCCGACGTCTATAGGGTCGTCCCCACGACCCCGGGGCTAGATTGGCCCGCCATCGTTATGTCCGACGACTATAGGTTCGTCCCTACGACCCTGGGCGTACGTTGGCCCGCCGCCGACATGTCCGACGACTATAGGGTCGTCCCCACGATCCCGGGACTAGGTTGGCCAGCCACCGACTTGCCCGACGACTATAGGGTCGTCCCCACGACCACGGGCCAAAGTTGCCCAGCCGCCGGCATGTCCGAAGACTATAGGGTCGTCCCCACGACCCCCGGAATAGATTGACCAGCCACCGTCGTGTCCGACGACTATAGGGTCGTCCCCACGACCCCGGGGCTAGATTGGCCCGCCACCGTCATATCCGACGACTATAGGGTCGTCCCCACGACCACGGGCCAAAGTTGGTCAGCCGCCGACATGTCCGACGACTATAGGGTCGTCTCCACGACCCCGGGACTAGGTTGGCCCGCCGCCGACTTGTCCGACGACTATAGGGTCGCCCCACGATCCCGGGACTAGGTTGGCCCGCCGCCGACTTGTCCGACGACTATAGGGTCGTCCCCACGACCCCGGGACTAGATTGGCCCGCCACCGACATGTCCGGCGACTATAGGGTCGCCCCACGATCCCGGGACTAGGTTGGCCCGCCACCGACATGTCCGGCGACTATAGGGTCGCCCCACGATCCCGGGACTAGGTTGGCCAGCCGCCGACATGTTCGACGACTATGGGGTCGTCCCCACGACCCCGCGACTAGATTGGCCCGCCACCGTCATGTCCGACGACTACAGGATCGTCCCCACGACCCCCGGACTAGATTGCCCCGCCACCGTCATGTCCGACGACTATAGGTTCGTGCCTACGACCCTGGGCATACGTTGGCCGGCCGCCAACATGTCCGACGACTATAGGGTCGTCCCCACTATCCCGCGACTAGGTTGGTCAGCCGCCGACATGTCCGACGACAATAGGGTCGTCCCCACGACCCCGGGACTAGATTGGCCCGCCACCATCATGTCCGACGACTATAGGGTCGTCCCCACGACCCCGGGACTAGGTTGGCCCGCCGCCGACTTGTCCGACGACTATAGGGTCGTCCCCACGACCCCGGGACTATGTTGGCCCGCCGCCGACTTGTCCGACGACTATAGGGTCGTCCCCACGACCCCGGGACTATGTTGGCCCGCCGCCGACTTGTCCGGCGACTATAGGGTCGCCCCACGATCCCGGGACTAGGTTGGCCAGCCGCCGACATGTTCGACGACTATGGGGTCGCCCCCATGACCCCGCGACTAGAATGGCCCGCCACCGTCATGTCCGACGACTACAGGATCGTTCCCACGACCCCCGGACTAGATTGCCCCGCCACCGTCATGTCTGACGACTATAGGGTCGTCCCCACGACCCCGGGACTAGATTGGCCCGCCACGGACATGTCCGGCGACTATAGGGTCGCCCCACGATCCCGGGACTAGGTTGGCCCGCCACCGACATGTCCGGCGACTATAGGGTCGCCCCACGATCCCGGGACTAGGTTGGCCAGCCGGCGACATGTTCGACGACTGTGGGGTCGTCCCCACGACCCCGCCACTAGATTGGCCCGCCACCGTCATGTCCGACGACTACAGGATCGTCCCCACGACCCCCGGACTAGATTGCCCCGCCACCGTCATGTCCGACGACTATAGGTTCGTGCCTACGACCCTGGGCATACGTTGGCCCGCCGCCAACATGTCCGACGACTATAGGGTCGTCCCCACTATCCCGCGACTAGGTTGGTCAGCCGCCGACATGTTCGACGACAATAGGGTCGTCCCCACGACCCCGGGACTAGATTGGCCCACCACCGTCATGTCCGACGACTACAGGATCGTCCCCACGACCCCCGGACTAGGTTGCCCCGCCACCATCATGTCCGACGATTATAGGGTCGTCCCCACCACCCCGCGACTAGGTTGGCCCGCCGCCGCCATGTCCGACGACTATAGGGTCGTGCCCGCGACCACGGGCCAAAGTTGGTCAGCCGCCGACATGTCCGACGACTATTGGGTCGTCCCCATGACCCCGGGTCTAGAGTGGCCCGCCACCGTCATGTCCGACGACTATAGGGTCGTACCCACGACCCCGGGACTAGATTGGCCCGCCACCGTCATGTCCGACGACTATAGGGTCGGCCCCACGACCCCGGGGCTGTGTTGGCCCGCCGCCGACATGTCCGACGACTATAGGGTCGTCCCCACGACCCCGGAGCTAGATTGGCCCGCCACCGTCATGTCCGACGACAACAGGATCGTCCCCACGACCCCGGGACTAGGTTGGCCCGCCGCCGACTTGTCCGACGATTATAGGGTCGTCCCTCCCACCCCGGGACTAGGTTGGCCCGCCGCTGACTTGTCCGACGACTATAGGGACGTCCCCACGACCACGGGCCAAAGTTGCCCAGCCGCCGACATGTCCGACGACTATAGGCTCGCCCCCACGACCCCGGGGCTAGATTGGCCAGCCGCCGACATGTCCGACGACTATTGTGCCGTCCCCACGACCCCGCGACTAGGTTGGCCCGCCGCCGACTTGTCCGACGCCTATAGGGTCGTCCCCACGACCCCGGGACTAGATTGGCCCGCCACAGTCATGTCCGGCGACTATAGGGTCGTCCCCACCACCCCGCGACTAGGTTGGCCCGCCGCCGACTTGTCCGACGCCTATAGGGTCGTCCCCACGACCGCGGGGCTAGATTGGCCAACCGCCGACATGTCCGACGACTATTGGGTCGTCCCCACGACCCCGGGGCTAGGTTGGCCCGCCGCCGACATGTCCGACGACTATAGGTTCGTCCCTACGACCCTGGGCATACGTTGGTCCGCCGCCGACATGTCCGACGACTATAGGGTCGTCCCCACGACCCTGGGCATACGTTGGCCCGCCGCCGACATGTCCGACGACTATAGGGTCGTCCCCACGATCCCGGGACTAGATTGGCCCACGACCGTCATGTCCGACGACTACAGGGTCGTCCCCACGGCCCCGGGAATAGATTGGCCCACCACCGTCATGTCCGACGACAACAGGATCGTCCCCACGCCCCCGGACTAGATTGCCCCGCCACCGTCATGTCAGACGCCTATAGGGTCGTCTCCACGACCCCGGGACTAGGTTGGCCCGCCGCCGACTTGTCCGACGACTATAGGGTCGTCCCCACGACCCCGGGACTAGATTGGCCCGCCACCGTCATGTCCGACGACTATAGGGTCGTCCCCACGACCCCGGGACTAGGTTGGCCCGCCGCCGACTTGTCCGACGACTATAGGGTCATCCCTCCCAGCCCGGAACTAGGTTGGCCAGCCGCCGACATGTCCGACGACTATAGGGTCGTCCCCACGACCCCGGAGCTAGATTGGCCCGCCACCGTCATGTCCGACGACTATAGGGTCGGCCCCACGACCCCGGGACTGGGTTGGCCCGCCGCCGACTTGTCCGACGACTATAGGGTCGTCCCTCCCACCCCGGAACTAGGTTGGCCAGCCGCCGACATGTCCGACGACAATAGGGTCGTCCCCACGACCCCGGGACTAGATTGGCCCACCACCGTCATGTCCGACGACAACAGGATCGTCCCCACGACCCCCGGGCTAGATTGCCCACCGTCATGTCCGACGACTATAGGGTCGTCTCCATGACCCCGGGACTAGGTTGGCCCGCCGCCGACTTGTCCGACGACTATAGGGTCGTCCCCACGACCCCGGGACTAGATTGGCCCGCCACCGTCATGTCCGACGACTATAGGGTCGTCCCCACGACCACGGGCCAAAGTTGGCCCGCCGCCGACTTGTCCGAGGACTATAGGGTCGTCCCCACGACCCCGGGACTAGATTGGCCCGCCACCATCATGTCCGACGATTATAGGGTCGTCCCCACTACCCCGCGACTAGGTTGGCCCGCCGCCGACTTGTCCGACGACTATAGGGTCCTCTCCACGACCCCGGGACTAGGTTGGCCCGCCGCCGAGTTGTCCGACGACTATAGGGTCGTCTTCATGACCCCGGGACTAGGTTGGCCCGCCGCCGACATGTCCGACACTATAGGGTCGTCTCCACGACCCCGGGACTAGGTTGGCCCGCCGCCGAGTTGTCCGACGACTATAGGGTCGTCCCCACGATCCCGCGACTAGGTTGGCCAGCCGCCAACATGTCCAACGACTATAGGGTCGTCCTCACGACCCCGGGACTAGGTTGGCCCGCCACCGCCATGTCCGACGACTATAGGGTCGTGCCCGCGACCACGGGCCAAAGTTGGTCAGCCGCCGACATGTCCGACGACTACAGGGTCGTCCCCACGGCCCCGGGAATAGACTGGCCCACCACCGTCATGTCCGACGACAACAGGATCGTCTTCATGACCCCGGGACTAGGTTGGCCCGCCGCCGACATGTCCGACACTATAGGGTCGTCTCCACGACCCCGGGACTAGGTTGGCCCGCCGCCGAGTTGTCCGACGACTATAGGGTCGTCCCCACGATCCCGCGACTAGGTTGGCCAGCCGCCAACATGTCCAACGACTATAGGGTCGTCCCCACGACCCCGGGACTAGGTTGGCCCGCCGCCGACTTGTCCGACGTCTATAGGGTCGTCCCCACGACCCCGGGGCTAGATTGGCCCGCCATCGTTATGTCCGACGACTATAGGTTCGTCCCTACGACCCTGGGCCAAAGTTGCCCAGCCGCCGGCATGTCCGAAGACTATAGGGTCGTCCCCACGACCCCCGGACTAGATTGCCCCGCCACCGTCGTGTCAGACGCCTATAGGGTCGTCTCCACGACCCCGGGCCTAGGTTGGCCCGCCGCCGACTTGTCCGACGACTATAGGGTCGTCCCCACGACCCCGGGACTAGATTGGCCCGCCACCGTCATGTCCGACGACTATAGGGTCGTCCCCACGACCCCGGGACTAGGTTGGCCCGCCGCAGACTTGTCCGACGACTATAGGGTCATCCCTTACAGCCCGGAACTAGGTTGGCCAGCCGCCGACATGTCCGACGACTATAGGGTCGTCCCCACGACCCCGGAGCTAGATTCGCCCGCCACCGTCATGTCCGACGACTATAGGGTCGTACCCACGACCCCGGGACTAGATTGGCCCGCCACCGTCATGTCCGACGACTATAGGGTCGGCCCCACGACCCCGGGGCTGTGTTGGCCCGCCGCCGACTTGTCCGACGACTATAGGGTCGTCCCCACGACCCTGGGCATACGTTGGCCCGCCGCCGACATGTCCGACGATTATAGGGTCGTCCCCACGATCCCGGGACTAGGTTGGCCAGCCGCCCACATGTCCGACGACAATTGGGTCGTCCCTCCCACCCCGGAACTAGGTTGGCCAGCCGCCGACATGTCCGACGACTATAGGGTCGTCCCCACGACCCCGGAGCTAGATTGGCCCGCCACCGTCATGTCCGACGACTATAGGGTCGGCCCCACGACCCCGGGACTGGGTTGGCCCGCCGCCGACTTGTCCGACGACTATAGGGTCGTCCCTCCCACCCCGGAACTAGGTTGGCCAGCCGCCGACATGTCCGACGACAATAGGGTCGTCCCCACGACCCCGGGACTAGATTGGCCCACCACCGTCATGTCCGACGACAACAGGATCGTCCCCACGACCCCCGGGCTAGATTGCCCACCGTCATGTCCGACGACTATAGGGTCGTCTCCATGACCCCGGGACTAGGTTGGCCCGCCGCCGAGTTGTCCGACGACTATAGGGTCGTCTTCATGACCCCGGGACTAGGTTGGCCCGCCGCCGACATGTCCGACACTATAGGGTCGTCTCCACGACCCCGGGACTAGGTTGGCCCGCCGCCGAGTTGTCCGACGACTATAGGGTCGTCCCCACGATCCCGCGACTAGGTTGGCCAGCCGCCAACATGTCCAACGACTATAGGGTCGTCCTCACGACCCCGGGACTAGGTTGGCCCGCCACCGCCATGTCCGATGACTATAGGGTCGTGCCCGCGACCACGGGCCAAAGTTGGTCAGCCGCCGACATGTCCGACGACTACAGGGTCGTCCCCACGGCCCCGGGAATAGATTGGCCCACCACCGTCATGTCCGACGACAACAGGATCGTCTTCATGACCCCGGGACTAGGTTGGCCCGCCGCCGACATGTCCGACACTATAGGGTCGTCTCCACGACCCCGGGACTAGGTTGGCCCGCCGCCGAGTTGTCCGACGACTATAGGGTCGTCCCCACGATCCCGCGACTAGGTTGGCCAGCCGCCAACATGTCCAACGACTATAGGGTCGTCCCCACGACCCCGGGACTAGGTTGGCCCGCCGCCGACTTGTCCGACGTCTATAGGGTCGTCCCCACGACCCCGGGGCTAGATTGGCCCGCCATCGTTATGTCCGACGACTATAGGTTCGTCCCTACGACCCTGGGCGTACGTTGGCCCGCCGCCGACATGTCCGACGACTATAGGGTCGTCCCCACGATCCCGGGACTAGGTTGGCCAGCCACCGACTTGCCCGACGACTATAGGGTCGTCCCCACGACCACGGGCCAAAGTTGCCCAGCCGCCGGCATGTCCGAAGACTATAGGGTCGTCCCCACGACCCCCGGAATAGATTGACCCGCCACCGTCGTGTCCGACGACTATAGGGTCGTCCCCACGACCCCGGGGCTAGATTGGCCCGCCACCGTCATGTCCGACGACTATAGGGTCGTCCCCACGACCACGGGCCAAAGTTGGTCAGCCGCCGACATGTCCGACGACTATAGGGTCGTCTCCACGACCCCGGGACTAGGTTGGCCCGCCGCCGACTTGTCCGACGACTATAGGGACGTCCCCACGACCACGGGCCAAAGTTGGCCAGCCGCCGACATGTCCGACGACTATAGGGTCGTCCCCACGACCCCGGGACTAGATTGGCCCGCCACCGACATGTCCGGCGACTATAGGGTCGCCCCACGATCCCGGGACTAGGTTGGCCCGCCGCCGACTTGTCCGACGACTATAGGGTCGTCCCCACGACCCCGGGACTAGATTGGCCCGCCACCGACATGTCCGGCGACTATAGGGTCGCCCCACGATCCCGGGACTAGGTTGGCCCGCCACCGACATGTCCGGCGACTATAGGGTCGCCCCACGATCCCGGGACTAGGTTGGCCAGCCGCCGACATGTTCGACGACTATGGGGTCGTCCCCACGACCCCGCGACTAGATTGGCCCGCCACCGTCATGTCCGACGACTACAGGATCGTCCCCACGACCCCCGGACTAGATTGCCCCGCCACCGTCATGTCCGACGACTATAGGTTCGTGCCTACGACCCTGGGCATACGTTGGCCGGCCGCCAACATGTCCGACGACTATAGGGTCGTCCCCACTATCCCGCGACTAGGTTGGTCAGCCGCCGACATGTCCGACGACAATAGGGTCGTCCCCACGACCCCGGGACTAGATTGGCCCGCCACCATCATGTCCGACGACTATAGGGTCGTCCCCACGACCCCGGGACTAGGTTGGCCCGCCGCCGACTTGTCCGACGACTATAGGGTCGTCCCCACGACCCCGGGACTATGTTGGCCCGCCGCCGACTTGTCCGACGACTATAGGGTCGTCCCCACGACCCCGGGACTATGTTGGCCCGCCGCCGACTTGTCCGGCGACTATAGGGTCGCCCCACGATCCCGGGACTAGGTTGGCCAGCCGCCGACATGTTCGACGACTATGGGGTCGCCCCCATGACCCCGCGACTAGAATGGCCCGCCACCGTCATGTCCGACGACTACAGGATCGTTCCCACGACCCCCGGACTAGATTGCCCCGCCACCGTCATGTCCGACGACTATAGGGTCGTCCCCACGACCCCGGGACTAGATTGGCCCGCCACGGACATGTCCGGCGACTATAGGGTCGCCCCACGATCCCGGGACTAGGTTGGCCCGCCACCGACATGTCCGGCGACTATAGGGTCGCCCCACGATCCCGGGACTAGGTTGGCCAGCCGCCGACATGTTCGACGACTATGGGGTCGTCCCCACGACCCCGCCACTAGATTGGCCCGCCACCGTCATGTCCGACGACTACAGGATCGTCCCCACGACCCCCGGACTAGGTTGCCCCGCCACCATCATGTCCGACGATTATAGGGTCGTCCCCACCACCCCGCGACTAGGTTGGCCCGCCGCCGCCATGTCCGACGACTATAGGGTCGTGCCCGCGACCACGGGCCAAAGTTGGTCAGCCGCCGACATGTCCGACGACTATTGGGTCGTCCCCATGACCCCGGGTCTAGAGTGGCCCGCCACCGTCATGTCCGACGACTATAGGGTCGCCCCACGACCCCGGGACTAGGTTGGCCCGCCGCCGACTTGTCCGACGACTATAGGGTCGTCCCCACGACCCCGGGACTAGGTTGGCCCGCCGCCGACATGTCCGACACTATAGGGTCGTCTCCACGACCCCGGGACTAGGTTGGCCCGCCGCCGCGTTGTCCGACGACTATAGGGTCGTCCCCACGATCCCGCGACTAGGTTGGCCAGCCGCCAACATGTCCAACGACTATAGGGTCGTCCTCACGACCCCGGGACTAGGTTGGCCCGCCACCGCCATGTCCGACGACTATAGGGTCGTGCCCGCGACCACGGGCCAAAGTTGGTCAGCCGCCGACATGTCCGACGACTACAGGGTCGTCCCCACGGCCCCGGGAATAGATTGGCCCACCACCGTCATGTCCGACGACAACAGGATCGTCTTCATGACCCCGGGACTAGGTTGGCCCGCCGCCGACATGTCCGACACTATAGGGTCGTCTCCACGACCCCGGGACTAGGTTGGCCCGCCGCCGAGTTGTCCGACGACTATAGGGTCGTCCCCACGATCCCGCGACTAGGTTGGCCAGCCGCCAACATGTCCAACGACTACAGGATCGTCCCCACGACCCCGGGGCTAGATTGGCCCGCCATCGTTATGTCCGACGACTATAGGTTCGTCCCTACGACCCTGGGCCAAAGTTGCCCAGCCGCCGGCATGTCCGAAGACTATAGGGTCGTCCCCACGACCCCCGGACTAGATTGCCCCGCCACCGTCGTGTCAGACGCCTATAGGGTCGTCTCCACGACCCCGGGACTAGGTTGGCCCGCCGCCGACTTGTCCGACGACTATAGGGTCGTCCCCACGACCCCGGGACTAGATTGGCCCGCCACCGTCATGTCCGACGACTATAGGGTCGTCCCCACGACCCCGGGACTAGGTTGGCCCGCCGCCGACTTGTCCGACGACTATAGGGTCATCCCTTACAGCCCGGAACTAGGTTGGCCAGCCGCCGACATGTCCGACGACTATAGGGTCGTCCCCACGACCCCGGGACTAGGTTGGCCCGCCGCCCACATGTCCGACGACAATAGGGTCGTCCCTCCCACCCCGGAACTAGGTTGGCCAGCCGCCGACATGTCCGACGACTATAGGGTCGTCCCCACGACCCCGGAGCTAGATTGGCCCGCCACCGTCATGTCCGACGACTATAGGGTCGGCCCCACGACCCCGGGACTGGGTTGGCCCGCCGCCGACTTGTCCGACGACTATAGGGTCGTCCCTCCCACCCCGGAACTAGGTTGGCCAGCCGCCGACATGTCCGACGACAATAGGGTCGTCCCCACGACCCCGGGACTAGATTGGCCCACCACCGTCATGTCCGACGACAACAGGATCGTCCCCACGACCCCCGGGCTAGATTGCCCACCGTCATGTCCGACGACTATAGGGTCGTCTCCATGACCCCGGGACTAGGTTGGCCTTCCCCGCCGAGTTGTCCGACGACTATAGGGTCGTCTTCATGACCCCGGGACTAGGTTGGCCCGCCGCCGACATGTCCGACACTATAGGGTCGTCTCCACGACCCCGGGACTAGGTTGGCCCGCCGCCGAGTTGTCCGACGACTATAGGGTCGTCCCCACGATCCCGCGACTAGGTTGGCCAGCCGCCAACATGTCCAACGACTATAGGGTCGTCCTCACGACCCCGGGACTAGGTTGGCCCGCCACCGCCATGTCCGACGACTATAGGGTCGTGCCCGCGACCACGGGCCAAAGTTGGTCAGCCGCCGACATGTCCGACGACTACAGGGTCGTCCCCACGGCCCCGGGAATAGATTGGCCCACCACCGTCATGTCCGACGACAACAGGATCGTCTTCATGACCCCGGGACTAGGTTGGCCCGCCGCCGACATGTCCGACACTATAGGGTCGTCCCCACGATCCCGGGACTAGGTTGGCCAGCCACCGACTTGCCCGACGACTATAGGGTCGTCCCCACGACCACGGGCCAAAGTTGCCCAGCCGCCGGCATGTCCGAAGACTATAGGGTCGTCCCCACGACCCCCGGAATAGATTGACCCGCCACCGTCGTGTCCGACGACTATAGGGTCGTCCCCACGACCCCGGGGCTAGATTGGCCCGCCACCGTCATGTCCGACGACTATAGCGTCGTCCCCACGACCACGGGCCAAAGTTGGTCAGCCGCCGACATGTCCGACGACTATAGGGTCGTCTCCACGACCCCGGGACTAGGTTGGCCCGCCGCCGACTTGTCCGACGACTATAGGGACGTCCCCACGACCACGGGCCAAAGTTGGCCAGCCGCCGACATGTCCGACGACTATAGGGTCGTCCCCACGACCCCGGGACTAGATTGGCCCGCCACCGACATGTCCGGCGACTATAGGGTCGCCCCACGATCCCGGGACTAGGTTGGCCCGCCACCGTCATGTCCGACGACTATAGGGTCGGCCCCACGACCCCGGGACTGGGTTGGCCCGCCGCCGACTTGTCCGACGACTATAGGGTCGTCCCTCCCTCCCCGGAACTAGGTTGGCCAGCCGCCGACATGTCCGACGACAATAGGGTCGTCCCCACGACCCCGGGACTAGATTGGCCCACCACCGTCATGTCCGACGACAACAGGATCGTCCCCACGACCCCCGGGCTAGATTGCCCACCGTCATGTCCGACGACTATAGGGTCGTCTCCATGACCCCGGGACTAGGTTGGCCCGCCGCCGAGTTGTGCGACGACTATAGGGTCGTCTTCATGACCCCGGGACTAGGTTGGCCCGCCGCCGACATGTCCGACACTATAGGGTCGTCTCCACGACCCCGGGACTAGGTTGGCCCGCCGCCGAGTTGTCCGACGACTATAGGGTCGCCCCACGATCCCGGGACTAGGTTGGCCAGCCGCCGACATGTTCGACGACTATGGGGTCGTCCCCACGACCCCGCGACTAGATTGGCCCGCCACCCTCATGTCCGACGACTACAGGATCGTCCCCACGACCCCCGGACTAGATTGCCCCGCCACCGTCATGTCCGACGACTATAGGTTCGTCCCCACGACCCCGGGACTAGGTTGGCCCGCCGCCGACTTGTCCGACGACTATAGGGTCGTCCCCACGACCCCGGGACTATGTTGGCCCGCCGCCGACTTGTCCGACGACTATAGGGTCGTCCCCACGACCCCGGGACTATGTTGGCCCGCCGCCGACTTGTCCGGCGACTATAGGGTCGCCCCACGATCCCGG